>CM053793.1:741196227-741816227 GCA_028749045.1 Cupressus sempervirens
TATTTTTTTCTTAGAATCATGTTCTGTATTATTCCTTCCAACTTTAGCCAAAAATGCTTGTTGTTTTGTTCTACAAGGGCACATGATTGCACAATATCTATATTGATCACATCTAAAAAATTGTATTTGAAAAATGTCTTTCTTCTTCTTGGATAATGTCTTTCCATGAGTATTCTTCTTTCTTTTGAAATTTTTTACCTTTCCTTTCTTATGTGAATTAGTGTTTAAAACATGAATCTCCTCACCTATGAGATTTTGATTGTTTCCTCTAGTCATCAATCTAGATTCTTCTCGTAAATAATTTATTTTTAACCTATTGAACTTAGAGAGTTTCTATCTTACACTTATTCCTCAAATAAACAAATTCCATGAGGTTGGTAAGCCATTGAGAGCTATTAATGTTAATTCTTTGCTATCAATTTGATTTCCAACTATTAAGAGTTGAACTCTTAGTTTAGTGATTTTCATAAAATATGTGGTGATGGATTCTCCCTTTTTCAGTTTTACATGATGAGCTTTCCTCTTTAGAGAACGAATTCTACTTGTTTATTTCAAAATTTCTTTCAATGTATTTAAACATTAGGTATGCAATATCTTGTTTTGATAAGATAGGTATTATATCATCCCTAACTACATCTACTGTAAGTTTCATAGCCTTTTCATTATTTTTAGTCCTTTGAGTTTTCTTGGTATCATTCTTTGATTCTAATTTATTTTCTTTCACAAATAAGTCTAATTTATTTTCTTTCAATATCATAATGATTCTAAATTTCCATGATATAAAATTTGTTGCACCTTCAAGACAATCCTCAAATCTTATTACACTAGACATTATGAAGAATGGAATGAGATTGCAATTTCAAGAAAATAAATATTTGAATTCTCAAATCTAATTGGATCTTCCTTAGCAAGGCTTTAATACCATATTAAAGATGATTAGATTTCTTACAGATATTTACTATACATGTCTTTTAATTTTTAGAATAAAATTCTTACTAATTTATGTATTTCATTTGTAGGTTGTAATGAGAATATGGATTATCGTATTCTTATCAAATGTAGAAGTGATTCTTTAACCAATATTGAGAAATACTAACTATTATTTCACAAGTTTGAAACTGATCTTTGATGCTCAATCTCCAAGAGGCAAACATCAATTAATTTTGGTGTCCCTCTTTGAAGACCGGATCTCTAATATATACATATGGAAGAGGTATGTCCAATGAGAAGACATGTCTCTACAACGTGCAAACATGCACGTTCATGGCACACCCATATACTTGTGCCATTTTATTAAAAATTAGACACCAATCACTATTTGGGTTTAAGAATTGACTATTCCTCTAATAACCAATGATCAACAAAGAAAATGTAATCAGGTTTGGTCTGATTGTACTCTTGGCACATACAAATACTTGATATGATTGTAATCACCAACAATCATTGCTCAATTATGAATATTGTAGGTGCTTAAAATCATCCCAAACACTATATTAATTTATTTACTATATCTTGTAGCACTTTCATTAATTAATTATATTTGTTGGATTTTCCTACCTATTTAATTAAATTTATTTAACTAAATATTTTCACTTCCTAGTGTAATTCAATTAAATTCAAATAGATCCCCCTAATGTATTAAATTTATTTAATAAAAAGTGCTCCATAAATCCCCCTTTTGAATAAATCTTATTTATTTAAATACGTGATTAAAATTTCTTGAACCCACTATTAAATTAAATCCTATTTTATTTAATCTTAAATCCTACTTAAAGCCTAGTCTAGCACCCATCACGCTCATCCTCCTAAGCCTAACCACTAGTTGAACCCACTTATTAAGCCTAAATCCCCTTTTGAATCCCCTTTTATCCCCTATGTGGTTGCTCACACATGTGTGAGAAACTAAGTCCCAAGGAGCCCCTCTTTCATTAACTTCTTCAAAATGTACTCTTACACCTTTATCCCCTACTCCTTTCCCCAAGGTTACTCACACATGTGTGAGAACACCTTGAGCCGCTCAAACCTTAAGGACACTTTTTTACTTTTTAATGGCTTATCATTTAGCCCATGTGTCTCCCTTGTGGCACCTATGTGGATGTCACATAGATTCCACCTCCTCAAGGCCTCCCTCAAATCTATAAATATAACCCTTGTCTCAAGCATTTCTCATCTTTGTCATGTGCATTGCTATCATGCTAGTTTATTGCTAGAGCTTTTAGAGATTTTTATGCTTAGAAATAACCTTTGGTAGTTGTTTGCATTTTGGTCTTAGATCTTGCATTTTCATGGTAGCTTGCATTTTTATTTTTATTATCTTGTATCCATATTCACCACCTTTGAGTGCTCTCAAGAATGGTTTCTTCCATAACCATCTCTTGAAGCATTATTGATTATTTAAAGCATAGATTATCATTTCATTATATCTTGAAATCATGGGATTCAAATAATGTTTGAGATGGAACATCTACATACCATAACTTTGAGCATACCAATAAGCCCTTTGGGTGTACTTGTTGAGTTTCTCTTGAGGTTATTTGGGGACTTAATCTTTTGGCTGTTTGCATTGTAAAACTCAAGCTAGTTAATTGTTATTTTATTTGTTGAATCTTGAGATACATGTACAACTAATGTTTTCTTTTTTATGCATGTTCCAAACATATTATATTTTATAGTATACATTTTGGTAGGACCAGTGGGACCCATATCCCTTTTTCCATTCTAGATTTGAGATAAAAACTCATCTTTTTATGAAAAATTGTGCATTGTCATCTAAATCTTATGCAGTGTTGTCTATGCATATGAAATTTTATCTTCATATTTCAATGTCTTTGTATTTTGGTATTCACATCTTTTATTCACATGAGAAAATTTTACTTAAACCTTGACCTCTTATGTTATTTACACAATTTGGTATTTTTACTCTATTGTCTCCATTGTTCTATCCTCTACAACTATGATAACAAAACTAAAGAGTTTTTTTAATTTTAATTACTTTTCCACCATTTTTGATAAACATATGCTTTCAATTTTTTAATAATGATTGATATTTGCATTGATAAACCTAAAAATTATTATTATTTTATCGAATCTATTTTTTGTTTTATGCTTGCATAAACTCTATTGTCGACATAGTTTTTGGACTAACATCTTTGTATTGGTATCTACAAGTTCTAGCATCTCTATATCTCATATGTCACCTATGTTCTACTAGAGTAAGTATTAGGTATTGTCTTTGTTTTGGTCATTCCATCATCTTCAGTTACATTCAATTGTCTATGAAGTTTGGCATCTATGAATGCATTTTTTCATCTGTGTAATTTTTGCAAGTTAACTGATTTAGGCACATTTTTATTTTCTCTATCTAGCTTGGTTCTGTTATTCACAGAGATTATTGATCAGTCTTACTATAGGTAACAAATTTGGAGAAACGTAGACTTAGGGAATAGAATAAACTTGAATCCTTAAACACTTATCTTAGAATGATTGTTCTAATTAATTTGATAAATCAAACACACTCTTGAATGCCTAAAGATCAAAGACCAATGCTATGAAACACACTTCAATTTCAGTCTAAAATAATTTCATCAAATCTTGAGTGTTTAAGGGACAAAGAACATTTCAAACAAACATTTGGACTTGGTACTTAAAATAAACACACTCAATCTTGAATGACCTAAAGGAACTTGTTCTTATGCCCTTCTATTTCTAATCTTTGGTGATTTATTTTAAAGCACGTGCACTTTGTCAAGTTGGAAAAAACATTACATGTTAAACACAAGTGTCTTCAAGATAATTAGTGAACTTAAAGCTTCAAATGGAGAATGAAAAAGTGTCTTGTGTGTTTGAAGGAGTGTTTCTCAACACTACCTTGAAATCATCTTATTTCTTTCAAATACAATTAAATTATGTGACATGAGAACAAATTTGTCTATTTTTCATATTCTCTCCCCTAGCCTTCATGAACCTTGGGTGTAAGAGAAAGATATACTTATCTTTGGGTTCACTTCTACAGAGTTCTATCCTTTGGGAATTGTGTGTCCCCTTAGAAGAATAACTCAAATTGGTAAATCCCTCCAGTTAGTATATACATGAGAATTAAGGTAAACATTCTCTCATCCTCCAAGTTCAAGAAAGGTATATAAATGGTAGCTTGAGGTAGGAAAACTTTCCTAGGATTTCATCATGGTTTACTAGGCTCTTAAGTGAGCCACACACGTACAAACTAATTATGGGGATGATACAGTTCTTATTATGAACCAACTAGTAGCCACCCCTTATCCTTAGTATTTTATACTAGAGAGTGTAATGTGGGCTTTCTCATATTGCATTATTTTAAATGGTGTAAGATTTGGAATTAACAATGGGAAAGTAAAATCTGAGAGGGGGTGGGGGTGAATTAGTACTTCACAACTTGAACCATAAAACATTCACCACACATCCATCTCAAAATTTATGATGTAAATTGAAATAGCTAGCTAAACATGTTCATCCATAGCATGAAACAAATAACACATAACACAATAAATTTGTTACCCAAAAACCCTCATATGAGAAGGTAAAATTGGAGTGGGGATGACACCCACAAATCTTCGCTATTGCGGTTGTAAAGTGTATCCAATGAAGGTTACAATTGTTTGATCATAAAATATGATCTACCCTATGAAAGGTCTACAATGTTAAAGGCTTATAAAGACTATTAAATCTTACCCTTTAAAAGATTTTGAGACCCTACTAAAAGTGAGCCTGGTTAAAGGACTTCAACCTACAATAAAGTAAACACCCTATTAAAGGATTTACAAAAGCTTGCTAGGACTACTCAGTTAAGAGATTTTCACTGATTCACCTGTTAGAATGTTTCAGTGTTGATCCTTTGATTGACACCTCTTAGCTAGTTATTAAATCTCCTCTTTCCTGATGTGTACTTGATCCTCCTGATTAGATGTATCTCTTCTATCCTTTAATTACTCTGCTCTATTCTCTTTAACTAATTTTGCAATATATTCCTCTCTCACAACCTCCTTAGTCACCATGAATGCTCTCTCTGTATTTAGCATTCACCATTCTCTTCTTAAATGCACATACAAACTCTTTAAGGTTTTCCCTCCTTAAAAAGACTTAGGTGAGCTAGGGTTAGGTAGGAATCAATGATTGTGATTCACCTATTTTGTGGCTTAGAACATCCCTTAATCTGATTGGTTTCATGCACTGCATAGGGATTCTCAATATACCTTATTATATATATTCTAGAATTGTAAAAAAATCCTTAAGTCAGCCCAAAAATGGTTTACATAGGAGTTTATGCCATTACAAACAACTATGCCCAAAACTGTTTACTCAACACTTGAAAGCTCTGATGCTTGACATTCACTAAATCCTTAATGTTGTAACCCATTTTCCAAATGACTCAACATCCACTATTTTTACTTGGCATATATGACTTGCTCAACACTTGAGTGACTTGGCACATACCATTTTCTTGGCACATGTTGGTGCTTGACACTAATTATGTATATTGCTCAGTATACATTACTTATTTGACACATACAAAGTTCTACTAAGTAAAGAATTAAGTGTTTTGTCACTGCCTTGTCAAAACCAAAATGAGATCAACAATCTCCCCCTTTGACATGAGTGGCAAAAACACTTTGTCATGTATATACAACATAACTTATGTGCATAACTCAAATAATCTGTATCTCATACAAAATTTCAAAATTGTGTACAATTGATGACTTAACTTTCATACCTCTCCAAAATTTTAAATCTCTCCCTGAGTTGAGTATTTCTTGTTGTTGTTGAATTCTATATAACTCCTTTTAAGTAAATGTGTTGTACTGTTGTTGTCCCCTATTTCTATCTCAAAACTATGTTCCCCATTTATTCACTATCCTCCTCATAGCTACTATACTATTGGAATTATTTTAGAATAATTGAGAGGGGGGGTGAATCAGTTATTCAAGGTCCAAATGTACAAATAATTTTTTTTTACAATTTAGTGAACCCATAAAACACTCTTAGCCATGCATGCATTCATTGTGTGTTAAACAAAATTAATAAATTACTGTAAAATCAGCATGTAAAAATGTAAATCATAAAACACAACATATCCATCAATACATTTTACACTAATTTAACATGGAAACCCAATTTGGGAAAAATCACCAGTAATATGCTACTCTTTTTTCACTCTTCTGAAGTGATGCCCTATTAAAGGTTACAATACACACTATTAAATGTGACCTAGTTAAGGGATTTCTATCACCCTATTAAAAGTAAGCCTTGTTAGAGGACTTTAGGCAATTCACTTGGAATGCCACCCTGTTAAAGGATTTTCCAATGACTGTTAAGTCAACCTTTCTCTAAAGGATTTACCCTAATCTGATACAATTGTTAGAAAGTAATAGTAGAGCTTTGATCTAATAAAATTACAACCTTACTTGTAGATTATAGATCACTATTCAATCCTCAACTCTGCTAGGCTTCCAATCTTTGTAGCTCTAATAGCTTATTCACCCTTCAAACATTCATCCTCTTTTAGCCTTCTCGCTTAATATGAAGAAAGCCCTTTTCCTTCTCCTTGTCAGATTTTCGCATCAAACTCTCCAAATTTTTTGCTTCATGACTAGACATCCCTCCATATAGGAAATTAGAACACTTTTCCTACTCATTATCCATCACCAAAATTAGTTTTTTTAATGGATTAGGTAGGATACAATATATCTACTCCATATCTTGTCTTTTCTAGAAACTTCTCCTAGAATCCATTAAAATTTGCCTCCAAAATTGTTTACATAAGATTTTGTGCCTCTAGCTCATCAATCTTATCTTCCTCCTGATTTACAAATTTCAAGAAAATAAACTTGTCAACTTTTATTTGGAAAATCTTTGATCTTTTCATAATGTAGCAGCTCAGCATTATCAATTTACTGATGCTTGGCACATATTGTGTTACTTGGAATCTATTGAAAAATCACTTGGAATCAACTAGATTTTACTGGTGCTTAGCATCAACTAAAAATTACTCAGCACCAACTAATTTTCTTGACATCTACTAACTTACTTGGCATCCACTAGAAATTACTTTCACTTGGTTCCAACTGACTTTTTGCTTGGCTTGCACTAACTTTGTTTAGCACCTTCTATTAACTTGGTTAAGCTTAGCAAATGAACTTTGTTCAACTTTATTCTTCTAAAATTTCTAAGTGTAGCCAGTCATTTTGTAACCTTAAGTAGAACATCAATATATTATGTTATCATTGTCTTAACTTATTCTTGCACTTCTATACATAATCATAACTCAACCTTTCTGTTAGGTACTTTTGTTACATCTTGTTGATAAAATTTTCCTCATCAATGAACTAAGTGATAGTGCTTGAAACATATAAGCAATTGTCTTACCAGCATGTAGTAGGTTTGACATCAATGATAAAACAATGATTGAAACACATAGTCTTCTTCAACAATCTTTCTACACAAATGATCTTTTCAATCATATATCAACAATCTCCCTCTTTGGAATTGATGGAAAACCAAACTAATCAACTAGTCAAACAAATGATAAACTAACTAGGTTAAAATAGTAAGGCAATACCAAAAAGAAAGATTGTGAATAAAACTTCCCCTTCTGTCAACAACTCCCTCTTTTGATTAGGTTACAAAATAAAACTCCTTCTTGTTCTGATCCTTCCTCTAATTGTTTTATGCTTTCTCCCTCTTTCTTTCTTACCAAATTGATCATTTGATGTACTTTCTCCCTTGGTCATCTCCCTTGGTTAGTTTAATGTTTTTTCTCCCTCTTTGACAACAATGCCAAAGACATATACTCAACACTTGATATCTTTAATATATGCAGACATAGGCTTTTGTAGGCTCTTCAATTTTCTCCCTCTATCACCTTGCTTGTGACTAATTTGTAATTCCAACCTTGTAGTTACTTTAATTAGTTCTTAAAGTAAGATCCACTGCATCAATTTGTATGAAATGAATGTCAACTTGTTTGAAGTAGGGTACTCCCTCTATCTTTTACATAGCCTTTGATAGGGGTATCACCCCTAGTTTACCTCTTAGATACTCATAAGCATCCTTATGTAATGCTTTTGTGAAGATATCAAAAATTTGCTCCTTTGCATTGATATATTCCATCTTCACCTCGTTGTCTTGAACCAATTGCCTTACATAATGATAATTTATTGCAATGTGCTTTGTCTTTGTATGCATTACATGATTCTTTGATATATTTATAGCACTTATATTATCATAATAAAGTGTCATTGGTTCTATGATTTCTTCCTTCATTCCCTTAAGTAGTTGTTTGATCCATACAATGTTTGTGTAGTTAATAGCAGAAGCAACATGCTCCGCTTTAGTAGTAGATTGGGAAGTACAACTCTACTTCTTGCTAGTCCTTGTAACAAGTCTTCTACCTAGGAAGAATGCTCCTCCACTGATGCTCTTTTTATCATCAACATTTCTAGCCCAATCAACAACCATTAAGTGATTCTCCCTAGGATTAGCAAAGAATCTTGCAACTATTCCCATAGCTAATGCAATATCAGGTCTATTGTGTATTACATATTACAATTTTTCAATCATGGATTTGTATAATGTTTGATTGACCTCATTTGAATCAACATTCTTTGATAGCTTGAGTGTTGTCACCATAGGTGTAGTTACTAGTTTTGAATCCTCAAGTCCAAATGTCTTCAATATCTCTTTGACATATTTTAACTAAGTGATATATACACCATATTTCATTTGATAGATTTGTAATCCCACAAAGAATTTGATCTCACCAAACATTGAGATTTCAAACTTTTTCTTCATCTGATTTGCAAAATCTTTACACAAAGCATCTTGTCCTCCAAATATGATGTCATCAACAAATATTTCAGATAACAATATACCTTTCTCTTAATCTATCTTCATGTACAAGTGTTTGTTATCATTTGTCCTTTCAAATCCAATATTAAAAAGATAAGTATGAAGTGTCTCATACCATGCTCTTGGTGCTTGTTTCAATCCATATGGGGCTTTGTGTAGTCTACGTACCATGTTCTTATTATTCTTATCAAAAAATCCTTCTAGCTATTCTATGTAGACTTCTTCTTCTAATATGCCATTTAGAAATGCAGACTTCGCATCCATCTAATAAACTTTGAAACCTTTGTATGCAACATAAGCAAGCAAAATTCTCACTCTTTCCATTCTTGCAATAGGGGAAAATATTTCTCGATAGTCAATACCTTCTTCTTGTGCATACCCTTTTCAAACTAGTCTTGCTTTATTTCTTGTCACTTCACCATTCTCATCTAACTTATTTTTTAACACCCATTTTGTGCCAATCACATTCTTGTCTTCTGGTCTAGGAACTAGACTCCAAGTATTGTTCTTTTCTATCTGCTAAATTTCTTCTTCCATAGCTTTGTACCAGTCATCATCTTCTAAAGCATCTCTTACTATCTTAGGTTCTTTCATGCTTAACATACACGATTCACTTCTCAACCTATTTCTTATCATTGGCCTGACATTTTTGTCTCCAATAATTTGATCTATAGGATAATGTCTTTTGACATATTTGGACAGTCTAGGCTCAATTCTTGTGGCTACATTTTGTCTCTTAGCTTTAGTATCACTGTGTGCATATCTGTCAGGTGTTTCAACATCTCTTTCATTTGTGCTAATCTCAGAGTCAAATTGTGTATTTTCCTCATTCCACAACTTAGCATCTAAATGTAACTTGACATTCACAGGATGTGACTTGGTAGTTGTTGAGACTTCTTGTTGATTTGCTACATGATTTGTAGCATCTTCTTTAGTAGGCATTCCTTCATAGTAGTATACAAATGACTTATAATATTCTAGTTCTTTTGTAGGTTCAACCTCATGTGCTTATGTAAACTCATCAAAATTCATATTTTCACTTTTCACAATTTTGTTAGTGTTAATATTTAAACACTTATAAGCTTTACTTCTTGTGGAGTAACTAAGGAATATACCTTCTTCACTCTTTGCACCAAACTTTCCACTCCTAACATCTTTAAGAATATAGCATTTTCTTCCAAATACCTTAAAATATTTCACATTAGGTGGATGACCATACCGTGTTTCAAAAGATGTTGAGTGAGTACCTTTCTTCACTTGCACTTGGTTCAAGGTGTATACAAAAATACTTATGGCTTCTCTCTAGTATTTTAGAGTAACATTTTTCTCCGTCATGAGTGTCCTAGCATAGTCCATTATAGAAATGTTTCTTCTTTTAGAAATTCCATTTTGTGGAGGGGTCCTAGGTGTAGATGTCTATCTCTTGATTCCTCTATCATTGCAGAACATCTCGAACTCATGTGAAGTGAATTCACCTCCTCTATCTAGTCTCAAGCATTTCAAGCTCTCACCTATTTCTTTTTCCACTCTTGCCAAGTACTATTTAAACATTTGAAAAGAATCTAATTTTTGTTTTAGAAACATGATTGTCATCATTCTAGAGTAATCATAAAAAAGAAACATTATATACTTATCTCCTTTGTAGCTTTGCACTTCAATGGGTCCACACAAGTTAGTATGAACAATTTCAAGTATTTCCTTAGAGGTATAAGCTTTACTTTTAAAGCTTGACTTTGTCATCTTGCCTAGCTGACATTTTTTACACATTATATTCTCTAGTTTTTTCAATTTAGGAAAACCTCTAACTCTTTTCATGCTGCTAATACTAATTAGATTATCAAAGTTAACATCACATAATCTCTTGTGCCAAAGCCATACTTCATCAGATTTTGCAATAAGACAATTAGCATCTTCTATATCCAAATATAATAGATTACTCCTAGTTTGATCACCTTTTCCAATCAAGTTTCCATTTGTATCATATATCTTGGTTGATTTTTTTTCAAACTCAACTTTGCACCCCAAATTATTCAATTGTGACACACTTAACAAGTTATAATTCAATCCTTCAACATAATAAGCATTATCACATGAAAGATTGTCTATGAATTTGATAGGCCCTTTTCCTTTTATTAAGCATGGTGCATCATTACCAAATCTTACACTATTTCCATTGTAACAGGTTAAGGTAATGAACTTACTTTTGTCTCCAGTCATGTGATGGGAGCATTCACCATCAATGATCCATTTTTCATTCTTGTTCACACAAGTCATAAGTGCAATTTCCTCATCCTCATCTGATTCATCCTTTATTGCAAAATATACCACTTCATCATCATTTTTATTAGAGTCATGTTCATCAATAATGTAGCATGACTTCTTGCCTTTGTCTCTGTAGTCTCTTCCATCATCTTCTCTTCTATTTTTGTGCTAGTTCCCTTCTTTGAAGTTCTTCTATGTACATCTTGTTGCAATATGACCAACTTCATTGTAATTAAAAAAAATATAGGCAACTTACCTTTGAGTTTACCTTTTCCTCTATGAAATCTTCTTGCTAGCAATGCTTCCAATTGTTCAATGTCTTCCTCATCTATACTACTATTATTGGATGCATACTTTATCTTTCATTTCTTCTTCTTTGGATTTACCTCCTCAGAATCCTTCAGTAACAATTTTTCTTTGAAAGTCGATTCAATACTCTCTAGCCTATAATAGTCAAAATTAGATAGCTCAAAAGCAGTGAGTCTTCCTACCATACCTTCAAGGGTTAGATCATTTCTTGGTTTACATCTTAACTCTTGGATTACACACACTCTAATGGCATACATAGGCAAGAATGTTCTCAACACTTTACTTAGCACAATATCATTATATATTTTACTAGTAGCATCTTTTATTTCACTAACAACTTCTTTTATTCTAGAAACATATTGAGCAATATTTTCACCTTCTTCCATCCTCATGTAATCAAACTTACCTCTGAGGCTGTCTGCCTTGGCTCTTTGAACATTTTTATCTCCTCCATAGATGGTGTCTAGGGCATCCCGCATCTACTTTACATTCTTAAGGCCTTTGATATCATCAAATTCAACATAGCTTAGGGTAGAGGCAATCTTCAACATCTCCTAATTGTGTTCTTTCTTTTTCTTCAAATCTTTAGCAGTTAGGGCTCCTATTGGATCAACATGTTCTACTAAAATGCAATATTTTGCATAATCTCCAAGTCCTCCAAGGTGTAGCATGATCAAAATTTTCCATGCAAGAAAGTTATCTCTGTTGATCTTGGGTACCTCTCTTTTTGACATCTTGATCTTTGTGCTTTTAGTACATTAAAACTAATCCTTTCAAGCAATTGGGCTCTGATACCAATTGTTCAAATTCTTTTAGAATAATTGACAGGGGGTTGAATCAGTTATTCAAGGTCCAAATGTACGAATAAAACTTTTCACAATTTAGTGAACCCATAAAACACTCTTAGCCATGCATGCATTCATTGTGTGTTAAACAAGATTGATGTGTTACTATAAAATCAACATGCAAAAATGTAAAGCATAAAACACAACATATCCATCAACACATTTTACACAATGATTTAACATGGAAACCCAATTTGGGAAAAACCACCAGTAACATTCTAATTCTTTTTCACTCTTCTAAAGTGATGCCATGTTAAAGGCCAAACCTATTAAAGGTTACAATACACACTATTAAATGTGACCCGGTTAAGGGATTTCAATCACCCTATTAAAAGTGAGCCTTATTAGAGGACTTTAGGCCATTCACTTGGAATGCCACCCTGCTAAAGGATTTTCCAATGATTTTTAAGTCAACCTTTCTCCAAAGGATTTACCCTAATCTAATACAATTGTTAGAAAGTAACAGTAGAGCTTATACCTGATACAACTTACAACCTTACTTGTAGGTTATAGATTGCTATTCAGTCCTCAGCTTTTCTAGGCTTCCAATCTTTGCAGCTCTAACAACTTGTTCACCTTTCAAGAATTCATCCTCTTTTAGCCTTCTTGCTTAGTATGCCATTGCGGACTTCTTCACTTAGGTCACTTGATAGGCAAACCCTTTTCCTTCTCCTTGTTATATTTTTGCATCAAACTCTCCAACCATTTTTGCTTCATGACCAGACATCCCTACATATAGGAAATATTTTCTCACTCATTATCCATCACCAAAATTAGGGTTTTCAATGGATTAGATAGGATACAATGTATCTACCTCATATCTTGTCTTTTCTAGAAACTTCTCCTAGAATCCATTTGAATTTGCCTCCAAAATGGTTTACATAAGATTCTGTGCCTCCAACTCATCAATCTTATCTTCCTCCTAATGTACAAGTTCCAAGAAAATAAACTTATCATCTTTTATTTGGTGAATCTTCAATATTTTCATAATGCAACAACTCAACATTATCAATTTACTAATGCTCGACACATACTGTGTTACTCAGCATCAACTAGATTTTATTGGTGCTCGACATCGACTAAAAATCACTTGACACCAACTAACTTGCTCAACATCTACTGACTTACTCAACATCCACTAGAAATTTCTTTCACTCGGCTCCTACTAACTTTTTACATGGTTTGCACTAACTTTTCTCAACACCTTCTATCGACTTGGTCAAGCTTAGCAAATGAACTTTCTTCAACTTTATTCTTTTGAACTTTCTAAGTGTAGCCAGTCATTTTGTAACCTCAAGTAGATCATCAATACATTATGTTATCATTGTCTTAACTAATTCTTTCACTTCTATACATAATCATAAATCAACCTTTCCTCTAGGTATTTTTGTTACATCTTGTTGATCAAATTCTCCTCATCAATCAACTAAGTGATAGTGCTTGAAACATATAAGAAATTGTCTTACCAGCATGTAGCAGGTTTGACATTAGTGACAAAACAATGATTGAAATACATAGTCTTCTTCAACAATATTTCTACACAAATGATGTTTTCAATCATATATCAACATATACTATCCCCCTTTTTGACACTTATGTCATGGGTGGTACACTTATAGTGTGTTTTTCTAAAAAAAATTTATGGAACTTCATAATTATTTTTAATGCTGCTTCCCAGATGTTACACACTACCTCTAGATACTGATATTGTATATCTAGCTTGGCAACAAGGTTAACTAAGCCATCATGAGTGGAAAGATGAGAATCTTTCTTCATCAAGATTTTAGAAAAGGCTAGTTCCTTGTGTAACACTCCCATGTGTGGGGTCAACATGGATTGGATGCTAATCAAGGTAGCTTGAATGTTAGCATCTTGTGTTTTCAACTGGGTAAGCCTACCTTGAGTGGATAACAATCTCTAAAAATGTGACTAACTTTGACTAGGAGATAGTTTTAAGGTATTACCTATAGACTTTAGATCTCCCTCTAGTTGGTCAACATGCCTTTGTACTTTGTGTGTGAAAAGATTCACATCACACAACTTGGTGTAAAGAGAGAAAATGTTCTCTAACACCTTCTTCACATTCTCTATCTTGGTTTCTAACTCAACCCATCATAGTGCAATGACAAGTTAGATATATGTTAAATAAATTCTTGCTGAAACTTCTTTTCTGACCACTCTTGTTAGTTTATTATTTGAGTCTAGCTCATCATTATTTATCTTGTCAACAATATTTACTTGTTGCTCAAGAATAGGTTTCTCTTCATTAGGGGTTGGGAGACTATAAACATCAAGGACTATCTTTTTGTTTCTTCTGATGTAGAACTTCCTATAGAATGCTCATCTGCTCATTGGTGCAGAACTTCCTATAGAATGCTCATCTGCTCTTTGTGTTTCTTCTGATGCAGAACTTCCTATAGAATGCTCATCTGCTCATTGGTGATTGTGGTTAGATAAAACTTGAGTAGTTCAATCACCTCATCAAGACTTACATCTCCATAATATATCTCTTCTAAGCTCCTTGATGTTTCATCACTTGGCATGGATATCTACAATGGTGTGGCTTGAGTGCTTGTCCTCTGAAGAACTTGACTACTAGTAGGAGTTATAGAAACTGGTAAGGCCGTAACTAGAGTATGGATAGTAATTTGTGTTGAAAATATAAGAGGATTAACTAAGAGGGGAGGGGTGAATCAGTTACCACTAAAATAAATCCCAAATCCCTTATATGTCAACATAGATTATAAACTTCACTGAAAATTTGATGCTTAGCAAAAACATAGGTACCTAGTTTACACTAGTAAATGTTGTAACTTGGAAAATGCAAATCTTAAGATATTATATGAGATTATCCTTAATTAGCTTGGTTTCATAAATATAAAATAAATAACATGAACAAAAGTGAAACCAAGATTTAATGTGGAATCCCAATTTGGGAAAAACTACCAATTGCAACTAGTCACTGATTTTCACTCTTTTGAAGTGAGCCCTCTCAGGAGCCAGCCCTATTAAAGGTTACAAACCACACTATTATGTGTGCCCTTGTTAGAGGACTTAATCAGCCTATTAGGAGTGGCCTTTTAGAGGTGTTTATACACTTCAATCTAGAAATGCTACCTTGTTAGAGGATTTACAAATAGCTATTAAGCCAACTCTATTAAGAGATTTAGATCACTACTATAATGGTTAGAGAGTAACAATGAGATGACCTAATTTTTGATGCAATCTAAATTGCTGATTATAAATCTCAATTCTATCTTGCATACTTGATCCTTTCTGATCAAATGAATCTTTGCAACTCAACAAGGTTATTATACTTATCCTTCTAATTCACTTCCTTCAAGCATCTTCAAATCTTCTATTCCTTATACACATTCAAACCTTAACTTGACCTTATATTTATATCTTACACATTGTTAAGTCAGCTTGATTACAACTTAGAATACTTAATATTCATCTCGTTAGTTGGCTAGAACAATCAAACAAATCAATTGAACTCAATATGAAAAAATAAGAAAATCTTTCATTAGTTGACCCTACTTGGTAGACACTAACATAGAAATAATTTTCCTATGGTAACCAAGTGAACTTGATTAACATTGCATATTCATAAAGTTCATTTGGTAATAGAGTGAGCTTGGTTAATACTAGTTCCATCCAACCTTTTCATTCATTAACCAAGTGAGCTCGGTTAGCACTCAACTTTTGTGATCTTCTCTTTGTCGCCTGAGTGAACTTGGCAACCACAGTCTTCTAAACTTGGAAAATTTAGGAATGCTCGCTAGACATAGGAAACTATCTTCATCACCCAAGTAAGATTGACATACACTTATTGGTAAGGATATAAAATTTTGTGTAACATCAAAGAAAATACACAATTAACTAATTGTTTTCAACAATTTGTTCCTCTAGGATAGTAGTCACCTTCAATTCTTTAGGCATGTCCATCCAACTATCCTCTTTCTTCCCTTCACCTTGTGTTTGTGGTGTAGGTGCAGGACTTACTTCTTGACCTAATCTCATTTTTGTTCCATCCTTCTCAACTATAAGTAAGGTTTTCTTGTCAAAAATTAATGGCACTAGAGGTAATGCAATTGGTGTTATAATAACACCTTGTTGTCCAGTGCTTGCACTCTATTTTTCTATAATATTTACCTTTGGGGGCACACAAGATGTGTCAATTTGCTTATCCTCTACTACTACCATATTTGCATTTTCAATTTCACCAGTTCTCACCAATATAGGATTTGTGCATAACTAAGTTACCATGGTGGAACTCTTCAATATCTTCTTTAAATCATCCACAATCAAAGGATTGATGTTTTGAGTAGAATTGTCAAAAACATCCTTGATTTGTATTGAGTCTTGTTGACTCACTTGGTCTACATGTGAAGGAATTTTTCTCGACACTTGTACCTTAGGTACACTTTGATTATCTTTTTTCTTTTCTTTAGTTGTAGCCTCTTCTTTTGTTGCTTCTTTCTTAGTACCTCCCACACTACCATCTTTGACTGACTCATCTTTTGAGGTCTTTATTGCTTGGTCAATTGTCTCTTGCTCTACTTTCTTAGGGTCTTGCGATGCTTGCTCACCTTTCTTTGTTATTTTAGGAGTGGATAACTTATAAATAGATCTAAAAATAGTTGTGCTTTTGGTTACCACATCCTTAATTTTATTATTTAGTATATGGAAAGCTCTATATTTGGGGGAAAATTTTGTTTTGTGCTTTTCCATAGCCTTGGTAATCTATCTTTTGTCCAATTCTAGCATTACTTGGGCTAAAGTTGATTCCCTATTTTGTCTCTCTATTTGTAGGTTGTATTTCCATTTATGCTCAATTTGGTCATAAAGACTCATAGGTAATGAGTTGGAAATCTCTATAGGAGTTGATTTGAATGTATCCATCATCACATATATGGCTTCCTCTATAGTATTTTGTTCAACTTTTCTTATCTTATCAAAATTTATGTGTACAAAACCAAAAAAATCTACATTTGATTTCATATTATCACACAAATTATCTAAATCTAAGGAGGGATTATGGCTTACCACCTTGAATTGACTCATGTCATCAGATTCTATCTTCTCCTCATCCAATTTAGCTAGAGCTACATATTTTCTCCTTTCATATGTCTTCTTGACTAGTTGGCTCAGCTTTGGTGAAGCAATAGTCATCTTACCTTTAGGCTTTTTGGTAACCTTGAATTTCTTAGTGCTTTCCCTTGTGCTAGCCCTGGTAATAGGAGTTGTTGGCTTCTGTTGTGACAATTTCACAATCTTCTTCTTGGGTTTCTCTACTTCAAGCTCCTTAGGCTTTCTTTTCTTTTCAATAGGCTTAGGCACTTCCTCAATTTCTTCTTCCTTGGCACTTTCTTCATGAGCTCCCTCATCTTCTCCTTAACCTTGATTAATTTCCAAAGGGGCTTGGACTTGTTCTTCCTCTTCTTCAGCTTCATCTTCTTCTTCATCTCCACCTTCGCCAAATATTTCTTTCATCTTCTTGACTATTTTGTTCTTCTTCCTAAGAACAATAGTTGTTTTCAAATCCATTGTGATCCTAGACTTGGATACCTCATAGTTGCTAAATGAGGTGACACTTTTATCTATTTCCTATACCAATAAAGTTGTGATAGCTGGAGATGCCTCATCAATATTTGTCTCATATGGCAAGGTCTTAAGCCATCTAACCCTAGGTAGGATTGCCTGCACATATGTATAATCACCATGAAATAGAAATAAAACATCATCATAATGTTTCTCAACTAGTGACACTAGAATTCTTAGTCTCTGCTTCATAGAATTCTTAAATTCTTCAAAATAACTTGTCATCATTGACTCAAAGTTATCTCCAAGTTGCTCTATGTATTTTGTAATCTAAACTATGATAGATCTATTGGTCTTCCAAGCAACTTTACCAAATGAAAGAAATGTGTTATGCACATAAAAGAATATACAAACTAATAAAGAGAAAAATTTGCAATATGCACTCTTAGTTTTCCTTATGGCCTACAAGTTTTCAAATAGTTTTTGAAGTTGCAACTTGGCAAGGTCATAGGTGTGGTCTCTATTTACTATTTTATATCCCAGATCTACAACCATGCATGATACACTATTCAATATACTAAATTGAAGGAACTTGTGAGCTATCACTCTCACAAAAAAAACAATTAGGGGGTCTGAGATAGAATCTTTAGACATTCCCTTGTTATTCCATATTGCACCTGTGTTCTTCTCAATTATCTCTTTTGAATCACTTTGCATGCTCTTGGGTAAGTCTACAATAGGATACCCTAACACTTTATTAAAGATCCTTTTAGTGATCTTAATGACTTCATTTTCTAGCCAAATGAAGTTGTCATGTATTCTACTAAGCACGATCTTGATCCATTCAATCTTGAATACATTAGGGAAATCTAGGGCACGGGTCAACCCTTTCCTTTCTATGATTTTAATCTCTTCCCTTAAAACTCCATCATCACAAAGTTGACTGTACAATTCCCTAATCTCCATTTCACCTATACTTCCAACTTTGCATGTATAACAACACCTGACATCCTAAATCATTAAGACTTTTGGTGGTATTATTGATAGCACATCACATCAGTCTCCTTTATATGCAATTTTAGGTATTTCTTGAAAAGTTTGTTGTCTAACATCATCACTAATTAATTTCACATTGAACAATTCCTTTCTCTTTTTCCTAACACTTGTAGAAGAGATTTCTACCATGTTTGATACCTAGGGTTTATGAAAACTCAAAAAATGAAACTCAACACCACTAAAATACCTTTCCAATTTGATAAATATGTCAAGTTCCAGTTGAATTTGGTTCACAAATGTAAGAATCTCTTGTTGCAATTCACCTTTATGCTCTTCATTTTCTCTTTGATCTTGAATAAATGCAAATGAGTCAAGAAACAACTATATAACCCTTAAAATTTTGTAATAAATGCTTAATTCTTATATAGTTGTAAGCTCTATTAATATAGAATTTCCAACTCACTCAACTTACAGATGACTTCCACTCCGCTCAGTTCACATAGCATGCTAAGCCAATACTACCATACCTTCACAAGTCGACATCAACTAAAATTCCATTCATGCTCGACAGTAACTATGAAATCTTTCATGCTTAGTAACAACATGAAAATTAACAAAACTAAACATTTCTTCCAGGTTCTAGCTATTCCATTGCATCTTAATTCATGCATATATAATTTTTTCAAAACTTAGATTCTTAGAACTGATGTAAAATATATCATTGAGATATCAATCCCACACATACCTTTTGATTGCCAATTTGGGGGTGATGTGATCACCTAATCCATTGGATGAAGTGACCTCATTTGAACTTGTGGATAGGTCACTTATAGATAGTAGGGGGCTTGGTTAGTTTCAGGAGAGTCTGCCTCATTGGTTTATACCAACATTAGCCTCTCACTTCAACTATAGATGGCCCTATTTTTCTAAAGGCTCCCCTACCTCAAATTTTATGGGCTATGGACCCATCGTATATTTTAGTGGGCCTATCCTATCCCTATCCTTATAAATTCTAGGGTAGGGGGATGTGTTGTAATCTTCCTTTTGTTTCCATGTCTTGTTCATCTGCACTTTGACTTTCTTAATATCAACCTTCTCTTTGCCTTTATTGAATTCAGTACTTGGTGCCTTTGACCTTGTTAGATAGTTTTTGCTGGTATGACCAATCTTCAAAAAACTAAAGCATGTAGTTTGACTCAACCATCTACTGTAATCACTTCTAAAATGTGTTCTAATGTGATTCTCAAGAACATTTCCATACTCTTGACAACAGTGATAGCTGTGCCTTGTATTATAATCCCAAGTGTAGGATTTTCCATTGTGTTGTACCTTTGTCTATTTGTTTGATGTCCACTTAGCATTAGATTTGCATTCATATGATTTATGTCCATACTTCTGACATTTGTGGAAATATCCTTCAAATCTTTGTGTGCTTAAGGTCTTGGTCCTATATTCATGTGCTTGATTTCATTTCTTATTGCACTTTTGATAGTTGCCCTTAAATTTTTGATTAGGATTCTGATTTGCGTTGTTGCTCCTGAAAAAAAAATTCTATATGACCCAACTTTTCACAATTACAGTAAGTGGGTTTATAGTTCTTACCTTTGTAGTTTCTTTTTTCACCACTTTTAGATGATTCTCCATCCCCAGTGTTGGTGTATTCCCAATCCAATAGTATCATTGTTAGATCTAGGAGATCTCATCAATTTCTCAAAGTATTTGATGGCTTCACTAGGTTTATTAAAATTTTCAGAAAATTCCTTTTCTCTTCATAGTTTATTTCTTAGTTGTTCATTCTATGACTTCAAGGTTGTGATCTCAATGTCATTTCTATTCAGTTCATCATTTTCAATCATTAATTAATTCATTATATCCAGTTGCATGTTAGCAATCCTTTGTACCTCTGATGTCTTCTCTTCTAGTTTGTTGGTTAATGTTCTTTTTGCATCTTCAATCATGACTTTATCTTCCTCAAATTTCTTTTTTTGCTTGGTTGCCTCACATAGCAAAATTGATTGGACTTCTTGTTCTATCTTAAGATTAATGACCTCTTCAATTAGGGCATCATTCTTTTCCATCAAATCTGCAACTGCTGCATCAAAATCACTTAAGTTTCCATCTACAAATAATTCAATAGTGTCTTCATCTTGGTAATGTGTGTCATTTTCTTCAATATCTATCTCTTTCCTTCTCTTTAATGAGTGCTTCAACTCATCTCTTGCTTCATTGAGTTGGTGTAGGGAAAGTTGGATTTCAATCTTCTGGTTCTCAATAGTCTTTCGCAACTTGTAGACTTCCATCTTTGAGATCTTTCCTCAAAGCTACAAAGCTTTCCTTTCTAGAGATCAAGGCTCTGATACCAATTATTGGAATTAACAATGGGAAAGTAAAATCTAAGAGAGGGGGGTGAATTATAACTTCAAAAATTTAACCATAAAACATTCACCACACATCCATCTCACAATTTATGATGTAAATTGAAATAGCTAGCTACACATGTTCATCAATAGCATGAAAAAAAAAACACATAATGCGATAAATTTGTTACCTAGAAACCCTCAAATCAAAATGTAAAACTTGAGTGGGGATGATACCCACAAATCTTCATTACTACAGTTGTAAAGTGTATCTAATGAAGGTTATAATTGTTTTATCATAAACTATGATCTACCCTATGAAAGGTCTGCCCTGTTAAAGGCTTATAAAGACTGTTAATTCTTACCATGTTAGAGGATTTCAACACCCTACTAAAAGTGTTCCTAATTAAAGGACTTCAACTTACAATAAAATAAGCACCCTATTAAAGGATTTAAAAAATCTTGCTAGGACTACTCAGTTAAGAGATTTTCACTAATTCACTTGTTAGAATGTTTCAGCCTTGATCCTTTGATTAGCACCTCTTTGCTAGTTATCAGATCTTCTCTTTCCTGATGTGTGTTTAATCCTCCTGATCAAATGTATCTCTTCTTTCCTTTAAATTCTCTACTATGTTCTCTCTAACTAATTTTTCAATTCATTCCTCTCTCAACCTCCTTAGTCATCATGAATTCTCTCTCTTTACTTAGCATTCTCACTTCTCTTCTTATCCAAACATACAAACTCTTTAGGGTTTTCCCTCCTTAATAAGACTTAGGTGAACTAAGGTTAGGTTGGAATCAATAATTGTGATTCACCCATTTTACCAATTAGAACATCCCTTAATCTGATTGGTTGCATGCACTACATAGGAATTCTCAATATACCTTCATATATATCTTCTAGAATCATAAAAAAATCCTTAATTTTTCCCAAAAATTGTTTACATAGGAGTTTGTGCCATTTCAAACAACTATGCCCAAGACTATTTACTCGATACTTGAAAACTCTAATTCTCAACATTCACTATATCCTTAATGATGTAACTTGGTTCCTAAATGACTCAACATCCACTATTTTACTCAACATATGAATCACTCAGCATATATGACTTTCTTGACACTTGAATGACTTAGCACATATAATCTTCTCAGCACTAACTACATATATTGCATGCCATACACTACTTAGCACATACAAAGTTCTATTAAGTAATGACTTAAGTGTTTTGTCACTACCTTGTCAAAACTAAAATGAGATCAACAATAAGAGGAAAAAATATCCTCAAGAGTTGCACAACATTTTTCTCCCCTATTAGAGGCATAAGGCTATGTGGACTTCATCCCCAAGGGTTAGTGTCCCAGTAGAAGGGGGACTTCTATTTTCCATGCCTTGATGGTTCTTTGATATATAAGTTTTTTGATTGACTCTTGCATCAACTCATCTCTTAGATTGAGAGGGAAATACCATAGTAGAACCATGAGTCATCAAGTGGTGGGCCTATGAATAAACTATTGAAACTATTTGGCCTAGGATATGAATGTATGAATTTTTGTTACTTGCACTAAAAATAACTATCACTTGCCTTACATTGTCCATCTGGGTTTCTTTTTCCCTGGTAGGATTGTTTTTAAGTACTATATACATTGTGCTTTTCAAAACCAAACATCATACATGTCAAAATAAGTGAAATGGTGAGTTGAACATTAGTAAGCAAAATAATTTTTGAATGGGTCCTTTTGATCTTCAAACATTTTATTAAGTCCTTGTGCTTAGTACAACATTTGAAATTTTGTTTTTCCATGTCCAAAGTGATCAAACATAACAAGGTGAAATTGTCATAAACATTTGCCTACAAGGAAAGAAAAAACCTAGCACACATTGATAAACAATTTCGATATGGAATTAAGGACATCAAAGCCGAAGAAGATAGATGAGATCATTATGAAAAAATTGAGTATAATGCTAAAAACCTGAGTGGTTCACTTTTCCAAGTGTAAATTGAAGATTTCTATTTATAGAGAGAATTTATTAGACACCTTCATAGTGACCAACATCACCCACACTTTCAAAACAATCTATTTCCAACATATCTTTTCAAAATTTCTAGTCATCCATTGTTGAAACTCTCCTCTAGAGAGCATTATCATTTGAACCTTAGAACATCTTAATCTGAGTCCTTTATCCAAAATTAAACATTAAATCAACATCTTCAAATCCAATCCTAGGTAGCAAGACTTCCAAACTTAAAACATTAGAGCTTCATCCATAGAATACTTGACTCATTCATTTGGGATCACAAGTCCATCTCCAAATATTAAGTCTTCTATTTTGGTGTCCTATCTTTCTTAAGATCATTTGTGCATATTTAGTATGAGAAAGATAATTTTATCCTATATCCATTTGGTTTTCAAATCCACAAGGTCTCTTGTTCACACATAGATTTTCTTATACCTTAGTCATTTTTCAACATCATATCAAATCCAACAATTCAATCAATCAGGTCCTTAATTAGAATCAATCATATCCTTGAGGTTCTTTCGCTCTCATTCCCCTAGATTAATTTGATTTCTCAAACTTTCTCTTTCTTCAATATTCCATCCATCATTTGGTTACACTTATATGATATACACACAATCTAGAAGAATTACTTTTAATCCCATGCATCAGTTATTGACATTGTAAAGAAAGCATGAGTTGAAGAATCCTTTCATCCTTGATCAAAACCATTGGGTACCCATTTACTCCTATTTTAAACATCAATATTCCTAGCTAAAAATCTATGAGGGAACCTGAGAATCCCTTTCAAAAAACCACTACATGCATTGATACAAAAAACTTGAGAATCACATGAATCAGTTATTGACATTGTAAAGAAAACATGAGTTGGAGAATCCTTTCCCTCGTTGATCAACACCATTGGGTACCCATTTCCTCCTATTTTAAACATTGATATGCCTAGATAACAATCTATGAGGGAACTTGAGAATCCCTTTCAAAAAACCACTACATGCATTGATACAAAAAACCAAGAAGAAACTTATCAAGATGAAGAGTCTGCTCTAGATATTAATCCTCTTGTTGATGTTTTAGAGTTGATTTTAGACCCATAAAACTTGGAGATGTTAGAAAAATATATGAGATTAAACAAGAAATAGATCTTCCTAAACCTTGTCAAAGATGGTATATGTAAAAATTTGGTATATCTCTGATACCATGTAAGAATTTTCCTAAGGGAAAAATTCAACCAAGAACTAAGAACTCAAACACAAGCACAACTATAGACCAAAAATGGATATGATCAATTAATCAAAGTATGTCCTAATACATTGCTCTATTCAGTATGTGATTTATGTGATGTTCAAACACACTAGGAGTGTCTGTATATAAAGGCCTCTTAGGAAGCACCTAGAATGTCTCTAGAAAGAACTAGGAGATAAGATAAGCATGATGACAACTAAGCACATGCCTTATCCATCATTCTAGATGAGTGGATAAGAATGAAAGGTTGTAGACACCATGTGCTTAATTAGTGTGCTAACTCCTATGTTGTAAATGTTAGAAATCTGATTGAAAAAGCTCATTGTTGAAGATCAAATAGGGAGATTGTTGCAAAGAAGGAAATATTGTTGTAAAAGAATGTTTTCAATCATTGTTTTTTCATTGATGTCAAACCTGCTATTTTTAGGGATGATATTTTCTTGTAAGATCATAGTACTATCACTTAGTTGATTGATGAAGAGGATTTGATCAACAAGATGTAACAAGAGCACCTAAGGGAAAGGTTAAGTTATGATGTTGTAATGAAGTGTAAGGATCAATTAAGAAAATGGTTAACTAATGTATTGATGACATACTCAAAGATATAGAGGTTGATCACACTTAGAATTATTGGAGGAAGAAGTTGTAACAAGGTTGACTACAAAGCTTAAACTAAGATCATAAGTGGGTGCCGAGCAAGTTAGTTGAAGCCAAGAAAATTCTTAGAAGAAGCCAAGTAACAGAAATTTCTAGTGTGTGCCGAGTGATCTTCATGTGCCAAGTGAAGATTAGGTGCCAAGCATCAAAAAAATTTCAATTGGTGTCGAGTGATCTTTAGGTGTTGAGTATCAGGAAAAACATAGTTGATCCCAAGTAACACAGTATGTGCCAAGCACCAATATTTCAATAGTGCCGAGCTGCTGCATTATTTCAAATTATGAAGATTTGCCAAATCTAAGCTGACATAGTGGCTACATTGAATTTTGTGAATGAGTTGGAAGATAAGGATGATGAGTTGGTGGCACAGAATCCTATGTAAACTATTTTTTGGCTAATTCTAAAGGATTATTCAAGAAGTTTTTAGAGGAAATAGAATATGGGTTAGATGCAATGAATCCTACCTAATCCATGTGAATTGAAATGAAAGAATAGAAGAATCAAGTGAGAAAAGGTAATCCAAGACTTCTATTTAAGAAGTCATAGACCAAAAATGAAAGAGTTGCTGATACTATTGCTACTGAAGAGCCAAATTTGCAAAGTGGTTAGAAGGGTGTCAAGGAGGAAACATCTAGAAGAAGGAAGAGGACAGAGGCTCTGCTTCTATGAGTGGTCATGAAGAGATGATTGCACTAGTACATTGAGTGTGGAGACTCAAGGAGACAAAGCTTGAAAGAAGGGCAAGCTGTCAAGAGTTGCAGAGATTGAAGGCCAAGCAAGGTATGAATTGAGAAGTGATCTGAGATCTGCAAGATAAGTTGTATGTTGTAGTCAAGTCAATATTTTCTAATACTCTCTAGCAAATGTATTAGATCTAAAAACCCTATGGACTTAGGTTGGGCTAATAGCCATTTGTAAATCCTTTAACATGGTGGCATTCCAAGTGAATGTTCTAAAGTCCTTTAACCAGGCCCACTTCTAATAGGGTGGTTAAATCCTCTAACAAGGTCACATTTAATAGTGTTTTGTAAGACTTTAATAGGGCAGGCCTTTCACAGGGCATCACTTCAAAAGAGTGAGAATTGAATAGCACGTTATTGGTGGTTTTTCCCAAATTGGGTTTTCACGTAAATCACTGTGCCATGTGTTGATTTCTTATGTGTTAATTCTTGCATGTTGATTTAAAGTAACTTGTTGATTAGATAAGTTAAAGCTTGGATACATGAATGGTTGAATGAGTTCACTACACTTAGTAAAAATTTTGAATAGGACATTTGGACCTTCAATAACTGATTCACCCCACCTAGTTATTCTAAAGAAATTTTAACAATTGGTATCAGAGCCATCTGTTGATTTAGTTTCAACGTACTAGAAGTAGAAAGATCAAGATGTCCAAGGGAGAAGTTCCCAAGCTCAACAAAGAAAACTTTTCTACATAGCAGAGTCTAATGAAATTACACTTTGGATTAATAGGTGACTATGCACAAACCTCAATTGGAACAAAACATGTAACTCTAGTAGGACCTCTCACTGTAGATGATTTGAACAAAAAGAAGGAGCATAACCAAGAAATGTTGGAGATTGCCTCTGCACTCAGCTATGCAGAATATGATGATATCAAAGACTATAACACTACATTTAAGATGTGGAAAACCTTATCATAAATCTATGGAGGAGATCAGAATGTCCAGAGAGCAAAGAGAGAAAGTCTAAGAGGAAAGTTTAATGACATGAAGATGGAAGAAGGTGAAAATGTTTCTCAGTAAGCTGCAAGAATGAAAGAAGTGGTGAGTGTAATAAGAATTCTAGGTGGAAAATTGGAAGAAGAAACAACCATCAACAAATACTTAAGAACTGTACTTCCTATCTATGCTATAAGAGTTTTAGCCATCCAAGAGCTGAGGTGTGTACAAGGGAACACACTAACCTTTGAAGGAATAGTGGGAAGACTTACTACATTTGAGCTATCCAATTTTGACAACTATAGATCTAAGAACCTTGAATCTACTTTCAAGGCCAAGATGACAATAAAAGATACTAAGAAGGACACATCAAGCAAGAAAAGAAGAAAAAGAAAACATGCATCCAGTGATGGTCGCACAGATGAGGAAGATGTGGAATAGTTAGAAGCACTACTAGCTAGGAGATTCCATAGAGGTAAAGGAAAATTCAAAGGTAAGATCCCTATCATATGTTTCAATTAAAATGAAGTAGGTCATATAGCTACAAGATGTCCACAAAAGAAGAACTACAAAGAAGGAAACAAGTTCAAGAACAAAAGAGAAGATGACAGCAAAGAGAAAGGCAATAGATGCTACATTGTTGAAGAAGACTCTGATGAAAATGATGATGAAGTAGTCTATGTAGCCATGAAGGATGAGTCAGAAAAAGATGAAGATGAAGCAACAACATTGGTTACCTATGTGAACAAGAATGACAAGTGGATCATAGATAGTGGATGCTCACATCACATGACAAGAGATAAAAGTAAGTTCATTACCTTTACTCAATATGATAGAAATAGTGTTAGATTTGGTAATGATGCCCCATGTCAAATCAAAGGAAAAGGCTCTATTAAAATCACAAAGAAAATTTCATGTGATAATGCATACTATGTTGAAGGATTGAACTACAACTTGTTGAGTGTATCACAGTTAGGCAATGTAGGTTGCAAAGTTGAATTTGGAAACTAAACTGCCAAGATCTATGACACTAATGGAAAGCTGATAGGAAAGGGTGAACAAACTAGGAGTAATCTATTTTACCTAGATATGGAAGATGAAACATGTCTTGTTGTTAGACTTGATGATGTGTGGTTGTGGCACAAAAGGTTGTGTCATGTTAACTTTGATAATTTGATTGGCATCAGCAAGAAAAAGAAAGTCAGAGGATTGCCCAAGTTGAAGAAACCTAAAAACACAATGTGTAAATAATGTCAACTAGGAAAGATAACTAAGTCTAGTTTCAAAAGAAAAACATACACTTCCAATGAAGTACTAGAGTTAGTCCATACAAACTTATGTGGCCCAATAGAAATGCAAAGCTACCTAGGAGATAGATACATAATGCTATTTATAGATGACTACTCTAGGATGATGACTACTATTCTCTTAAAGAAAAAATCTGATGCATTTCAAATGTTCAAGTGGTATTTGGCTAGAGTTGAGAAGGAAATAGGAAAGAACCTGAAATGCCTAAGCTCAGACAGAGGAGGCGAGTTCACATCAAGAGAGTTTGAAACATTTTGCAATGAAAAAGGTATCAAAAGGCAAACATCAACACCAAGAACTCCACCACAGAATGGTATTGCTTAAATAAGTAATAGGTTAGTGATTGACTATGCTAGAACCTTGATGATGGAGAAAAATGTTTCACTAAAGTACCAAAGAGTAGTTGTAAGTACTATAGTCTACACATTGAATAGAGTTCAAGTCAAGAAAGGTACAGATGCAACACCTTTTGAACTATGGTATGGTCATTCACCTAATGTTAAACATTTCAAAGTATTTTCTTGTAAATCCTATATTCTAAAAGATACAAGAAATGAAAATTTTGATGCAAAAAGTGATGAAGGCATATTCCTTAGATACTCCACTAGAAGTAAGGCATATAAGTGTTTGAATACTAACACTAAAAAAGTTGTGGAGAGTGCAAATGTAAATTTTGATGAGCATGTAGAAGTTCAAGTTGATGAGTCAAAGCAAACAGAGGGTTATGGTCCTTTGTATACTTCTATGAAGGAATGATAGTTGAAGACAATGTTGCAAATCAAGTTGGAAATCAACAAAAAACTTTAGTATCTACCAAATCCTAGCCTATGAATGTCGAGCTACATTTAGAAGCTGAGCTGCATAATGTAGAAAATGCACATTCTGATTCTTAAAATAGCATGCAAGAAAGGAATGATGAAATTCTAAATGAAGAAGAATGAAATGACTCTAAAGTTGAAGGATCAAACATGGAAAGAAAGAAAAAACCCAGATTAGCCAAGTATGTGAGAAAACATCACCCTATAGATCAAATCATTGGTGACAAGGATACAAGACCAATAACAAGGAATAGGCTCAGAAGTGAATCATGTCTGTTGACCAAGGTTGAACCCAAACCAGTGAAAGATGCACTACAAGATGATCACTAGTATAAAACCATGGAAGAAGAGATAGATTAGATTGAGAAGAACAAAATATGGTCTCTAGTTCCTAGACCAACTGATAAGAATGTGATTGGTACAAAATGGGTGTTTAGAAACAAATTTGATGAGAATGGTGAGATAACAAGAAACAAAGCCAAACTAGTTTGCAAAGGCTATGCACAAGAAGAAGGACTGGATTATGGAGAGACATTTGCTCCTATTGCAAGAATGGAAGGAGTAAGAACATTATTTGCATATGCTACATATAAAGGTTTCAAAGTCTACCAGATGGATGCAAAGTTTTCTTTTCTTAATGGTATACTAGAAGAGGAAGTTTACATAGAACAACCAAAGGGATCTGTTGATGAGAAGAACAAGGACATGGTCTACAAGCTACACAAAGCACTTTATAGATTGAAGCAAGCACCTAGAGCATGGTATGAGAGGTTGCACAAATATCTTGTGAAGATAGGATTTGAGAGAACATATGACAGCAACAACTTGTACATCAAAGGTGAAGAAGGTAAAGACATTTTGATATTAGAAATCTTTGTTGATGATATACTATTTGAAGGAAAAGATGTTTTATGCAAATATTTTTCTGATCAAATGAAGCATGAATTTGAGATGTCAGTGTTTGGAATAATCAAAATTTTTGTTGGATTACAAGTACATTAGTTGAAGCACGGCATATTTGTGACCCAATCCAAATACATCAAAGAAGTAGTCAAAACATTTGGGTTAGAAGACTCAAAACTAGTCAGCACACCAATGGCAATAGGCCATAAGCTATCCAAGAATGATGAGTCTGTTGAAGTAAATTAGACATTATATAGGCCAATGATTGGAAAGCTACAATATGTTTTACATAGTAGATCAGACATTACATTAGCTATTGAAATAGTAGCAAGATTTTTTGCAAATCCAAGAGAAAGTCACTTAATGGTAGTGAAAAGAATATTGAGATACCTGAAAGGAACTAATGACCTTGGTTTATACTACAAGAGAAATGAGAAATTTGAATTGAAAGCCTTCACTAGTGCAGATTGGGGAGGTAATATTGATGATAGAAAAAGAACCAGTGGAGGAGCACTTTTCTTAGGAAAAAGGTTGATTACATGTACCAAGAAAAAGCAAAGCTACACCTCACAGTCCACTGCTCAAGCTGAATATGTGGTAGCTGCTATAAACTACACCAATATTGTATGGATCAAACATTTGCTGCAAGGTATGAAGGAAGAAGGAAATGAGACTATGACACTTTATTGTGATAATACAAGCTCCATTAATATATCAAAGAATTGAGTAATGCATGCTAAAACTAAGCATATTGCAATCAAGTATCACTATGTAAGAGAGCTGGTGGAAGACAAACAAGTGAAGATGGAATATGTTAGCTCAAAGGAATAGATTGCTGATATCTTCACAAAAGCACTACCAAAAGATGCTTTTGAGTATCTTAGAGGTAAGTTAGGGGTGATACCCCTGTAGAACAAGATTTAGTATGCAAAGAACATTAACAAATAAAGTAAACATTCACAAACCAAAAACTAAATTCACATATATGCTTAGACAAAGAAAACAAACAAGAAGTGCAAACCTCACAAGATAAAACACTCCATGCTTTCTTGATTCTATAGATGTGTCCTTTTGCTGTGGATGTATGCTCAAGATGCTCAAAAGCTTGCTTCAATGGAGATGGGTAATGGAAAATTGGTAGCTTTGTGAGCTCTCAATTTGGCATTATAAGGGTAAGATTGATGGCTTTGGTTCTCAAAATAGCATGGTAACTTTAGCTCAAAGATTGTTGATGAAATGGCTTGGGATGGGATTCAATTTATAGGCTAAGGGGTAGAGAGATGGAGGGCTTAGATGCAAGGATGGATGAAGGCTTAAGGAGGGCTAAGATGTACTCAAAGGGGAGCACATGGATTGTGCTTGTTTAGCACCAATGGGAAGGTGACACTTGTCACAAGGAGGATGAGTGTGAGAGGGTAGGGTAAAGGGTTGGTCAAAGGCATGATGAGTGGGGTTGAGTATGTAAGAGGGATGTAAGAGGAATGAGTGTGGAAGAGGGAAGAGTGTGGAAGATGGGTGTAAGAGTCATGAGTGGGCTTGTAAGAGTCTTTTATGTTTTGTAAGAGCACTCATGACTTAGTGGTTGGGTTTTTTGAGGGGAGACTTTGGTTTGGATTAGGAAAGTCTTAAACTTGTTTAAGGAATGTGACAACATTAGGGGGTGGATTAGGCTTGGGTTTAGGATTAGATTAGGGATGTTAGAGATGTGCAAGTGGATGGCATTAATGAAGGTGGGTGAGTTAGTGGCTAAGCTTGGTTAGTATGGGTGGATGGGGTGGATTAGGCTAAATGGAGGTTTAGAGATAGGTTAGGGGTTTTTGAATTTGAGGATTTCATTTATCAAATAGATTTATTTAATAAATGGGGATTTTTGGAATTAGATAGGAGAAAAGGATTTAATTGACCAATAATAGATTATTTAATTTATCAATTAGGACTATAGATGATTAATTAAATTAATCAACTAGGGGATGACAGAGGATTAATTAAATAGAAATTTAATTAATAATGCCTTTTTAGATAACTAAATAGGATTACTAAAATAGTGTAATCAAATTTAGGTGTCTACAACCCCTAGCCAAGGCTACCTAAAATAAAAGCAAGTATGCCCTACATCAAATAAGCTGAATGTTGAAGATTTTATACATTTATGCAGAGGATGTTTACTTTGGGATCCATGCCTAAAGTAGTAGAAGTGCTAAAATTTCAAATCAGTCACAAGCAAGGTGACAGAGGGAGACATTGAATAAACATGTAGAAGTTGCACTTGCATATTAAAGATGCTAATATGTCTTTGGAATTTTTATCAAAGAGGGAAAAGTAGACAACTGATCAACAACTAGATAAAGAATTAGAAAAAAAGGGAGAAGTAGACAACTGATCACCAACTATTGAAGATAAAGAATCAAAAAAGAGGGAGAAGATGTTTAAAACTAATCAAAGAATATAGAGGGAGAGGTTGATAAGAAAATTAGAGGTTGATCAGAACAACAATATAGAGGGAGAAAGACAAAGAACAAGGATACAACAACAAAGAGGAAGAAGCTGAAATGAAGCAATCAAAATAGTAGAAGGAGATGTGATGTTACAATTTAATTTTTGGCATTTGACTCACTGTTCTAACCTAGGTAACATTTTTTTGAATAGTTTAGTCTGATGGCTGATTAGTTTGGTTTGCCACCAATGCCAAAGAGGGAGATTGTTGAAAATCTTATTGAAAAAGCTCATTGTTGAAGATCAAAGAGGGAGATTGTTGCAAAGAAGGAAAGATTTTTGTAAAAGAATGTTGTCAATCATTTTTTTGTCATTGATGTCAAACTTGCTATTTTTAGGGATGATATTTTCTTATAAGATCCAAGCACTATCACTTATTTGATTGATGAAGAGGATTTGATCAATAAGATGTAACAAGAGCACCTAAGGGAAAGGTTGAGTTATGATGTTGTAATGAAGTGCAAGGATCAGTTAAGACAATGGTTAAGTAATGTACTGATGACATACTCAAAGATATAGAGGTTGGTCACACTTAGAATTATTGGAGGAAGAAGTTGTAAAAAGGTTGACTACAAAGCTTAAACTAAGATCATAAGTGGGTGTCAAGCAAGTTAGTTGAAGCCAAGAAAATTCTCAGAAGAAGCTGAGTAACAAAAATTTCTAGTGTGTGTCGAGTGATCTTCATGTGCCAAGTGAAGATTAGGTACCGAGCATCAAAAAAATTTAGTTGGTGCCGAGTGATCTTTAGGTGTTGAGTATTAGGAAAAAAATAGTTAATACCGAGTAACACAGTATGTGCCAAGCACTAGTATTTCAATAGTGCTAAGCTGCTGCATTATTTCAAATTATGAAGATTTTCCAAATCTAAGCTAACATAGTGGTTACATTGAATTTTGTGAATGAGTTGGAAGATAAGGATGACGAGTTGGTGGCATAGAATCCTATGTAAACTATTTTTGGACTAATTCTAAAGGATTATCCAAGAAGCTTCTAGAGGAAACAAAATATGGGTTAGATGCAATGAATCCTACCTAATCCATGTGAATTGAAACTAAAAAATGGAAGAATCGAGTAGGAAAAGGTACACCAAGACTTCTATTTAAGAATTCATAGACTAAGAAGAAAAGAACTGCTAATACTGTTGCTGCTGAAGAGCCAAATTTGTGAAGTGGTTAGAAGGGTGTCAAGGAGGAGACATCTACAAGAAGGAAGATCACAAAGGCTCTACTTCTATGAGTGGTCATGAAGAGATGATTGCACTTGTACATTGAGTGTGGAGACTCAAGGAGAAAAAGCTTGAAAGAAGGGCAATCTATGAAGAGTTGTAGAGATTGAAGGCCATGCAAGGGTATGAGTTGAAAAGTGATCTGAGATCTGCAAGATAAGTTGTATGTTGTAGTCAGGTCAAGATTTTCTAATACTCTCTAGCAATTGTATTAGATATAAAAATTCTATGGACTTAGGTTGGCCTAGAAACCATTTGTAAATCCTTTAACATGGTGGCATTCCAAGTGAATGTTCTAAAGTCCTTTAATCAGGCCCACTTCTAACAAGGTGGTTAAATCCTCTAACAAGGTCACATTTAACAGTGTTTTGTAAGCCTTTAATAGGGCAAGCCTTTCATAGAGCATCACTTCAAAAGAGTGAGAATTGAGTAGCATGTTACTAGTGGTTTTTCCCAAATTGGGTTTCCACATTAATCACTATGTCATGTGTTGATTTCTTATGTGTTAATGCTTGCATGTTGATTTATAGTAACTTCCTAATTAGATAAGTTAAAGTTTGGATAAATGAATGGTTGAATGAGTTCACTACACTTAGTGAAAAGTTTTAATAGGACATTTGGACCTTGAATAACTAATTCACCCCCCCTCCCCCCTCTCAGTTATTCTAAAGTAATTCTAATAGTAGACACCATGTGTATAAAAGAGGTGTGAACTCCTGTGTTGTCAACATGACAACTCAAAAAGATGTGTAAACTCCTAAATGTCTCACAAAATAAAATAATAAAATAATGCAAAATAATAAAAATATGCATTAACCTAAGTAAACTTAAGTAAGTGTAAATAGTAAATACTTATTTACACCAACACCCCCCATTAAGTGCAACTTAGGGGAATGCATTTAAGTTCACAAGAACTAGGATGAAATGCACGATGGGTCTTGACTACTAAGCCATTTTAGGCACCCATGTACATAATGAAATGCATTCTCACATAAAGTAGAGAAAGAGGGAAAACATCATGGGAAAAACCCTCCCCCAAAAAGAGAGATAAATAAGGATGCATGGATGGATGGAGTAATCAAGACCACCCCCCCCCCCCACAATTATGACATACATCAAGTATATACAAGAGAAAAATGGAGAAGGACAACCCCCTAAGAGGAAAAAGTCCCCCCCAAAAAAGAGAAGAAGGAGACGAGGTAGTCCCCCCGCCCTTTAAAAGTAGTGTGTCAATCAATGAGAAATGCTCCAACATAGAAGCTAATCCATGACCTTTGAATGATGTTCCTCCCATTTAGAAGAAACAAATGCAAGGGTACCTGTGAGATGCATCACCTATATGAAGAAGAAATCTCTATGATGACCAGTGTCTCTGAAACCTGTTCAAAAGTTTTGTGTCAATGTTGATGATGGCTTCCTCCAAACCTGCTAAGAAGAAGTGTAGATCAAACAAGGAGTGATGTAGAACCTATTTCAAAAAACCAACAGTCTTCTCAAATGAAAAAAAGACCTCTTGCAGATGTTGTACATAAGTATCCACAATTACATCAACCCTAAAAGACTGATCATGTAGAGAATGGACATGAGGCTCAGAGTGGGCCCTCACAACAACTGTAGAAGGATCATCCTCAACAAAGAGAAGTGGTAGATCATCAAATAAGTCTTCCAAATTGACTTCATGTGACTCCAAGAATAGAGCTAAAATGTCTGGCAAGAAATCATCATTTGGAAGACCATGTGTACCTTGCAATGCTAAAGTAATGAATCTATCGCTATGGCAAAGGATGAAGTATCTACCTCAAAAAGAAGATGAATTTCATCAAGAATGTCTCCCACATCTTCAATGTGAGACTCCATGAATAGACCTACAAGGGCAGGAAGGAAGTCTTCACATGAAGGTAATTTAGGAAGACATAAAGTATCCTATTGCACTAAATCTGAAGCATCTGTGGCTAGAATAGTATCAGTAGGAGCAACAAGAGCTAGAGGCGTGATTTTATCTAGAGTCAAAGAAACTATAGCTAGAGTGACTGGATGTAGAATGTCCTCTGGAGATAGAGGATCACAAAGATCTCCATATGCTTTCCAAATAGACAGTCAAATATCATAAGGAAAATGTGTCAATATAAGAGGAGCAAAAGATTCCTTACTCATACTTTTAGATAGAAAGTGATGAAGGTTGACAACATATGTCCAATTAAAATGTGGTGGCAATGTATAGAGATAAGGAAGCAAGTTTGGATGTTATCTTAGATGATTAACTATCAAAGTACTTCATATGTGATAGTTCCTTGTTGTCAACTATGGTCTAATACCAGACTGAAAAATCTGAGAAGACTCCATGAGATCAATCAATGTAACCTCCAAAGAATCAAAAGAAATCAAAGAACCCCCCTCAAATGAATGATTTAGGTACTTGGTAGCCACTTGCCAATTTAGAACCTATTTATAAAAGTAGTATAATTGTCTATAAAACCTATAATATGATTACAGATCTAGAAAGTAGACAAAAAAATATGCACTTTCAAAAAAAATGGAACTTGATTTGGAGTCCAGATGAGCCCGTACTAAGCATTTTAAGTGGAAAAAAAATAGGATTTGTGAGTTCCAGAAAAATTCAAAAATAGAGATCTCAAACCACCTACACCAATGTGTAGATCATGAAATCCTACCCCAAAATAAAAGAAATTGCTTGCAAAAAGGAGTCTATATGAGGAAGATATCGTTGTTTGAAAATTGCTGCTCCTTTTTTTTTTTGAATCGTCGCCACGCCTCCAAAAATCAAATGGCTCTAGATTTTGCCTCAGATGTTCGATTTGGATAAAACAAAATCTGATCTGGGGGTTTTTGGACCTTCTAAATATGATGCAAATATCTAATTTTCACCAGTAAGCACCAATCTTCACCTACAAAAAATCCCTTTTGTGGCCCCATGGCCACAAAAAATTCAAAAAATAATGCAGATCCAAAAAAAATAGTAGAGATGCAGATGAAAAAAAAGCAGATCTAAAAATTAAATGTACAGATCTAAAATGATCATAGCAATTCTGCAAATCAGTTCTTCGAGTGCCAGTTTGCAAAAAAAAATTCCTCACAATTGACTTTGGCCTATGGTAGGCAACTTTATTTTCAATTTTCACCAAATCAACATTCTGGATGCAATGGTGAGGTTAAATCTGGCTCTAGACACTCCCAATTTTTGTAGTACTCCAGATTTGGGCTAAGGTGTTGAAGCAACAATGGTCTTGAATGGCTATGTGATGATAAAATCTCCAAGAGCTCTATTACCATGTAGGAATTTGGTATATCTCTGATACCATGTAAGAATTTGCCTAAGGGAAAAATTCACCAAGGAACTAAGGACTCAAATACAAGCACAACTGTAGACCAAAAATGGATATGATCAATTAATCATAGTATGTCCTAATACATTACTCTATTCAGTATGTGATTTATGTGATGTTCAAACACACTAGGAGTGCTTGTATATAAAGACCTCTCAAGAAGCATCTAGAATGTCTTTAGAAAGAACCGGGAGATAAGATAAGTAGATGACAACTAAGCACATGCCTTATCCACCATTCTAGATGAGTGGATAAGAATGACAAGGTTGTAGACACCATGTGCTTAATTAGTGTGCTAACTCCTATTTTTTAGACACCATGTGCATAAAAGAGGTGCAAACTCCTATGTTGTCAACATGACAACTCAAAAAAATGCGCAAACTCCTATGTGTCTCACAAAATAAAATAATAAAATAATGGAAAATTATAAAAAATATGCATTAACCTAAGTAAACTTAAGTGTAAATAGTAAATACTTATTTACTCCAATAGTAACTTTGGTGAGAGTACTTTTTTAGATAAATCACCAAAGAATGGTGTCCAAGTATTGTGAAATCCTTGTGAGGCACAAACATCTAGCAAAGGAAAATAACCCATTGCAAAAAAAAACCACTGAATGTAGACACATCAACTTGTCTTTCAATTAACTGTAGAACACATTCAACAAATCATTAGTGTAAAAAGAAATATTTATGAGGTCTTGGTCCCCACATTACAAATAGTTGATTATGGTACAGGTGTGCGATGGGGAAGGGTTACTTTCCAAGCTTCCACTCTAATCCCACTAATTCATTAGTTCTAAATGTACCTATTACACTAGCCACTTCATAGAGACTAACTTCTCACTATGATATCTTTTCACAATTAGGGAAGACTCCCGTACAAATATCCATTCTTGAGTTTCTCACCACATTGCATATCCACAAAGAGATCCACGAGACTTCTCTCTTAGAGTCTCATGTTCCATAAAAAATCAATGCTTCCCAATTCACTGCTATGATTAGAGATCTCACCACATTACAATACCTTGTCTTCATAGACAAATATTTATGAGGTCTTGATCCCTACCACAATTAATCATTTCACATCGAAGTCATTATATAGTGACACTAAAAAAAATGAGTCCTTATAGACAATGGATCTGGTATAAACCTATGTACATTAAAGATGATCTATTTCTTGGGACTTCCAAATGATATCCTTGATATCATCAAAAGAATAACTATAAAAGCATATGATGAGTGAGAACAAGAATCAAAGGGGGTTATTGTGCTATCACTATAAATAGGACCCACTATAATCAATATTGAATGCCATGTCCTAGACTTCAACTCTCTATCTAATATATTTCTTGGTAGACCCTGGAGACACACACTAATAGTTGTCTCATCTACCTATCATCAATGCTTTAAGTTTCCCCAATAGAGAAGAGAGGTCATAATTCTAGAAGATCCTCTACCCTTTTCCTTTTGTAAAAGGTTAGAAGTTGCTCCAATAATGTCTTACCCAATTAGTGAATTTGCAAAGGTGGTACCTAGACCTCTCAAAACAACAAAATCACCTTCTACAAAGACACTTAACGCTATTACTAGTTCCAGTAAAGGGAAGGAGAAGGTTGAAGAATTCAATACTATTAAAAAGAAGGTCATCTTTTCCTATCATGGAATGGGAGAGTATAAGTTTGAGGATACCTTGTGCATTGGACAACTCCCACTCTCTCCCTGATCCTTTGGTAAACCTTCCCAAATACCTACTTCCACAGCTAAGAATACCATACATGTAAACAAAAAATCTTTTGAACATTGAGGCTCCCTTAGTGATGAACACGTGGAGTCCAATATCCTAGATTGGTTCTATTTTGATGGCATAGATGATCCCATGGAAATCTCCAAAAAGTATGTCAAAGCACTACCAATTATAGAGTACATGGGATATCATGACACAGGCCTTGGCCTAAACAAGAATGGTATTAGAAAACCCCTTGAAGCTACTAGCTATCCAAAAGGATAGGGGTTGGGCACCCTCAAATCTAAGGTATTATTTTTTGACAACTATTGTACGATTGAACTTGATTCTGAGATTGAAGAGGAGGAATTATTTGAATTACTTTTCTAATATATTGAAGATTGCCTAGATAATTATGTCAATGCCATCACTATAGTTGACCTTTCATTCATTGACCTTCCCCTCGCTAACCCTAACATGATAGACTAGAACCTTCAAGACACAACACTAGATCTCCATATTTGTAACTCTAACAAAATGATGATGGCCCTCTTTGGACTCAAGAATCTCCAAGACTATGAGAACAAGATCAAACACAAAAATGAAGCCTTCTTTGGTAGTAAACTCAATTCTCTTACTCACAAAATTGAATTTTTTTATAAAAATTGAGGAAACATCCCTAAGTGAAAACCCATATGGGGTAGTTATGGATGAAGAAAAGATAAAATAAAGGACATATATTTTGGTGAAAACCTCCTTGAGGCACCATAAGAGGGAGAGGTTGAATTTCCATTTAGAATTATACCACTAGAAATATCATCCATCTTGATTGAAGACACCATTCCAATTAACTTGGGTACCGTAGGCAATCCACAAGTCACCTAAATTATGGCTACTCTAAGTCTAGAAGAAAAAGAAGTGATGATTCTGTTCCTATAGAAAAGAAAAAATTACTTTGCATGGACTTACAACGACAGGCCCATTTTAAACACAAACTTGGTTTTACATCACCTTTTAGTTTATCCAAAAGATAGACCTATTAAATAGAAATTACGCAAGATGCATCCTAAGGTGCAACTCTTGGTAAAAGAAGAATTGCAAAATATGTTAGAAGAAAAGTTCATTTCACCTATTGATTATCCTAAATGGGAAAAGCCTCTAGTGACATATGCATCGGTTCATATTTTTGAGATCTTATTGTACCTATAGGCAATGCCTCTAGTGACATTATTGTACCTATAGGCAAAGCCTCTAGTGACATATGCATCAGTTCATATTTTTGAGATCTTAATCTTGCATGTCCTAAGGATGATTTTCCACTACCAAATATACACATCATAGTAGACTTGACTGCTACACATGAAATGTTATCTTTGATTGATAGGTTCTTAGGTTATAATCATATCAAAATTATAGATGAAGATCAACACAAAAAAACATTTACTACCCCCAAGGGAACTTAATGTTATCAATTCAAGTCTTTTGGCTTGAAGAATTCTAATGCCACTTACCAATGCATAACAACCATAATTTTCCATGGTCTTCTACATGTAATTATGGAGGACCGGGTTGATGACATCTTAGGAAAGTAAAAGAAACGTGATTCACACATCATTTTTCTTATCAAAATCTTTGAAAGGTTGGAGAAGTACAACATATGCCTAAACCCTAAGAAATGTGTCTCTGGTGTACAATTAGTTTAGTTGTTAGGTTACATTGTATCTATAAGAGGAATCAAGGTATATCCTATGAAAGTGAAAGCTACCATTGAAATGCCACCACCTACCACATTGAAATAGCTCTGCAACTTTCAAGGCTGACCACAATCTATCAGGATATTTGTGTCCCAGTTAGCAGATAAATTCTATCCACTCCAACATTTTCTTAGAAAAGAAACTAAGTTTAGATGGGATTGCCTTTTTCAAAAAGCATTTGAACAAGCCAAATTATATCTAGCTAATACATTAGTGCATGTTCCTCCTATCACAGACCAACCATTGATTATATAGATTTAAGCTAACATAGTTACACTGGGTTCTCACCTATAATATCTAGATGAAAATGGAAATGAGTAGGCTATTTACTATCTCAGTCAAACAATGGTTGGTTATGCATTAAATTACATCCCCATTGAGAGATATTTCTAGGCCATGGTTTGCTACATTCAAAATTCATGTCATTACATGCTTAATCATGCTACATAACTCATAGCTAAGGTTAATCCTCTCAAATATCTTCTATCAAAAGTTGCACTCATTGGTCATGCTACAAAATGGATCTTGATTCTTAGTGAAATTGATATTGTCTATGTAGACCACAAGGCTATCAAAGGACAAGTCATTATCGACCAACTTGCAAACACTCCTCTTCAAGGAACCCATCTATTAATAGTTGAATTTATAGATGAATTGATTATTACTATTACTCCTTGCATGTAGTGGAAGCTCTATTTTTATGGTTCTTTCACGTAGAAGGGATCAAGGGTAGGAATCCTATTTATTAGACTACAAGGAGACCTTATTTTGAAGTCTTAAAAAATTTCATTCCCTTGCACAAACAATATAGTTGAGTATGAAGGACTAGTAATAGGACTTCGTTAAGCTATCCACTAGAATATCAAGAGCTCAGTTGGTTATCAAAAAAGTCATAGATGAATATCAAATGAAGGATGAAAATTTATTACCATATTGAAAAATCATAGAGGATCTTAAGCAACATTTCACTAAGATAATCTTACATCATATACCAAGGAAAAACAACAAAGAAACATATTGCATTGCAATAATTTCCTCCATGATCACCATGCCAAAGTACAATAGCTAGTGTGGCTTTCTTGTTGAGAAACATTTGCTTCTTGCTTATGAGCAACTTGAGTCATAGTTAATGTGTGAAATTGTAGGTCACGAGTCTCTATGGTACTCTGACATTTTTACTTACCTTCATCATAAAAAAATCCCCATAGCCCTTTCCCTCAATCAAAGTAAAACCTTCATCCATCACACCCCCCAATATACTATCTTAGATGACACATGTGATCACCCAAAAATGGTCATTTGGACTATGAGTCCCCTTTTCTGGCAATTTTACTTAATTTATCTATTACTTATTCTTGATCGAATCGTTACTTTTTTGTTTATTTGATTATAACCTATGGTTTGACCACCACATCCTAAGTCTTTTATTTAATTGAAATAAAATCTCCCATTTTAATTAAATAAAATCCCCATAATCCATCTTATCCTAAGTGTGCAGATGTAAAACATTATTCCTATTTTAAAAATAAAAGAAAAGGCATTTTTGTCTCACATGATGTTTCCACTTTCTAAGGTGGATAGAATATTTATTCTTCTCCACTCATATTTTTGCTCCTAAAAATTACCATTGATCTTTCTAGGTAAGATTATTGTGCACATGGATCACTCAAGGCTCATTCTCCACCCTTGAGTTTTCCTCTTAATCCCTACCATTCAATTTTCTTAAAAAAGGAGGCTCTCTCCTCACTCTCTCATAACGTTCTAGTTTATGATAATGTCATGTTGGAGGTTTTATTATATTTTTTTGAGAACTTGAAGAATTTGGATCATTTTTGCATTCTTAGCTTTATCTTCATTTTCCTTGCATCAAGGCATACTTCTTAGCTTAGTTTTATTTCATACTTGTTAGCTTAGTCTTGCATTTCATTTAGTTTAGCTTGCATTGCATTTCATTCTTGATTCTTTGATATTGGCATTCTTGCCTCTACTATTTGAATCTTCCATTCTATGGTACACCTTGCAAGGGTTGCTTAATCTAGGTTCATTTGAGAGCCACCATCTCATAGCTTTTTCATGTTATAGATAAGAAGATATTGGCCACCTCTTGAGATGCTCTTCATCATGGGTATTCTCTAGTATAAGGGTCTATAAAAGTGTGTCCACTTTTTCTCTCAAGTATATTATATAAGATCTCATTGATGAAGGAAGAGTTATTACTAACGAGATAGCTAAAAACTCTAATCATAAGGCTTTCAAGGAACCTCTCCCTAAGCATGAGCAAGGGAAGACCTCAAATGCAAACAAGAAAAATCATGATGATAAGATGAACTATACATACACCAATGATGAAAATTTTATGCATATTCTTGAACCTATTCATGATAGTGTTCACATGATGGGCCCTAGGTGATGAAGAGCATAACTATGACACAAATGATTAAATGTATAAGGTTATTTTAAGAGATAGTGGTCCCACCTCTTCTTTTTATGGTGAAAGACTAAATTCCATTACTATGAGTCAACCCAAAGTTGTCCTTAACATTGGAGTCACTTCTAAGAAAACTCATGCTAAACAAATTGGGTCTTCCTCCTCTAAGAAAAAAACTACCATTTCTAAGTCCACATATGACCTTGTGAACCAATTGTAGTGTACCCATATTTCTATCATTGAGTTGTTAGAGTTATCCCCTTTGCACAAGGAGGTATTAGAAAAAGAATTATGAGAGGTTTGTGTCCCTACTAACATTTATGTGGATAAGTTCCAATCTATGGTCAACCACATCTCCACTCTGCATTATCTAACATTTTTCAAAGAAGATTGCAAAGTGCTTAGTCACCCACACAACCTTACACTCCATATTTAAGTTCAAATCTATCATACCCAAGTTAGGTGCATGTTGATAGACAATGGTGTAGGGTTAAATATCATTTCATTCAATGTTGTGCAATAATCGAGTCTCTCTAATTTTTCTATTAACCCTAGAATAAAGATCATGATCAAATCTTATGATGAAGTTGAGTGCTCTTCCAAAGGTCTAATTGTACTACCTATTCAAGTGGGTCCTATAGAGAAAGATGTGGTTTTCCAAGTTTTTGACATATCACTTGCATATAATATCTTGTTAGAAAGGCCTTGGATACATGATATGCAAGATGTCCCATCTACCTATCATCAATGCATCATGTTTCCCTTCTATGGTATTGAAGTCTCTATTCTTAGGGATAATGTTATGTTTATAAACACACTTACTGCTAGTGAATCCTTAGTCCCAAATAAAAAAGTTTCTAATTGTGAGAAAAGGCTCAAAATGATTCCTATTAGTATGAGGGAATATACTCTTGACTCCATTGTTGCATTTTTTTTTTCCCCTCATTCTTATGGGAAACCCTCTGACAACATGAAGGCTTCATCTTTAGCTATGACTATCTATGACACTTTTTCAATCCTTAGTTCCCTTAGAATATGAAAAGGAAGACCAAGTTGTTAGATACTAGATTTATAGGGAAGAAGAGACATCTAATGAAGTCCAACTCACCTCCCCTAAGAGATATAGAAAAGGCTATGAGTTCCTTATAAATATGGGATATTTAGGTTATGGAGCTTTGACTAATAGTAAATATGCTCTCATCGAACCCATGAGTCACACAAAGGAACATAAAAGCAAAGACATGATGTTAATGATAATCCTCTTATCTATGATGAAGAACCTTCCACTCCTAGTGATTTAGAACCTAAAATTCAACCTATTTCTACAATCACTCTTGATGATGAGTATTTTTTTCCTTCTATTTTAATTCTTTGAGGTGAAGATGAACCAAATAATGATCATAGTGCTAAGGTCTCCACTTCTAGACAACTTGAATTTTATGAGTCAGATGTAGAGGATCCAAACAAAGACATAGTTAGAAGGAACAATGCTCACCTTATAACATAAGATCAAATCACTGATTTGAATGAATATGAGTAGGATTCCCTTTCAATTGCATATAATGAGTTGGAGATATATTTCATTACATGCCTATCCTAATTAATCTGACGTAGTTGATGAGTCTTTCATAGAGTTTGATGAGTCAAATTCTCAACTTTCTCTAGTGGACTACACTAAATCTCTTAGGCCCTACCCTAATTTGGGTACCTTTGAGGAATTTCCTATATATTCTACCTCTCTTGTTAGTGGAGATGATTCCCTTCATATCAATAACCTAAAATATATTGCCTTGCTATCACTCATGCATCTTGATCTCATTGATTGGTCTATACAAAGCCAACCCCCTGAGTTGCTAACTTTTCAAAATGACTACAAGATTTATTTCTACCTCAAGGCTATTGTGCCTATAGTTACTTCCACCAATGAACCAACTATCAAAATGAATGAAGTAGATATCTGGTACATTAGTCACAAAATTAAAATAAAAATGAAAAAAAGAGGTGCTCTGATGGAAGAAACCACTTTGTGGTGGTGTTAGGGCCTAAGAATAGTAAAAATAAAGATGCTTCTAAGGGAAAAAACCTCCTTAAGGTTCCCAAGTGAGATAATTTTTAGTATTCCCAACTATTTTCTAGATATATCATCAGTGTTGATTGATCCCATAGATTTCACTAGATCTTGGTACATAAGTGTCTCCAAAAATTATGCATTTATCTCAATCTTTGTCAACTACGAAAAAGGAACAATTAACCCATTTTTTCCATGAGAAGAAAATATTTTTTTCTTAGACATATGCATAAATGTATAGTCTTGACACTAACTATAAGAATTTGGCTTAGACCAAAATTCACCCAAGAACTAAGAACTCAAACACAAGCACTACAGTCGACCAATAGAGAGAGTATGATCAAAATGACAATATTCATTCAATATGCCATATATGCCATATCAAGAGTACACTAGGAGCGCTTGTATATAAAGGCTTTTGGAGAGATTCTAAAATGCATACAAGTCAGCATCATGATATGTCATACAACTAGGTGAATGTCCACCAGATATGTGTTATCCTCCATTAAGCACATAAGTAAGTGTGATGATGTGAGGATAAGCCTACAATGGTGTAGCACAAAAATTAGTGGTGTAGACAACATGTGCTAAATTAGGAGTGTGAATAATTATGTTGTCTACATGAAAACTCAATGAATAATGCAAACTCCAGTGTTGTAGACACCATGTGCATAATTAGAGTTGTGTACTCCTATGAGAGTACACAAACTCCTAAGTGTCTCACCTAAATAAATAATAAAATAATACAAAATAATTAAATAATGCATTAACCTAAGTAAACTTAAGTAAAGTGTAAATAGTAAATACTTATTTACACCAACACCCACCTTAAGTGCAACTTAGGAGAATTCCCTTAAGCTTACAAAATCTAGGATGAAATGCATGATGGGTCCCAGCTACTAGGCCATGTTAGGTACCCATGTACATAATGATATGAAATATCTCATAAAGCGGAGAAAGAGGGTAAACCTCATGGGAAAAACCCTCCCCCAAAAAGAGAGATAAAGGGAATGCATGGATGGATGGAGTAATCAAGAACCCCCCATTACAACATACATCTAGTATATACATAAGAGAATGATGAGAAGAGGAAGAGAGATAGTATAGGCTCCACCCCCCAAAGAAGAATGTTGGATCATGACTGCTTTGATGAAGAAGTTGATCCATGACTATAGAATGTTGTTCCTCCCCTTAGGAAGAAAAAAATGTCAAGGGTACAAATGAGACATTTACACATCATGTGGAAAGAATCCCATGGATAAGTGATGTCTCTGAAACCTGCTCAACTGGCTGAAGAACCTGTCTCAAAGAACTATTTGTCTCTACAACTGATGAAGAAGTTGGATGCAACTACTGATCATAAGTATCCACAATCACTTTAACCTATGATGATTGATCATGTAGAGAATGAACAAGAGATTTAAATGGAGCCCTCGTAACAAATTAAGAAGGTACTTCTACATCAAGAAGAAGAGGTAGATCAAAAATATTGTCCCCTAAATCTATCACTGAAGTTAAACCTGGAAGACTAGATGTACCCTGTTGTGATGGACCTATCACTATGGCTATGTATGCATGTGGACTAAACTAATGTAGTGACCTCTCACTTCAACTATTAATAGAACCCCAAATGTCTGAATCTATTGAAGCACTATTGTTGGTGTCACTATCAATTTCCACATGATATGATGTGTAGAGAGGATTAGAGGACAAGCTTGGTGAACTTTCCTCAAAGTGTACATCCTTCTCCACAAAAATCCAATGTGTCTAAGGATCCAATAGTCTATATGCCTTCACACTATCTTTATAATCAATGAAAGTACAAGGCTAATGTGACTGTTCCTTGCATCCTCTAGAAGATATCTTTTCCCATGCAGGAAAACCGAAGACTCTAAAGTGTGTCACAATACATTTTCTACTGCACCATGCCTCAAAAGGAGTCTTACCATCTAAGGTTGGATGAGGAGATCGATTAAGAATGTGAGTGGCACTAAAGATTGCTTTGACTTCAAGTGATGGATCTAGAGACTTGGCTTGTATCATGCAACTTGCCATAGACTTAAGAGTTTGGATCCTCAATGTTGCAACATCTGTCTTATGTGGACTAAATGTTGGCAGAGTCTGAAGATCAATGCCCTCAAGTCTGCAAAAGTATTTTGGTTTTCTATTCACATACATGCTTCCATTGTCCATTCAAAGAACTTTGATGGCTTTCCTAGATTTTTGTTCTACATGAGCCTTGAAGGCTAGAAAATTGTCCAATATTTTATTCTTACTATGAAGAAAGTAGACCCAAGTGAATCTTGAAAAGTCATCAATGAAATTAAGTATGTAGTGACCCTAACTAATTTCCAAAGGACTTGCTAATACCATATGAACCATCTATAGAACACCTAGTGCTTTTGAAGACTTCCCATTCTATAACTTCCCCTCTAGATGCATATCCACTAAATCTATTTAACATTCACTATGGGAAAAGTTGATTTGAGGTAGACCTTTGACCATTTTGTTTGTGCAAATTTTCTGAAGGTAGAAAAAGTCAAGATGATGGTACCACTCATGCCATAATTTTATTGTTGAATTTGATTGAGATAACAAGGGCTTTGAAGGAGATTTGGGCACAAAATGAGAGAACGAGTACAACCTTTTGTTATGATTCACTTTCCCCACTACAACCAAAGAGTCATCTTTTAGATTATGCACCTATACTAAGTTTGGAAGGAACTCAGCTCTATGTCCATCTCTAAGGTGAGCGATTTGGTAGATTGAGAGGAGATTTGAACTTAGTTTAGGAACATAGAGAACATCTTGAAACTCTCCATTTTCCATTTCCATGTTTCCTTTCCCTTTAACTTCCATTTTTGTATCATCTCCCACAAAGATGTGCAGTACCTTGGACTGCTTCATTGAAGAAAAAATCTCCTTTGAAGAACCCATGTGATATGGGACACCTGAGTCAAGGATCCATTCCTTTGAAGAATTTGAATTTTCCATGAGTGCTTGCCCTTTGACCTTTGAATCTAAAGAAGATCCTTTCTCCTTGTAAGCATTAGGTGTGGAACATTATGTTTCTTCATGGTGTTGGTAAGCTCACCAATCTTCTTAAGATAACACTCATGTTCTTCAGGACCCATTTTCTTACAATAGGCACACTTTTATTTCTCCTTATTGTTGTCCCCCTTCTTGTTCAAATTTGAGGAAGACTTGCTTTCTTGATTGGATTGTGGTGTTGTCTTTTTTGCATCCTCTGATTTGTCTTTCTTCCACTTCTTTTTACCCTTTCCTTTATTTGAAGACTGTCCAGCTAAATTTTGAGAACTCTTATTATTGGCCACCAATGCTTTAGACTTAGGTGATTTGGGAATCCCCATTGATTTCAACTTCTTTTCTTCAATATCCAACAGATCAACATATTCATCAAAAGTGACTTTCTTATAGGCAGACCCTAAGGTATTCTTTGAAGTGTTAAAAGAAGATACAAATGTGGAATACTCTAATGGCAGCTTGTTATGAATAAGATAGATCAATCTATCATCTTTGATAAAACTCCCACAATCAGTAAGCTTTGTCCTTAGTTCATTCACCTTGATGATGAAATCCTATATAGAATCATATGAATTAGGATCTAAGGAGACAAGCTCATCTTCAAATTTGAAAACATCCTCTTCAGACACTTTACCATATAGGCTTTCGAGTGTATCCCAAGCTTCCTTGGATGTAGAACACTTCTTAATTTCATACATGATCTTATCATCAACCCCCAAACTTATATCACCTAGGGATTTCCTATCCATTGCTACCCAAGCTGAAATATCACTTGTTGATACATTATCACCTACTAGTTTAGGAAGAGTACCATCTACATATTATGAAACTCCATTATGCATTAAGTGATACCACATTTTGATGGACCATGTAGCATAGTTATGTGGAGTTAATTTTTGAAACTTAAAATTTCCCTAATGCAGAAAATGAAAGAAAATTGCAAAAAAGAGAGAACACAACACCAAGAACACCCCCTCCCCCCTTTCACTAAATCAAGAAAACCCCCCAAAATAGATGCTTTTGGCACTTTATCAATAGTGTAATTATAAAGGCCACTTGCCAATTTTTGGCCTTTGTAGACTTCTAATTTTTCTTGTTACAAACTCTTAATAGATTACAAATCTAGAACTTTACAATGTGCTACAAATTTGAAGCAATACAAAGCAAAGAAAGGCCTTATTTCTAAAGGTGACACCTTTGTCCAAACAACCCTACAATCTAACTATAGATCTAGAAAGTGGAAAAAAAAATAACACACTTTCAAAAAAAAATAGAACCTATTTTCAACTCCAGATGTGCCCGTACAGAGCATTTGAACTTGCAAAATGTAGGATTATGTAGGTACAGTCACCAAAAATGAAAATTCTAACTAATTCGTGCACCAAAACTAGAAAAAAGCTATACCACTAAAATTTTTAGGAAATTCTACCCAATTTCAAAAAAAATTGCACCTGATTTGGAGTCTGGATGACTGAGATATGGCCTCCCAAAGTCAGACTGCTAAATTCAAAATCAATTTGGAGAGGGGTTGCATTAATGAATGATAGGGTTAAATTTGATGGTCATATGACTATCAAAACAGTTCAAATTTGGCCTAGAATGATGGTCAGATGATCATCAAATTTAGGCTTATGGATTTGATGATGTCAGTGCACCTTCAAGCCTCTAATGATATTAGCATATAGAATGGTGACATCAGCATACAGATCCATATGACCATAATGTACGGACATGAGGTAGAAAAAATGGTATGTTTGGTTGACTGGATTGCCATGTGGGTTACCATGTGGATAATATATTGCTAGGTTAGCAAATGAAATGGGGACACATGTCCATTGACATCTCTTCTTATATGGGCATACAGTTGGCACTGATGAAGCACTGACTCCACTTGCTGACTGGGTGCACTATGATATATAGTCACCACTAACTGTAACTCTATGTGGAGCTATAATTGGATGCCACATGTCAATCAAAGAGTGAGCAGAGCAGTCCATGTGGTGTAGGCAGGGACAGAGGGCATTGCTAGATTTTGTTTTGCACTCCTAGAATATTCGTAAGATGTTGCTATACTGTTCAAAAAATGCTATCACTGAGAATAGTAGTTGGGGTTGGCATATGCCAAATCATTGGTGGAATATGTTGTTCTTCACTAGGCTTTCTTTTCACTGTGGCTAGAGCTTTCAAAGTTTATCTCACATGTGTCGGAGGAGTCTAGAAAGGGTTGTTTAAAACAACCACGCCACGAGAGTGAAGCAAATGGAACCTACTAGGATGTGTGGTCGAGGGTTGGGAGGTTGTTGACCACTAGTGGATGTTTTTTAGTAACATTTGCCCAAAAAATTAATGAGCTCTGTGGTGGCCAGTGGAATGATAGTACAACCCGCAAAGTAATAAGCTCGCCAATTAAATAAAATCCTACAATAAATTAAAATAGAGAAATATTCCTACAAAATTGCAGAGCCGGGATCTAACACCCTAGTTCTGCAAAAAAAAAATCTTTGCCTAACCAACTAACTGGGAAAAATATAAAAATAGCAAATTCAAAAAAATTGCAGAGAAAAAAATTAAATCATATCCAAAAATTAAATAATTAGATCAATAAAATGACCATACCTAATTGCAAATCGAGGCCTCCAAGTTCTGATTTGCAAGAAATTTTTGCCTCACAATCAACTTTCACCCAACATAGGCAAATTTATAGTCAATCTTCACCGAATCGACACTCCAGACACAATGATGAGGTTAGATCTGGCTCTAGACACTCCCAATTTCTATATATTCTTAGAATTTGAGTTGAGGTGCTGAAGCATGAATGATCTTGAATGGTTATGTGTAGAAAATATCCTCAAGCTCTGATACTATGTAAGAATTTGGCTTAGGCTAAAATTCACCCAAGAACTAAGAACTCAAACACATGCACTACAGTAGACCAATAGAGAGAGTATGATCAGAATGACGATATTCATTCAATATACCATATATGCCATATCAAGAGTACACTAGGAGTGCCTGTATATAAAGGCCTCTAGAGAGCTTCTAGAATGCATAGAAGTTAGCATCATGATATACCATACAACCAGGATAAGCCTACAATGGTGTAGCATGAAAATTAGTACTATAGATAACATGTGCTAAATTAGGAGTGCAAATAACTATGTTGTCTACATGACAACTCAGTGAATGATGCAAACTCCAGTGTTGTAGACACCATGTGCATAATTAGAGTTGTGTACTCCTATGAGAGTACACAAAATCCTAAGTATCTAACCTAAATAAATAATTAAATAATGCATTAACCTAAGTAAACTTAAGTAAAGTGTAAATAGTAAATATTTATTTACACCAACACTAACCTTATCATGCATCATCTTTCTACAACTCCTGGTGTCAAGCCCATTAAGTAGAAATTGAGAAAAATACATCTACATCTTTCTCTTTCGGTGAAAGTTGAATTAGGAAAGCTCCTACGTGCCCAATTGATAAGAGCTATAGATTATGTAGAATGGATCTCAAGTATTGTACCTATTTAAAAGTATGAAAATATCATTCAAGTATGCACTAATAAATGAGACCTAAATAAATCTTACCCTAAGGATGGTTTTATGCTCCCTAATATTGATATAATAGTGGACATGAAAACCATTTTGCATGATATGATGCATAAAAGTATGGACAAATATGTAGATGACACATTGGATAAGTCTAAGAAAAGAAATACTCACCTTAGATGACTTGAGTTTGATATTGGACCATATGGAATTATTTAAACTTAGGCTCAATCCTAAGAAATGTGCCTTTGGTGTCACTTCTAGTAAACTTCTAGGCTATATAATATCTACTAAGGGCATTGAAGTTGATCTTGAAAAGGTACAAGAAATCATGGAAATGTCACCTCCCTGCAATATTATTTAGTTAAGAAGTCTTTAAGAGCATCTTCAATTTATAAGGAGGCTTAGATCTTGGCTAGCTAATAGATCTCGACCATTCAATAAGAACTTGCATAAGCATTTTACATGTGTGTGGAACAAAGAATGTGACAAGAGTCTTCATCAAATCAAGAAATATTTAGCCAAACCTCCTATTCTTGGAAAGCCTTTAATTTTGTATATCTTGGCTACAACTACTTCCCTAGTAGCATTACTAACACAACATGATGAAAATGGAAAGGAGAAAATCATCTATTATATCAATAGAATGCTAGTTTCTTATGAGATCAATTACAATAATATTGAGAAATCTTGTCTATATGCTATACCCTACACTATATACTAGCTCATACTATGCACTTGATTTCTAAAACTGATCCTCTTAAATACTTTATAAGTAAGGTTGCACTCACTAATCAACTTGTTAAATGGATGATGATTCTTTTTGAATTTTACTTTCAATAAGTTGAACATAAGGCCATAAAAGGACAAGCTATTGGATATCAACTTGATGATTTCTCGCTCCAAGATAATCCTCCTATAAAAATAGATTTTCTTGATTCATCTATCATGCATGTCATAGAAAGGACTTGGAAAATGGTTTTTGATGGCTCCCACAAGTAGAATGGTGTTGGTGCTAGCATTTTGGTCATTACACCTCATGGATACACTATCCTATGCATTACAAGCTACTATTTCCTTGCACAAATATCATAGAAGAATACGAAGCTCTCACAAATGGTATCGAATTGGCTACTGAATGGAGAATCAATGAGGTACACATTCATGGAGACCATCAAATTTTCATAAATAAAATAAATAATGACTATCAAACTAAGGATGAGAAATGGATTCCCTACAAGAAGTTGGTTGATGCTTTGAAGAATTATTTCACCTTTGTTAACTTCCAACAAATTTTGTAGTCTAGAAATAAGGTTGTTAATGCTATTGATACTTTGGTATCCATCTTATTGTTACAAGAACATGAATCTCAATTTGAATTCTTGGTGGAAGAGCTATGTTACCTCACTTACAATTCCCCTAATAACTGAGTCATTTACACTATTATTGATCATGACCCTTATTGCTATGCCACTATCTATTCATACCTTCATGATCAAATAATTCATGACAACCTCACACATAATGAAAAATACCAACTCATTCATAATGATTCTCATTATACCCTCATCTCCAATGACTTGTATAGGAAGGGTCCAAATGGAACAATCTTTAGGTGCTTAGAGAAGGATGAGTGTGAAAGAGCATTAGCCAAAATCTATGATGGAATTTGAGGGTCTCACTCTAATGGGCTTGTGCTTGCTCAAAAATTCCTTAGGTTTGGTTACTATTGGCCTACTATGAAAGTTGATGTCATGCACTATGCTGATTCTTGCAAAAAGTGTCAACTTCATGGTAACCAGATTCATGCTCCTCAACATGAATGGATTCCCTTCATCACACATTGGCCTTTTCAACAATGGGCATTTGACTTGGTTGGAAAAATACATCCTAGCTTTTCTAGTGGACACAGGTTTATCATCACAACTACTAAGTATTTCACTAAAAGGGTTGAAGTTGTACCTCTCTTTGTTGCTACAAGGAACAATGTTGGTCTTTTCATTTTAAATCATGCCATTTGTTTCTATGGAATTCCCTCCTCTATAGTCGTTGATAATGGGGGACTATTCAAGAATAAGGACCTTTGGCAACTTTGTTAGAAATTCAAGGTTAAATAAAAATGTCCCTATATTCACTACCCCGAAGGGAATGGTCAATTTGAAGCTTCAAATAAGACTTTTCTCAAAATCTTGCATAGAATGGTACATAATTATGGAAGGGATTCACACCTACAAATTAGTCTAGTGCTATAGTCTTATAGGACTACCATACACACATCTATTGGGGCTACACCTTATGCTCTAGTTTATGGTTTTGAGGTTGTTCTACCATTAGAGGTTGATATTCCTTCCTTGTGAGTCTCCTTGAAAGGGCTAATTATTGATGAGGATATAAGAACTTAAACTCTTAGATGACCATCACAAGGATTCTTTTGACCATATGAGAGAATATCATAAATGAATGTTTACTAGTTACAATAAGAAAGTTCATCCTAGAGAGTTTCAAGTTGGTGATCTTATCCTTAATGAAAATGCAAAGAATCAAAAAAATAGAGAACATAAGGGAAAGTTCACACCTAACTAGTTGGCTCTTTATATAGTGACTACTGCATTTCACTCTATTTCTTATTAACTTTCTACACCTAAGGGAGAATAGATCCCCAAGCCATCAACATTCTACACCTAAAGAAGTTCTATGCATAGTGTTTTTGTTGCTTAAAAACTTGTACATACTTTATGATCCAAAAAAATCCTTAAAAAATCATATACAATGCTGAAAAAATCCTAAAAAGAAGAAAATGTCTTTAAAAAATGATCATCTTAGTGAAAGCCTAGCATTAGACACTTTGATGTATCACCAAAAAAATTAAATATCTCAAAAATACAAAAAGAATCATAAAAGGTCTTTAAAAAAAAGCATGCCAAGTGGTGAAAACCTGAAAACATATGCTACTTGAGACCCTTGCACCTATGTCTATCAACATCTTGCTTTTCTCATGAACCATTCATCTCATATTGCTTTCCCTTACCTAGCCTGGAACTCTCTTATCTATGTCCAAGGGGCATGAACTTTTATAGCTTAACAAGGTCTCTTAGTTGCATTAGGGTTTCTTTGGCAATTCCCAAATAGTGTTTTTCATGACATCCCCTTGACATTAAGTGTTTCTCAACACTTTTAGATACTCTTCCTAGTCTAGGATGTCACAACATTCCTCACTGACATACTTGAGTCCTAGGAAGATGGTCATGTGACTTTCAAGCATGCACTTAAACTAAAAAATTGTTGAAGCTTGTTGGCTTATTTTGCTTTGTGTTCTCTCTATGATTATTTCTTTACTAAATGTTCCCTTCCTAATAGTCTCTCAAGGCTGTCATGAACTAGAGGATGTGGGCATGTGGCATGTTTTCCTTTGATTTATGTCTTTGGGTGTACTTTTTTAGATCTTAGGTGTCTTGAGAATCTTTCTTGAACCCCTTAACATGTAGGGTCTACCCTATTACATCCTTTTCTATTTTTTCAAGTGTGTGATTATGGCCATCTCAAAATTTTGTGTCTCTATTCAAGCATAATCTTGGTACATTAAACCTAGGAAATATAATTACACTATCATCTTGACCTTAAAGTCTTTCATGCATAGGTTGGGTTCCCACACTCCTATCCAATATGGATCATATTTATATCCTCATAGGTAACACTAGCAATGATTGTATGAACTCATGATGTCCATAAAAAGGCTCAATGAGAAAAACTAGGACCTACTTATAGAACCCTTGCAATTGCAATTTGCATACTATCTTGCATTCTAGGGTTCATTCTAACTTAGTTTTTCATTTTGAGTGTCGAGAAAATATCTTTTATCTTTTGTGGACATGTCAGTAAATTGTGTTCATCTTCTTAGTTCTTCTTGATCATGTCTTCATCTTCTTTTGATCTTTTCATCTCATCATGTTTTCTTTTCATCAAGGGATTAATCTTATCATCACATCTATTTACCTTTTTGGACCCCTTATATACTCATTTGACCTATTTTTGACCTAATTTTTGAACTCCTTAGATTTGCATGAAAATTTCACCATTACCTAATATTGACATCCTAGATCCATTTTCAGAATTGAAATCAAATTTTTGGATCATCTTGTTGGTCACAATTGTGTTTGAAAATTTTGTCTTCTTCTACATAGTTGACTTGCCTTTTCAAGCTTAATCTTTTAATGTTTATAAGAAATCATCATTTCTTCTTCCTACATCATTTCTTTCTTTCTTATTATCATCCTTATTTCACCTCTTTTCTCATTTTGACCTAATTCTAATGCTTTATCTTTATGGTCAAACTTAATCAAATTGGGGCATGCTATCTACACTTGGTGGTCACTCTTTGGTCTTAATCTCTTATCTCTCATTATGGACTTTTTCTTATTTCAATTTGATCAAATTTACCTATTAGCTTGACATATTCATTCTTTAACTTAATGTGTTCCTAGATCAATCACACATTAGTCAAAGAGGGGAAAATGTAATCACCCAAAAATGGTCATTTAGACTATGAGTCCCCTTTTTCTAGCATTTTTTCTTAATTTATCTATTGCTTATTCTTGATCAAATAATCACTTTGTTGTTTATTATATTATAACCTATAGTTTGACCACCATATCCTAATTCTTTTTTTTAGTCCCCTTTTAATTAAATAAAATTCCCATAGTCCCTATTATCCTAAGTGTGCACATGAAAAGCATTATTCCTATTTTAGAAACAAAATAAAAGGCATTTTTGTCTCACATGAGGTGCACACTTTCCAAAGTTGGTGGAATATATATTTTCCTCCACACATATTTTTCTTCTTAAACATTATCATTGATCTTGCTTAGGTGAGATTCTTGTGCACATGGATCACTCAAGGCTCATTATCCACCCTTAATTTTGCCTCTTAATCTCTATCGTCCATTTCTCTTTTGAAAGAGGATCTCTTCTCACTCTCTCATATCATTCTAGTTTATGCTAACATTATGTTGCATGTTTTATTATAGGTTTTTGATCACTTGGATCATTTGGAGAATTCTTACATTCTTAGCTTAGTCTTTGTTTTCCTTACAACGTGGCATACTTAGTTTAGTTTTCTTTCATACTTGTTATCTTATTCTTGCATTTCATTTAGTTTAGCTTGCATTGTATTTCATTCTTGATTCTTGGATATTGGCATTCTTGCCTCTACTATTTGAATCTTCCATTCTATGGTGTACCTTCAAAGGGTTACGTAATCTAGGTTCATTTGAGAGTCGTCATCTCATAACTCTTGCATGTCATAGATAGGAAGATATAGGCTATCTCTTGAGATACTCTTAATCATGGGTATTCTCTAGTATAAGGGTCTATAGAAGTGTGTTCACATTTTGACATACAACACACTTTTCTAGAAACACTTTGATGGAACCCTCCTCTAATGTTTCAATTTAGATGAAGCTCGAACTTCATTGGAAGAGGTAAATCAATGAATTTATGGGTCCCATTCTAGTGGCCTTAGTAAAGAAGCTTCTCAGAATGGATCATTATTGGCCTACTATGGAGGTTGATGGATATCACTTTGTGAAACATTGTATTCCTTGTTAACAACATGGAGATTTGATACACACTCCAGTCCAATACCTTTAACCCACCATCACACTATGGTCCTTCTCCCACTGGGATTTTGATCTTGTTGGCCAAATATATCCCATAACCTACACAAAATAAAAACAAATTTTGAAGTTTAGGATGAACTACATTATATGTCACTTCAGCATTCTCCAGGACATAATCATGGATAATGGGACCCCTTTCAAGAACTAGGAAGTCACCAAACTATGTAGGAAATTTGGAATTATTGAGCATTTCTCCACCAAGTACTTCCCCATGGGAAATGGTCAAGTTGAAGCTACCAACAAAGAAATTCTAAAAATCCTCAAGAAAACCATTGATGCAGTTGGTTGTGACTAGCACCTCAAAATTTCTCTTGCCCTTTGGGCCTACCACACCTCCAGGTGCACTCCCATAAGAGCCACTCCGTTTTACCTTGTTTATGGCTTTGAGGCTCTTTCCCATTGAAATTAATCTCCCTTCCCTTAGAATATCTCTCAAAAATTTGATATTCTAAAAAGAATACCAAGTTTCTCACTTGCAAGAGATGTAGCTTCTCGATGAGAGACACATCACTCCCTTAAAACACATATGTGTGTATCAACATTGTCTTCAGCTCCAGTTTCAGAAGAAGGTCAAAACTCATGAATTTAATTTTGGTGACCTAACATTGCAACATAACATGAGAAATCTCCAGAATTGAGAAAAGAAAGGAAAGTTCAAAGCTAATTATCTTGGGTCATTTATCATCACAAAAAACTATGGTTATGGGGCATATTAGATTGCAACTTTAGAGGGAGATGCACTCCCTGAGCCTGTAAATATTCATCATCTCAACTAGTTCTTTTCTTGAGCTCAACAATTCTTATACAATGTAAATTGGCTCCACAAATATCTTCTTTAAAGGTCAAAAAATTAGCAAAAAATAATCTCAAATCATTTACAAAAAGATCCTAAAGAAAAGACTAAAAATTAGAAAAAGTTCTTGAAAGAGTCATTGTTGTGGTGAAAATATGATAAGTAGGCACCTCAATGATATCAAAACTATTAAGTAGATAAACCAAAAAAAAAGACAAAAAAGGAGAGAGAAAATAATTCATCTAGTAGTGTAAACTTGGTAATTTAAGCACTCTGGATAAGTACCATGGTGAAAACTTGTCTTAGGTGCCATGAGTACTAAACTAGATCCATTAGCTATGAGGCTCACCTCACTTCCACAGAATCCTTCACTCATTCCATACTTTGTGCAAAAGTTCTAACTGACTCATGATTTTCCATACACCCAGTAGAAGACCTCTAGTTTGTTAGGCATTCATTCACTTTCATATTTTCCAAAGACCTCTAGTCTATGAGGCACTTCCCTATCATTATACCAAAATAAGGATCCATGATCCAAATAGAACCTAAACTAATTGACACTTAGACTAAATAATTTGAGAACTTACTCTTTTCATAGAAATTGCCACCAAACATTCACCCTAAATAGACATGACAAATATAATGAAAAAAACACTTTATAGGATGAATCCTTCCTACAATGATGCAACACATTTCAAAATCAAAATAAGGTTCATGGAAAGAAGTGTGGAATGAATGACTACTTGGTTAGGAATTATTTTTGTTGATATCATCTTTGTGTATCAATGGCCTCCTTGGATTTGCCTTGATCTTCAATATCTTAGTATCACCTAAATGGCTCATATTAACTACATGTGTCATTTGTAGTATGGTTTGTTTTCTTGATTCTTTAGTGCATCTTTTTCAATTTCTAAGTTATGGTTATGTATTTCTCATTGGGGCTGATAGGTTAGCACACTTTCTGCCAAGATCCCCAAAAATAATTTGGGTGTTTGTAAACCTCTCCAACGTGTATGCGTCAAATGTTCCATCACGACTATGAAATCTACATCTATGTTCCTAAAGTTATCTATTATGTTTGAGAGTCTAGTCCATGCAAAGGAACCTTTTCATTTGTTCTCCTATAGCACCTACTGTATAACTCCTTTTGCAAAATCAAACTAGGTTGTGCTCTCCAAATGAGCACAAATAAATGCCTTGGTATCATATGGTTTGGACTCATGTATTATAGGACTCTTTACATGTTGCTTGAGATAAGAGTTTTGTTTATTCCCCCTTCCTACATCGGTTACTTGATTTCTATGAGCTATAGCTTGATATATTTCATTTATAGTCTCATTGTTACAATTTCATTTTCATTGTATCTTTTCATATTAGTTGTCATCATTCATTTTATTAGGTGGTATTATCTTTCATGTTACATTCACTTCATCAACTCTTGATATGTTACTGACATTTTCTAGATCTTTAGCTAGCATTTATTTACATTGCATTATATTTATTTATTTCACATATCCATTTACATCTCATATAATTTTCATTATTCATTAATTCATCTTATTCAGTTCAATTGTATTATCTATTTACCATTATTACTAATCATTAATCATTATATATTTTTACATATCCATCAAAATATACATATATCACATATCATATAGCTATATACATCCATCCATCATAAAATCCACATCTCATAAAAATCACACGTATACATCTCATAACCATTCACTCCATAGGTCCTACATCATACACATGTTAGCCATTGTATGTGTGTGTGTGTGTGCATATTATAGAACATCACACACATCCTTCATCACAAATGTTAGTAACATCATCATAAAACCATCATACACATCACATATAAACATCATATCCATCACATGCATAAACATCTATACCACAAAATGATACCATATAAGACCATAAATTCATGTCATCATGTATATATCAAATAAAACTATCCATTATCCATATATAGTCCATGTAGAGTCCAAAAGAATCAATCATATAGTACATCATAAGTGCATAAAAATAAAAATAAAAAACTACATATACATATTCATATAGGTTCATCATGTATCAACATGTTTGGTCTGAGACTTAAGTGCCTAAATGGGAGGGACATGTTGCTCCTATATCACCCCCAAAAAGAGGCCTTGACTATCTCATAGAATGCTTTGATCTATGAGAGTCCCCAATGGTCAAGGAGTTGGATGCTTCCTAAAAATCATGTCAATATTGCTCTACTGGCACGACCTCATAATATAGTTCCTGATAATATCCAACCTCTTTTAGGGTTGGAGACTGATGGAAGTGTGCTTAAAGCGCCTCCTACACCATGAATTCTAACCCCTTATCCTGAGTGGCTTGTACTACCATATGGTTTTTCCCAATATACTCATCCACTCTCCACTATGGACTATCTATATTTGCATGTAGGGTGAATGCCTCTTGGCACAATGCATCTAGCTCTACTAGCTACTTTGCCTTGGCATGCACTATGACATCAATGAACTTGTCAGTGTGCACTCCAATCTTTAGTGTGGCTAGTGCCTCCTAGAAATTATCCCCCCTCACCCTCTCAACCTATACCCCTACCTATAGCCTGGTTGTTTCCACTTGTAATCTAGTAATCTCAGCCTGGGGACTCATAAATTTAACTACCTTAGCTACCAACTACCCCTATACACAAGACACCTCTACTTGAAGGTTATCCTACTCATCCCTCACTGTATCATAATCCTCTAGCCGAATAGGAGGTGGTCCCTATAGTCCTTATGGTGCATGATCTGGTGGTAGAATAGTTGGTTCCTATAGCCTTATATGGAAAAATCATTGCCCCTATATGCTACCTCCTCCATCTCCTCCTCCATCCCCTCCATCTCCTTCCCCTCCTCCATCTTTGTCTCCCTATAGCTTCTCAATAGTCAATCTCATTGTCTCATGAGATTCCCACTACTGCATATATGTTGGAGTGACCCATGCATCCTCCTAATCCTTCCCTCTAACCCATGCCACTAGCTACATGCCTCGCCATGATGCTCTAACCAATAAAATTATAGTCCCCTATTTCCACAGTTGACCCACCTCATGGGATACCACCAGATATACAAATATTTTTGGCATGACATCTTGTATCAACCCAAATAGATATCATACCCTAGAGGGAATGCACCTTGTCCAAATGTGACTCATCTACCCAATCAACCTTCAGTTTGTCTATGTAAACTAGAAGTAGAACTTATCCTCTTAATTATCCTCTCTACCAGTTGGGACTATCACATCCAAGCTATCATAGCCTACATACAAATTCCAATCAAACATAAAAATCTCATCTAAGCATCTCTGTTAGAATCCCATCAACTCAGTTGAGTTGTACTAGATGGATGACCTATATCAACATGAAAATAGCTTGCTAGGTCATCATATCTCTCACTAAGTCATAGGCCTAGTCACACCTAGATGTTCCCATGATGAAACCACTAGTAGAATATGCACACATGTTAGATTATAGCAGAGGTGCACCAAGATGGTGTACCCTCAATAGAAGATTGCTTCATCATCCTATAGTAGAGTGCTCAATGCTCAAACCCAACCAATTATAAAACCATGCCCTACATGGTCTAGCACCATCCTTCAGATAAGACAGGCTAAGTATAATGGTAGCTACAGAAATCTCTCCCCCATGGCCTCTCTCTAGTGAACTTAGGTCTACTAGATCGACAACTTGTGTATTTTTTGCTCAAAGCACTCCCACAAGTAGGGCTCTATGCCCTCCAATATATACTCTAGAAATGTCTCCTAGATAGGGACTCATAGTATCTACCAAAAATCCAACAAAGTGACTATCATTTCTCCAATAGGAAGATGGAAAATTGAGGTGGGGTTGTGCCTAGTATGCCTATAGATTTTTCCACTCATGGACATGCTTGAGCCCACAAAGTTGAACATGTACCCACTCCACCTTAATTAGTCTCTTGTCAAAATCCATCATTTTTGGGTAATGCTCTCATGATTGAAAGATCATTATGAGCTCCTACAACATAAACATGTAGTAACCAATCAATTATCAATTTGTGATCTTATTTTCACCCTCCCAGTCTAGGGCATCATGGTCCCATCATACCTGTCAATTCTTTCTTATGTCTACTACTGATTCATCCAAATTAGAGGAGATGTAGATTGGTGGAGATGCCAATCCACATATATGCCAGTTTGTGGAGATGCCAGTTTGATGTCTCTACTTACATTGATGACTACACAGATGACAATCATCTGCACATAGGATAATTCCTTAAAGAATTTTCTATTTAAATGAAAGTCTATCCACTCAAACATCCTTCTAGAATTTTTCTTGCCCTTTAGTGTGAATTTTTTTAAGAAAAAATTAAAATTTAATAAGCTAGGTTAGTTGACTTATTGATGGTCCCATGTTAGTTGGTCTTTAGTGTACTTGGATGTGCTCACCAAGCTATAATTGCTCAATTGGATTCATCCTTTTCTTTGGGTATCTACTCTCTAGGTGTGAAAATGAACCTTTCTTGGGCCCTTTGAGGCCTTATATAGGCCCCTCAAGGTTGTTTTTCACCCTGGCCCCTAGTTTGCATCATGTTCAATCTTGTTAAGAATGTTAGTTATTTAGTGAATTGAAACATCTATTAAAGTATTGATTATTCATATGTATATATACATTATATATATAAACATAATCTGTTATAACCTTATACTACAAATACCAATTTTTAGTGAGAGTCTATTCTTCCTACTATGCCATTAATAAACCTAGAGATCATATTATTCATGTCAATTCTCAATCATTGTTTACCATCGAGATTCTTTCCTTATGTTCACCTTGATTGCTATTAGGTGTCTTGGTTTACAATCGATTCATTAGTATCGGATTGGTTTCACACCGATTAAATTGGTTACCCTATTTTTTCTAAACGCATCAATTAATATAAGCTATCATGTGTTTTCTATAACATAGATTTAGTAATGGGTTGTCATGCTTTATTACCAATTGCTGTAGTTAAGGTTTTGTTAAGACATGATCACGCAGGGTCATGCCCCTATATATACATGTATGTATGTATATGTATGTATGTATGCATGTATGTATGTATGTATGTATGTATGTATGTATGTATATGAGGTCTATTCAATCTATAGATCATTCATCAATAACATTGACATATTTGATCTCATATTTATATCAGAATACTACTATATATATTGAAGATATGTTGAATTTACATAAATCATCAAGCTTTCTTACAATAAACTTCAAGGTCTTCAAATTTAATTCTTCTTAAGTCAATAAATATAATTTCTTAGTCTCCACCAATAAGATCTATTAAAATTTACATGATATCATAGCCAAACTGGTAAAGAGAATCAAATTTAATCTTGAATCAAAAGGTGGCAATATGTCAAGAAATGTTAAAGTAGAGGGTAGACTTGAGGGAGTAGAAAATTTATTTTCTTGGAAAATTTGGACTATTACAATTCTTGAAGAATTAGAACTAGAATATTTTATTGAATTAGACATTTTGATACATGAAGATGAGGCAGAAAAAGCCACTTGGAAAAGATGAAATAATAAAGCAAGGACAATTATTGTGGACTTAGTAAAATATCATATTATTCCTTCCATCTCAAATCTAAAAAAGGCATTTGAAGTATTCAAGACAATTAAGGATATACTTGAAATCAACAACTCCAGTAGATTGATTACATTAAAAAATTAGCTAATGAGTACTTAGATGAATAAAGGAGAAATAATCTCATCCTACTTTGGGAATATTTCTAAAATTAAAAATCATCTATATTCTATTGAAGTAAAGTAGAAGACCAAGAACTATCAATAATAGCACTTAGAAGATTACCCTTATCTTGGGAAACATTCATTCAAGTTGTCAGCAAACCTTCAATACCAGCATTTGATCAACTAAAAAATGATTGCACTCTAGAAGAATCAAGACTAACCTCTAGAGGGATCATCTCAAATCAAGAGGGAGAAAATCAAGCTATTTTCAAAGTCTCTAACAACAAAGGGAAAAGAGAAAATTTGAAGGAAAGAAATATGATGAAAAGAAAGAGAATAATAATTATAAGAGAAATGAATTCTCCAAAGTTAAATGTTATAAGTGTGAGAAACTCAGACATACTTTCAAAAATTGTCCAGAAAGGGAAAAAATCTTAGCTTCTTTAGCCAAAATAAAGAAAGATGAAAATCTATTATTCTACTCTACCTTATCAAGTGAGATGAAATCAAATGAAAATGTGTGCATAATAGATAGTGGTGCCTCCTGACATATAATAGAATTCAGAGATAAGTTTGAAACTTTTGGATATTATATCATTGAAGGAGTCACCATTGGAGACAACTCCACCTATCTAGTTATAGGAATTGGGACTTGTTCTATACAACTAAGGATTTGAGTCACACTAAAATTAAAGAATTTTCTCTTTGTACCAGGCATAAAAAGAAATCTAAGATCAATTTCTAGACTAGCTGATGAAGGGTTTCAAGTCACCTTCAATGAAGAAAAAGTTTTGTACTGGCCTAAAAATTCAAAAAAATGTTATCACCATAGTGACTAGAGTTGGGACCCTATATAAAATATGTAAAATTCAAATGCAAGCTCTTAACCATGAAGTGACAAAATCTAATGAAGTATGGCATAGAAGACTTAGACATATTGGATTTAGTTCACTTCCAAATGTAGAGAAAATCACCACTAGGACACCTAGTCTAAATTCAAAACATATAGGCACCTGTAAATGATGTAATCTAGGAAAGAACATTAAAAGACCTTTTCCTCCTAGTGAACATAAGTCTAAATCAGTTCTGGAACTAGTTCACTATGACTTATGTGGGCCTATGCCAACACTTTCTCTAGGAGGTTACCATTAATACATAATATTCATTGATGATTACTCTAGGAAAACTTGGATTGTTTTTCTAACAGTAAAAGAATAAAATGGGGTTCTGTCAAAATTTAAAGAATTCAAAGAATTAGTGTAAAATCAAATGTAAAAAAGAATTAAAACCCTAAGATCAGACAATGGGGGAGAATATACTTCTAAAAAATTCAAAGTTTTTTGTACCTCTATTGAGATTAAGAGGGAGTATATAGTACCTTATAATCCTCAACAAAATGGGGTGGCAAAAAGAAAAAACAGAACTATTTTTGAAGCAGCAAAAGCCATGATTCATGATCAAAACTTACACTTCTCATTCTAGGCAAAAGCCACCAATACAATTGTATACATTTAAAATAGATGCCCACACTCACTAGAAAACATAACACCTAAAGAAGTGTTTACTAGAACTAAACCTGACTTAAGTAATCTTATAATCTTTGGTTTTCCTATTTATATTCACATACCTAAATAAAAAAGAACTAAGTTAGAACCATCTGGGAAGAAAGGGATATTTGTTGGGCACATTGAAAAATCAAAAGGGTATAGAGTTTATGTACTTGGAAAAAGATCAGTTGAAGTAAGAAGAGATGTCATATTCAAGGAAAACACTACATTAAAACTATCAACAAATATAGAAGATTAGCCCTTTATAGATTTAGATGAAAATCTACAAACTGAAATTCAAAGGGAGAACATATGAGAAGAAAATTAACAATTACCAAATACGAAAGATATAGACATTTCCAATATCAAGAAAAGGCCATTATGGGAAAGGAAAATGATTGAAGAAAATAATGTTGAGCCAGATGAAATTTCCAAGGAAAGCTAGAAAACCATAAATAGATCTTGTTATACTATATTACTAACTGAGCTTCCTAAATTTGAACCATCAATTATTGAAGAAAACCTATCTTGTCAAGCTTGGAAAGATGCTTTGGTTGAAGAATATCAATCCATACTAAAAAATTATGTTTGTGATATTATACCTAGACCAAAAGAAAAATCAATTATTTCCTCAAAGTGGTTATACAAAATTAAATATGCTTTAGATGGTAGTATTGAAAAGCACAAAGCAAGGTTTGTTGCTAGAAGTTTTTCTTAGAAGGCAGGTATTGATTATGAAGAAACCTTTGTCCCTATTGCTTGATACACTTAAGTAAGAATAATTATTGTAATTACAACAATCAAAGGATGGAAGATACATATATGGATGTCAAGACCATATTCCTAAATAGGGTCATTAATGAAGAAGTATATATTGAAAAACCTAAAGGTTTTGTTATAAAAGATAAGAATCTATATGTGTGTAAACTTAAGAAAGTTCTTTATGGCCTAAAATAAGTACCTCGAGCTTGGCATGGAAGGATAGATAGCTACCTCACCAAATTAGGATGCTTAAAGAAAGAAGTTGATCCCAACATATATTTCAAAATCTATAATGATGATATGTTAATAATTTTTTTTATGTGTTGATGATCTATTGATAATAGGAAATGATCACCTAATTGAAAGATGAAAACAAGATCTTGTAGCTGAATTTGAAATGAAAGATCTAGTCTACTACACTATTTTTTGGGTCTAGAAGTATATCAAAAGAAAAATCATATCTTTCTAAATCAAGAAAAATACACTTAGGAAATCTTGACTAGATTTGGAATAATGGACAACAAACCACTTGCAACTCCAATGGAAACTAATCTACACAAACTAAAGGAGGGAGTAATACATTTAGAATCTATTGACTCTACTCTCTATAGGAAAATCATTGGATCACTCAGTATTTGGTAAATACTAGGCATGATATCTGCTATGTCACAAATGTCTTAAGTCACTTTATGTGTGAGCCAAAGAAGATACATTTAATGGCTAAAAAATATATCTTGAGATATCTATGTGGCACCATTGATCTTGGATTAAGGTAAAAAAATGTTAAAATCAAAATTGAAGGTTATGTTGATTCTGATGGGACTAGTTGTTCCATAAGCCACAAGCATACAATAGGATTTTGCTTCAGTCTTGGGCCAGTGATGATATCATGGTTTAGTAGAAAACAACCTATAGCTGCCTTAAGCTCCCCCAAAGTAGAATACATGGAAACCTCCATGGGAGCATGCAAAGTTGTATGGTTGAGAGAGCTATTATTTGGATTATTTGGAAAGAAATTAAATCCCACAATGATTCATTGTGATAATTAGAGCTACATTAAGCTTTTTTCTAATTCAATGTTTCAAAATCAATCAAAGCACATAAAAACTCCATACCATTATATTAGAGACATGGTTGACAGGAATGTGATAAAATCTATTTACATTAGCACTAATGATCAAAATGTTGATAATTTCACCAAGCATTTTGCAAGGATGAAAATAGAGTACTTCAGAGGTAAACTTGGTATGAAAAATTTGTAATTACATTTTGTAAATTTATATATATTCATGAATATTGAAAATTAGATTGTTTTCAAACTTGTAAAATGAAAGGTGATGATCTTTCATGTGTTTCAGGTCACTATTATTAAGTGGTGTTTAAAAATTATGTATATATTTGTTTCAAATTCCTCATTGCTAAAGAGGGAGTGTTAAGAATGTTAGTTGTTTAGTGAATTGAAACATCTATTGAAGTATTGATTATTCATATGTATCTATACATTATATATATATATATATATATATATATATATATATATATAAACATAATCTACTATAACCTTATACCGTAAAGATCATTTTTTGGTGAGAGTATGTTCTTCCTACCCTATGATTAATCAAATTGAAGATCATATTATTCATCTTAGTTCTTACTCACTGATTACCATCAGGATTCTTACCTTCTATTCACCCCAATTACTATCAGGTGTCTTGATTTACCATCACTTCATTAGTATTGAGTTGGTTTCACACTGATTAAATTGGTTACCCTATTTTGTCTAAACATAGTGATTAATATTAGTTATCATGTGTTGTTGTTGGTGTAAATAAGTATTTACTATTTACACTATAGTTGAGTCTACTTAGGTTAATGCATTATTTTATTATTTGAGATACTGAGGAGTGTGTGTACTCTCATGAGTTGTCATGTTGACAACATAGAAGTATGCAACTCTAATTCAGCACATGGTGTCTACAACACTAGAGTTTGCATTATTCATTGAGTTGTCATGTAGATAACACAATTATTCACACTCATAATTTAGCACATGTTGTCTACAACATAAATTTGTGTGCTACACAATTGTAGGCTTATCCTCTCATCATCGCACTTACTTTTGTGCTTAATGGAGGATAACCCATATTTGGTGGACATATGCCTAGTTGTATGACTTATCATGTTGCTGACTTCTATGCATTCTAGAAGCTCTCTAGAGGCCTTTATATACAGGCACTCCTAGTGTACTTTCATATGGCATATTGAATGAATATATCATCATTCTAATCATAATCTCTCTTTGGTCTACTTTTGTGCTTGTGTTTGAGTTCCTTGGTCTTGGGTGAATTCTACCCTAAGCCAAATTCTTACATGGTATCAAAGCTCAGGGAGATTCTCTACACATAGCCATTTGAGACCATTCATGCTTCAACACCTTGACCTGAATCCAAAGAATCTGCAAAAATTAGGAACATCTAGAGCCAAATCTGACCTCGCCATTGCATCCAAAATGTCAATTCGATGAAGATCAACTATAAATTTTCTTATGTTGGACTAAATTTGATTATGAGGCAAAAAAAAATTGCAAACTGGCACCTGAAGGCACTGATTTGCAAATTTGGTATGATCTAATCAATTTGATTATTTATTTTTTAGATCTACATTTAATTTTCTATCTGCAATTTATTTTTGAATCTAAGTAAAAAAAATTAATGCCCTCATGAAAAAGAGTTCCCCGTCACCAAGCCAATGCTTTTTGATGAACGATTTTGATATTTGCAACCACTCATAGTGCAACACGTAGCTGCCCTCCATTCACTATCAACAATTTGGCACCCTTGCATAGCTAGCCACCATGCGGCCCAACCCTACTATGACATCTGGAAACCAGTCAGACATCCACATATGTCTAACTTAGTTCTTTGCCCATCCCAGTTAGCAGTATGTAGGCTATCATGTCATGCCTAGTCATTGACTGATGTTACTTGCCACATAAGCACCTGCCCACTCTGTAGCCTAGTTGGCATCCCGTCAGCCTCTGCATGGACATCCATGTCATCTGCCATGCAAGCCTACACATCATAGCATAGTTAGCATAATCATACTACCAACTCATCTGTCGTACCCTTCCTTGTTAGCATTTTTCATATAGTTTCATACGATTCGTACATGACATGTGGCAGGCTATATTTTTTTGTACAGTACTGACATCATGCTAACATCATCACAAGTTGAAGGACACTGACATTCAAGCTCAAATTTGATGGTCGTATGACCATAATTCTAAGACAAAATAGAACTATTGTGATGTTTGTATGTATGATCGTCAAATTTAACCCCATCTTTTGTTGATGCAACCCCTCTCCAGATTGATTTTGGATTTTGCAGTTTGACTTTGGGAGGTAATATGTCAGTCATCTGGTCTCCAAATTAGGTGCAATTTTTTTTGAAATTGGGTAGATTTTCCTAAAAAATTTAGTGGTGTAGCTCTTGTCTAGTTTTGGTGCAAGGATTTGTCAGAATTTGCATTTTTTGGCAACTATACTACATAATCTTACATTATGCAACTTCAAACACTTCGTATAGGAAAATCTAGACTCGAAAACAAGTTCCATTTTTTTTGAAGTGTGTTATTTTTCATCTACTTTCCAGATCTACAATCAAATTGTATGGTTGTGTGGACAAAAGTGTCACTTTTAGAAATAAGGCCTTTCCTTGCTTTGTATTCCTTCAAAATTGTAGCACATTGTAAAGTTCCAGATTTCTAATCCATTAAGAGGTTGTAATAAGCAAAATCAGAAGTCCAAGAAGTCCAAAATTGGCAAGTGGTCATTGTAATCACACTACTTATAAAGTGCCAAAAAGCATCTATTTTGGGGGGTTTCTTGATTTAGTGAAAAAGGGGGGTGTTCTTGGCATTGAGTTCCTTCTTTTGTGCAATTTTGTTTCATTTTCTACATCATGGGAAATTTTAAGTTTCTAAAATTAACTCCACATAACTATGCTACATGGTCCATAAAAATGTGGTATCATTTAATGCACAATGGAGTTCCTCAATATGTAGATGGTCCCCTTCCTAAACCAACATGTGATAATGTATTAGCAAGTGATATTTCAATTTGGGTGGTAATGGATAGGAAAGCCCTAGGTGATATATGTTTGGGGGTTAATGATAAGATCATGTATCAAATTAAGAAGTGTTCTACATCCAAGGAAGTTTGGGATACCCTTGAAAACCTATATGGTAAAGTGTCTGAAGAGGATGTTTTCAAAATTGAAGATGAGCTTGTCTCCTTAGATCCTAAGTCATTTGATTCCATACAAGATTTCATCATTAAGGTGAATGAACTAAGGATGAAGCTTACTGATTGTGGGAATCACATGAAAGATGACAGGTTGATCTATCTCATACATAACAAGATGCCATCAGAGTATTCCACATTTCTTTATTTTTTTAACACATCAAAGACTACATTAGGATTTGATTATAAGAAAGTCTCCTTTGATGAATATCTTGATATGTTGGATACAGAAGAAACGATGTTGAAATCAATGGGGTTTCTCAATTTACCTAATTCTAAAGCTTTGGTAGCCAACAATGAGGGTTCTCAAAATTCAGCTAGACAATCCTCAAATAAAGGAAAGGGTAAGAATAAGAAGTGGAAGAAGAACAAATTAGAGGATGCAGAAAAGACAACACCACAATCCAATCAACAAGACAAGTCATCCTCGAATTCAAACAAGAAGGGGGGCAACAATAAGGACAAGAAAAAGTGTTCCTATTGCAAGAAAATGGGTCATGAAGAACATGAGTGTTATCTTAAGAAGATTGATGAGTTGACCAACATCATGAAGAAACATAATGTTCCATTGCCTAATGCTTATAAGGATAAAGGGTCTTCTTCATATTCAAAGGGAAAAGGGCAAGAACTCATGGCTAATTTAAATTCTTCAAAGGAATGGATAATTGACTTAGGTGCCTCTTATCACATGGGTTCTTCAAATTAGGAATTTTCTTCACTGAAGTAATCAAAGGTACCACACATCTTCATAGGAGATGATACCGAAATGGAAGTTGAAGGGAAAGGAAACATGGAGATGGAAAATGGAGAGTTTCAAGATGTTCTCTATGTTCCAAACATAAGTTCAAATATCCTATCAATCTACCAAATCACTCACCTCGGAGATGGACATAGAATGGAGTTCCTTCCAAACTTAGTACAGGTGCATAGTCTAAAAGATGAGTCCTTGGTTTTAGTGGGGAAAGTGAATCATGAAAAAAGGTATTATTTCTCCCATTTTGTGCCCAAGTCTCCTTCAAAGGCCTTGTTAACACAATCCAATTCAAACATGCAATTATGGCATGAATGGTTTGGACATCTTTCCTTCCGCTATCTTCAGCAACTTTGCACAAATAGAATGGTCAAAGGTCTACCCCAAATCAACTTTTCTCATGGTGAATGTTCAACAAATTCAATTTATATGCATCCAAAAGGGAATTTATAGAAAGGGAAGTCTTCAAGAGCACCAATTTTTCTATAGATAGTTCACATGGTATTAGCAGGACCTTTTACAGTGACATCAGTCAGTTAGGGTCGCTACATACTTTTGTTGATGACTTTTCAAAGTACACTTGGGTCTATTTTCTTCAACATAAGAATGAAGTGTTGGACAAGTTTCTAGCCTTCAAGACTCATGTTGAATAGAAATTGAGGAAATCCATCAAAGTTCTAAGGATGGAAAATGGAAGCATGTATGTGAATAGAAGACTAAAAGACTTTTGAAAACTTGAGGGAATTGATCTTCAAAATCCAACAACATTTAGTCCACATAAAACAGATGTCATAGCACTGAGGATCTAAACTCTTAAGTCTATGGAAAGTTGCATGATACAAGCCAAGTCTCTAGGTTCATCACTTGAAGTCAAAGCAATTAGTAGCACCACTCACATTCTTAATAGGTCTCCTAATCTAGCCTTAGATGGCAAGACTCATTTTGAGGCATGGTGTGGTAGAAAACCTATTTTGACACACTTCAAAATCTTCAGTTGTCCTGCATGGGCAAAGATATCTTCCAGTGGATGCAAGGCACAATCACCTAGGCCTTGTACTTTCATTGGTTATGAAGATGGTGTGAAGGCATATAGACTATTGGATCCAAAGACACATCATTTTTTTGTGGAGAAGGATGTACACTTTGAGGAAAGTTCACCTAGCTTATCCTCTAATCCTCTTTGCACATCATGCCATGTGGAAATTGATAGTGACACCAACAATAGTGCTTCAATGGATTTAGACATGTGGGGTTGTATCGATAGTTGTAGCAAGAGATCACTACATCAATTCAATCCACATGCATACATCACCATAGTGATAGGTCCAATGTAGCAGGGTACATCCAGTCTTCCAGGTCTAGCTTTAGTGTCAGATTTGGGGGATAGTATTGATGATCTACCACTTCTTCTTGATGCAGAATCACCTTCTTTAGTTGTCATGAGGGCTCCATCCAACCCTCTTGTTCATTCTCTATATGATCGATCATTATAGGTTGAAGTGATTGTGGATACTTATGATTAGTAGTTGCAGAAGGCTTCTTCATCAGTTGATGAGATAGATAATTCTTTGAGATAGGTTCTTCATCTAGTTAGCAGGTTTTAGAGACATCACTTACCTATAGGATTCTTTCCATGCACAGTGAAAGGGTCTCATTTGTACCCTTGGCCTTGTTTCTTCCTAAGGGGAGGAATACCATTCTACAGTCTTGGATCAACTTCTTCATCAGAGCAGTCACTGGCAGGTATTCTTCTTTGGGGGGGGAGCCTATCATGTCTCTCTTCCTTTTCTCATTTTTCTCTTATGTATATACTGGATGTATATTGTAATGGGGGGGTCTTGATTACTCCATCCATCCATGCATCCTTATTTATCTCTCTTTTTTGGGGAGGGTTTTTCCCATGAGGTTTTCCCTCTTTCTTTGCTTTATGAGAGATTGCATTTTCATTATGTACATGGGTACCTAACATGGCCTAGTAGTTGGGACCCATCATGCACTTCATTCTAGTTTTCATAAGCTTAAGGGCATTCCCCTAAGTTACACTTAAGGGGGGGTGTTGGTGTAAATAAGTATTTACTAATTACACTTTACTTAAGTTTACTTAGGTTAATACATTATTTTATTATTTTGCATTATTTTATTATTTGAGATACTTAGGAGTTTGTGTACTCTCATGAGTTGCCATGTTGACAACACAGAAGTACATAACTCTAATTGAGTACATGGTGTCTACAACACTGGAGTTTGCATCATTCACTGAGTTGTCATGTAGACAACACAGTTATTTGCACTCCTAATTTAGCACATATTTTCTACAACATAAATTTGTGTGCTACACCATTGTAGGCTTATCCTTTCATCATTGCACTTACGTCTGTGTTTAATGGAGGATAACCCATATCTGGTGGACATGTGCCTAGTTGTATGACTTATCATGTTGTTAACTTCTATGCATTCTAGAAGCTCTCTAGAGACCTTTATATAAAGGCACTCCTAGTGTACTTTCATATGGCATATTGAATGAATATATCATCATTCTAATCATACTCTCTCTATGGTCTACTGTTGCGCTTGTGTTTGAGTTCCTTGGTCTTGGGTGAATTTTTCCCTAAGGAAAATTCTTACAATTGTCTATAACACTCATTTAGTATCGGGTTGTCATGCTTTATTACCAATTAGTACACTTAGGATTATGTTAAGAGATGATCACATAGGTTCATGTCCCTACATGATTATGATTATACATACAGTAATCTGCAAATCATTTATCAATAACATTGGCATATTTGATCTCAAATTTATATCAAAATACTACTATATATATTGAAAATATCTTGAATTTACATAAATCATCAAGATTTCTTCTAATAAACTTCAAGGTCTTCATATTTAATTTCTCTTATGTCAATAAATATAATTTCTTAGTCTCCACTAATAAGATCTATTAAACTTTATAGATCTTGTCTACCCCACAAGTCCTACAATAGTTCTAAATTGCATATTTTCACCCTTTTTTCCACCTAGTGGGTTTTTCAAGAAAATTGTGCAAAATGGGTCATTTTTGCCATATTTTCTTGAGGGGGCACCCTCCTCCCATGTCATCACTATGAAATGACATCTAAGATTTCTCTCTTCTTCAAGACAACATATATTTTATTTTTTCTTAAAGCAATGTTGTTCTAACACTACATCAAAGAGGGGGAAAATGTAGATGCTCAAAATCATCTCAAATACTATTAATTTATGTAATATATCTAGTAGCACTTTAATTAATTATTAATTAATTAGTTATATTTGTTACAGTCTTCTACCTATTTAATTAAATTTATTCACTTTTGTAAAGTATTTGAATTTAATTCAAATATGTCCCCCTAATGTATTAAATTTATTTAATACAAAGTACTCCATAAATCTCCCTTTTAAGTAAATCTTATTTATTCAAATCTATCCATATGATTAAAACTTCCTAAACCCACTATTAAATTAAATCCTATTTAATATAATCCTAAATCCTACTTAAAGCCTAGTCTACCATCCATCACTCTCATCCTCCTAAGTCTACCCACTTATTGAGCATAAATCCCCTTTTAGCCAATAAGAGGTTACTCACATATATGTGAGAAACTCAATCCTATGGAGCACCTCTTTCATTAACTTCTCAAAAAGGTACTCTTACACCATTGTCCCCCACTCCTTTCCCCAAGGTTTCTCACACGTGTGAGCACACTTGAATCAAGTCAATCCTTAAAGGCTCTTTTTGACTTTTGCAAGGCTTGTCCTTTAGCCCATGTGTCTCCCTTGTGATACCTATGTTGATGCCACAATGATTCCACATCCTCAAGGCCTCCCTTAAATCTATAAATAGAGCCATTTTCTCAAGCATTTATCATCTCCCTCATGTGCATTTTTATCATGCTAGTTTATTGTTAGAGCTTTTAGAGCTTTTTGTGTTTATAGGTAACCTTTGGTAGTTGTTTGCATCTAGATCTTGCATTTTCATGGTAGCTTTCATTATTATTTTTCTTATCTTACATCTATATTCACCTCCTTTGAGTCTTCTCAATAATGGTTTCTTCCATAGCCATCTCTCGAAGCATTCTTGATCATTTTTATCATAGGTTATCATATCACTACATCTTAAAGTTGTGGGATTCAAATAGTTGTGTTTAGGAGAGCACATCCACATACCATAACTTTGAGCACACCAACATGCCCTTTGGGTGCACTTCTTGAGATGCTTTTGAGATTATATGTGGAAAAATAAATAATAATAATATGTAAATAATAATCTCCAACTCCATATCAATAATATATTTGGAACTTATGATGTTTCAATCAAGTACATGGATGATAATCAATTTCTAAATATTAGATCCAAGGATAATATTATTATAAACAATTAAATGTGTGTGTGTATACATAGTGTACACTAATACACACACATATCAAAGAATCAATTATCATTCCTATATCTAATCGAAGCTATAATTTATTCAACATTTGGAACCTCTATGTTTGATTTGTTGTGGGAGATTTTCTCCTACTTATCAATTGATGAGATCAAGGGGATCTTTAATGAATGATATCTCTAATGAATAGGTGATAAGGCACAATACTTTTTGAAGGTTTTGTAAATGGAGTTACAAGAAAAGTTAACCTTGAAGGAAACTAAATAGTTAAGTGTTCTTTAACTCAAGTAGTACTAGGATGCATGACCCTCATAGGATAAGGCATCTATTAAAACCACCTATATTTAATGAGTGTCAAGTATTCAATACATCCTCATGAGAGATGGGTTCTTGTGGACTAGTACCTATAAAGTAGGGGCCAATGGATTTGACTTAATTACTAGAATCTTGATAGCAATATCACAAAATCACTTGCTAAGGAAAAATGTTTGCCACATGTCAATTGATGAGATTAAGGGGGTCTATATTGAATGGTTCATAAGGCACGATGCTTGTTGAAGGTTTTGCAAATGCAGTTACAAGAAATATGGTTATAACCTTGAAGGAAACTCTGTAGTTAGGCACATTTAAGTTGGAGTCACACCAAGATGTAAGCATCACCTAGATGCAATAAGTATTAAGTGTTTCATTCATTTTTACAAGAGATGGGTCCTTCTAAATTTTTACTTATGAAAAATGGGTTTATGAGTTTGACTCGTAATTCAATCCTGATAGTTAAGATTGTAATGACACTTATTTAGGCATCAAAAATATTTGTAGAGAATTGTCTAGTGTTAAATTTAAAAAATCATATTCTAGTGTGGTCTAAATAATGTATAATGAGATGCTAGTGGTTTTAAATTTTGATCTAATGCCTTCTATGGGAGTTGTTTTCAATTGATTTACTGACTCTGAAGCTATAAAATTTACAATATGTAGTTTTAGTTTCTACTAATAATTATCAATTGAGATATACATTTTATAAATTAGTATCCCAATGTGTTTTTGTTGATGTGCCATGGAATGGAAGTTCTAAAATAGAGTATTTTTCCCTTCAATTTTATACACTTACACCGATGTAGTATCAACATGCAATTTTATACTCTTTACAAATAGTGGAACCTACAGTTTGGCCTGGAATTCTACCGACTCTTCTAGTGAACTATGCATGCATGCTTGGATCAACCTTAAAGTTATGTTTTAGATGTGCAATTGCTTGATTGAAATTTGAAGAAACTGTAGCTTCATAATGAACTATATGGGGTTCATAAATTTTTCCAATTTTTTTTCCAATTTTAAACGAGGACCTTTATTTCTATGATCTTAATTAGCAAACCAAGGCCTTGTTAAATTTTCAAGTGTTATTTCAGATGTGCTATGTTTGTAAGACTCCTAAAAAATGCTTTCAAACAATATAAACTCCATAAAGGAACCAAGTCCTTGGTAAACTTAAGGGTGTTGTTTCACGTGTACATTTAAATCAAGTTTTACAAATAATTAAATAAACAATAGTAGAATGTTTGTTACCAAAGAGGGAAATTTCATAATGCATATTGTTCTTAAAATTTTAAAACCAATTTATTAGGTGCATATCTTACTTGAGATTATTTTTCAACTCCAAACTAGGGTACCTTCCTTTGTCCATTTTAATATGGAATTCACCCACCCCCATGTCATGTTGATCAATCTTCATGTAGTGCATTTAGCAGAAGTAGAATTATGCTTACCACTACCTTTTCTATTGGAATTTGGTATCCCTCATTATATTATGAGTTGGTGATCTATTTGTACCCCATAGGAGAATATGCCTAATGTGGGCTCTTACATTTTCTGAAACAATATGATTCTGAATAAATGGTGTAGAGCCTATCTATTGAATTCATCAGGTATCATTCTTTTACATATGCTTCATTTCTTTGACCACTATAACATTGACACCAAAAATAGTTTCCCTCTTAATGATAGAGTTAGAGTTCTACTTTTGTTAGTCTTGCAATCTTATGACAAGAAAGAATTCATGGCAACTTTGTTAATGCAAAATAATGAGCATGGTTTTTTAATCTTAATCTAGTGAAACAAATATATTGTTCTTCATTATCATTGTGTATTGAAATATACATTAAATTGGATGGACCAATGGTCAAAATTCATTTTGACTCGTGATTAAAATATAGATGGTATCAGGGTTTTGGTTATTATTAGATTATGTATTTTCATGGGTGAAATATTGATATATTCTAAGCACAGGGTTTGATTATTATTAGATTGTATTCTTTCATAATAATGAAAATATTGATCTATTCTAAGCACACTATTTGTGAGATAATTTTGAAGGTATTCTAACTCTTTCCATTTGAATAATTATAATGCTTTCAATCTTTTTTTCTTAATATGCTAACACCACCTTTTAGTTTTGAGGAATTCCTCTTCTTTATTATGAGGTGTATCATCATCAATGTTTTAAAATTGTGTGCTCTTCTTTTTTATTTGAAGAATACATATGCATAAATTTTACTTTGGTGCATGGGTATCCTTAGGTTGGTATAATCTGACATTATCCAAACATATCAAGCACATTTTCCAATTTTAGGTTGTTTGATTCTTGTTCCACGCTAAGAAAGTTTCTTGCTATTAACAATTACACATGCTTGGTGTTGTGTTTGGTTCCTTGCACATGTTAATTTCTAGTAAGTGGTGTTGCACATCCCTGTTGACTATAGGTTCTCTCTTATGCTAAAACTTTTCATTGTTCTTCATAGAGCACAACTACACTTGAATTGTCTTGCACATGTTGATGCTTGGTGGACTATCAATGTACATCTTTATTATGTGCAAAAACTTTGCATTATTTTATGTGCAACATTGTTCACCTTGACTTTGTTACAAAGTGCCAATTGTAGTACATTTGACATTAGATGGTAGAGAATTGGTAATTTAAAAAAATATTTAGTATAAAAATATATCTAGAAATTTTATAATATAGCACAATAGAATTTCAAAAAAATTGGTGGGTTTGAGTCTCCTTATAAGTATTGAGTAATATGTTTAGGTGACAAGAGTTAGGGATCAAATGATGCAATGTTCTTATATTTTAATAACCTAGCTTAGGGGAAATTGCTTTTGATTTTGTAAATGGTGAAAAATAGTTTGTGGCAACTATTTAAAGGTATATGTAGACATGTTTTAATATTTCATTTATAAGGGTCAAGTCATCCTCATCTCTATGTCCTTGATATACTTTCCAAGGTTTGACTATTATAACCATGTGCAATATGGAAGCATCCTCCTTTACACTTATTATGTAATTTATATATAGATGGCTATTATATTCCATTGTAGGGCTAGGAGGTGCATAAACAAACCAATATTGAATTTAATTCCATGTAAAATGACCATGCTCCCTTATTGACAATTAACTAGTGAGGCTATTAAAGCTAACTAAGAATGGCCTAATATAGTTATCTGAAACTTCTTTTCTTTTTAAATAGGCTGAGGAAGTTCATAGGATTTTCCTAAGGTCTATTGTGATAAAAATTTCTTCCAACACCATATCAAATCTAGTTATTGTTATGACATTTTTTGTGATGGAGCTGGTAGAGGTTGCTTTCCCAAAAGTCTAAACCATTGGATTGATATGCATTTTAGAGGATTTCTTGGTCAAATTATCAAGCGTATGGGTACATTAAGTTCTTTTCCAACTTATGATATTTTTTGTATCTATTATTAATTTTGGGAAATAAAACTATATTCATTGATTTAATGTTTCTTTTAAAAATTTCCACACTACTTGATTTGATTCAGGGGACATTCTCTAATCAAGTGTTTCTCTTTGCATCATGGGCAATAGATAGCCAAATGTTTAGAGTTTTATTTTATTTTCTTGCACCTATTTAGAGATGTCTCTTAGTGATTTTGGATGCCAGTTTTGAGGTTAGCATGTTCTTTAATTACTTTAATGATATCGGCATTATGCTCCCCCCTTTCTTGTCATATTGCTCACTTGAATGTGGTATTTAATCTTTAAAACTTCTATAATATCCCTAAAATAAAATTTATTGTCATGCTCTATTAGGTTTAAATCTTCCTTAGCATGTTCATTTATCCCTCTCAAGAAAATGGTATTATTAAGTTTTTCATCAAAATTATTCCACAACCTTTGTGAACAAATAAGACTAGGTTGACATAATCTTCCAAGTTATCATCTTCCAATTCCTCATTCAAAAAATTTATTTCCTCCTCTTGAACTCTACAATGCTCTTGATTCTTATCAATAAAAATAGTATTTATGTCCTATCATGTGAGTATGGAATCAATAATTAATCCTATCAAACTCTGTTCCTTCAAGGTGGAGGAGAAAGGTTGTAATTTATGTTTGTAATTCTCATAGTCATAAGTTCAACATATAACTTTGTATTTGAATTAGAATTGATCTAGATATTTGAAGAAAATTTTCTAAATGTTGGTAATTTTTGACATATTTTGTCACCCTTTATTCCATTACAAATAACCAATCAGAGATATTTCTTTATGGGCTAAGTTCTGTTTGTTTTTGTCAAAGATAAAGTTGTGTATTTTTGGCATATTCCCTGGCACATGAAAATATTGTATTTTCAAGCATCATAGGAGTGTTAGTGTCATGTAAGTTTAGTGTTGAATGAGTTCATGCATCATAGGAAAACTTATTATCTCATTCAACATTCCCATGCCAAAAATGTTGTAAATTTGTAGGCATCATAGGAAGCTTTCTCTGCTCACTAGACAAATATTTCTCATTCAATGAGCATAGGGACCAAAATTGCAATACGTTTTTTGACTTTTTTGCATGATTAGAGGTTAGCATGAAGAGATAGAAAATCTTGTTGTGATGGTACAAAAGTTGACATTGTTGTGTGTTTTCAACCTTTTTGCATGATCACTAGTCACTTGTTCAATTTTTAAGTGTTATTTCAGATGTGCTACATTTTTAAGACTCCTAAAAAATTCTTTCAAACAATATAAACTCCACAAAGGAACCAAGTCCCTGGTAAACTTAAGGGTGTTGTTTTAGGTGTATATTTAAATCAAGTTTTACAAATAATTAAATAAACAATAGTAGAACGTTTGTTACCTAAGAGGAAAATTTCATAATGCATATTGCTCTTAAAATTTTAAAACCAATTTATTAGGTGCATATCTTAGTTGAGATTATTTTTCAACTCCAAACTGGGGTACATTCCTTTGTCCATTTTAATATGAAATTCACCCACCCCCATGTCATGTTGATCGATATTCACATAGTGTATTTAGTAGAAGTAGAATTATTCTTACCACTCCCTTTTCTATTGGCATTTGGTATCCCTCATTATATTATGAGTTGGGGATCTATTCATACCCCATAGAAGAATATGCTTAATGTGGGCTCTTACATTTTTTTAAACAATATGATTCTAAATAAATGGTGTAGAGCCCATCTATTGAATTCATCAGGTATCATTCTCTTACATATGCTTCATGTCTTTGACCACTATAACACTGACACCAAAAATAGTTTCCCTCTTAATGATAGAGTTATAATTCTACTTTGGTTAGTCTTGCAAGTTTATGACAAGAAAGAATTCGTGGTAACTTTTTTAATGCAAAATAATGAGCATGGTTTGCTAATCTTAATCTAGTGAAACAAATATATTGTTATGCATTAGCATTGTGTATTGAAATATACATTAAATTGGATGGACCAATGGTCAAAATTCATTTTTACTCATGTTTAAAATATAGATGGTATGAGGGTTTTGGTTATTATTAGATTGTGCTTTTTCATGGGTGAAATATTGATATATTCTAAGCACAAGGTTTGATTATTATTATTAGATTGTATTCTTTTTTAATAAGGAAAATCTTGATCTATTCTAAGCACTATTTGTGAGATAATTTTGAAGGTATTCTAACTCTTTCCATTGGAATAATGATAATGCTTTCAATCTTTTTTTCTTAATATGCTAACACCAGCTTTTAGTTTTGAGGAATTCCTCTTCTTTATTATGAGGTGTATCATCATCAGTGTTTTAAAACTATGTACTTTTCTCTTTGATTTGAAGAATACATATGTATCAATTTTACTTTGATGCATGGGTATCCTTAGGTTGGTATAATCTGACATTATCCAAACATATCAATCATATTTTCCAATTTTAGGTTGTTTGATTCTTGTTCCAAACTAAGAAAGTTTCTTGCTATTAACAATTACACATGCTTGGTGTTGTGTTTGGTTCCTTGCACATGTTAATTTCTAGTAAGTGGTGTTGCACATCGTTGTTGACTATAGGTTCTCTCTTATGCTAAAACTTTTCATTGTTCTTCATAGAGCACAACTACACTTGAATTGTCTTGCACATGTTGATGCTTGGTGGACTATCAATGTACATCTTTATTATGTGCAAAAACTTTGCATTATTTTTGGCGCAACATTGTTGCACCTTGACTTTTTTACAAAGTCCCAATTGTAGTACATTTGACATTAGATGGTAGGGAATTGGTAATTTAAAAAATATGCAATATAAAAATATATATAGAAATTTTATAATATAGCACAATAGCATTTCAAAAAAATTGGTGGGTTTGAGTCTCCTTATAAGTATTGAGTAATGTGTTTAGGTGACAAGAGTTAGGGATCAAATGATGCAATGTTCTTATATTTTAATAACCTAGCTTAGGGGAAATTTCTTTTGATTTTGTAAATGGTGAAAAATAGTTTGTGGTGACTATTTAGAGGTGTATGTAGACATGTTTTAATATTTTATTTATAAGGGTCAAGTCATCCTCATCTCTATGTCCTTGATATACTTTCCAAGGTTTGACTATTATAACCATGTGCAATATGGAGGCATCCTCCTTTACTCTTATTATGTAATTTATATATAGATGGCTATTATATTCAATTGTAGGGTTAGGAGGTGCATAAACAAACCAATATTGAATTTAATTCTGTGTAAAATGACCATGCTCCTTGTTGACAATTAACCAGTGAGGCTATTAAAGCTAACTAAGAATGGCCTAATATGGTTATCTGAGACTTATTTTCTTTTTAAACAAGGTGAGGAATTTCATAGGATTCTCCTAAGGTCTATTGTGATAAAAATGTCTTCCAACACCATATCAAATCTAGTTATTGTGATGACATTTGTTGTGATGGAGCTAGTAGAGGTTTCCTTCCCAAAAGTCTAAACCATTGGATTGGTATGCATTTTAGAGGATTTCTTGGTCAAATTATCAAGCGCATGGGTACTTTAAGTTATTTTCCAACTTATGACATTTTTTGTATCTATTATTAATTTTGGGAAATAAAACTATATTCATTGATTGAATGTTTCTTTTAAAAATTTCCACACTACTTGATTTGATTCAAGGGACAATCTCTAAATGAGTGTTTCTCTCTGCATCATGGGCAATAGATAGCCAAATGTGTAGAGTTTTATTTTTTTCTTGCACCTATTTAGAGATGTCTCTTAGTGATTTTGGATTCCAATTTTGAGGTTAGCATGTTCTTTCATTACTTTAATGATATCATTATTATGGTTCCCCCTTTCTTGTCATATTGCTCACTTGAATGTGGTATTTAATCTTTAAAACTTCTATAATATCCCTAACATATGATTTATTTTCATGCTCTATTAGGTTTAAATCTTCCTTAGCATGTTCATTTATCCCTCTCAAGAAAATGGTATTATTAAGTTTTTCAGCAAAATTATTCCACAACCTTTTTCAACAAATAAGACTAGGTTGACATAATCTTCCAAGTTATCATCTTCCAATTCCTCATTTAAAAATTTTATTTCCTCCTCTTGAACTCTACAATTCTCTTGATTCTTATCAATAAAAATAGTATTTATGTCCTATCATGTGTGTATGGAATCAATAATTAATCCTATCAAAATTGGTTCCTTCAAGGTGGAGGAGAAAGGTTGTAATTTATGTTTGTCATTCCCATAGTCATAAGTTCAACATATAACTTTGTATTTGAATAAGAATTGATCTAGATATTTGAAGAAAAATTTCTAAATGTTGGTAATTTTTGGCATATTTTCTCACCCTTTATCCCATTAAAATATAAACCAATTAGAGATATTTCTTTATGGGCTAAGTTCTGTTTGTTTTTGGCAAAGATAAAGTTGTGTATTTTTGGCATATTCCCTAGCACATGAAAATATTGTATTTTCAAGCATCGTAGGAGTGTTAGTGTCATGTAAGTTTAGTGTTGAATGAGTTCAGGCATCATAGAATAAATTATTATCTCATTCAACATTCCCATGCCAAAAATGTTGTACATTTGCAAGCATCATAGGAAGCCTTCTCTGCTCACTAGACATATATTTCTAATTCAGTGAGCATAGGGACCAAAATTGCAATATTTTTTTTGACTTTTTCGCATGATTGGAGGTTAGTATGAAGAGATAGAAAATCTTGTTTTGATGGTACAAAAGTTGATATTGTTGTGTGTTTTCAACCTTTTTGCATGATCACTGGTCATTTGGAAAGAAGAGAATTCTTGGTGCAATCGTGCACAAGCCAAAAATGTTGTATTTTTGTACCTACATTTTTTTTTGTGGTTACTATGACAAGACCTAAGAGCTAAATATTTATTTTTGGGCTATGGTTTTTTCTTTTACACTAAGTGGTTGTCCTTCCTATTTTTCCACTGGTAGAGGGTATGTTCATGATTTTCTTGCTATAGGGGCATTTATTAGCCTAAATTCCATCATTTCATGGATAAGATACACATGGAAATTAGATTTTTTCTAATTTATATTATTTCAAATATATCTTCCTTCTTCGGGTTCTTCATTTCTGGTTGTTCCCTGTCACTTCATGATCGAATGTGCACACAAGATCAGATTTTATTTGATAATTTATTGATTCCGAGTCTGGAACTTAACTCCAATAAGGTTGGATTTTGAACTTAACTAATCTAATTTGAGTTATTTATGATCTCTTTAAAAGACATCTATGTACATGTTTTCTAGGTTCTTCTATGTTGTATTTTTGTAGTTTCTTTATGCTCTATAACTGTAATTCATTTTTTCTTTCATTAGTGAAATACATTTTTTACATGTTCTTCCATTTAACTATCTTGTGCAGATTTGAGCCTTGTTTTGGGTTTTTTTTTGTTTGTTCTTAGTTGCATGTTGTCTTTAATATGTTAAATGTTTTCTTTTGAACTTTTGTCCTTGAAACACTTAAGTTGTTTTAACCTTCATCCAATTTCTTTGGGTATAGATTGGAGTTTAGAGATGTGTAGTTTGGTGTTTCATTTATGTTTAGTGTATTTACAAGTAGAGATAGTAACCATATTTCATTTGTGAACCTTCACCTAGGCTTGAGGAGGACATGGAGCTAGAGATTGAGCATAAGGAAGAGGATCCAATCCTATTATTTGGAGAGCTTCCCTCTTTTGTTGATGAAAAATAAGAAAATGTGGTTGTTCCTATTCTTGAGGAATAAATATTGGATTTTGAGCCTTTAGAAGAAAATGAGGTTTTACTGCAAGCTAAGGATAGAGAAAATCAATTATTGCAACAGACAGTCCTCTATAATATGGAAGGATGATAAAAAAGACCTTGAGGATAGCTTTTCTTGAAGGAGGAACATGATGATATGCATGAGGTTATTCCTTAACCGATGTGTAATGCCCCGCTCAGAGATCCTTCAAACAAGGACAAAAATAAGCCAAGATAAAACAAATTATATAAACAAGTATGGATGCACATTCCATATGACATATGACAATCACAAATATTGCAATGGAAGACTAAACAAACATCCAAACACTAATAGATCTCCAAATGTTACTACTGACCAAATGACTAAGCACAAAAGGACGCAAATGATATCAAATCCAAAACATTCTGAAATCAAAATATAATTCCAAGGTATTCAAGAATACAATAGAGGGTAGCCAAAACATCTCCCAAAAACTTTTGGTCAAACTAAAAAGTGCCCGTTGTCTGCCCGGACACATTTTTCCAAGACTTAGGCAATAATTTATTTTAGCACTCTGTGATGCTTTCTAGTATCGTACAACCTTTCTAAAGAAGACATGTGATACTTTTAGGGTCTGGGTGATACTTTTGAAGCCATGCAATACTTCATAAGTACCGTATGACCTTTCTTCAATGGGTGTGCAATACTTTACAATATCATACAATATTTCTCCTTAAGACGTGCAATACTTTCTAGTATCGCATGATATTTCTTCTTTGGGCATGATACACTTTATAAGTGTCATCTGGTGTTGGAACAAAGCTATCTAGAACAAGAAAGAAAGCTCCAATGAGAATTCAAAAAGGTAGAAAAAGAGATATAACCTCCACACTAGGGATTACTAGATCTACATATCAAGGAATATACACTCAAACACTAAACTACAAGACAGAAGCTACATTTAACCATCTAACATAGCAGTGAAGTGAAAGAATAGAAAGCAACATCGTAATATACTAAAATAACAAGCTAAGTGGTTGGTTCCTCCCAAGTGTAATAGCATGATGAAATATCAAAGGTCCTAGTCATCCCCCATGAGTAACATCCCAAACTACCTGTTAGTGTAGTTTTTTATTTTTCCTATTTTGCTAAGTTTTTCCTACACTTTTAATAATCTCGCTTAGGTTAATAAAGCATGTCTTATTAGGTGAATGGTTGTGAGGTGTCACCTTCCTACATGTGAGCATCCATTAGCTATCTTGGGAAGATACTTTACCATCTTTAGTTTGAAAGATGGTTGCTCCTCATTGGTTGGTGTTGCCACCTCCTCCCTCTTCCTAGCCTATATAAGCATGCTACTTGGCTTGTATTTGCATCTCTTATTTTTTGCATCCTCTTAATGCTATTTTGCTTCTAGCATTTGCATTACTCTCTTGGAGACTAACTATGTGTTGCTATTTTGATTTTGTATCATTTGTATTCATAGTTTAGATATTTATTCTTTGCACTAGTTTTCTAGGTTGTTAATCTTTTTAGATTCTAACATGCTATCAGAGCTTTTCTATGTGCAAGAGTAGATTTTAGTTTTCTTATTTGAGAGATTCAGGGGGGGCTAATACATTTTATTGTAGTTTTTTGAAAAATGAAGTATGCTCTTCTCTTGCATCTTTGGATGATCTTGAGAATCAGAAAAGTTTTGACAAAAATGATTTTTCTCTAGGGTTTCAATCTCAAATCTGACAACCAATTTGCATATTTGGAGTTTTCAATTAATATTGCAAGTTCTAGCATGCCATTGATGGACTTAGGAAGTTGATCCAGCATTTACATGTCATATTTTGGTTGCTAGGGTCGTTTCTTGATTTTTGGAGCCATTTTTTACTGTTAAAGGCGTTTGATTTACACTACAACATCTTCTATACATCAGCAAGAAAAATGCTTTCTGGGTTTTGTTTTCAGCCTCGAAAAACCATTTGGGTATCTTTTAAGTTTTCCATGCAATCTACATATTTTGCAGGATCGAGTGTGGAAAGCTATAGTCGTACCCCTCTCTATTGGCAGTCGTAAATTTGTATGCAGTTTTCAAATGTCTCGTTCTTGCTCATACGGACTCTGATTTTGACAATTCTTGTTATGACCTTGGCTATTTTTTTGTGCTCTATCCACTAGTGGAGTTGTTTTTTATTTTCATGCATAAATTTTTCAAAAATTGCATATTCTTGGCCGTTACTATGCATAGTTCTTGTTTTGGAAACTTCAGAGGATCATAACTTTCTCGTACGACCTCGTATCGAGGTGATTCTTTGTTTGAAAGTGAATGAGTTTTTGAGTAGATCATAGTGGTGCTATTTGTTTCCTTGATTATTGTGCCTCACTTTCACTTTCAACATATGCTCTTCATGAGGGTTTGTAATGCATTAAATCAAGACCACTAAGTATTTCTTTCTAGTGGTAGTTGTAAATACACTAAAATAAAGTGCCAAATCATATTTCTTTTGGGGGGTGTTCTTTGATTGAGTAAAAAGGGGGGGCATTGTTGTGGCTAGGTTCTCTTCTTTTTAGCATTTCTTCTCTGCATTTCTTTATCATGGATCAAATAAATATGCCCATCCTAACTCCATACAATTACTTTGAGTAGAAATCACACATGACAATTCACTTAAGGAAAGCGGGATTAAATAGGATAACTATGGGACTTGAAACTGAACCTGATAAAGATGAAGATAAGCCTAAGTGTTTTAACAAATGTGATGAGGCATATGGAACATTGTATTTGTCTGATTCTCCTAACTTGCTATTTCACATTGAGTCTTTGGATACACCAAATGAAGTATGGATAAAGCTAGAAATACTATTTGGCACACAAGATTCAATGAGGGGTCATATGTTGGAAAATGAATTAATTAGTTTAAGTCTAGGCAATTTCAACACAATCCAAGATTTCTTCACCAAATTGAAATTGCTAAGGCTACAATTAAAACAATGTGGAATTTAAAAGAAAGATGAACAACTGATTCTTTATATTCTCTCTAAGCTAAGTTCAGAATATTCTGTGTTTGTCTCTACCTTCTATGCTACTAAGGGTGCACTTGGTACTCAATTCACCATGCCATCTCTAGATGATTTTGCTGTCAATCTCACTTGAGAATAGGACAAGCTAATCTAGATGGGCACTCTTAAGTCCTCTACGTCAAATGCCTTAGCAACCAACCAAGGCACAAGAAAACAAAAAGGACAAAGTAGTAGCAACAATAGTAAGGATGAGAAACAAAATAATAGTGAGGAAAAGAAGGATCAGATACCAATTTCTTCAAAAGCAACTATTGATACCTCATCCTCTAAGGGCGATAAGCCTAAGAAAGAAAAGGTTAAATGTGCCTATTGTAAAAGACCCAATCATGATGAGCACAAATGTTTGAAGAAACAAATTGATCACTTGACATACATTCTTGAGAAGAATAATATTAGTGTTCTTGAGTCTATCAAACAAAGTTCTAATGAAGAGTCTAACAAGGAAAAAGAAAACAACAAGGGGAAAGGAAAGGGCAAAGCTCTTGTTGCAGTTGTTTCCTCAACATCCACTTTGGTTCTTGATTCGGGTGCTTCACACCAAATGGCTTCATCTAAGGAAGAACTTGCATCCTTGGAGCCATGTACTATGCCTTCTATTTTGATGGGTGATGACACTCCTATTGAGGTGTGTGGGAGAGGTCTATTGATGTGGGAGATGGCACATTCCATGATGTTCTTTTTGTACCCTCATTATCAACTAATCTCCTATCAATATACTAGATCACTCACACAGGTTTAGGCAAGCGGGTTGAGTTCACTCCTAATTCAGTGGAGATACGTGAGCTGCATAGTGATTCTGTAGTTGCAGTTGGGAGAGCAGATCATCAATCATGACTCTATCTATTTTCTCACTTTGTTCCTGATCCTCCTTTATCTATTTTTCTCACTCACCCTAATGATGTGAGTAAATTATGGCATGAGTGGTTTGGCCATCTTAACTTCTGCTATTTGCATCAGCTCAACTAGTGGAGCATGGTCACAGGGTTACCTTCGGTTCAATTCTCAAGAGGTGTTTGCCAAGGTTGCATTCTTGTTAAGCATCCTAAGGAAAATTTTGACAAAAGTAAGGCATGGAGAGCTTCACAAATACTAGAGTTAGTTCACAGTGATTTGACTGGTCCATTTCAACATCCTTCTTTCAGTAGGGCCTAACATGTCCTCACATTCATTGACGACCTTTCTCAATATACATGGGTGTACTTTCTCAAATAGAAGTCAGAGGTATTTGATCATTTTCAAGACTTCAAAATTTTTGTAGAAAAGCAATCTGGGAAAGCCATCAAGGTTTTGCACACAAACAATGGTGGTGAGTATGTCAACCATTGGTTTGAAAGATTTTGCATTTCAGAGGGGATTGATTTACAGCATTCAGTTTCATACAATCCTCAGCAAAATGGTGTTGCAGAATGAAAGAATAGATCCTTGAAGGAAATGGCAAACTGTATGATTCACTCTAGATCTCTTGCACCACAGTATTGGGCAGAAGCCATTAACTGTGCTTGTTATATCCAGAACCATGTTCCTCACCGAGCCTTGAAGGGAGTTACTTTTTTTGAAGCTTGGAGTGGTCAAAAACCATCAGTTAAGCACTTTCGAGTTTTTGGCTCCCCTGCATGGGCCCACATTCCTACATAGAAACGTAAGGCCTTGGATCCGCAAAGAAAACCTTGCATATTTGTAGGTTATCCTGATGGTGTGAAGATTTATCGGTTGCTCCACCCTACTACACATGAGTTATTCATTGAGGGGAGTGTTCAGTTTGAGGAGGGATCTTCAAGCTCACTTTCTATCAGTTCTCCAGCTCCTTCTACCTTGACATTAGGGTCACTTGGAATACATGACAGATCTTCTGATGAGTCAGATTCACCTAAACAGTCTTCTACCTCTACTTCTGATGCAAAAAGTGATTCAAAAAACTCACCTTCTTCCTCTCCTAGTCATCATTCAGAGGTTAATGATTCCCCTCTAGATTCTCCATCTTCCTATCCACTTTGGGCTAGATAGACCTTGTAGTCTGTAGGTGATTGGTTTGGGGATCCATCAGACACCAAGCAAACTCGTTCACAATTCTAGGATGCTCCACATGTCTTCATTACTACTACTTTAGATCTACAGTCCTTTCATGAGGCTTTTGGTATTCCTGAGTGGGATACAGCTATGCAGGAACAGTATAGTTCCGTGATGAGGAACCACACTTGGGATCTTGTCCCTCTTCCTAAAGGAAGAAAACTTGTTTGACGTAAGTGGATCTATCGGACAAAATTTGCAGCAAATGGGTCAGTTGACAAACACAAGGCTTGCTTGGTTGCCAAAGGATTCTCCCAGATTCTTAGGATTGACTACTATGATACTTTTGCCCCAATTTCCTAAATGAATTCCATTCAAATTATTCTTGCCATTGCTGCAGCTAATAATTGGGAAGTACATTAGATGGATGTGAAGAGTGCTTTTCTTCATGGTGACCTTCATGAGGAGATCTACATGGAGTAGCCATAGGGCTTCCTTCAGGATTCTTCACTTGTGTGTCATCTTCAGAAGTCTCTCTATGGCCTCAAATAGGCTCCTCAGGCCTGGTATGCCAAGATGGACTCCTTTCTTCTATCAGTTGGGTTCACTCAGTGCCATTCTAATCCTAATGTCTACATTTTGCAATAGGGTGATTCACTTCTATTTTTGGTTTTGTATGTTGATGACTTGCTGATAATAGGAAGCTCTTCACCCACCATTAAGGCTGTCAAAGTAGCCCTTTAGGATAGATTTTTGACGACTGACTTGGGCTTGTTGCATTACTTTCTCAGGATTGAGATCCTTCAATCTCCTTTTGGGATCACCATCACACAATCCAAGTATGCTCTAGATTTACTCTTGAGGTTTCATATGGTTGACTGTAAGCCTTCTCTAACTCCCTTCCTTTCTGGAGTCAAACTTGAGGCTCAATGTTCTTCTCCACTTGTTGATGGCACTTTGTACTGCCAACTTGTTGGGAGTCTCATTTATTTGACTCATATGAGACCTGACATCTCCTATGTTGTAGGCATGGTCTGTCGATTCATGCAAGAGCCCCATGAGTTGCACTAGAAAGTAGCCAAGTGGATCCTTCACTACATTCAGGGTTCTCATAGTTGTGGGATTCACTACGCAGCAGGTATTGAGCTTGATTTGGTGGGCTACACAGATTCAGATTGGGCAGGTGATTCTGAGGATTGCAAGTCTACTTCAGGGTATAGCTTCTCACTTGGGTCAGGTCATGTTTGTTGGTCGAGCAAAAAGCAGTCTGCTATTGCTCTATCTTCCATTGAGGCTGAGTATTAGGGGAAAGTAAATGCTACCATTGAGGCTATTTGGCTTCAACATCTTCTTACTAATATTGGTATCCAGATTAAATGGACATCAGTCATATTTTGTGACAACCAGAGTGCCATTTAGATCTCACAGAATCTAGTTCATCATCAACAGACCAAACACATAGAGGTCTACATGCACTACATCCAGGAGCTCATCCATGGTCATGTCATTGACCTTTGCTATTGTTTGACTTCTAAGAAAGTTGCTGATATCTTCACCAAACCCTTCACTGAGAGAAAGTTCCTTCATTTGCGAGCTTTGTTGGGGGTGCAAGATGCTTCATCTTTTGGGGGGGCTTCTTCCTCTCACTCGGAGTCCTGACTTTTTTTTTGGGGGTCTCTTTTCTCTCTCTTTTGGAAAATCTTATGTACATGGGTACCTCATTAGTCTTGACTTTCCATGACCCATTTCTATATCCACTTAAGCTTCACTTATGGGGGTGTTAGTGTAGTTTTTTATTTTTCCTATTTTGCTAAGTTTTTCTTACACTTTTAATAATCTCGCTTAAGTTAATAAAGCATGTCTTATTAGGTGAATGGTTGTGAGGTGTCACCTTCCTACATGTGAGCATCCATTAGCTATCTTGGGAAGATACTTTGCTATCTTTAGTTTGAAAGATGGTTGCTCCTCATTGGTTGGTGTTGCCACCTCCTCCCTCTTCCTAGCCTATATAAGCATGCTACCTGGCTTGTATTTGCATCTCTTGTTTTTTGCTTCCTCTTAATGCTATGTTTCTTCTATCATTTGCATTACTCTCTTGGAGACTAACTGTGTGTTGCTATTTTGATTTTGTATCATTTGCATTCATAGTTTAGATATTTATTCTTTGCACTAGTTTTCTGGGTTGTTAATCTTTTTAGATTCTAACACTACCAACTAGGTAGTTAGAGCTATCTTTATAAAGACATCTCTACTAAAGCATAATAACATCATAAGAATAGGAAATCTAACATGCTAAATCAATAAGCAATAGATACTCCAACTAAGTAGATAACATCATCTAATCATGTGCTAAACATCATAATAAGGGAATGCATCAAATAAACTAACATCATCTAAAAATAATATCCAATCATTCCAATGAAAGCATAAATCACAAGAAAGAATACTCTGGAACCTGAAGTATCAAGTGAAAATATCAATCAATGGTCACACTAGGACAATAGACCATCTCTGTACACTAGTCCCTAGTAGTGGTATAGGTAGCTATACCTCCCAACCACGTGAAACCCATAGGTCCACTCCTGCCATGCTAATGGAGATAATGATCCAACCAAAAACACACATAAAGAAAATATCTATGGCTAACACTCATGTCAGATAGTAATAATGACTAAAACCGAGATCATGAGATAGTGCAAGTACAATAGGTCCTAGTTAGACACTCAATGGGTTACTATGTAGGGGCTGACATCATGGAGAGCCACTTGGCATCAGAAAGCCCAAGCTAGTATTGGCAGCTGCTCTCCCCACTAGAAGGCACACAATCCAAGTAGCAACTCTTCCCAATGAAAGATACATAATCCACTTTTTTAATTATTTTAAATTTATTACCACCCAATATTTTTATATAATTATCACTTACATAAAACTTCCTCTTCCAACCCAAGGTAAATAGTCACCAATCTACAAGATAGAAGCCCCTCCATGTGCTACCCTACCCTATTGATTTTCATCCAATAATGAGTTCCTGTAGGCATGAATATTTCCAACCCAACCCCAAATGATCATAACTCGACTAAAGTACAAATGGGAGATCGGGTCTTGTAAGTCACCCAATAATGTACACACATGTATTCATGTGTGGTGCACCACTGTCACGAAGATCATAACATAAGGACTAGATGAGAACATAATAAAAATATCACTCAATCAAAAACAAGCTCAGGAGGATAGATATGGCATGCGTCCCAATACAAAATAAAAGAGAAATAATGGTTTGAATGACATTCAAATGGATGATCCAGGTCCACGACCAACTTCATGCCAAGAAAATTCAAGAAAATAAGGCGGCATGCAAAACAAGGTAAAACCCTGAAAATTGGAAAACTTTGAAAATAAAACCCAATTGGTTATTTGGCACTAAATCCATGAAAATCCAATAAAATTTGGGTTCAGACACTATATGCAAAAACAACTAGCATAATGATGCAAAACCCCAAACCCTCATCTTGAAAGCTAGGAAAATGTTCATACTAGAACAAATAGGTAGAACTGGTAAATAAAAATAGAGGGGAACACTAGTTCTCAACCTCCAAACAAATAGCTACTAGAAATAAAACCAAAAATAGAGCTAAAACATGAAAATGGGAAAGCCCTACCTAACAGCCAAAATGAGTAAAATGAAAAACAACTAGGTAAAATAAATAATCTATAGATATAGCTGAAAATGATGGCAAAGCAGGCTCTCCCCAAGCTAGATCCAACAAGACCATCCTCACAAAGATCCAACACTTGTAGCTCTCACAATTAATAGAAATGTGATCCTTCATAAAAATATTTTAGTAAAAGCTCTCAAGTTAATCAAGTTAAAAGCTCTTAATTTTCCAAATTGTAAAAGTGATAAGTGAGGAATCAAATTCCTCTTTCAATGCTTATTCACTTTTTGAGTGAATAATCGATTAGGGTAAATAACTAGTTAGACTAGCTAGACTCTAAATTGACCCAAAAAAAAAAAGGCTATTCCAAGTAATTGGAATTCATCTATGGAAAAGCTGCTAGAAATTAAAAATCAATTAGATAAACCTCAAAAACCTTGAAATCAAAATCATAGAATGCCTTAACAACTTTGCAACAATGTGTAATGCTAAATGCATAGACACATTCATTAGTCTAATCACATAATGCAATTGAGTCTAGATTTAACAAATCATCAGAAGGTTTAATTGAACATTTAAATAAGATATGTTGACCATACAAGGATGACATTGGTAAAATATGAATAGTTGAATCGCTAACTCCGCATGCCACTACCAAGGATATAAATCTTGCACACTAAAACACATGATCAAGTGCAATTGCATATAATAACATAGCTGAAGCAATAAATGAATTAAATAACTAATTTAACCATTTATTCAATTATACCAAAATAATCCATTTACATCACTCACATTTGCATAAAGCATAATTAAACAAGAATGAAATAAATTACCATAGCCTAAATCCAACATCTAACATAATTAGAGATATGTCCAAATGCTGGATAACTAGATATCATCATAGACCTACTATCATCTCTAAATGGCATAAACATGAAAATATGATAAACTGAACAACATAGTAGTGAAACATATGTGATACTAAAATCAAGGTATAACTTTCAATCCTCGGGTCATCTCAAAAGTAACCTAACATGAGTATCAAGTATCTTACAGATCAAAATATAACAAGGTTCAAACTACAAACACAAAGGAAATACACTATAATGAAGAAGATTCTAATGAAGAAGATAATGTTTGGGATGAGCTGGAATTACTTTTCTTATCCATAGATGTTAAGCCATCTTCTCTTTCATCAAAATATCATGAGTTGCAATAGAAGAAAGTGGAGATCCAAACCATGTTAGTAGATCCCAATAAGGTGGATCATGAATAGCATGAAGACAAGGTGAAGATCATTGTAAGTTTGTGATGAATGATCAGGGAAGTATTGTACATACTTCCCAAAAACAATTTGGTTATTATTTTCCAATCGGCTATTATTTATTCACCAATTTATGGCCAACATGTTTTAACTAATTTTAGCCCTAAAGTCAAAAAAATACTTATATAAAAGAGCTTAGGGTTAAGGATTTTTTATAAGGTGTGATGCAAAAATTGATTCTTGTAGTGGTATTGAGCTATAAGGGATTATGAATTATAATCAAGTTGCAATCACTAGATCATAATAATATTGCACTTGCTATTTGGTGGATGTAGCCCAAGGATTGGGTGAACCACGTTAAATCTTGATGTCTTGTGTTTTCTTTTGTGTGATCTTTTTTTTTTTTAATTGTTTATATTTACATGTAATTGTTATTTATATATGAGGTTTAATCCTAACAATTATTTAATCACAAAGTAAAGAAGAATCACTTTCAAACCACCAAGATACCACCATTGTAGAGCATAGTTTTATGGTGAAAGATGATTGCTTAGACTTGGTTCCATCAAGATGATACCCAATAAGGAATCTAGATCTACAACAAATCAAAAAGTTTCCCCCAATCATGCTTACTTTTGAACATGAGGAAGAGTTTCAAAAGGAGCAAGTGTGTCTTGCTCAAAGTGACAATATCTTAGTGTAAGAGAGAATCTTTTTTCTTAGCATTGGGAAGGTATTCCAAAGTGTAGCAATATGTTTTCCATACTTCCTATTTTCTAGTGCCCATTTGCATGAAAGAAATAATAAAATACTAAGGAAGGATGACTATTTTATCAATCTAGTGAATGACTTTATTTATTTAAGTTTTTTAAATTCTTGTACATAGTAGAGTAGATGTTCCTATTTTCCAAGAAGTGTACGAGCACAACTATTTACCCTTCTGGATATAGAATTTTTTTGATATTTTTCTAGTTACAAAGTTGTAAATTTTATGTTGTGATAGGTCTACATCATTTATTTTTTATGCCTAAGCGGGTGACGGTGCCTCTCCCACTACTATTGGTGGGTTTGGATATGGCACAGGAGCTGCTGTTTGGACTACTGCAATTATATATGAATCTATGCCCAATGGCGTTTGAAGGTCATTGGTCATATGCTTAGTAGGAAAGCATCCCCCTTGAGTCACTAGAAATGTTGACATTTTGGGTCACCCTTTAGCCCATTAAAGATAACCAACTAGAGACATTTTATGGGCTAACTTATGTTTTTTTCGACAAAAATTGGCATATTCTTTGGTACATGAAGACATGGTGTGATTTTTAGTGTTGTAGAAGTTCCAGTGTTGTATGAGTTCAACATCAAATGAGTTTAGCACATGTTGAAAATGTTGTGCATTTTCATTTTTCATAGGTTCTAGCATCTCATGAGTTTAAGCATCATAAAAAGCCTTATCTTCTCATTCAACATGTTTTTCTCATTCAATGCACACAAGGGCCAAAATTGTTGCATGTTTTTTAATTTTTCACATGATCAAAGGTCAGTCTAAAGGGATAGAAAATCTTGTTACAATGATGCAAAATTAGAAATTTATTTTTTTTATCAACCTTTTTACCTAATCACAAGTCATTTGGAAAGAAGCGAATCATTGGTATGATTGTGCATAGGCCAAAAATATTCTATATTTCCATGCATGCATTATTTTTTCTAGTGATTGTGATAGGACTCGAGAGCTGAATATTTATTGTTGGGCTACTTTTGTTGGTTTTTTCACATGAGGTAAGTGGTTTTCCTTCCTATGTTTCCACTTGTAGAGGGTATGGGCATAATTTTCTTGACTGCAAAGGCATTTATTGGTCCAAACTCCATCATTTCATAGATCAAATACACATTGAAATTGGGATTATTTATTTATTTATTCAATTTGGGATATATCTTCCTTCTGCATGTTCTTCATTCCTGGTTGTTCCCTGTCACTTCATGATCAAATGTGCACACAAGATTAGATTTTATCTGATATTTTATTGATTATAGGTCTATAACTTAACACTATTAAGATTGAAGTATGAACTCAATTGATGTAATCTGAATTTTGCATGATCTCTTTAAAAGTAATCTTTGTACATATTTTCTAGGTTCTTCTTTGTCATATTTTTGTAGTAGCTTTATGCTCTACAACTCTAATTCCTTTTTCTTTTCATTAGAAAAATAGATATTCTACATGTTCTTCCATTTATCTATCTTGTTCAAATTTCTACCTTGTGTTGGGTGTTCTTTTCTATGTTCTTAGTTGCATGTTGTGTTCAATATGTTGTTCAATGTTGTCTTGTTAACTTGTTTCCTTGCAACACTTCATTAGTTTTAACCTTCATACAAGTTCTTTGGGTATAGATTGGAGTTTAGAGCTGCATAGTTTGGTGTCTCATTGATGTTTAGCGCATCTATAGGCAGAGATAGTACCTATATTTCAATCTAGTGCATCACCTTTCCCTTTTATCATTTTAATTTCATGCAATCCTTCTCCCTTTTCTCTCATAGAAGTAGTTTAGGTGCATCCTGATTGTAAGGAATTCAACCTTCTCTATAGATTCAACCTCAAAGAATAAGTTTCTTGAGGGCCATACCTCAAGTGTGGGTGAAATTTTTTGTGTCAATAGCAATATTTAAGGAGAGATGATTTTTGTAGAAGTTTTATTTATATTAGGATTCAAAGAAACTGGTTATGAAAAAGTTCTGTTGGTTCGTACATTTTAACCTACATTGTTTTCTATCATGGTGATAAGATGTATGAGAAATATGTGTGATTCTTCACTCAATAATTAGTTTGAGGAATCTTGTAAAATGAATCTTAATGTTCTTCAATCTTGTGGACTAGGGATTTTCAAATGGAGTAATGTAGAGAGTCTAGATAGGCATATTTGTAAATTATAACTCTAGTCATAAACCATATGAACACCTTAATTGAATAGATATTCTCTTTGGTGATGGTTCAAAACTTATAAGTTATAGTTTATTTACTTTACATACCATTTAATTTTTTCAATCTCTAATGGTTTATGGAGGTTTCAACAATAGGGTTTTTAGGAGGGGTTTAAAGTGATAGTTGAGTTTCTAAGCCTTGACATGCCAAAGTTAATTAGTCTAGATAATGTGTCACTTTTATTTTCTTGCTTGCAACATATGAGCACATGGAATTTAACTTTTCCTCTATCATGTATTTCATGTGTGTAGAAGCAACTAATAAATTAAAAATGAAAGAAAAAGTAATACTATATTTGAAGAAGACTTGGACATAAGTGAAAGAGTAAACTTTTGATAAGACTATCAAGAATGTAGGGTCTTTTGTGGATTATTGTACAATTCATGTGGAATGTGCTTCTAAAGCTATTGCTACCTTCTAGAATCTAGGTTTATCAAGAGAACTAAAAAAAAAATTCAAAAATAGTTTGATGTTTTATATAAGTCTTGATTACTTGTACTAAATGAAACTTGTTAAATATTTAAGATCCTAACTCTAGGGTTGCAATAATTCCTTCTATGATCCCCATTGATAGTTTGATCTAGGGAATATACAATAAATGTATATTCTTTAAGGAGGTTTTAAAATTTTGTTATTTCCTTCAAAAATATTAGAGGGACTATATGATTTTTCTAGTTAGTATGATGGATCTTATTAATACATTAGTATGTTGCATGATTTGTAGAGTATATAAAGGAAATTTGGTTCTTCCTACAATTTTGAGAGATAGGTGATGATTTAGTGTAGAAATTTAATTTAAGAAACACATGAGGCCTACAAGACCTTTATAAAGATGAGGATACACTCAAATAAGGTGGATATAAATTTTTTAATGGCTAAATTATAGGTACAATGGATCAAGAAGTCAAATGAAGAATCTATTAATGAGTACATTGGAGGATTCAAATACTACAAAGCAAACATCCCAAGGTGGTAAACCCTTGTGACCCCTATTCTTTCATTATTTAAGTCTAAAGGGAATTTAGGTTCCTAGATTCCCACATTGTACATTTTTTTTGCATTCTTCATGTTTTCATTCTTTAATTCATTTAGGTATTGTTATGAGAACTTGCCTACCCACGCTGACTCTTGGCCATCTACATTTATATCTCTACAACTAAAAAAATGTTAGTGTTAGAGAAAGAAAAAATATAGTGGTTAGACATAGTGAATAAGAAGAATGGTCATTTTGTGAGCAGTATGTGCCTAAGTGGTGGAATGTCATTCCTACATTTATGGTAGAGTACAAGAAGATAGTAAGGGAAAAAGAACCAATAAAACATTGATCAAGCAAATGGATGGATGAATGATTGAATGAAATATTTTAATAACATCAAAAAGGCCAAAGAATCTATGGGACTCACAAGCTAGCACACACCCTCAAAAAGGAGGAAGACAACCTAAGCAAGTTGTAACCTCTTGACTAACTCGTCTCTTCATCAATGGATTTTGATAATCAAGTGTTTGGCTTTTCCTTACTATTTTTCCTCAAATATGCATTCCAAGTTGCATTCCTCTAAAATATTTTCATACCTAGATATAATGTCATTTTATGTTGATAATTCTATGAAAAAATGGTGCTCTATCTCAGCAACCCCCATGTCATAGAATATGTACATCCCATTTTCCCATTCCTTAGGGTGATTCCCTATAAATATAACATTTCAGACCATTGTAAGGGTTCATAAAATTAATTTGATCTACCATAAGTAATAATAGAATGAATCTCTCTCTCTCTCTCTCTCTCTCTCTCTCTCTCTCTCTCTCTCTCTCTCACACACACACACACACACACACACACACACATACTAGTATAATATTGTGCCTTAGAGTAGTGTATCTAAACATGTGATGAATGCAATTTAATCAAAATGAAGAATAATGATTTTTCATACTATTTTAAGCACACTTTAGTTATGGGTAAAATGTGTACGACTTTCATTTTATATTTTTATTTACTCTAGAATGCTTGAATGCTCTATATTGAGCATATATTGCTTGTGTTTTTGGTATAAAATAGATTTGGAATCCTTGGCATACACTCATTGATGATCACATATGTTAATGACTTACTATATTGTTTAGAGTAAATTTTAAGGGATAACAAAAAGGATGATTACAGGTAGATTTTGATTATTCACATACCTTTTCCTATCTTTTAGTACGCCTTTTCAAATCTTCTCTAGCACTCCCTTTTAGGAAGCCCAACTTTGAAACCTTCTCAACAACTAACAAGGACCCTTGAACAAATATTCATGTCTCTAATTGATTTAATCTAACATTTTCATGACCTGACATCCATTTTCTTAGTATTATAAATAACCCCAATTATTTACCCTCTTTTATGTGGATTTGTGATGCATACAACCCTCATTTCTTGACTATGTTGGCACGTGCACAAAGTACCTATCAATATAGGTTGGGGATATAAGAAGATCCTAATAAATCCAATATTCCAACAACTCAATCCCCTTAGAGTGAGTATAGTATTTGTGAACTCCAATATTTAGGGTTCTTTTCCCTAATTAGATTTGAAAGAATCGTTTGGTTGCCCCTTAACCAAGGAGAGATTGTAGAGATAGGACCTTATATTCGATAAGAGGATCACTAGGAGAGTAGCTTCAACATTTGATCTACAAACAAGTCTTGAATTCCCTATTGTAATCACCAAAAATGGTCATTGAGACTATGAGCCCCCTTTCTAGTAGTTTTCCTTTATTTATCCATTGTTTATTCATGATCAAATCATCACTTTTCTATTCATTTGATTATAACCTATGGCTTGACCACTTTATTAATAGTCTTATATTTAATTGAAAGAACTTTCTCTCTTTTAAATAAATAAAATCCCCAAAGTCCCACTTATCCTAAGTGTGCATACATAAAGCATTATTTATATTTTAAAAATAAGATGAAAAGGACTTTTTGTCTACACATGAATACACAATTTTCTATGTGAGAGGAATCTTCTATTTTCAAAATAACTTTAATTCTCCTCCACACATTTTTTGCTTCTTAATGTCAAGCATTGATTTTTCTTAGGTGATATTCTTGTGCACATGTCACTCGAGATGCATTCTCCACTCTTGATTAATTCTCTCTTGCCTCTTAATCTCAATCATCCATTTATCTTTAAAAGGGAGGTCTCTCTCCTCATTCTCTAACTTTATGCTTTTGTATTAACATTGTTTTGCAGGATTTCTAGGTGACTTTGGAGCTTTGAAGAGATTGGAGCATTCTTGCATTCTAGTTTAGCTTGTATTTGAATCTTTCATTTAGCTTGCATTGCATTTGCATATTGCTTATTGGATACTAGCATCCTTTCTCTTATCTTTGAATATCTTGTTCTATGGTGCACCTTGCAAGGTTTACATTGCTATAAACAATAGTCCACCAAGATAACTTAGTGGGGGGGGTGGGGGTGGGCTAGGTGGGGGGGTGAATCAGTTATCCAATAATTAAAACATATATCTTCATTAACCAAACTTAACCATTCAACCAAAGTAAATAGCAACCATAATAAAGTGTACATAGACAATTACACTAGATATGTTGACTAGGGAAACCCTTGATCAGAGGGAAAACCCCAGTCGGAATGATGCCCACAAGATGATGTACTAATATAAATAGTCCTTGTTAGAGAATGGACCCTATTAGGAGTCTATTACAAAATTTGGTACATAGAGTCCCTATTAGGAGACTTTGAATTCCTATTAGGAGATTCCAACCCTATTAGGAGTTGTGGTATACTGTATGCAAGATGATCCCAATACCCAAACATGCAATTTCAACTACAAGAAGAGCTCACTTCTTAACCAAGTAATTTACTATTATGTTCCTCTTTCCTCTACTTTTTCCTATATCCTATCAACCAGACCAATCATTTTTAGACCTTGTAGATCAGACCACAAACCTCAAATCCAAATACCAAACTTTAGATCACTCAGTAAAACCTTGGCAATGAAGTTTCCTTCACTTTGACACTACTCTCCTCAACTTCGCATTATGTACTCTCTGCTACTTATTGATCATTCACAATCCATTTTCACACATAACATGATAAAGGAAAATGGCCTTCCTTTATACCAAGTCCATAAAACAATTCCTTTAATCAGCTATTAGACCTTCTCAATTAATTATCATAGGACCACATTAAGAACATGTTACACTTAGTGATAACATAAATCTTTCGCCTTGCAACTTGAATAAATTTTCGTACATGTAATATTATGATGATCAAGATTAGCCACATCATCCTCAATATGTATTATTTATGTCCTCAATCTCAATCCTCAAGATATCAACTCTGCTAAGAGATATAACAAGTTTACTAGAACATGCCTCTGTAAACTCTATCTCAGAACAATCATCACCAAAACTTACATATCTTCTTCTAGATTTATCCTTTCTCCTTCCAATGTTAATTGCATATACCAGATACTCAAAAGTATCTCTCATAACCTTAGGTGGTTATAATACTCAACTGGACATCCATACCAACTTGATCTTTCCATTGTTCTATTAGATATCACAAAAAATTGCCATGTTAACATCAATGACAAACTCGGTCATCAAATGTAACATATCATCATAGTAGCATATCTATAGTACTCCCCCATAGTAATATCATCATCATTCATACTTCCAACCAATCTTCTAACAATCTCCTAAATCTTCCAACAATATCCCCCTTTAGCATTGATGGCAACATAGATGAAAAAACATCTAGTTCCAAGAATACCAAGAAAAGATTGTTCATCTTCAAATCTACTTCATCGATCATTCTCCCCTATTGATATACCTCAATGTGCTCTATACCAACCACATACTATGATTATGCCAAACATCTTCATCAACATAATGTTTTTCATGCCAAACTTTTCCCCCATTGACATCAATGTCAAAGGTTTCAACAACCAGCATCACTACATCAAATCCTGAAACAATTGATACTTACTAGATCGAGTGTCAAAATACATTTTTCAAAACAACAAAAACATCAAAAAGAGTCCTAGATGACTCTGTCCATCATATATATTCCCCCATATAGGAAGCACCAACATTCAGTCCAAACAAACAATGGTGTTTTATTACACTGGACCGATGCACTCTTACATCTTCTACTTTGATGTAGGAAGGGGCATAACCCCAAGCATACCTCACAAATACTTGAAAGTCTCTTTAGGATGAGGCTTAGTGAATATATCTACAATTTTCTCTATAGTGATCACATACTCCAATCTAATTTCCTTTTTTACAACTTTTTCTCTCAACATATGATACTTAATAGAAATGTGCTTAGTCCTTGAATGCAACACTAGATTCTTAGAAATATTTACTATGCTTTTGTTGTCACAATGTATCAAAATAGGCTCACTGATTTCTAGCCTTATATCTTTTAGTGTTTGCTTCATCCAAAAGACTTGATTGCAATTATTTGTTGCTGCAACATACTTTATTTCCACTACATAGGCTAAGAATAATTTTACTACTTCTATTCTAGCTATTGGAGCATAAGTCTCTTCATAATCTATTCCTTCTTGCTATGAGTATCCTTTACATACCAATCTTGCTTTGTTTCTTACAACTTCACCTTGTTCATTCATCTTATTCCTAAATACCCATTTAGTTCCTATCATATTCTTGTCTGTTGGTCTAGGGACCAACCCCCATGTCTCATTCTTTACTATCTAATCCAATTCCTCTTTCATAGCTTGCTTTCAATAGTTATATTTACATGCTTCATCTACATTCTTAGGCTCATCTTGAGATATCAAGCATAGTTCTTCATTTACTTTGCTTCTTGTCATCATACCTTTATCATTTTTTCTGATGATCTACTCAAATGGGTGATTCTTTATCAAATTCTTTCCCAAAGTAGGAGTTGTTATCTCAACTCTTGGCTCTATTGAAGGTTCTGAGCTTTGTTCCTACCTTGGCTCTCCTTTATTATGCAAATCATTGTTAGTTTCAAGAAATACCTCATCATTCCTTAGCTTAGTAACAACATCATCATCTGAATTGTAACAAACCATCCCCTCTTGTATCCTAAATTTCTCATCAATTTTTACATTTTCACTTTCCATAATAATCTTAGTTCTCTGATTATAACATCTATAGTCTTTTATTTTCAATGAGTAACCAAGAAACATGCCTTCATCACTTCTAGCATAAAAATTACCAATATCATCATCTCTTTTGATATAACATGTACTCCTAAAAATTTTAAAATATTTAACTATAGGTGAGTGACCAAACCACAGTTCATAAGGTGTCTTGTTTGTGTCTTTCCTGACTTGCACTCTATTCATAGTGTAGATTTTTGTATTCATACCTTCTCTCCAAAATGTCTTGGATAAATCATTCTCTACTAACATAGATCTAGCTACTTCTATAACTAACTTGTTCCTTCTCTCTACAACATCATTCTATTCAAGAGCTCTCAAAGCTAATAGATGTCTTTTAATTCCATTTTCTTCACAAAACATGTTAAACTCATTCAAAGTAAATTCTCCTCCTCTATCTGATCTTAAACATTTAATCTTCATACTAGATTCATTCTCAACTCTACTTGAATATCTTAAATTTGTCAAATGCCTCATATTTCTCTTTAAGAAATGCAACCCACATCATTCTAGAAAAAACATCAACTAGAATCATAAAATACCTTTCACCATAGAATCCTTTAGTCTTTGTAGGACAGTTGAGATTTGTGTGTACAATATCCAACTTCCCTATAGTGGTGAACTTCTTTTTGGGAAAAGTAGTTATGTTATGCTTAGCCAAGACACATTTCTTGCAAATTGTGTTAGTAGGCTTTACAATCTTTGGCAAATCTCTAACCACAAACACTTTACTAGTCCTCACAATACTATCAAAGTTTATATGAAAAAATATCTTATGCCATAACCAACTATCATATACCTTTTCAACCAAACATGTCATTTCATTAGGATTAAACTGAAATACATTACCTTTAGATTTGGTTCCTAATCCAATTACCTTAGAAACTTTATCTTTGATCATGCATGTCTTTTTGTGAACTGCAATTGACAACCTTTTCCTACTAGTTGTCCAACACTCAAAAGATTTTGCTTTAAACCATCAACAAAATATACATCATCAATTTTAGTTTTACCATCAAGAGTTATAGATCCAATACCTTTAACTTTGCATGTTTCCTTGTTTCCAACTCTGACAATTCCTCCATCCTGACTTTTGAAGTCAACAAACTCATTCATCTCACTAGTCATATTATGTAAACAACCACTATCAATTATCCAATTAGATTTCTTCTCAACCTATGATACCAAGGGTACCTTCTCTAAAATTTCTTCTTTAATTGCCACAAATCCAATTTCATCATCACTAGCACTTAATGCTTGTTCATCAGAATCATTGTCTTCATTTGCATACAAACATTCTCTATATTTTATAGGTTTATGATTTCCCTTTTAATTTTTCTCTCTTTTAGGAAACTTAGATGCATAATGACCATATTCATCACAAGTCCAATATTTAAAGATTTTCTTACCTCCTTTTCCTATTCTTACCAAAAGGGCTACTCCTTCAATCTTTCTATCTTCCTTAGATCTACTACTGCTAGAAAAATCTCCTCTGGCACTTGTACTCCTTGATCAATTAGGTTGAATATTCAAGGCACTAAAAGCTATTTGTATTTTGGTTAATTCTCTAGACTATCTAAGTTCATTCTCAACTACTTCAAGTCTTCCAAGCAATGTTTCCTTTATGAAATCTTTGGTAAAATATATAAACAACCATATCATCTAACTTAAATGGTGGTGTTAGAGTTTTTAATATCTTCCATATAACCACATCATCTTCTTTGGTTCCTCCTTGAGCTTTAATACCTGTAGTAATTTTTGATATCCTGCCTATATATGTTCTTACAGATTCATCTTCCATCATTTTAGGATCTTGAAATGCACAAATCCAGCTTGTGGCCTCAATTGTTAGGATAAACCACGGACAGAAATAAAAACTACATGCAAATATAACCAATAACAGAAAATAATAGAACACACAGAAATGAACACAAGGCACCAAGATTTAACGTGGTTCACCCAATCCCTGGGCTACGTCCACCAAACAGCAAGTCCGATCTTATTACAATCCAGTGATTACAACCTGATTACAATCCGTAATCCCTTACAGCTCAATACCACCGCAAGAACCAATTTCGTATCACCATATCAAAAATACCCAACCCTAAGCCCTTTTTATACAAGTATTAAACCGCTTTAGGGTTATAACATGTCAGCCATATGTCGGCCATAATATGTCGGCTACCATGTACAGTACTTTCCTGATCAGTATGTACAGTACTTTCCTGATCCCCACTATTTATGAAGTATGTACAGTACTTTCCTGATCAGTCACCACAATCTAACATCAATTTCTTAGAATGTACATCACCTTCAAAAATATTTTCCAAAGCTTTCCAAATCAAATTTGAAGTGATTTTACTTTATTGTACTTAATTTTAGGAAGTGCAATGAATAATGCTTCTCTATCTCTCATGTCACACATGAAAAGATCTATTTTTGCCTCAATAAAAGTTTCCAGGTCTTCTTCAATAATGATTGTCTTCTCAAATTTTGTCAAAATCCAATATCTTAGACCCATACACAATAGATGTGTCTTCATCTTTTCCTTCTAGCTATCATAATTTATTCCATCAAACTCCAGACTATCTTTCCTTAACATATTTGCCATAGATCTCCCAAAGTTGTTAAACTTTTTCTTCAAGGACCTAATGCTCTAATACCAATTGTTAGAAATGACAGTTCACCAAGATAACTGAATCATTTATCAAATCATTTATCCAATAATTAAAACATATATCTTCATTAACCAAACTTAACCATTCAACCAAAGTAAACAGCAACCATAATAAAGTGCACATAGACAATTACACCATATATGTTGACTAGGGAATCCCTTGATTAGAGGGAAAACCCTAGTGGGAATGATGCCCACAAGATGATGTACTAATATAAATATTCCTTGTTAGAGGATGGACCCTATTAGGAGTCTATTAAAACATTTAGTACATAGAGTCCCTATTAGGAGACTTTGAATCCCTATTAGGAGATTCCAACCCTGTTAGGAGTTGTGGTATAGTGTATGCAAGATGAGCCCACTACCCAAACATGCAATTTCAACTACAAGAAGAGCTCACTGCTCAACCAAGTAATTTTTTTTTATCTTCCTCTTTCCTCTACTCTTTCCTTTGTCTTGTCAATTGGACCAATCATTGTCAAACCTTGTAGATCAAGTCATGAACCTCAAATCCAAATACCAAACTTTGGATCACTTAGCAAAACCTCAACAATGAAATTTCCTTCACTTCCACACTGCTCTCCTCAACTTCGTATTATGTACTCTCTGCTACATATCAATCATTCACAATCCATTTTCACACATACCATGATAAATGAAAATGTCCTTCCTTTATACCAAGTTGTAATGATCCCATCTTTTGGCCTTCAAGTTCTCCAAAGTCTAAGTGGAGGATAAGAAGAAATTAAATTAATTTCTTATAAAGTCATTCAATTTAAAGGTGACTTTGTATTTAATTAATTTAATTATTAATTACAAGGGAGTAGCTTCTAGGGTATGTATTAATTATTGGAAGGATGGAAGCCTCTCGTGATTTAATTAATTATTGTCAAGGAGGAATTTCTAGGGTATGCATTAATTATTGGAAGGAAGAAGCTTCTAGCTCTTGCAATTAATTAATGTTTTAGTTCCTTCCAGAAGGATGAAGAAAAGGATAAATAGGGCTGTAAGTCTCATTGTTGAGCATGGGATTATTGTATCGGATGATTATCACTTGCATTTGATAAGAGCTTGGATGTGTGAATCACACTCTTTTTGGCAATAGGGGACGTTCATTCTCTGTTGTAACATTCCAGACATTATTCCCTTAGGGTTTGGCCTTTGGAATACAGCTCTTTCTACTTGATTGCAGCATTTTTAGAATTAATATAATTTCAGCTTTTGAGCATTCCTGGGTGTCCATTACAGTGGTATTAGAGCTTGATTACAAAGTGTTTCACGAAGTTATAACCAGTAGGTGCCCATTACAGTGGTATCAGAGCTTGCTTGCAAAGTGTTTCACGAAGTTATAACCAGTAGGTGTCCATTACACAAGTCCATAAAATAATTCCCTAAGTCAGTTATTAGACCTTCTCAATTAATTATTATAGGACCACATTAAGAACATGTTACACTTAGCGATAACATAAATCTTTCACCTTAAAACTTGAATAAATTTATGTACACACAATATTATGATGAGTGATCTTAGCCATGTCATCCTCAACATGTCTTATTTATGTCCTCAACCTCGATCCTCATGATATCAACTCTACTAAGAGATATAACAAATTTACCAAAACATGCCTATGTAAACTCTATCTCATAATAACCATCACCAAAACTTACATAACTTCTTCTAGACTTATCCTTTCTCCTTTCAATGTTAACTGCATATACCAAATACTCAAAAGTATCTCACATAACCTCAAGTAGTTACAATACTCAACTAGCCATCCATACCAACTTGATCTTTCCACTATTCTTTTGTTAGATACCACAAAAAATTGCTATGTTGACATCAATGGCAAACTCAGTCATGAATGTAACATATCATCATAGTAGCATATCTATAGTACTCCCCCATAGGAATATCATCATCATTCATGCTTCCAACCAATCTTCTAACAATCTCCCAAATCTTCCAACATGCATAGCTTGGTTCATTTGAGATCCATCATACTAATATTTTGCACCTTTGAATGTTATAGATAGAGAACTATAAGTCACCTCTCAAGTCTCTCTCTTCATGGGATTCTTTGGGAATAAGGGTTTATAAAAGTGTGTCCACATTTTTGGCACCCATTGTGGGGTTGGACAACCTTATCTAGCTTCATTTCTTGTATTTTTGTCACTTTTTCAGCTTGTTGGTTCGGGTTGTATTTTGCAAATAGAACTATTCTACAATACTTTACCAATGATAGTAGAATTCTTTTTGTTAATCAATATGATATAAATCCAATTAAACTATTGTACTCATATTTTGTACTATATCATACTACAGCTCTACAAAGTTTCATATTGTTTGATATAGAGTATTGTATCAGGCCAAAATATCACCTGTACATACTGGGAAGCATCATACACTATTGTTGCAGCCAAAACTATTTCCCAATCTATTTTAATTGCTCACTTTAGTTTCTAGTTTTACATTTTTCATCTCAATGCATTTACATTTTGGTTTTCTAACAACTCCTAATAGAGGTTTTGCATGTTATTTTTCAGATTTTGCTAACCATTTGATGACCTAGCCCTTTTTTTTTGGCAAGGGATCACTACTTGCTTTATTGCTAAGGACATTGCTAAATAAAAAAGGGATACTAACGTTGTTGCAGGGCTGCCCAAGAAAAAAAGAAAAAAAAAAGATTTTGTGCATCTTCTATTTCATTTACATGTGCAAAATATACTAGATGTTTCCTTTTCTTTGACACATAGAACTCATTAGTAGTGTTTCTTTTTTGGTAGGAGAGTATGCTCTTCACCTTTTAGGTAAATCAAAAATCTTGATCCTTCATTGAATTATTAAAGGGGGTGGGATACTCCACTCTTTAGTGGTTTTAATTTACTTTCTTCATGTGGTTGGGGAAAACATAGGGGGTAAGAGAGAATGCTCTTTACCTTTGAGGTGAATCATAAATCTTGACCTCCTTGGTATGGATCCATTTTGTTAGTCTCCTAGTTAGATTTATACCTTTAGAGGGCCTTCTATTGATAGAAAGATGCTGATAGGAATCGCCCAAAGTGGGAAAAAGAAAAACCTAGCTAATACGACCCACTATAATCACAAACCTCTTCAAAAAGGAGAAAGCAGTTGGGGGCATAACACTTGACTTCACTTTGTGAGATTACTTGTAGCATTAAGACCATGAGGAAATCACTAGGTGGGTATGCTTAAGGTAGCCGTGTCGTCATGAGGTATGTTATCAAGTTCTACATTAGGAACAAGGGGGGTGTTGACAACGAAACCCTTAATAGACACCTTAGGATTAGAGGCCACCCTTTTTAGTCACTAAATATTTTTGTGCAAGGATTGATCCTAGTGGACTAACCAAATCACCCTAATATTTGACTCACCATATATTTCCCTTTGGTGATGTTAATATAACTTTCACAACAAATTCAATATCTATTGTGGGAAAAAACTTTGTGCAAGGTGAGGAGGCATCAATTTGTGGGTCATGGTATTGAGTAATGAACCATGTCCTTTAGGTAGATAATTCTTGCATGTTTTTGAATTCTCTAGACTAATGGAAATTAGTTAAACATACACATGGCAATATTTTTTAAGGGTTTTTTCTTTAAAATCTCCCAAGTGTTTATATTGGAAAGGTTGCTTTGTCCCTTGTCCAATTGTTTGAAGATGTGTTCTTGTGTCACAATTTCTTTAAAAAATACTACATTGTTGTTAAAAAATGAAATACTCTCTTCTACAACTATTACATTGCTTGAACAAGTGCAAAATTGAATCAAAACATAAATCCCTTAGGCACAAAATTATAAATGTTGTCTCTGCTAAACTTTTGTTGTACTACCATCTGAGAAGTATCATATGGTACTTTTGGACTCTGCAAAGTGTCATACTTTCATACAAATTTTGTGTACTACTATTCTATATTCTTTTGTTTTTCCACTTTCAAACTTTCTTATTGCTATGAATTGTTGTCCAAAAATATTACAAACTATCATAAAAAAGTTGTTGTTGAACTTCTATTATATTTCTTCATGTACTCTATCATTTAAACCTATTACTTGCTCAAATTTGACTTTAAATGTGTTCTATCTAATTTAGGGACGTGCATGCTTGATCATATTGCATTTCTAAGTTGAGATCTACATGTTTTTTCATGTTCTAGGGTGAAAAAATATCACCTTATCTCTTTGGATATGCACTTGATTTGAAAGATTGTTCACTTGTCATTTCTTCATAATCCATCTATTTTGGCTATTTGGGCTTCTTGCCTAGCTCCCAGCTTGAGTCATTAGTGTTTTAAATTGCTTGGACACTTTTGAAAGGATATTTCCATTTGATACCCCTTTTTCTTGACAAGTGAAAATCTTGATTTTCCAAGTTTTGGACTCCAAGCACTTTGATTTATCTTGCTAGGCTACAAGCTAAGCTATTACATGTTAGTTACAACTAAGATTCAATTTGTTCAAGGTGGCCACCTTTCTTTTAGCTTTGAGAAATTGCCTTCTCCTGCTAGGCATCCAATTAAGAAATTGTTTGAAGGTGAACCTATTTTTGACAAGGTTGAGGAAGATAAGTTAGCCACTTGGTACAATCCACTTAGCCATTTTGGTAGTTCTTTTCATACCCCGCTTGATACTCCTAGAGTTGAAAATAGTGTGTTTTTCACCATGAATCTAGAAGAGAGATATCATCACTTAGATAACTACTTTTCATATAGGAGAGACTAAATTGAGAAGAGAAAGAGATCTTACCAAGATGAGCAAGAAAGGTTAGAACAAGAGAGGCTTGAACAAGTGAGATGCATAGCTTCTCGAGTGACTGTCCATATCTATGATGAAAATAATTCTCATGCTAATAATGCTCATGGTTTTGAAGGCCATCACACAAAAAATTTTGAAAATCAAAACACTAATTCCACTTATAGAAATCCTTTTACAACCTATGCTAACTTTGGCAACAATGGCAACAATACCCCTCCAAGAACCCCAAGATCACATGTTGAGGGATATGTATCACCACCTAGACACTCCCATCAAGGACAACCTTCACATCATGAGATTGAAGTAGGAAATGAATTGAATAGTGAAGATCTCATCAAATTTCAACAAGATGATTATTATCAAAGACTTATTCTTAAGGCCTTGGAAAAAAATCTAGATCAATATTTCCAATACATGACTTCTAGAGGTTGGAAATTAGTCTATGACTTTGATATCCAAAGGATCATTCAAAAGGGAGAACCTACAGAAAGTGATATCTTGAAGAAAGAAGTCCAAGACTTACAAAATGATTTTACATGCATGAATATGCAAAAGGAGAAGCCTCAAACTTCATTTATTGAAACCCTATGTGCACTCCCTTTTGACAAAATTCTTTACATGATTCCTTTTCCAAGAGATGTGGAGATTCCTCAATATGACAAGTAAGATGGCAATGTGGATCCATATGATCATGTTAGAAAATTTTATGCACTTAGCATGGACTTTATGCATGAAGACACATACCTCATGATGCTCTTTCCAAGAATCTTCAATGGACAATCCATGGAGTGGTTTAGAAAAATATCCTCTCCTCTCAGGTCATTTGATGAGCTTTCAAAATGATTTATTCAACATTACTCATACAACATACAACACCGCATCACTATGATTTCCTTATGAAATATCAAGAAAAAACAAGGGGAGCCTTTTGTCATATACTTGTAGATATGGAGAAGATTACACTGTAGGTATCCTCGACACATCCCCAAAAATGAGAAAATTGATATCTTCAATAACACTCTCGTACTCAAGCTATATTATAATCTTAGGAAATAAGTGTTCCTCACATTCAATGAAATTATTGAGAGTGTATTTCATATTGAAGATGTTGCTATCAATAAAGGTGATATAGTCCTAAACAAGGATATAAATGGCAATGGAAATAGTAGGGACAAAATCAAACCTTGGAATAAGAATAAGTATGTTGTTAACAATGGGGTTGTTAATGAACCTAAGACCAAGAAACCCTCTTTCAATCTAGGAAATTTTTTCTTAGATATTAAACAACAAGAGGCCATAAAAACAAATGATTCAATAAAATCACAAGCTTATGACAAACCTTAGTTCATTCAGCCTCCTAAACCTAAGTGTAACTTCACTCCCTTGGTTGATTCACATGATGTGATCTTAAAGACTTTGCTTGATAATAATATTATTTCTTTTCTAGAAAACTCAAGGCCCTATGATCCCATTGTTAACCCTTCATGGTGGAGAGATGATCACTTTTGCAACTATTATAGGAACAAGGTTCATAATACTAATAATTGTGTTAAGCTTAGGGATATCATACAGGATCTCATTGATGAACAAAAGATTAGCCTAGATAGGATAGTTAAGAACTTGGATCACAAATATTTTAAACAACCTCTTCCTAAGTATGAACAAGGAGAGACATCCAATGCAAACAAGCAAAATAATGATGTAAAGATAAACTACACATACAAAAATATTGACAATGTTATACATATGCTTGAACCAATTGGTGAAGAAAATGTCTACATGATGGGGCCTAATTTGATAGGGAACTTAACTATGATATTGATGATGAAAGGCCTAAAGAGATCTTGAGAACACTTGACTCTTTACAATTCTTTGATGATAATAAATATATGGTTTCTCATAGGGTTGTGGATTCCTCTACCTCTTATGGTGAAAGACTAAACGTTGTTATTAAGGGTCAATCCAAAGTTATCCTTAAGGTCATAGATAATCCCAAAAAAGATAACGATAAACAAGTGGTGTCCTAAAATATTAAGTCCACCTATGACCTTATAAACCAATTTCAATGTACTCTTTCTCAAATTGTTAGTTTCAAGTTGCTAGAGTTATCTCCTTTACACAAGGATATCCTAGAAAAGGCTTTATGCACAATGAGTGTTCCCACTGACTTGATGAGGATAAGTTCCAAGCTAGGGTTAGTTACATTTCTACTCTAAATTACCTAATAATTTTTAAAGAAGATAGATAAAGAACATATCCATGCCCACAACCTTACATTACACATTGAAGTTCAAATCTATCATACCCGAATCAGACAAGTGTTGATATGAAATGGTGTAGGGTTAAATATTTATTCTTTCAATGTTGTCCAATAATTGAGTCTCTCTAAAATTTTCATTGACCCTAGAAGAAAGATTACAATCAAAATCAATGATGAAGTTCAATGCTCCTCCAAGGGTCTCATTTTTCTTCCTATTCGATTAGTCCTATGGAAAAAGATGTGGTATTCCAAGTTCTTGACATTCCACTTGCATACAACATTTTGTTAGGGAGGCCTTGGATACATGACATGCAAGTTGTTCCATTAACTTTCCATCAATGCATTAATTTCCCCTCCAATGGAACTAAAATGTTGATTCCTTGGGATGATTCTATGTCGATAAACACACTCACTATTGTTGAGTCCTTAGTTCCAAATAATAGAGGTGCTAATGAAACTAAATCTTCACTTTTTTATTGTAAACAAAAGATAAAAATAATGAGCATTGGTGTAGGAGAGTATACCTTAGATTCTATTGTTGCATTACCAATTTCTCCACACTCCTATGGGAAACTATCTGAACACATGAAGCCCCCGTCCTCAGCTATGGCTATTTATGGAACATTTTTCCAATCATTAGTCCTATTAGAAGATGAAAAGGAAGAGCAAGCTATTAGGGATTGGATAAATAGGGAAGAAGACCTAGTTGATGATGTTATACTTACTAGACCCATTTCTTCGAAGAAGTAGGGAAAAGGCTATTAGTTTTTTTAAAACATGGGTTATCTTGGACATAGACCTTTGAAAAATAATAAACATGCTCTTGTTGAACCCATGAGTCATACTAATGGTTGCAAATGTATAGACACAAATGGCTTGGGCTATGGGGTTGATGATAGTCTTCCTATTTATGATGGAGAACCCCCTACAACTAGTGATTAAAAGGATGAGAATCAACCTATAGCTACTAATGTTCTAGAAGATGATTTAGTTCCTTCTACCTCCATCCTTTTGGGGGGAAGATGAGCTACCGTGTGATCACACTACAAAGGCTTCCACTTCTAGACAGCCTATGTTTGATGATTTTGACATAGAGGATCCTAATAGAGAATGAATTGGAGTAAATTTCTCACCCTATATATCTTAATCAAAGTTTTGACTCAAATGAATATGAATGGGATTCTATTCATGTTGCATCTCACAAGTTGGAATAGACATTGTACATGCCTATACTAACCACGCTGATGTAGTTGACAAGTCTTTTGTACATTTTAATATGTCAAAATCTCAACTTACTTTAGTGGACCACATTGATTCTCCTAGGTCTTATCCTAATTTTGGCACCTTTGAATATTTCCCCACTTTGTTATCCCTCATGCACCTTGATCTCATTGATTGGTCTATACAAAATGAATGACTTGAACTCCCATCTTTTCAAAATGATTATGAGATTTCATGTTACCTAAATTTTATTGATCTCATAGTCTCTTTCACCAATGAGCCAACTATCAACATGATGGAGTCAAGTATCAACTACCTTAGTCACATATTGAAAATTCAAATGAAAAAAAGGAGCTATGATGGTGAAAACCACTTTGTGGCAATGTCAAAGCCAAAAAATAGTAAGAATAAAGACACATCTAAAGGTGAAAACCTCTTTGATGCACCCTAAGATAAGGTATTTATTAGTATTCATATCTACTTCCAAGATAGTTCATCAACTTTGATTAAACCTATGCAACCTATCAACCTTGGCACATAAGAGTCTCTAAAGATTATACACCTAGCTTAGTTTTTGTTAGTTGAAGAAAAGAAATATTCACTCAATTTTTCCACAAAAAGAAAATAAACTTTTCTTGGACATATGCAGACATGCCTAGTCTTGACATGGATTTAATCATGCATCATCTTTCTATAGCTCTTGGCATCAAAGTTGTTAAGAAAAAAATGAGGAAAATGCATCTGCATGTTTCCTTATTGGTGAAAGTTGAGCTAGGGAATCTCCTAAGCACCAAATTTATAAAAGCTATAGATTATGCTGAATGGATCTCCAACATTGAACCTATTTCAAAGCATGAAAAATCCATTTGATTTTTCATAGACTTCTAAGATCTAAATAAAGAATTCCCTTAGGATAATTTTCCACTCCCAAACATTAATATGATAGTGGACATGACTGTGGGTTATGAAATTTATTCTTGATGGACATATTCTTGGGGTATAACCAAGTAAAAATAGCTCCTAAAGATCAAGAAAATATTTATTTCACTTGTGCATGGGGTACCTTTTACTAGAATATCATTTCATTTCAGCTTAAGGGTACTGGTGATACCTATCAAAGGGTTATGACAACTATTTTCCATGTTATGATGCATAAAAACATGGATGACTATGTAGATGACACCTTAGCTAAATATAAACAAATAAATACTCACTAGGATGACTTGAGTTTGATATTAGACCATATGGAACAATTTCAAATTTAGCTCAACCCCATGAAATGTGCTTTCAATGTCACCTCTGGTAAACTGCTAGGCTACATAATATTTTCTAATGGTGTTGAAATTGATCTTGGGAAAGTACAAGTTATAATGAAAATGCCACCTCGTAGAAACATAAGTCAATTAAGAAGTCTTCAAAGATGTCTACAATTTATAAGGAGGTGTATCTCTCAACTAGCTAATAAATCACAACCTCTCAATAAGAATCTACATAAGGGATCTACGTGTGTGCGAAATGAATAATGCGAAAAGAGTCTCAATCAAATTAAGGTATATTTGGCTAATCCTCTAGTCCTTATACCTCCTATCCCAAGGAAGCCTTTGATCTTATATATTTCAGCTATAGTTATTCCCTAGGGGTATTATTAGCACAACATGATGAGAATGGCATGAAGCACATTATATTATTATAGCAAAACCTTACTTACCTATGAGATCAATTAAAATAATATTTAAAAGGCTCACCTTGTTGTAGAATTTGTTTCCCTAAAGCTACAACATTACCTACTAGCTCATACTACTCATTTGGCTACTAAAATTGATCCTCTTAAGAACCTTCTAAGTAAAGTTATGCTTATCGATAGACTTGCTAAATGGATGATGATTCTATTTGAATTTTACATTTAGTATGTCAAACATAAATCCATTAAAGGATAAGCTATTGTAGACCAAATTTTTGATTTCTTGCTATAGGATAATGTTCACATGCAAATAGACTTCCCAGATTCATCTATTATGTATGTCATAGAGAGGACTTGGAAAATTTTCTTTGATAGATCCCATACTCAAAATGGTGTTGATGTTGGCATTTTTTTCATTACACCTCATGGCTAAACAATTCCTATGTCTTACAAACTATTGTTCCCTTCCACAAATAACATAGCAAAATATGAGGCTCTCACAAATGGTGTCAAATTGGCTATTAAATGGAGAATTATTGAGATACACATTTATGGAGACTCTCAACTTATCATAAATCAAATCAATAATGAATATCAAACCAAGGATGACAATTTAATTCCATACAATTTGATAGAAGCTCTAAGGAATTTTTTCACTTTTTTCACTTTGCACCAAATTCCTAGGACTAAAAATTAGGTTGTAGATGCTATGGCTACTTTGGCATCCATCTTACAATTGCAAGAACATGAATCTTAGTTCAAACTCTTGATGGAAGAGCTATGCTACCATGCCTATGATTCCCCTAACAACTGATTCATTTGTATATTCGTTGGTCATGACTCTTCTCGTTATGCCACCAATTATTCCTACCTATGGGACCAAATTATTCTCGATAACCTCACTTGATAAAAAATGCCAACTAATTCATATTTCTTCCCATTATATCCTCATATCTAGTGAGTTGTATAGGAAGGGTCTAGATGGAATGCTACATAAGTTCTTAGAGACGAATGAGTGTGAACAGTCTTGGATGAAGTCCACAACGACACTTGTGGGTCTCACTCTAATGACCTTGCACTTGCTCAAAAATTTCTTAGGGATGGTTACTATTGGCCTATTATGCAAGAAGATGTCGTGTGTTAAGCTAAGTCCTATAAAAAGTTTCATCTTCATGGTAATCTAATTCATACTACTATACATGAATTGATACCTTCCATTACACATTGGCCTTTTTAGTAGTGGGACTTTGATCTAGTTAGCAAAATGCATCCTAGTTCTTCAAGTAGACATAGGTTTATTATCACTTCTACATAATACTTCACTAAATGGGTTAAAGTTGTACTACTTTCTCTTGCCACTAGAAATGTGTTTATTTGTTCATATTAAATCATATCATTAGTTGATATGGCATTCCCTCCTCTATAATCACTGATAATGGAGGACACTTCAAAAATAAGGACCTTAAATAGCTTTGTAAGAAGTTCAAGATTAAACAATATTGGCCATCTATCTACTATCCTCAAGGAAATGGTCAAGTTGATGCTTCAAACAATATATTGCTAAAAATACTGCATAGAATTGTACATTAATTAGGAAGAGATTAGCATCTGTAGATCAACCCTACGTTATGGACTTATAGGAAAATTGCATGTACACCTACTGGGGCCACACCTTCTACTCTAGTTTATGGTTCTGAGGTTTTTCTACCACTTGAAGTTGAAATTCCTTCCTTGTGAGTCTCCTTAAAAGGGATAATTCCTAATGAAGATTATCGAGCTATAAGGATACATGAGCTTGAAGTCATAGATGAATGATGTTAGGCTAATTTTGATCATATGAGAGCTTATTATAAAAGAGAGTCTACTAGCTACAATAAGAAATTTCATCCTAAATAATTTCAAGCTAGTGATCTTGTCCTTGGAGAAAATCAAAAAAATCAACAAAATAGAGAACAGAAGGGCAAGTTTGAACATAATTGGTTGGGTCCCTACATTGTTACAGTTTCTTTTTAGATCTCATACCTATCAACTCTCTACACCTAAGGGATAATAGCTCCTTAAGCTCATCAACATACTTTACTTGAAGAAGTTCCATGCTTATTGCTCTTACTACTCAACCCTTATACATATCTTGTGATCCTAAAAAAATCCAAAAAAGAATCATATACGATACTGAAAAAATCCTTAAGAGAAGAAAATGTCCTAAACAATTATCATCTTAGTGAAGACCTAGCAATAGGTGCTTTGATGCATCACCAAAAAAAATCAAATATGTTAAAAAAATTGTATCAATATCATAAAAAAGTCCAAGAATTTATTTTTTGTACCAAGTAGTGAAAACCTAGAAACAAATGCTACTTGAGACCCTTGCACCTGTTTCTATCATAATTTTTCTTTGCACTCAAGTTCCATTCATCTCCTTTTTTTGCCTCACCTATCTTGGAACTAACTCTTTTGTCTAGATCAAGGGTGTGCAAACTGTGTATTGTATTAGGGTCTCTATATTGCATTGGTTTTTCTTTGGCAGCTTGCTAAATATTGTTTTTCAACACTTCCCTTGACATTGAGTGTTTCTCAACACTTATTAGATACTTTAGTTATAGTCTAGGATGTTATGATACTTCTCATTGGTAGACTTGATTTCTAAGGAGACATTCATGTGACTTTCACACATGTAGTTAAAACACTAAAACTAGTTGAGACTTGATGTAGGAGGATCCTGGGTTGCCTTGTAATCCTACATTTTTGTTCATTTTTCCAATTGTTGTCCAATTCCAATTATTGTTGAGCATTTAGTTGATGTCGAGTTCTTAGCTACTGCCAAGTGATCCTTTGGTTGTCGAGTGATCCTTTGATTATCAAGTGACCCTTTGGTTGCTAAGTTCTCTATGGTTGTCAAGTTCTTAGTGGTTGCTAAGTGTTAGAAGATGCCAAGTTTGTAGTAGCCGTCAAGTGATTCCTTTGGATGTCAAGTTCATGCAGATGTTGAGTGCCAATATTTTACTAGATTTTCATTTGTCAAGTAGTCTATGTTTGGTTCTAGTTTGGGCTAACCTTTGTTGCATTTAATTTTGGTTTAGGTAGTTATTGTGAGCTAACTTGTGGTTGTGCATGAATTTAATGTAAGGTTTAGTTTTTTGACAAGCTGACTTGTGGCCATACAACTATTTAAAGAGGTATAGGGTTGAGTTGTAGGGGAGAATTTTTGGAGGTGAGTTGAGAGCAAGGAGCCAAATGTGAATTTGGATTATTGAGGATTCTAATTGAATTGTTACATGGTCATAACTCAAAAGGCCTTACAAATGGGCATGTATGTTAATTACCTGATGAATGTATAAACATGATGTTCTCTCTCTCTCCTTGGTGTAGTTCTTGTGTTGTGTTTTTTATTATTTTAACTCTTGCAAGTTGGTTTGGATAGTTGGGTGTACCTTTAGCCCTAGATATTTCCTTCTTCGTATGTCAGGTGGTATCAGAGCTTGAGGTTCATCCTTGTGGTGATTGGATCATATAGAACCCTAAGTGAATTTGGTTGTGGGGTAGTAGATCTATGGATTTGACCTATAACTTGCAAAGGGTTATGATTTTGCAAGAACCTAAATTGTAAAGATGGTTCAAGGTAGAGGAAATGTTGATAATGCAATATTGGATACATTGAGACAAATTATAGCTAAGTTAGATGCTACAGAGATAGCCCAATAAAGAGGAGCACATCTTGATGATGTTGATGATGAAGCAGTAGCACCAAACCCTAATCCAAAACTTGAAGAGGACCAAGATGAATCAAGGTTATTAAGAGTATTGTCTAGAGAAAATTCAAAGCCTACTGTAGACATTTTTCCTTATGATGGGAGATTGGATACCAATGCTATGCTAGATTCTATCTCTAAAATGGAGAAATTATTTGAGTATGAAAACACTCTTGATAATAGGAAGATGAATATTTTAGTTCCTAGGTTGAAATGACATGCATCAATGTGGTGGGAGAATTTTTAGACTAATAGACAAAGGAGGGGAAAGGAGAAGATCAGAACTTGGGTGAAGATGGTGAACAAGGTAAAGAACAAATTCATTACTATTGATTACCAAGTTATCTTGTTGAGAAAGATGCAAAATTTGAGACAAAGAGACATGAGTGTGAAGGAGTATATTAAGGAATTCTATAAATTGGACATCAGATCTAGACATGTGGATGATGATGTTAAGAAAATTGTAAGGTACATAAATGGGTTGAGATCTAGAATTCAAGATGAAATATTTTTTGTGAAATTGGAAAGTTTGGAGGAAGCATACCAATATGCCTTGAAGGTTGAGGAGATCTTGACAAAGAAGCATGTATAAAGATAGAGGTAGAGGTGGTAGATTCCAGAGAGGTAGAGGTAGATCTTATGGAGAAGGTGGCAGATCTAACAATTTTATGTAAGATAAGGGAAAATCTGAATGGAAGAATGATGACAAAGGAAAGACCGAATGGAAAGATGGTGATTCTTACCAAGGAGGTATTGGTTCTTACTAAGGAAGAGGTAATTTATATCATAGAGGTGGTTTTCATGGTAATTGTTTCAAATGTGGTAAAGAAGGACATAGATCTTTTGAATGTAGATCCTCTAAAAGCAGGCAAGGTAACATAAATGTTGTGATTCAAGAAGATGATGAGGGTTCACCAAGTGGACTTGAGGCTGGTGAAAATCTAATGGTAGGAAGAACCCTGTGTAATAAGGGAAGTGAGGAGGAACATGTCCTTAGAAGAAGTCTTTTCAAGACCAGGTGTAAGATGGCTAGAAAATGTTGCAAAGTGATCATTGATAGTGGAAGTTCAACAAATTTGGCATTAGAAGAGTTGGTTACAAAGTTGTAGTTGCAGAGGCTAAAGCATCCCAAACCCTATCATGTTTCATGGATCAAAGATCAACATAAAATATTGGTAAGTGAGCAATGCCTTAGTAAATTCAAGTTGGACATTACTTTGATGAAGTTTTGTGTGATATCATTCTGATGGATTGTTGTCATATTTTGTTGGGTAGGCCTTGGCAATATGATAGATATGTTGTACATGATGGAAGATTGAACCAATACACTCTTTGGGTGAATGGCAAGAAGCAAATATTATTGCCTTTGATTGAAAGTCTAGATGAGGTTAATTGTACTATTGTGAGAAATTGCATGGTTAATGGGAAACAATTTGAAAAAGAAGTGAAGAATTAAGTTTGTTTTGCTACAGTTCCTAGAAGACCGAGCGTTGGTAGTAATGACCAAGTAGAAAAAGTTGGTAATGACCGAGTGATAGTAGATAGTGGTAGCTGAGTACCAAAAGAAATTGTAGAATTGATGAATGAGTACAAAGAGATTTTTATTGAGGATATTCCAAATGGTTTACCACTAGTAAGGAGTATAATTCATTGTATGGATCTGATTCCTAGAGCTAGTTTTTTGAATAAACCACCATATAGATTGACACCTATAGAGAATGAAGAACTTAATAGACAAGTGCATGAGTTGTTGCAGAAAAGTTTGATCAGAGAAAGTTTGAGTCTACGTATTGTACCTATTGTATTAGCACCTAAAAATAATGGAGAATGGAAAATGTGTACTGATTCTAGAACTATTAACAAGATCATAGTGAAATATAGGTTTCGTATGCCAAGGATGGATGACATAATGGATTGTTTGAGTGAAGTAAATTATTTTACCAAGATTGACTTCAACAATGGCTATCATCATATCAAAATTAGAGAAGGTGATGAATGGAAGACTACTTTCAAGACAAAAGATGGTTTGTATGAATGGTTGGTTATCCCTTTTGGTTTGACTAATGCACCTAATACTTTCATGAGGTTGATGAATGAAATTCTAAAAAGATTCTTGGGTAAGTTTGTGATTGTTTGTTTGGATGATGTTCTAATTTTCAACAAGACTAAGGAAGAACATCTTTAGCATATTAGACACATATTACAGAGATTGAAAGAGGAGAAGTTGATGATTAATTTGAAGAAGTGTTCTTTTATGCAAAAGGAGATTGTGTATTTGGGAATTGTGATTTTAGCTAATGATTTGAAGATGGATCCTGAGAAGGTTAAAGCTATTTTGGAATGGCCTATGCCTGAGAATGTGGGTGAGGTAAGATCATTTCATGGTTTGGCTAGTTTTTATAGTAAGGAATTTAAGTTCTATTTGTAATGCTAAAACTAAGACAATGAGAGGAGATAAAAAGGAATTCAAGTGGGCACATGGAGATGATAAGAGTTTTGAGACTTTGAAACAAAAGGTTGTTGAATTACCTATATTGGCTTTACCTAATTTCAACAAAGTATTTCAATTTGAATGTGATGCAAGTGGTAGTGCAATAGGAGTTGTATTAAGTCAAGAAGGAAAACCTGTTACTTTCTTTAGTGAAAAGTTGAATGACGCTAAAAGGAAGTATTCTGTGAATGATCAAGAATTTTATGCTATTGTTCAAGCCTTGAAGAAGTGGAGACATTATTTAATTCCTAAGGATTTTGTGTTGTATATTAATCATAAAGCTTTACAGTACTTGGGAAGTCAACATAAATTGAATCAAAGAAATATGAAATGGGTTGAGTACTTGCAGAGTTTCACATTTTTCATTAAGCATAAGAGGAGTTACTAATAGAGTTGATGATGCATTGAGTAGAAGACATTCTTTATTGACTGAGATGAAGGTTGAAGTTCTTGGTTTTGATAAAATGAAAGAGTTGTATAATACTGACCTTGATTTTTTTGAGGCATGGAGAGAGTGCAAAGCACCAAATTTTACAATTCACATAAGTAAGTATGATGAGTATTTTATTCAATAAGGTATGTTGTTCAAAGGTATTCAGATGTGTATTATTAGAGGTTCTATGCAATTGAATTTGATCAAGGAAAAGCATAGTGGTGGATTGGCTGGACATTTTAGAATTGATAAGACATTGATTTTGCTAAGGGATAACTATTATTGGTCACAAATGTATAAGGATATTCAAAAAAAATTAAAGAGTTGTGGAGTTTGTCAAGATGCAAAAGGAGTAAGTCAAAATACTAGTTTGTATATGCCTATTACTGTTCCCGAGAAACCTTGAAGTGACATTAGTATGGATTTTGTTCTTGGATTACCTATGCAAGTGAAGGGGTATGATACCATATTTGTTGTAGTGAATAGATTTTCTAAGATGGCTCATTTCATACCATGTAAGAAGACATCAGATCTTGAGCATGTTGTTGAACTTTTTTTTAAAGAGATTGTGAGATTGCATGGATTACCAAGAAGTATTATTTCTAATAGAGATAGTAAGTTTGTTGGTTATTTTTGGAAAAATTTGTGAAAGAAGATGGGTACTGAGTTGAAGTTTAGTTTTACATTCCATGCACAGACATATGGATAGGAAAAGGTTGTGAATAGAAGCTTGGGTAATTTGTTGAGATGTTTGGTTGGAGATAAGCCAAGTAATTGGGAAATGGTATTGGCACAAGCTAAATTTGCATATAATAATTATGTGAATAGGAGTACAGAGAAAACACCTTTTGAGATTGTTACTAGAAGGTAGCCTAGAGGAGTATTAGATTTAAGAGATATTGCTAGTGAAGAGAAGAGAAATGTTGTGGGAGAAGAATTTGCTGAATTTATAGAATCTTTGCATAAGGAAGTGAAGTTGAGGTTAGAACAAAGTAACTAGAATTATAAAGAGAATGTTGATAAGTCTAGAAGACATCATGATTTTCAAGTTGGTGATGAGGTGATGGTTCATTTGAAGAAAGGAAGATTTAATGTTGGAACATATAGCAAGCTAAAGATAAAGAAGTTTGGACCTTGTAAAATCTTGAAGAAATTTGACAGTGGTAATGCTTATGAAGTTGAGTCACCTGATGACATGGATATATCTCCTATATTCAATGTTTTTGATATATATAAGTATCATGAGTCAAATGATGAAGTTGTTGTATTAGAAGATTATCTTAAGAAATAGATTGAAGAAGTTAAACAAATATTGGATTAGAGAGTTGCTAAAAGAACAAGAGAAAAAGATTACTATGAATATTTGGTGAATGGAAGAATAGACCAATTGAAGATGCTACATGGATTTCCCAATCTAAGTTAGATTCAGCACAAGTTGTGACACTTGCATGATTCAGGAGAATCATTTCTTTCAACCTTGGTTGTTTAATGCAAGTGCATCTTGGGTTGCCTTGTAATCCTACACTTTTGTTCATTCTACCAGTTGCTACTGAGTTCCAATTATTATCGAGCATTTAGTTGATGTTGAGTTTTTAGCTACTACCAAGTGATCCTTTGGTTGTTGAGTGATCCTTTAATTGTTGAGTGACCCTTTGGTTGAAGAGTTCTCTATGATTGTTGACTTCTTTGTGGTTATCAAACATTGAAGGATGTCGAGTTCATAGTAGCTACGGAGTGATTTCTTTGGATGTCAAGTTCATGTTGATGTCGAGTGCCAATATTTTGTGAGGTCTTCATTTGTCAAGTAGTCTGTGTCTAGTTCCAGTTTGGGCTGACCTTTGGTGCATTTAATTCTGGTATAGATAGTTATTGTGAGTTGATTTGTGGTTGTGCATGAATTTAATGTAAGGTTTAGTTTTGTGATAGGCCAATCTATTAACACACAAATATTTAAGGAGGTCTAGGATTGAGTTTTAGGGGAGAATTTTTGGAGGTGAGTCAAGAGAAAGGAGATGAATGCAAAGTTGGATCATTGAGGATTGTAATTAAATTATTACATGATTGTAACTCAGAAGACCTTATATCTAGGCATGTATGTTAATTACATGATGAATGTATAAACATCATGTTCTCTCTCTCCTTGGTATAGCTCTTGTGTTGTGTTTTCTATTGTGTTAACTCTTGTAGGTTGGTTTGGATAGCTAGGTTGCCTTTGGCCCTAGTTATTTCCTTCTTCCTGTGTCAAGACTTGTTGGCTTAATTTCACTTTGTATGTTGTTTATGATGATTTCTTCGATGAGAGTTCCCTCCCTAATAATCTTTCAAGGATATCATGGACTAGAGGACTAGGGACATGGGACATGTTTTCTTTTCTTTCTACCTATGGGTATACCTTGCTGATGTTAGGTGTCTTAAGCATCTTACTCATACCACTTGACACTTAGGATCTTTAAGGTATCATCCTTGATTATTTTTTGAAAGTGGATTCTTACAGCCATCTTGACATTTAGTGTCTCAATGTGAGCATAATATTTCTTTAGTAAACCTAGAGAGTCTAATTGTATTATCATCTTACTGTTTTTGTCTTTGATACATAGGTTGGGCTCCCGCATTCTTATCCAATATAGATCATATTCATATCCTAATAGTTTACAATAGTAATTATTATATGATATTTTTATTTCCCTAATAAGGCTCAATGATATTTTTAAAAAATAGGACCTACTTATATAACCTTTGGATATTAGTTTTCATATTAGGTTTCATTCTAGCTTAGTTTGCATTTGAATATTGAGAGTCTCCTTTATCTTTCATGAACATGTTAGCTAACTTTGTTTATTTCTTCTCACTTCTCTTTAATCATACCTTTTCATCTCCTTATGGATTTCACTCACCTCTTGTTCTATCTTGTCATCACAAGGGGTCAATCTTATAATCACATCTAATCTATTCACATGCTAATCTTTCAAATCATGAGTCTATATAATCACATAGAGCTACACATATGAGAAAGAAACATCAAGACATCTATGAGTATATCAACATAAGATAAGAATGCATATCAAAATCACATGGATATGTAAACATAGAGATGCATCCATCACATGAGGATATAAAAGAGATAAGTACATAACGCTAATATGAAATCCAATATCTTATATGTATAAATGGTGTAATATCAAGTAAACATCCAACATGAGTACAAAATCTAGATAAATGTCTCTCAACAATACATCAAAACTATTGCAATGATATAGTACCTAGGGACCTAAGATTGAATCCCTCCCTCCTGAGTCTAATTTCTTTGAGGGGGAGGCACTTGGGCCCTATTCGGTAGTTGTGCTACTCCCTCTAATCTACTAGCCTGCTCTAAGTAATCTACAAGTCCATGTCTTGGATGTACAATAGCTTTGTACACTACATAGTAGTACCTCTCACACCATGGTTCACCACCTCTCACCTCAATGTGTCTCTCTCCCTCATGTACTCTTCATCATGAGCATGCTCATCTATGATTTATTGGTCTCACATGGTGATTATAGTACATTCTTGTTGGAGCTCTTCTTTCAACACTCTAATCCTCTGATCCTAAGGGTCCTCTCCTCCAACTACCACAAGTGGAATCTTTTATTTTTATCTCTCCCTCTCCACTTGAGGCTATCTAACTAGCCTCTACTCCTTTGTAGGCTTCTCCTCCTTCTCAACATCCTTTTCTCTAGCCCTACTCCTCGACCTAGTAGAACTATTGGATGGACCTCTAATGTCAGTAGATCTCTCTCTTCCTCTCCCACTTCTCCTCTTGTCTCCTCTATCTCCTCTATCATCACCATCATCACAACCTCTTTCATCATCCCCTAATAGTACATAAACGACCTTGTAGTGTAAGAATGGATGTCTCCTCATCTCTTTGGAATAATTTGGGGAGACCCCCACATCCATCATTGTTGGGAGGTAATCCCATGCTACTCGTTGTAATCCTTGTGTCTCATGTAGACACATTGTAAATATCATGGTTAGCCAACCCATGTCCTCCTCCTCTCACAACCTCACATAATTGGTTGTCTCTATAGGAACTCATTGCCTCCACCCAAATTGTCTCCATCCATGGCTAATAATAAACTGCTCCACTATCTTGGGATGCCTCCCTAATAGAGGTTATTTGTAGAAAATATATATGAGCTCATCATGTGCCTTGTACCAACCCTCAAAACCAACATAAGGCCTCCACTCAAAAGAGGATAACTCATCCAAAATCTGCCTATAATAGGCAATATCTTTACTATGTGGTTGTCTTATGAACCCTGAATATTTATATATGGAGGGATACCCCATCTCTCACAATTGTACCCTAGGCCATATCACTTTAATATGGTCCCATGCTGACTCTTGGACCAAAATTTCCCTATACTCCAAGGTCTTCCCCTGTTAGGAACCTGTGTGTTCCTTCTGTTTATTTTGTTAGAGTAGAGTTGTTGGACGCATATGCTTTGTAAGTCGTCCCGTGAGTTTATTTTATTATCCCACATGCATAGGTAGTATTACTTTTCTAGATCGTACCCAGTATATAAGAATAGGTTGAGGCCCTTGATGGGCACGGACGAATTTATTGTATTGAGCTTGCTCAAAGGAGGTTACCCCCTCGAAGTGGCCTGCGATCAGTAGATTTATTCTGAGTTCTGCTATCACTTTGTATTCTGTTATTTCGAGCATTCTCACGATATTGCTATAAGGAGGTTCTTCTCATCCCCTCCCTGTACATGATCTCGTGAAGCTCATGGTACATATCTACCAGTATAGCAAGGCCCCATGTCATCTGTCTAGGCCTCCCCATCAAGTCCATCACTAGTCTCCCCCATCTACATGGAAATCCTTATTGACTCCTATCAGTAATTAGTTCCTATCCTATAAGGGAGCATATAATGCATGCCACCAAAAATTGGTCCCAGACTATGTATCTATCTAGGATGGTGACATCTCTAAACACCTCTCTTAGTGTAGTTCTCCTATCTACTGGAGATTGATCAAAATACAACTATGACACAAGATTTGCACATTAGCACTACTATCAATAAGACTAATTAAACATGAAAAACAACAAATGCTCAACCAACTCACCGGATCTTTGTGGCATGGAACTTGAAGGATGTGGTAAACATCCTCTAGTGTGATGGTGACCTCTACAGTAGGAAGATGAAAGGTTGTATGCTCACTATACCACCTATCTACCAATGTTTTTAGTAGGTCATGGTTTTCTAGGATATGAGGCAACCATAGTAAACCTCCAAATTTGATGATAATCAATATGTGATGCAGGAGCATCCTAAGGTATTTGGAAATCCTTCATGTTAGAGTGTGTTGACCTTTGAGTTAGGGTACTTGTTCAAAGAAAGATGTGTGGCTCAGTCATTACTAAGTATTTTATGTTTGCAATGTTAACCAGTTTTCTCGATTGGAGTAGCATTACTCAGTCATTTCCTAGTAGTACTCAGTTAATGAAGGTACTCAACATACACTGGGAGCTCAATTCATACTACAAGGCTCGGTTATGCTTGGTTGTAGTGTCAACCAAGTAGATCAGTCAATGAAGGGACTTGGTTGCTTATGGAGGACTTAAAACATACTGGTGCTCGATCAGTGAAGGATCTCAATTATGTTTGGTAGATTTTATGATAGTCGATAATGATTTTTTGGTGCTTAGTCATGTCTTGGCTTCTATTTCACTTGAGTTGTCTGTGTTTGGTTTCTAGAGTGATCTAACCTTGGCATTTAATTTGGTTGTTGACTTGTAGCTTACACTACAACATTTGAGGTCAAATTGTGATGGAAATTTGTGATTACGGTGTAATTTATAGTAATTTTCATGTTTTTTTTGCAATTGTCCCTAATGTCATTACAATGCCAATGTCTGCATCATAATTGTGTCACTCTCACAAACATTTAAAAAATTAGCAAAAAAAAAAAACACAACAATTATTGTCCATTTATTTTGATTTTGGAGAGGTGAGCACAAAAGAGGTGGAGAGCTCTGAGCGAGGGTGGAGAGTTGTGAATGTTGTCATGGCCCTTTTGATCGATGCATTCAATTGTTGTGGCCTCATGATCTTTTCTATTCATTTCCATGCCCTTGGTCTACAATTTAATTGTCATGTCATGCCCTTGCTCTACGATTTCATTGCTGTGTCATGCCCTTGCTCTGTTATTTCATTGTCCTATCATGCCCTTGTGATCTATGTGCCCTTGCTTTGCAATTTTCTTTAAGGGCAAGAAGAGGTACATACGTAAATGTTTTTTTTCTTTTCCTTCTAAACATGTATGTCTTTATATTTCCTTTGAAACATGTATCTCTTTATATATTCAAAAATATCTTTTTCAAGGTTCTTATTACATTTGTGATCAAGTTGCATACATATTCTAGAATCCAAATAATAAAAAATAACACTCACTCAACCTATGCTAAGTGACTTACCTCAAGATCTTGCACAAAAGTAATGCAGACCATGAAAAATGGGTTGAGTTCACAAGAAATTTTACAAAACATATCATAGAAAATATTTTTAAAAAGAAACAAGCCATAACTAGTTAAATGGGTCTAGTTGTTGATTAGATGGGTTGATATATACATATATTTAACTGGATTATGGATTTTGCAAGGGAATGAGCATAGTGATTATGCATATATGTTTGGTGCATTTCATTCCTATGATATATCTCTACATTTCATGATCATTCCCTTCCTCTGTGATTTGGTTACCATGCTCTTGTGATCTTTTTGTTTCATTTTCATGCCCTTGTGATCTTTGTGTCTTTTTGTCATGCCCTTGCTCTACAATATTGGTATCATGCCCTTTTTTTGTGATTTTGTTTTCATGTCATGCACTTGCTCTACAATTTCATCATCATGTTGTGCCCTTGCTTTGAAATTTTTTTGACATGCCCTAGCTCTGTGATTTTCTTCAAGGGTATGTAAATGTTGGTTTATTTCCTTCTGAATGGGTATCTCTTTATATCCACTTTTGAACATGTATATTTAGAGATATTTTTTAAGGTGCTTATTACATCTTATCTACACAATAGAAAAATTGATCCAACTGCATACATATTCCAGGATCCAAATAATAATAAAATAAAACTCACTTAACCCATGTTAAGTGACTTACCTCAAGATCCTCCACAAAAATAATGCAAACCAAGAAAATTGGGTAGAGCTCGAAAGAAATTTTACAAAAACATATCATAGAAATTATTTTTAGAAAGAAACTAACCATAACTAGTTAAATGGATCTAGTTGTTGATTAGTTGGGTTGATTACAAATTCTTGTAGAATTTTCATCAAAATAGGTACAGTAAAATGAACAATTAGTTGTTCCTAGCTATCAAGATCAAATAGAGTTTTCCAAGTTGATAAAATTGCATATGTAAGGAATTGAAGAATAACTTCAGTGAAGAGTTTAGTGCAAGGATTTGGAGAAGAAAGTTCTGCTTTTGTGTAAATGTCAAAATCACAAGGCTCTTTCTCTGGCAAAAGCCTCTACCACAATGACATTACCTCTAAACCATGCAAAGGATGTTGAAGTGGTTCCAAACCTTGAAATACTCTTATAAGCATTTGATACCTGGGATCATCACAAGGAGACTGTACCAATACTTGAAACACTCATATAAGAATTTAATATTTGGACTGTAAATTCTCAAAGACACTTGAAAGTGATTCCAATGTAATAGTACCTACTACAACACTTTCCTAGATTCTATCTTGTGGCTCCCATAATATCCTCTATGTTGTGTAGTTGTTGTTTCTATCATGCAGTCTCTTTCTAAAGCCACTCCTTCTCATTATCTTTCTAAAACTACTCCTTCTCCTTTGTTCTCATGCCTTAAATTTTGATTATCAAAATTTTGAGTATCTACCTCTACCTTATCCAAAATCAACTTCACAGTGTGTTGTAACTCTGGCATAGGTGTTTAATCATCGATAGCTTTTATTTTAGCATTGGAGTTTTCAAGATTGATCAACACCCTCACTTGTGGACCTTTCATGTCAAGCACTTTTTGTACTGTTTCAACACCATATTCTTACTTCTAAGATAATAGTTCTTCATATGCATTTTCTTGTAAAATATTAATTTTATTGAACAACTGTAAACTCTTAGAAAGTGCATTGTTGTTTTCATGTATGTATGTATATATGTATGTATATATGTATGTATGTATGTAGGTATATATGTATAGAGATCTTGTGGATTGTGGATTATGGATTATAAAGAAAGAAAACACAACATTAATCATTCCCCATTTGTTTTGATTTATTGTGAAGCTCCAAATGAGGGTACAGAGTTCTAAACGTTGATGGAGATAAATGGAGATCTAGGATTTTATTTATGTTTCCTTGTGATCTTTGTGCCCTTACTCTATGGTTTTCTTCAAGGGGAGAAGAGGTACCTATGTAAATTTTCTTTTCTTTTCCTTCTAAACATGTATCTCTTTTTCATATATAATAGATTAGATCAGATTCAAGGATAATTGATTATGATGATTGTATGCATATGTACATGTATGTATCTAAATAGTTCATTATATAAACTGATTTACATGCATACATACACACTTGCATAGTACTTGTACTAAATTAAATTAATCAATCATGTCTTGAATTCACACAAACAATTATCCTTGCATTCAATCAAATTTATTCACACCAAACTAAGTATGTAGAAATTTCTACTTACAGACTATATTATCTCTTGGTGATTGAGTAAAGATCTCGTGCATAATATCATTTAGATAATGATCAGATTGATTCACATTAATTCATAATAAGATTTAGAAGATGATTCATTTATGTTACTTCGTACTTGTTTTATTGAACATTTTGTTTAACATAATCAGTAATACTAGAATTATATAGCTATAGGAAGCACTCTTGTTTATTTTATTTAATCATATACATTTTAGAATTTTATTTTTCTTAAAATTAGACTGTATATTTTTTATCACTAAAGCACAAATATAGATCTTTGATAGTTATCTTTTTTAATTTCAAGATCTTCATATTTAACATAAAGAGTTTCCACTACTGGACAGTGGAATAGCCACAATGTGGAGCCACATAGCTCATGGCTTTTTCCACCAAATTATATTTTTATTATATTTTTGTCCTTCAAAAATATTATAGGTGAATGTTCTTCTGATTTTCCATATTTAATAATTTGCCACTTGTTGTTTGATGTAATCTTCTATAATATGAGATAGAGACATCTATCATAAGGATGGACATGCCAATTTTGATCATCCCACTTTGAAAGTTGATTTCCTTATCAAATTAATGAAGCTACTTGCAAATAACACCCTAATTTTTTGCAACTTTCCTGATCGACCATTCACACAAATGAATCATCTCATATCCATAAACAACATCTAATCTTCTATAAGTCTCTCTCCTCTAAAGACCCAATAGATGGAGCCATTATCATCATGGGCAGACTCACTCTCCTCAGATAAATTCAATAGAAACTAGTCATACTAAACTAAGTATTCAAAAATCTATACTTACAAATTATATTATCTCTTGGTGATTGAGTAAAGATCAAATATAGTTTTTCAAGGTAATAAAATTGCATATGCAGATGTATGTATGTATGTGTATATGTATGTATATCTATATATATGTATACATCTCATTTTCATGCCCTTGTGATCTTTTTATATGTATGTTTGTATGTATGTGTATACATATTTATACACATGTATATGTATATATGTGTATATATACATACATACACACACATGTGTGTGTGTGTGTATGTCTATATACACAAACATATACATAAAGAGAAGCTTCTTTAATCACCTATTGGGGGAAATATAAAGAGATACATGTAGAGAAGGAAAAGAAAAGAACATTTACATAGTTACCTCTTCTTCCCTTGAAGAAAATCACATAGCAAGCATTACTATATTTGGGCCCAAACACCACAAATTACACCGCCATCGCAAATTGTCATCACAATTTGACCCCAAATGTTGTAGTGCTACAAAGGGCACATAGATCACAAGGGAATGACAATGAAATAAAAAAATCACAAGGGCATGGCAATGAAATCTCCACCAATGTTTAGAGCTCTCCACATGTGTGTGTATGTCTATATACACAAACATATACATAAAGAGAAGCTTCTTTAATCACCTATTGGGGGAAATATAAAGAGATACATGTATAGAAGGAAAAGAAAAGAACATTTACATAGTTACCTCTTCTCCCCTTGAAGAAAATCACATAGCAAGCACTACTATATTTGGGCCCAAACACCACAAATTACACCGCCATCACAAATTGTCATCACAATTTGACCCCAAATGTTGTAGTGCTACAAAGGGCACATAGATCACAAGGGAATGAAAATGAAATACAAAAATCACAAGGGCGTGGCAATGAAATCTCCACCAATGTTTAGAGCTCTCCACCTTCATTCAAAGCTCTCCACTATCTTTCGTATGCTACTCTCCACAATCAAAACAAATGGAGAATGATTTATGTTGTGTTTTATTTTTTTATAGATATATCTAAAATTAGCTTCACATTGTGTTGTAACTTTTCCATAGGTGTTTGATTCTTGATAGCTTTCATTTTAGCATTTCAACATTCAAGTTTTCAAGTTTTTTCTTCATTATATAGTCCTTTCCACCCTAAAAACCACTTTGTTACTTCATTAAAATCGGGACTTGAACAAAGCTAATGATAAAACAAAGCCCATATTCCAAAATTCAAATAATAAAACAATAAAACTCACTCAACCCATGCTAACTAACTTAGCTCAAGATCCTGCATAAAATAATGAAGACCAAAAAAAATGGGAAAGAAATTTTAGAAAAACATATCATAGCAAATATTTTTAGAAAGAAACAAGTCATAACCTAGTTAAATTGGTCTAGCTACTAATTATTTGGGTTGATTACAAATTCTTGTAGAACTGTCATCAAATTAGGTACAATAAAATGAACAATCAGCTATTCCTAGCTAGCAGGATAAAATATAGTTTTTCAAGGTGATAAAATTGCATATGTTGATGTATGTATGTATGTATGTATGTATGTATGTATGTATGTATGTGTATATATATGTGTGTATATATATATGTATATATATATGTATATATATATGTGTGTGTGTGTGTGTGTGTGTGTGTGTGTGTGTGTGTGTGTGTGTATGTATATGTATATATATAGAGAGAGAGAGAGAGATCTTATAGATTGTGGAGATCAATGGAGATCTAAGATTTCATTGTCATGCCCTTATGATCACTAAATTTTGTTGTCATGCCCTTGTGATCTTTGTGTATGTATGTATGTATGTACATACATATACATATGTATATGTGTATATGTATGTATATATATAAACAGAGAGCTCTTGGCATAACAAAATAATAATAAAACTCACTCAACATGTAGCATGGCCACAGATGTGATGGCAATGTCTATTGGTAAGTAAATTCCTCTTTTTCTCTCTCATTTTTCATGTGTTTATTTTGCTTGAACTATTATTTCTTAGGGGGAATTTTCTAATATTGGATTCATTTTATGTAGGAGGCGATGAGTACATTCTTGGATGTGCCTGTGTGATGAAATGCTCATGAGTAATAAAGATGGACTTCCCCTAAGAGTAGGAAGAGGAAATGAGGACATTCTAGGTACTTTAAATATTGATCCTTTCTTAAATATTTTATATGTTAACAAGGAATTTAGAGGTTGGGGGGGGGGGTGTGAGGGTTCGGGGGACGGAAAATGAGCTTCAACCTTCGTGCGGTTGGCCCTGATTAGTAGAGAATATTAAACTATTCTGAAAACCAAGTGAACCTCAACAATAACCTATAATTGTATAATAACTAATTGTGTGAATCTCTTGGTTTCAAGCAATGCAAAAGGATGCCATAGTTCAATATGCAATGTCAATTCATATGCATATGACATCATGCAAAGCTAAAAAAACACAACAGGTTTGCATTTTTTAGAGGTCTTTAATTAGGTATTTTAATTTATAGACCATCACGAACATTGTTCATGATAATGGTCTATAATTTTAAAAACTTAATAGACCTACTAAATAAATGTAATTGTGTTGACTTTTATTAGCTCTACTATTGTTCATGCATTTGAATGCAGTTGCACGTGCATTCTTGATTTAGAGTGGTAGAATCTTATTTTTTATGTGATGGAAAAATGACGCGCTAAAAGATGGGAAAATGATGTCACTTTTGCAGGTCTAGAACCTTTTTTTGTACTTTAAAGATTGATCATTTCTTAAATATTTTAGATGTTAATGGGGAATTTAGATGTTGGGGGGGGAGGGGAGGGGGGGGGAGGAGATGAGCTTCCACCTTCACGTGTTTCACCTTGCTTAGTAGAGAATATTAAACTATTCTTGAAACCAAGTAAAGTTCAACATTAACCTATGATTGTATGATAACTAATTGTGTGAATCTATTGGTTTCAGCCAGTGTAGAAGGACACCATAGTTCAATATGCAATCTCAATTCATATGCATATGACATCAAGTGGAGCTAAAAAAACCCAACAAGTTTTCATTTTTGTTAGAGGTTTGCATAGACCTATTAAATAAATGTAAACATGTTGGGTTTTTTCAGCTCCTTCTATTCTGCATGCATACAAAATGTAGTTACACATGTATTCTTGATATAGAGTGGCAGAATCTTATTTTGGATGCAACAAAAAAAAACATGCACCAGAAGATGAGAAAATAATATCACTTTTGCAAGTCTAGAACATTTTTTTTACTTTAAACATTGATCATTTCTTAAAGATTTTAGATGTTAGCAAGGAATTTAGATGCTACGGGGAGGTGGGGCCAAATAAGCTTCCACCTTCATGTGATTGGTCCTAATTAGTACAGAATATTAAATTATTCTCAAAACTAAGTGAAGTTCAATATTAACATATGATTGCATCATAGCTATTCAATGTTTGTCATCAATTTTTTAATTAATACAGCACATTGTCTCAATTGCAACGACTAGTCATCGATCCCACAATATTCTTGCCACATCCCATTCCAATTGTGACCAATATTTCTAATGACTTTTCATGGGACCCATAGCATTTCTGTCACACCGATGTCATAATTGCAACAATGTCTTTGACATATTTTTGTCACAATTATTATGGTGAAAATAAATGGTAGCCCAATTTACGACACCTATGGTCATCACAATTGTGATGGTAACCCTTTCATCACAACTTGCAATAGAAATAATCTGACACCCATCTGACATGAGCCAATTCTTACTGATATTAGTTGGGCAATGGGTTACCATCATAATTGTGATAGCCTACTGTCGCAATTTGGGCCCAAATGTAGTAGTGTTAAATGTGCATTTAATGCAAGGGTTTATTTAATTTGTAACATACTAGACTGACCTGTGGCTTAGTTGGGCCTAAGTAGGGGGTCTTGTAGAGTCTTTAGGGATAATCATCCAGCTCATAGAAGAGGATGAAGTAGAGGAGTGAACTTTGAGAAGGGCAAGTAATTGAGGTTTGGAAAACTAGGAGATTGCTTGGTGGGCTTGTGAGCACAAGATTAGATCTTCCTTGGAGGTTTCTACCAGAGTGTGGATCTAGACTAGCTAGGGTTTGGATTGGATCTTGAGGGATCTTGTAGAACTATTACTTGGTTTGTATTTGGTTGTAATCCAAAGGCCTTACAACCTGACACATTGCATGTAATTAGTTATTTTATGAATAAAGAGTTGTGTTTGGCATCAGATCTTATCTCATTGTTGTATTTTTTTTTCTATGTCATTATTTGTTGGGGGCTAGGACATCTCCTTTTAGGATTCTCTTACCTTGTTGTACATCATATGGTATCAGAGTGAAGGTTTTCCTGAGTGTGTAGATAGATCATCGAAGCTGAGGTAGTTTTCATAGGACCTAGGGTGAAGATTATCTGATAAAAGATTGGATATGGTTGATTTTTTGTGGAGGATTTGCAAAAATCTTGAAGATTCCTCTAAGACAATTACACCCTAGAGTGATTGAAGATATTTGTGATGTTTTGGAAGTAAGGATCTAAGAGAAGATTAAAGTAGAATTCAAATCTGAGATGGTGCTAATGAAGAGTAATATGATCATTGAGATCATAAGTGTTATAGGTAGTTTACCTCAGTATATAGGTGTAGACACCAAAATTTGTCCAAAACCCATTTCCTAACCAATTAAATAAATCTTTAATATTTATTTAATTCCCCTACCTTAATTAAATAAAGTTGCATTTATTTAATTACATTTGCCTTATCTTGATTTAAATAAACTAAAGTTTATTTAAATCTTAACCTATTCCCCTTGCATCTAACTCCTTTCACTTTAATTAAGTATGTCATTTACTTAATTAATTCCCTCCTAATCCCACTAGGAATTAAATATTGCATTTAATCCTATTTGAGCACATGGCTCCTACATTTAACCCTCACCTAACCTCACTAGCCTACCTAACCCATCTTGCTAAACCTACCCACTTCCCTAATCATGCTTTCTTTTCCTAATCATCCTAGCTAATCACCTCTTAATCCTAAGTGTGTTCTCACACATGTGTGAGAGATGTTCACACTTTTCTCATCCTTCATGTCTTGCATGTCTCTTGCACACTTGTCCTCTTGCATGAGAGTCAAGGTGTCTCACACATGTGTGAGAAGCCATGCCTTCTCACACCCCTTGCACACTTGTCCTCTTGCATGAGAATCAAGTTGTCTCACACATGTGTGAGAAGCCATGCTTCTCACACCTCTTGATCATGTCACTTTCAAAGGTATCTCACACATGTGTGAGGAAACATGATCTTCCACACCTCTTACACATGTCATTGACATGTCACCATCAAAGGTTTCTCACACATGTGTGAGCATATTGCCCCCTTTGAATGGTTAAAACCATAATCCACATGGAGTCTACTTGGCCTCCACCTCATGGACACCTCATTGATCTTGAGAGATCTTAGCCCTCCATCTTTCATTCGATCTTAGCCATCCATTGCATCCATTGTCCTATAAAAGGAGAGCCCTCTCCTCATTTTAAGAAGCACCTTCTACCTCATTGTTATGTTGCTGGATTTGTGAGCAACCACATCCCATGAGCAATGAAATCATCTACACTTGATGGTTTCATGAGGTTTGCATAGTGCTATTTTGTTGTTCATTTATATGTCTTCTTTCATATTTTGAGGTTTTGCATGATAATGTAGGAATGTGCATTAGTTGCTTGATGTTTATTCCTTTGTTACATTTTTATGCAACACAATAGGTACTAAATATGCTTATGAGGAATTTTTTGAAGACTTTGAGGTTGTTGGATCAAATGGTGAGAACAGAACTAATCATGTGGAGAGACCTATGGGAGATAGGGCTGGTCATTTTGCAAGACCTAGATCTTAGTTAAAGCTGAAGCATAAGATGGATGTTTCTAATTTCTAAGGTAATTTGAATCCTGAAGACCTAATTTATTGGATTGGTGAATTAGAAGATTACTTTGAGTTAGAGGATATTGAAGATCTACTTAGAGAGCGGTTGGCATTGACTAAAGTTGAAGGGACATGCTACTCTTTGGTGGAAGGAATTGCAAAGAGATAGACAAGAGGTAGGTGAAATAAAGATCACTAGATGGAGATTGATAGTGACTAAACTAAAGGCTAAGTTCATTCCTACAAATTATGAACTTGAGTTGTTTAAGAGATTGCAAAATTTGAAGCAGAAAGATATGACTATGAAAGATTATACAAAGGAGTTCTACAAGTTGACTATTCGATTTTGGCATTGAGATTTATCTAAAGAAAATGTGGATAGATCTATTAATGGTTTGATATTCAATATTTAGGATGAGGTTGGTATGTTGAACATTGCTTTGGTTGAGGATGCTTATCGATATTCTTTGAGAGTAGAAGAGAAGATGAAGAGGAAACATCAAGGTAGTTCTCGAGGGAAGGAGAAGCCAAGACATGACCAAGAACCATAAAATCACTACCAAGTATTAGAAAATCCACCAAACATAATTGATCTCCTTCATTGATCGAGCACCAGTATGTGTTGAGTCCTCCATAATCAACCAAGTCCCTTTTTGACTGAGCTACTTAGTCAACACTTCAATCAAGCATAACTGAGTCATGCAGTATGAACCGGGCTCCTAGTGTATGTCAAGTACCTTCACCAACTAAGTATACCAAAAAATGGTTGTGTAATGCTACTCCAACCAAGCAACTCAGTTAACACTACAACCAAAAACTACTCAATAATTACCAAGCCACACATATTTCTTTGATTGAGTCCCCTAACTCCAAGGTCAAAACACTCCAACATGTAGGATTTCCAACTACCCTAGGATGCTCCTACATCAGTATGGCCCTATTGGCATCATCTAGCCAGGGAAAAAGCCTCGGTCCCACCACCTCAGGTGCCCTAATTAGTAGTGTTGGAAACACCTCCTACATAGAAAAATACACAAACATGTCAGTATTTGTCAGGTGAGAATCAGAATGAAACTATAAAGTTCACAACTCAGCTATAAAAGCAAGCAACTAAGTCCTAAAATCAACCAACACTACAAATTTTACATAAAATTCTCTAAGTGGTTGAACATGTATCCTTTGATACTTTCTTTTAAACCCAAATGATACTTTTTGTTGGTATGATACTTCATCTAGTATTGTACGATAGATGGGTGGGTCCAATATGATAATGCTCATAATACAGATATGATACAATTTGGGTATCAAAAATATTGTACGATGGTTTCCATAACTATGATACGATACTTTCTAAAGTATCATATTATATTTTCTAAAGCATCAAATGATATTTTTGTAATCCAAATAAAACCCTAGAAAAGTGTGATAAAATACTCAAATAGATCAAAAAAGTGCTTGGATGTCAGAACTTACTGGTGGACCTATGGTGGAGGTTGGTTATGGAGCCAATTGTGCTAAAATCTATGTGCCTTGGTCAGAACTCTCCTTTGGGTCATCACTCTTGCTCTCTCTATGATCTAAGATCTCAAAATCAAACAATACAAATGATTTGAAAATTGACTCCATGGGCCCCTTATATAACCTTTTGATTTAATTTTGAACTCCTCATATTTGCATGAAAATTGGACTCCTACCTGATTTCGGCATCCTAAATCCATTTTTGGGATTGAAATCAAAATTTGGGTTCATCTTGTTGGTCAAAATTGTGTTTTAAATTTCTTCTTTTTTCTATGCAGTTGGCTGACTTTCTGTGACTTAATCTTCAAATCTTGTTGAGGCATTCCTCATTTTGTCATTTCTTCATCATTTCTACTCTCTTCCACTCTTTTATTTTATTGCATTTCACCCTTATTCTTGCTTTGACCTATTTCTTATGCTTCATTTTTTTGGTCAAACTTAATCAAAATAGGGTATATTTCACTATTTGGTGGTCAATAGTTGATCTTAATCACTTATCTTTCATCATGGACCTTTGTATATCTCAATTTAATCAAATCTCACTCATTTTTGCATCGCCTCTAGCTCACTTTGATTTTGATCCTGAGGGGGTAGGAATATTTTATCATTCTTGTAAATTATTTTTTTGTTATGGCTATCTATTCATCTGCTTGATTGGATTGACATATCAATGCTCATCTCGGGAATTAGTATTGTTTATCTCTCTTCTAATGTTCAATTTTGTTGTTAACTGACTGTGCATTCAAGATCTTCTATTTCTCTATGCTTCACTCTTTGGAGTCCAATCTCTCTATCAGGTACTATCTTTTTATCTTCATTCTTTGACTTAATGTGTCCCTAGATCAATCACACATTAGTCATAGAGGGGAAAATGTAATCAACCAAAAATGGTCATTTGGACAATAAGCCCACTTTCTAGCATTTTTACTAAATTTATCCATTGGTTATTCTTGATCAAATCATGACTTTGCTATTTATAGATTATAACATATGGTTTGACCACTTTATCCTAAGTCTTATATTTAATTGAAAGAACTTCCCCCATTTTAATTAAATCAAGTCCCCAATGTCCCACTTATCCTAAGTGTGTGCAAATAAATCATTACTTCTATTTTAAAAACAAAAGGAAAATGTATTTTTGTCTACACATGAATGCACAATTTTCTATGTGAGAGGAATCTTCTATTTTCAAAATAACTTTAATTCTCTTCCACACATCTTTTGCCTCTTAAAGTAAATTGTTTAATTTTCTTAGTGAGATTCATGTGCACATGGATCACTCAAGATGCATTCTCCACCCTTGATTAAGCTTATCTTGCCTCTTAATCTAAATTGTCCATTTATCTTTAAAAGGGAGGGTTCTCTCCTCATTCTCTAACTTTATTCTTTTGTACTAACATTAAGTTGCAATATTTCTAGGTGACTTTGGATCTTTGAAGAGCTTGGAGCATTCTTGCATTCCAATTTAGTTCATTTTTCTTGCATCAAAGCTTCATGGCATTCTTATCTTATCTTTCTTCATGCTCTATATTATCTCACCTAGCTTAAATAGGAAGGTTTTATAATACTCTCATTTTTCTAGTTTAGCTTTCATTTGCATCTTTCATTAGCTTAAATTGAATTTTCATATTGGTTCTTGGATACTAGCATTCTTGCTCTTATCTTTTGAACCTCTCATTCTATGGTGCACCTTGCAAGGGTTGCATAGCATGGTTTATTTGAGAGTCACCATACTACTATTTTGCACATTTGTATGTCATAGATAGAGATGTATAAGTCACATCTCAATTCTCTCTCTTCATGGGATTCTTTAGGAATAAAGGTTTATAGAACTGTGTCCACATTTTGACATACATCTAGACCATCTAATACAGTTATCACAATAATTACTTCTCAGATTGAATCTTGTAGTATATCTTGAGTCGTGTCCCAAACTCAATCCATTCATATTCCCCTATAATGGTTGACTTTATTTAGAACATTCCCTACAAGGGACCATGTAGGGTGAAATAAATTATCTACCCTATAATCCAAAGAAAATTTGTCCAAAATACAAGCATCTCGGTCCTCATACCATATAGAAGTACTTACAAGCCTTTAAGGACTCTATGGTTTACCATGAGGATGTAGTATGTATATTGTTTCCCTACTCTTTAGGGGGGGATGAGCTTAACTAGTATGTTAGTATTCCTGTTGACTCATTATGTAATTGGAAAGAGATGGACATTGCCTATCTCCTTCAATTCCAAGTGTACATTGACCTTACTATCATATACCATTAGTTTGCTTCTCTGTTGAACTATCCTAAGAAGCTCTTAACAATATTCAATAACAAGTTCTAAAGGACATACAAATGACTAGTGTCTCTGTTTACTATAATTAAGGTGATAGCCAGACAAATGTACCCCATTTACACAACTATTAGAATGCCCAAGAAGACCTTAACTAAACCCACACTAGATATTTGGCACATGTCACATCCCTCACCAATTGATGTTGATTACATGACACATCAACACATTCTAAGGTGAACTACACCCAAATGGAGAAAATCAATAAGATTGCCCAAGTAGATGAACAATCAATCGTCGGATATCCTTCCTCAACCCTTTGAAAGATACTACCTGGGGTTTTCCTTTGAGACACTATTATTCTCTCTACAAGAAGATAACGAGCTAGAGGGTCCTACCTACAAGGCGTAAGCCTTTCAATCTACAAGGGTGCCCTATAATTTGTGAAGCTAAAACAAGGGGCTCTTTACTACTTTGGTGTCTTTGACCCAGATCCCTCTAGACCACAATATTAGTAAATAATATTCCTACCCCCAAAAGGAAATTCATGTTACACATCTAGATCTTAGTATGGGAAGTCCATATTGGTCCAAAAAGGAGATATGACATTACTGGGTTTATGGAGGATTCCAACACCTACAATTGTCTTGAATAGAAAAGGGCTCTCCTCAAATCCCTAGAATAACCTAAGTATTAGGTTCACAAGGCCAAAACTATGACCATTTACAATGCCAATTCACCAATTTACTATGGAAGCATTTAGGATTCCACATTCCTTCTTAGCTTGAGGATTTTCAAGAAAAACATGCATAATTTCTTGATGAATTTTGGAGCCCCAAGGAGTGGTGTGCCCCTCTTTATTTGCCAAAATATTGGCATGACCTATGCTAGTACTAATTGTGTTGTGATGTAACTTGACAAAACTCAAGTCAAGATGGTAAGAGAACTCAAGAATGTGAAAATTTATCTCACCTTCAAGCATTATATTTCCAAATTCATCAATATCCAAGTGGTGGATATTTCAAAGACCTATGGTATGCTCTTGAGCATAAACTAGACTAAATCCATAAATATGCATATCTTTATGAATTTCTCCCACCTGTGCTTACCATGGAGGGAAGAATCTAATCTAATAGGGATGCAAAGAAAGCCCAAGATGAAGCATATTATGGTAAATTATGACCAAGTCAACAAGGGGGCTTATGTGTAAATTAAACCTACACTTTACAAATCCCCTAAGATTTTGACATTTGAATTTGTCAAAGAGTGTTCCACCCTCACACAATTATGTAAAGAATCAATGATTCTAGGATCTAGTCCTATTGACCCACAACATATAGATGGTAGAGCTCTAAGTCTCAGTCATTAATCTCCTCTCGTCACAATGATGTCACATGCATTGTTTAGGGAATTTTGAGCTTACCTATGAAGTGTGCTTCATCACTACCACAAACTTACTAAATCCAAATCCACACATCATCAAAAGAGGTTATTCTCATTTTGGAGATAAACCTTGTGAGTGTAGTTGTTTAATGTGTGATGTTTACTCTCTCAAATGAAACTATGTTTATTCCATCTACCACCCCCCTTGATTCAAGTATCCACTGGGATGAAATGGAGTTAACTCCCCAACCTACCCCAAAATCAACTAAACTAAAATGGTTGTAAGTAGGGACCATGCTCCTGACAACAAGATATAGGTCCTTAAGTTTTATAGGTCAAGATCTAAACATGGGAGTGGGGTTATTATAGAGTTAGTGAATCCCAAAGGAAGATCTTTCGCTACATCTTACTAATTGTAGTTTGGCTAAACCATCAATGCCACAAAATATGAGACCTTAGTGCAAGGACTTCTATTTTATTTGAGAAAATGATTCACTTACCTCAAAGCCATGGGAGAGTCAGATCTCTTTGTCTTCTTCATGTTTCAGATCAAGTTGTGCCTATTTTGGTTGTTAAAAATTATGTAAGGAATTATTTGTGGAATTCAAAGAGAGATTTGTTCTATGGAATTTATCATTTGAGAACATTGGAAGAAGAAAGCCTATTGTATTATTTTGTGTAGATTTATTGCAAAATCTATAGATCTTGAAAACCTTGTTTTGGAATTGAGAAAACTATGTTTGTTGATTTATCAAGACCCAAGTGGTTTTTGAGGAAATTTTATAGGAAAATTTATCCTGAGAGGAAATCCAACTAACCAGGTTCTAAATAAAAAATTTGATGAAAAAAAAAGAGAAATATTCAACTTCAAGGAATCAATATGTGTTTATCAATTTTTGATGTATTTTATAAATATAAATATGAACATATATTAGTTTGCTCTTGAAGAATCTATTGGACAAAAATAAAGTTATAATTTTTGGAAAAAGGCTAATGGGGTTATAGCAAAAAAATCATATTAAAAGTGGGGATGGGAGGATACACTCCCCACCCCATGGTACCCAAACGTCATGGTGGGCGCCACCAATATGTTTCAAATTGAAAGAAGATTTGAAAAACCTTATTTTGCATCCTACCACAAAATAGAAAACTTACTTTGCAGATATTCGTTATGCTAATTCTCCTCAGCAAAATAGAAAGAGTTTGAATATATTTATTATGTGATGAGCTTTATAAATCTTATACTGAGATATGCTTCAACGAGTGAGGTTTTGGTCTGTGAAAAGTGCCAAAAGAAGATTAATGGGTGCCACAATGATTTAGGCTAACGTTCTCGAGGTTACTTATATTCTTTTATCTATCAAAGTATGTGTGTTGAGATCCATGAATCTTTGATATAAATTGTGTTAGGCTTTTTGAATTAAAATATCAGAAAATCCTAGAACAGATGAACTTCATTGATAATGATTTCTTTGGAGAAGCTACCAAACATGTAGATGTGAGCTTGTTCTAATTTATATGCAAGGGTAGATCAAAAATTAACATTTTTTCTATCTTGCTTCCCTACTAGACTCAAAATATATATATATATATATATATATATATATATATATATATATATATATATATATATATATATATATATATATATATATATATATATATATATATATATATATATATATATATATATATATATATATATATATATATATATATATATATATATATATTACAATTTAGTCTTCTTCATTTGTGTCATGAAATGTAATGATAGAGAAATATAGTTTGTGTCCAAAAGCACTTCGAGAGTTGACAAAATAACTTTTAAACTAGGTGGGTTAAATATAGTTAATGTTTGAGTTTTACTTTAAAAATGGAGATCATCTCCCCCGTAATTAGCTCAAGTAAAGAAGAGTTATTCCTTGCATGATTTATCATTATGTTTGGTTATCAATTCCTTCAATCTTTAGAGTTTCTCTTAGTGTAAGAAACATCAAATCGAATTATCATTGCAATTTCTCCCTACATCTTATCCATATACACTCTACTCACTCACTAAAAATCCCAATCCTCTAGTCTCAAAACAACCCAATTTTTTCTTTACCATAGACAATCTAGTCTCTCTCGCTACACAGTTATACCTATCATTTTGCCTTTGGAAAAGTTTCACATAGCTCCCTATAATTCATCCTTGCTACAGTTTTTGTTTTGTTATCTTATTACAAACATCTTAATCTTGTCCTCTTCCTTTTGTCTCCTTTCTTGCTTGTCTATGCTCATACTATCACAACCCTCTTCTTTCCTCTTTTAAGCTTCTTCTCTTGTCTTCTAATGTTGCCTCCTCTTATTAGTTAGAGCCCCAACCCTTTCTTCCAAATTCTATACAATTGATTTTCTCCAATTCCATGTATGGGAGAAAGGAGTAAGCAAATAAAGTAGCAAACTAGTTCTTAAAAAGATGAATTAGAAGGTTGAGGATAGAGTTAAGAAAAGACAAGAAATAATAATAAACAAATACACACACACATACAGAAAGAGAGACCCTAAATATATATATATATATATATATATATATATATATATATATATATATATATATATATATATATATATATATATATAAAGTTAAAATGTCATATTCATCTACAACATTTTTTTCAGCTAGTCAAATGTGATATTACTATCATAATCCAATTATATAATTTTCAAATAAAGCTTATATTAGGATTTCATATATTTTTATGGGTTAAGATTCATTTTAATTAAAGAGGCTTATTTTCATATCAACCCTGTTGAAGATTATTTAGGATAGAAATAGGGTAAGTTAAAGCCCTACAAAATAGTTATCGGTCCATTTCATTGGTGTTATGATGTGTACTTAAATCTTCAAAATTAAGATGAGAATGCTTTCCCATTGCAGATGAACCATACAACACCACACAATGTTGCAATTTAACATTCATGGAATGGTCTAGATGAACCATACAACACCCCACAATGTTGATATTTAACTTTTATGGAATGATCTTTGGTTAATAAATCCTAGGCAGGAAAAAAAACCTCCCATAATTGATATTTCATCATTAATTTCCTTTACGAGTGTACAAACCACAATGTTGCAATTTAACTTTTATGGAATGGTCTTTGGTTGATAAATCCTAGGCATGAAACAAACCTCCCATAATTGATATTTCATCATTAATTTCCTTTATGAGTGTGAATTTTGCTAGATGTGTTAATTTAATAGAGGGTGTACAACTTCAATGCATAACGAGAGCTTTTACTATCTACTCTTAATCATAAAAACTTATACCTTGTTTTCAAGTTGTTCAAAGTGTACTTTTTCAGAAGTTATTTAAATTGTTTAGTTAAATTGTGATATTAATATCAAAATACAATAGTGTAGCTTTTGAGTTAAGCTCATTAACTCGTCTATCATTATAATGTATGGAACAATCAATGCTCCTTGCATCTAGGGGATGCTCATAGAGGTTACACATCGCACCTCTTACCTCCCAAGAGGTCACTCATCCCACTATGACACCAACTCAAGTGTGATTAACAATGGAGTTTCTTCTAAGGTTGATCCTACCTAACTTTTGCTACCTAATTTGCATCAAAACATGTGTAATTTCTTCACTAAAAGAAACTAAGGAAAAAATATGTGGGCAATTTGCTTTTTTATTGAATTTTATGTTATGAATGAAAATATTAATAATAAACTTTGCAAACTAAATTTAGAGGGAAAATTGGAACATCAATGTGAAGTTGTTTCGCTTTATTTCTCAAGATAATTTTCAATTTCTAAGGAACAATTGCTCCACTCTAATAGGGAAATGCCCCAAGTTATATTTTTCACATAATTATAATTTTTCATGTGAATGATCAATATTTAAATTTATACAAAAAATGCATTTTAGGAACTACAAGGTTAGTGTTTCAAACTTATACAATTTTTCAAGATTAAATTTTTGAGCTTTTTTTTTCCCTTATACAATGATAAAATAAATATTAATCATAAAATATCACATTCTTTTTAGATTACTATGTCATATTTCAACAAGAGATATCATTCATCAAATGCAATGAATTTTGGTGTGTTGTGAAAATTCAACTATGTAAAAAATATTATTGAAGTCAATTTACTTTCATATTAAATTACTCTACCAATTTTCCCTATGGGAAGTGAAAATTATAATGTATAAGTTAAATGAGATAAGATAAGATAAATTTATTAATGTCCAACAAGAGACCACAAGGGTCTATGGGACTGAAAAGTGTACAAGATAAAAGATCGCTAGTTGCAAGAACACCAAACAGTGTCAAGGAAAGAAAGTAAATAAGAAAGACAAGAAAAACAAGAAAAAGAAAGGAGCACAAAAAGAACAAGAATGAGAGAAGGAATAATGGTTATTCCTCAATAATAAGAAGCCCAAGCACTGAAGGGTATGGGCTAGCGCGAGAAGGTGCCCTAAATTGCCGACAAGAAATGTTGGGAGGGTGTCAATTACTAGTAAAACTACTACAAGGTCTCACTGATCTAGAGTGACTAACAATGGTGGTGGCACTGGATGGTTATTTTTTCCCACATACAGGAGACAAGAGAGAGAAGAAAGCAATGATAAGTTGAACTTAGGTCACTCTCTGGGGGAATAAGAGTTGTAAGGTGTGATCATGGAGTTGCATGATCTCTTTGAGGTACAGTGCAAGACATCTCTAGTCTATGTAGTTGAAGAAGGTCGTGAGGGAGCTATACTCCTTAAATAATCAATAAAATCTCCCTTGAATCGTGTAGTAAGTGGGACAGTGAAAAATGAAATGGATCTTCATCTTGGTCATACCCAAGGTACACAAGTGACAAGTCTGGTACTCTCTATCCAAGTGGTGATCAGTTTGAACCTGAAGCTGATGGGAGCCAACCTTGAAGGATCATAGAGAGATGCATAAGGCATGACACCAATGTTGAGACAAGTAGCTAGGGAGAACAATATTATCATTGATAGCCATAAAGTGTTTCGTATAAAAGGCCATCTTTGGTCGTAACCCACCTACGAGGTTACACCAAGTCGTGGTGATGTACTGCCTATAAGTGTCAAGTCTAGCATGTCTTTTCAACTCCTATTATGAGTGAAGGAGGTGTGCAAGAGCATCGAGTGAGAACTATAAGGGAGGGAGGTGGTCAATATCAATCCCAATTGAGCTCAGCAAAGATGAATCCTATGCGAACCAAAAACAGGCTCTGAAGGTCAGATTGGAATTTGCCACAATGACAGAGGAGTAATAAGCCAACTAAGAGTATCTGTATCGATCACCTACAAAGTCTAAAAAACCACAAAGATGATGAAGAAACCAAATCAGGTCAAAAATGGTAGCCAACCTAAAGGGATGGGCCCAAAACTTAGCTAGAATAATGTTGTAGGGGGTGAGCTGATGACATCTAATAATACGCCAAAGAAATAGGGTTTGGAAATGCTCGATGGAAGCCTAGTTAGAATCAAGGAGAGATGGCCCCCAAAATACCAAGCCATAAAGGACTATTGGTCTAACCAAAGAGTCCAGGAGGAGAAACTTGGATGAAGTGTCTTGGAAGTGATGTTTGAAGCATTGTCTCTCAAGCATGGAAAGGGAGCCCATATCCTTACTAACTCTAGGTTGGATGGTAGGTCTCAAACTAAAGTGAGATCTAGAGAACTTCACCCTAAGGTACACATATGATGTGGTGATCTCGAACTCATAACCTTGGAAGTAGAAGTGTAAATGAGAAGTCTTCAAGCAGTTGAAGACCATAATCCAAGTCTTGCTCAAGTTCACTAAGAGCTGACAAAGGTCACAAAAGGAGGCCAAGCCATCAAGAAGCCACTAAAGACTCTTCAAAGAGGAGGCTAGAAGGATCACATCATCAAAAAGAAAGAGAATGGAGATCATGATATGATGCAGGTAGCAACCGTTAGCAGGGAGTGAGGGGTCTCTAAGGAAGGTCTCCAACTCATCAATATAAATACCAAACAAAGTGGGGGAAAGAGGGCAGCCCTATTTCACCCCACTAGTGCTCTAAATAGGGGCTAATAAACCTTCTCGTATCCTAAATCTACTAGTAACACTCTCATATAATCTCATAATAGCAGTCAACAAAATATCTGAAATCTTGATTGCTCTTAGTCTTTGGAAAAGGGTAACTTGCAGGATAGTATCAAAGGCCTTAAGAAAGTGCATGAAGCAATGATAGACTTTTTTAGAGTGATAATGACCCTCCTTGATGATGGCCTACAACATCAAAATGTGATCCATGGTCTAATAGTTAGCCTGAAAACCAACTTGACCACTGGCTTTGCATGCTTTCCTGTCAAGCTCGCTAGAAAGAATAAAGTTCAATGTTGTAGCATAGATCTTAGAAGAGGAGTTCTCAATCATGATATTTTTTTAGTTACTTGGATCCGAAGCTAAGATAATCTTGAGAATCAGATAAATGATGTGCCTTGACCATGAATCAAGGAAACTAGTGCAAACAAAACTACTGAAGAGAACGAGAAGAAAAGAAATCAAGATAGGGATGTCGAGCTTGAGGAGTTCAACCTAAAAACCCTCCTCATCTATAGTTTTATTGGAGCTCATGAATCTGATGGCCTCATGTATGATGGAATAATGAAATGCATTGGTGGTAACTCTAGTTCAATGCACTTCCAAAAGGAATAATGATTGGGAAGAGGAACGGACAACAAAATTTGAATCATGCACAAGAGGAAGGGGAAAATGCATATGATGATGATGATTTGGATGACCAAAGGTGGCTTGTGCTTGCTTGGATTTGATATCTATTTGATAATAGTAGATATGGGCTGGGGGTTTCCAATGATCTAGCCCCTTTGGCTCTGGTCTTTTTTAACCCTCTTTGTTTTGGGAAGTCACTTGTGGCATCTCTAGTTGTAGGCTCAATAAGGAGATACCTTTTCTCGTGCTTTGGAAGGGGATTTTCCCAAGATTTTTGGCCTCTCATCCCTACAACACAGGTTGGGGAGGGGTTTTTCATGCCCAGACTGACCCTTCTTTATAAAGAACAATCATAAAACTATTTGAATGGTTTTTCTTTCTTTGTAATAATTGGGAGATCATATGTGTGTTAGATTGTATGTTATTCACTATAGATTTTAACTGGGATGGAACTCTTCATCCCTTTCTCCCTATGAACTCCAACCATCTTTGGGCTATGAGTGATGTGGATATGTTTGGAAATTCCTTTTGTTCATCAGATGGTGGTTGCTCTCTTTGCAACATTAGAGAACTTGTGATCTATCATGCCAGCCAAAGGAATCTCCATTGTGGCTTTGGGTTGGGTGATCTAATGAGGATCCTTGTTTATGGGATCATGTCTATTTTTTTAAAGGGTGTTGTTAGGCTTTTCCTAACACCTTTTGTGGGATGTTGGATGGAGTTTACTAATGGCATGGTCTACTTCATCCATTTCATTTTGCAAGGATTGTACATTTCCTCCTTTTGTGTTGAAAGTACCCCTCTTTCAGTCTCTCTTATCACTTAATCAGGTGATTGTTAGCAGTTTTAAAGGGCTCACCAGTCCTTAGTTTTTTTATTTGGTTAAATCTTGTATCTTTGGTGGGGGCTTGTCCCATGTTGGACTATGATAATGTTGGCCATGTCTGGTGGCCTTCTTGTTCCCAAACCTTTGTCTTTGGTAGAGGTAGATCTTGGGTACTTTTTACCTAGTCTTTGGTCACTAGTTATTGATTAATTTTTTGTTAATGAGAAATTAAGGTATTATTAATAGTAACTAGTGACAACCCTCCAAGATGTCCTCTATTTGTACCCTAGGCCAACGCCCTCTTGCTGATTATCTTATCAAAAATAATGTTCATTTGATTTTCGCATGACTTTCCAATATGAACCAATACACAAAAAGAAAAAAGTTTATTTCAAAATACACTATCAAATTCTATATATTTATTAGCTATGAATTAATAAAATAAATTGAATGCATTATTAAAATGTAACCATTTTAATATAAACAATAATGCTCATGTTGTTCAAGCCACTAATGAGTTGGAGTTTGATTGAATAAATTAAATGCATTGAATATGTAATCTCAAAAGAGAGGATTTTAATCTATACAAAAATTTCCATCATGAACTAGTATAAAGGTAAATGATAATTTTACAATTATTATAATAAAAAACTAATATATGTATTTAAAATGTTAAAGCTCAATATTTAAATCTTATATGCCAATTGGCTAAATTAATGAAAGAAAGTTCTAAAATAAATAATAGAAGAAACTAAATACAAAAACTGCATCATATTCATGTCTTGATCATTCCTTGCCAAATATTTTGAAATTGCCTACTATCTATAAGTTCAACCATGCATTTTGGGGGAAAAAGAAATCCTACTAGTCAAAGAAAAATGTTTGTTAGTTCTAAATTTTTAATGGTTATAATTGTTTTTTATAGATTCATCTATTTTTATATACACATTTCTAATTTGAGATATCAAATTCCATTTTTACAAATAAAATATTAGCTTTTGTTGCAAAAGTTTTGCAAAGTTTCTTGCATTTTTACCCCAATTACTTCAAATCCATTTACACTTATAATGTCATGTAATTAGAATGTTCAAAACTTATTTGATTTAGTCAAATGCAACCTATTTGACAGCCCTAGATGATCAATCAAAATAAGCTCTATAACAAACCTTGTTTTCTGATATATTTGGTTTGGTAGTGTGGATCTATTTGACAAACCCATTTCAACGATTATGTCATCTTTAGTATGATTAGGCTCTAAATTCTTCATGAAGATCTCTACAAATGTTTTCCACTTAATTACTATAGAAACATTGAAGATTGATGTAAGAGGTTATTAATATGATCATGACTCATATAGCATGATTCATGTAATGTAGCTAGCTTGGATAAAGTGTTTATGAGATAAAGATAAGATAAGATAAATCTATTAATGTCCAACAAAAGGCCACCAAGGGTCTAAGGGACTGAAAGCATACAATCAAGGAAGTAATGGACTACAAGACACCAAGCGGTGTCTGGGAAAGAGCAAGCGAGATCAAAATAAATAAAACAACAAAGGGGCCAACAAGGAGGCAAGAACTAGGGACACTTCTTCCACTAAAAGAACTCCAACACCAAACGAGATGAATTTGGGCATGAAGGACCTTTGGTCTATCATTGTGACTTGTTGGAGTGGTGTCATTGATGAGTGAGAGTAGTAGTAAATCTAGTTCAGGGTCTCACAGATTGAGAGTGTCCAGCCACGGGGGTATTGTTAGTGTTGGAGGTTTGCTTCACCCCCCCTCATCGGAGACAAGGAGGAGAAGAAGAAGGTATTGATGAGGAGTTGATCTGTTACCTTCTGGGGGGTCAAGCACTACAAAGTGGACTCTCAAAGCTACATCACCTCCCTGAGATAGAGTGCCAAGCATCTTTGATCCATATACATGAAGAAAGTTGTGAGGGAACTACACTCTCTAAATAGGAAATAGAACCTTCCTCTTATCTCATAGTATGATGGGTAGCGGAAGATGAAATGGGTCTCTATCTTGGCCTCAAACAAGGAGCATAAACAACAGATCTAGTCCTCTCTACTCATATGATGATCAATCTGTATCCATAACTGATGCAGGAGCATCCAAAGGTATAAGGGCAATCCTGTGTCACCCAAAAAATGTACTTAGACTTAGTTTCTATTTCATGTCTTTACATTTTTGGATACCCATTTGGCTCAAATAAAGGTTCCAACTCTCATAGTTCAACTATCAGTGCGTTTGAAAATCTTGGAAAAATAGGAGCATGTATTTGGGCCATCATTTCGATAAACTAGAAGGTGTGAATTGGCCAGATGAATGTAATCATGATTTAGAGCATTCCAAAAAAAGAATCAGGTCAATAGGCCCCACGGTTTGAAAGTTATTGCAGTTTTTCGAGTTTTGGAGACCTCCTAAGAATTCTTCAAAGTCAGGTTTGGGGCATTAAATGACCTCAAAAAGGGTCAAAAAATGGGATACGAGCAAAGCTTGTCCATAGGGCTATAGAGCGCTTCGAGAGCTTTCCAAAAATGTAAACGGTTCGTCAATCGGAGCTACGGTTCAAAAGTTATGCCTCCCGGAAGTTCGATTACCATTTCTGGATTCTTCTAGATTTGCACCGACTTCTAACGCAGCTTCCAGAACCTTCTATTTCATCGGTGGATGCCTACTAGCACTTTCTAGAATGTACTCCTAGTCATTAACCCTTCGGGGTCTATTTAAGGAGATTTATGGCATTGTAAAAGGCAGTTCGGAGTGGAGTTTGAGAGGATGTGCTAAAAGGAGAAATATTCTCAGATTTATGCTATTGTAAGCCCTTAGGGCATGTTCTAAAGTTTATTTTCTCTGTACTATTTGTACTAGCTTATTTTTTCAGTTAATATAATTTCCCTTTTCTGTTGTGTCCATTCTGTTCTTGGGTTGTGTCCCCATCAATAACCATTGGGGAAAACTCTGAAAGATCCAAAGGAGATGTGTAAGACATGGCACTAGTGTCACTATAAGTAGCTAATCTGTGTAATAACCCCATCAGTGATAACCAAGAAGTTCTCAACATAAAAGGCCATCTTAAGATGTAACCCCCTAACCAAGTTACCCTAGGTCGTGGTGATGTATTGTCTATAAATATCTATCCTGACATGCCCATTCAACTCCTGTGGTGGTGACAGGAGATGGGCAAGAGCATACACTAAAAACTATAAGGAAGGGAGGTGGTCAATATTAATCCCATTATAGCTCGACAAAGAGGTCACTTGAGGATACCAACATCAATCCCTAGGGGAGGCATTTGAAGTAGAAATGGCAATAAAGGAGCAATATGCCAAGTAAGAATATTAGTGACGATCAATCGCTGAGACTACAAAGCCATGGAGATGGTGATGAAACCAAACCAGATAAAAATATAGCACTAAGTCTAAAAGGGTGAGCTCTGAATTCTATCAAAATAATGTCATGGGGGATGAATCCATGGCATATGATAATCCATCTAAGAAACAAAGTCTGAACATGCTCAATAGAGGCCTAGCCTGAGTCTAGAAGAGACGGTCCCCAAACCATGAACCATAAAGCACTGTTGGCCTAACCAAGGAGTCTAGAAGGGACAACTTGGACATCATGTCTTGGAAGTGGTGTCTGAAGCATTATTTTTCTAGCATAGCAAGGGATAACATCCCCTTGTTAACTTTGGGTTGGATTCTTGATCTCATACTAAAGTGATGTCCCAAAAACTTGACACCAAGATATGTGTAAGAAGAGGTGATCTCAATCTCCTATCCCTAAAAATAAAAGTGCAAATCAAATATCTTTAGATGGTTGAATACCATAACCTGAGTCTTACTCAGGTTCACAGTCAACTGTCGTAAGTCATAGAAATGAGCCCAAGATATCAAGGAGCCTTTGAAGACTCTCAAGAGAAGATGTTATAAGAACCACATTGTCAGCATATAGGAGAATGGAGATCAATACTTGGTGTAAGTAGCAACCATCACCTGGGAGTGAAGACTCTCTGAGGAAGGTCTAAAGCTCATCAATATAAATGCCAAACAATGTGGGGGAAAGAGGGAAACCTTGTTTCATCCCAATAATTCTCTAGATAGGAGCCAAGAAACCCTCAAGGGTCCTAAATCTACCCACAATGTTCTCATATAACCTCATAATAGTTTTCAATAAGATCTTTGAAATCATGATGTCTCTAAGCTAATGGAAAAGAGCCCCCTGTAGGATGGCGTCAAAGGTCGTACAAAATTCTATGAAACACAATAAAATTTTCCAAAGCAGTGTTGAACCTCCTCAATAATATCCTATAATGTCATGATGTGGTCCATGGTCTAGTAACTTACACAAAACCTAGCCTGGCCTCTAGCTCTATAACCTCTCCTATCGATCACTCTAGTAAGAGTAGTGTTTAGTGTTGTGGTGTAGAGCTTGGAAAAGGTGTGTCCAATCATGATAGTCCTATAGTTGTTAGGGTCTGAAGTCAATCTAGACTTGTGGATTAGGTAGATAACATGTCTCAACTAGGAGTCTGGGAAGCTAGTACAAACCACTTTGTTAAAGAGTGTAGGAAGAAAGGAGCACAACATTGAGGTGTCAAGATTGAGGAGCTCCACCTAAAAACCCTCCTCGTTGGCTGCCCTACTAAATATCATGCATTTGATGGCCTCAATAATGTTGGAGGGGGTAAAGAGATGGCAGAAATGGGGAGGTGGGGTGAGGTGAAGGGGGGGATGGACTGGGATGTTGTACAAAGTGGAGACATGAGAGGTGAAGAAGATGAAATCGAGGGAGGAGAGCAAGGTGGTGTGACAAGGGAATAAAGCATGCCAGAATAGATTAGGATCCTAAGAAAGTGTGGCACACAAGGAGCGAAACTAGGAGTTAATGAATGACCATTGCTTGGATCGAAGGAAATGGTGATAAAAGGGATGAAGGTTGTTGAAAGCAGCGAAGCAAGTCTCAAAGGTTGAACACAACTGGCTAGGGCAGTAGGGGGTGGGGAAGGGAAAGTGGGGGGATGAAGCTAAGGGTAGGGGGAGAAGCTAAGTGAAAGGCTAAGGAGTGCATGATAGGCCAAGAGAAGGTGGGAGATGGAGAAATGGAAAATTGACTAAATTTAGGGGCCTAAAGAAAGAGCATAGTCCACAACGCCCGTACCACCTGAGTGTGGCCAGCAACGAAGGAACTCAGAACTAGGAAAGTATAAGAGGTGATTTAGAATCACCATGTCAAAGGACTCACACATCTGGAGGAGGTGGCACCCATAACTAGATAGAAACCCACCACTATCATCGGAGGTGCATTGGAGCCCAAGACTGGTCGGATCAACCTCTAAAGTGCAAGACCATTTAGAACCATGGTCATGTAAAGGTGTCTGCAAATCTTTGGTTCGAGCATTAAAGTCTCCTAAAATAATAATGTCACCCCTATCCACAAACATGGAGACACACTCCTATAAGTTTGAGAAAGGTTCTTTATCCTCTCCACTATGACTAGCATAGGTGAGAAGTAGCAAACAGTGATGAAGATATCTCTTTGATGATGTCTAGTGTGACTAGTATGTTTGATGTGGATCCAAAGGAACCTAGTATGGACATTGGTATATATGATTGAGGTAGCCTCAAAAAGATCATCCCTAATCAGAAAAGTCACACCTCTAGAACCCCGAACCCCACCAAAACTATGAACCTCCTCTCTACATATGGATAATCACTAATAGCCTGCAAACCTTGGAAGAGGATAATTTAGACTCTCATGAGTCTCTATGATGATAAGGATGCCTACTGAGCCAACTGTGTCCTGAAATAGGTTAGGTAGGGACCATAGCGAGTCATTGTCATTCCAACAGTTAACAAGAATAGAGTTAAAGGAAGACCCACTCTTGTTAGACTATTGGTATGCATTTCATTTGGTCTTGTCAATCTATCTCAACACCCAACCACTAGGGGGAATCATGGATAACTACCTTGAAATTTTGAATCATAGCCCACTTCCCACTATTCCTAGCCTCATTGACTAGGCCCCTAGAGTGTTTCAGTTGTACCACCTATGATTCAATAAGATCTTAATCCAAATAAGTTTTTGTAGGAAGAGAGAATAACATATTCTTTTCTCTAACAGCCCAAAGCCTATCTGAGAAGGAGTGAAAGTGGAGAAAGAGGGTGTCATCTGGGCCTAGCCAGCATTTTTCTAGTGAAATATATGAAATGTCAAGCTGGTCTACAAGGAAAGAATGTCCAGTAGCAAGAGGGTTAGAAGTGGAAGGAATAGCACAGACCCAAATGTTTAGTTCTTGAGCACATCTCGTCCACTCCTCATCTATCTTCCCTTGGACCAGCTTCTCAATGCCTAAGACAGGTGTTGTAGTAGTAATGTTACACAAGGCAGCCCAAATCTTTACTTTTTGTTCAGTTTCATATATGAGTGATGAATTTTTATCAATAATTTCAATCTCTCTCTCCTTAATAATTGTGAGGTCTACGGTTCTAGTGTTGAAAGTTGCTGAGAGATTATCAATAACAGTTGTATTACAAGCTGACAACTACTTAAGTTCTAGGATTTATGCTGAGAGAGACTTGACTGTGTCTTTAAGTTGTAGGTCTGATTTAACCTAAGATTCTAGTGTAAGAACTTGTTATGTTAATTTGTGAGAGAAAAAAACAAATTTTAATTAGATAGCATGTTATGCTTAAACTAGTGAATTAAAAAAAATTCTCCTCAAACTTGTGATCATCTCAATAAGATACAAATAAAGATGAATCATCAAGACCTATGACCATGAACCAACTGACATGGAATCAAACATTTGTAGCATTGCAATGAAATATTTTTCTCCAATTTACCTTCTGTCTAATATTTGGCATGTCATCCTAGATTTGAAGACATGGCGAGAATAACTAATCTGGCTGGAAAAGTTTTAAAAATCTACTTTATTTGCAAGCATTGACTTGGCTTTATAAAAAAAATCATCTTCCAATTTGATGTATTTTGGGCCTGATCAGGTTTAAAACAATCTGCTGCAAAAATTTGAAACCTAGCTCTCTAACAAAAAAAATTATAATGAGGCTACTATTGAGAAGTTTGATCACAAGACTAAAACATTAGAAATTTTGATGGCATCCTTCCATGCAATTAATTTTGTAATACAATTTCTAAATAATAAAATATCCATTTCATTCTCAACGTATTAAGAGGAGACTTCCATGACCACATTAAAAACATGTAAGAAGGTTTCAACCATTAAAACTTGTTCCAACTAAGATGGCTAATTAGTTATCGAAGTCTATGTGAAAGCTACAAAATAAAACTTAGGAAAGTGCATTCATTGGGTACAAATATCACCATAGTTGAGAAGAGCATACAAGAGCTACCATTTCTTAACCAACCAAGTTAACTCTACAAAATGGCACCCTCATGTGCCATTATTGTAACTTGTGAGACTTTATCCACCTAGGATAAATGGGTAGGTCAAAGGAGAGCCCTAGGGTTTCAAGGAGGTAGCAGTCAAGGTAGAAGGAACTAATGGCGAGGCCAAGATGGCAGAAGAGGTAACAGGCTCCCATTGTGGCATCCTCCACACAACCTCTGGGAGCATCCAAAAAGTGACAAAGCCACCAAGCATCAGGACTCTCAGCAATTTGGGGCTAGCCAAAGAGGTGGGAGAAATCATTGGGGCTTCTCACAGATCTTCCAAGCCTCCAAGGATGGGTTCATGTGAGTGGAGACTAAAAGACCTATTTTTGCCTACTGAGGCAGCAAAGGAAAAACATGCAACAATCGATAATCGAGCAGTTACTATTTGCATTGAATCTAAAAGGTGGAGAGATTTCATCAGCTGATTTAAGAAAGATGGCATTTTTTTATAAATTGAGGATATTTGTCTAGCCTATCAACATATTCAAAAATGATAACTATAATAAGCACCTACCATTGAAATCTTTGCCTTCTTGGTGATTGCTAGGAATGCAAAAGCAATGGATAATGTATAATGGCCTATTTTTATGGTAGCTATTGGACTTTTCATCAAAGATGACTTGGCTTCAACCCTAAGTGGGCTATGATATAGTAAGAGTCGATATGGATCAAGTGTTGGAATTACAATAGGAAAGGTAAACTTCTAGGGGGGTTGAATCAGTAGTTTAAACTTTAATTCATAAAACATTCATCACACATCCATATCATACATTCAATAAGTAAATTGAAATACCATGTAAATCATATATATCTAAATCATGTAAACAAGTAAGAATTCACACATATATGACACCAAATATGATTACCCAAAAACCCTCCAATGAGAATGTAAAACTGGGGTGGGGATGATACCCACAAATCTTCACTACTATAGTAATAAAGTTTATCTAATAAAGGTTACAATGTTTGAACATGAAACATAATCTACCCTATGAAAGGTCTACCCTATTAAAGGCTTTCAAACACTATTAGGTCTCACCTTGCTAAAGGATTTCAACACCCTGTTAAAGGACTTCAACACCCTATTAGAAGTGTACCTTGTTAAAGGACTTTAACTCATAATTAAGAAAGCGCCTTATTAGAAGATTTCAATATAGCCTGTTAGGACTACTCTATTAAGAGATTTAACTGATTCACCTATTAGAATGACTCCGCATTGATCTTGCGGTTAGCACTTTGTTTCTTGATGATAGATCACCTCTAAATTGATGTATTCTTGATCCTTCTTGATCAAATGTCTCTCTATTATATACTATTTCCTTCCTCTATTCTCCTTTAACTAATTTTCAATGCAATTTCACTTCACAATTCCTTAGCCACCATGAATGCTCTATTTGTGCATGCAAAACTTCTCTCGTTGCTCCTTCCATGCACATATGAAGTTTATGATTTGTCCTCCTTAAGAAGACTTAGGTGACTTAAGGTTAGGTATGAGTCAACGGTTGTGGTTCATCCATTTTTCTACTTAAACCTTCCCTTTACCTAATTGGATGCATGTAATTCATAGGGATTCCAACTTAAGATTCGTCCTTATCACAAAATATTGTAATTCAATCTTTAAGTCGGCTCAAAAGTAGTTTACATAGTAGTTTGTGTCATTACAAACAACTATGTCAAAATTGTGTTACTCGACATCTGAATTCTCTGATGCTTGGCATATACTGATTTCTATATTGTGACTCGGCATGTAAATGGCTTAGTTCCCGAATCACTTGGCATACACTATCTAAATGGCTCAATTCTCGAATCACTTGGCATACACTATCTTATACAGGTTGTGCTCGACATGTATTGCTTATTCAACATGATAGACACTCACTTGTCAAAACCAATCTAAGATTGACATCAAGCTCTATAAATTACCCTATGAGCACTAGAATGAAAAAACTTTGAAAATATTGGATAATAATATTGGTAAGTTCCTGAAAGTAGATAAAATTGTTGAAAAAAAAGGATTTTAGTATGTATGAAAGAATTTGCATTGCATGAAAGCCTTGTTAACCACACCCTTAAATGGTTCAGATTTGGATAAGTGAAGGAACATGGTGGCACAAGGTTGAGGTGGAGATAATGGAAAAATGTAGTAAGCGCAAGTCTTAGGAACACAAGATAGAAGAATGCTTAAGTGACAAAAAAGGGAAAGGGTGGGAAGAAGGTCCCTCAGAGTTGAGGTTGGGAGTGGAAATCTCTAATGGGAAAGAAAGAATGGATGAACATATAGAGCATAAGAAAAATCATAAATAAAGTGGTGATGTACTGAAGAAAGCCTCTGATGATAGAAGGGTTAGGCAATTTGAAGGATTTGAAAGACATAAAAGTGTTAGATGAACTTTGAGTCTAGCCTAGATGGATGGTGCTTTGGGGGGAGAAGGATTCCCAGAATAGGAATAGTGATCCCTTGATGGAGGCGAAGCCAAATCTAAAATCCCATTGTGAAAAATAGGGAGTTCATAGTGAGAAGGGAAAACAAAATCCCTTCACCTTAGAAGGATTGGGAGTTGCAGAGCATCCAAAAGGAGACATGCCAGACAAGAGCATTTTGCAAGTGTAAATAGAGAATAGAAAGAGATTAGAGGAAAGTCCAAGATCTTTGGTAGAGGTTGAAGGTTTAATTTAGGACCTTGAGGTAGGAAGAATCAAAAGAGGGCAGCATTAGGGAGACTGAGCAGGTCTTCAAGGACATTCATATATATATATATATATATATATATATATATATATATATATATATATACGTATACATATATATACGTATATATACATATACATATATATACATATATATAGATACATATACATATATATATATACATATACATATATATACATATACATATACATATATAGATATATATATACATATATATACATATATATATACATATATACATATATATACATATATATATATATCCCCAAACCAAGAAGAGGAAACCATTGGGGAGGATGGTGAGGCTAGCCAAGATGGTGGAGGGGATATTGTTGGTATTTTAGATGGGGAGGGGATCACAAAAAAGAGAATCATAAGATAGTCAAAAGCCAAATCTCAGAAGATCAATATAGGAGGAAAGAGGGTAAGAAAGACCAAAGTAAGTTGAGATCCAGGAGAGACTTGTTCTCTCTTAGGAAGAAATAATGTTCATAACACAAAATGTTAAAGGGGCTGCAATGCCCCTAACAAAAGGCGTCTGATCAAAATGTGTTTTGATCAAACGAAGTCGGACGTAGTCTGTTTGCAAGAAACTAAACTTGAGCAAGAGAAAGCAGCAAGGTGTTTAGATGCAAGGAAATTATGGTCAGGATCTTTTGTGAATCCTGAAGAGGCTTTGAGTGGGCTATGGGTTTTATAGAACCTAGGAACAATCAAGGTAGATTTCATAGCTCCTCAAACTAAGAATTGGAAATTAGTGAAAGTAAATATGAAGATGTTGTAGAATTCTATGTATCTAATATAATATTTATAGACCAACAAGGACAGTAAAAAGGGGGGTTTGGAATAGTATCTCAAATGAAATGAATGACATGGGGGAGATCTTTATTATAGGGGAAGATTTTAATGCAACTTTAGAACTAGTTAATAAGAAAGGGAAAAAGGGTCATTGTGTAGAGTCCAATATGATTTTCAGAGCTTTATGATAAGGAATGGACTATGGGAAGTGAACACCAAGAACAATTTGTTCACTTGGATGAACAGAAGGAAAAGGTTCTCACACATAGCTGAAAAGTTTGATCGGTTTTTCCTAACAAGAGATTGGGATTCTCTTTCTTTGATTTTTGAAGTCGTTATCCTTCCTATGGTAGGATCATATCACTTCTCATTTGCTTTAATGGTGCAAAAATACTCAGTCTTGTTAAGATGCCTTTTCAACATGGAGAGGCCATGGTTACAAGATGTGGGCTTTTGGATATGGTAGTAGATTGGTGAAAAATAGCTACCCCCATAGAGGGCAATAAAACTTTCCAGTTGTTTCAAAAAACTACAATTCATCAAGAATAATTTGAAGAGTTGGAAACGGGTTCATTTTAAAGATATTTTCACAGAGAAGAGTATCCTTAAAGATCAGTTTGAGACTTTCTAAAGAAAGGTGATAGGGGAAGGTATGAATTAAACAAACTTCTTAATGGAAAAATATTTGAGTTACATTATGAAGACATCTCTTAGCTAGAGAAGAAACTTATTGGCACCAAAAATCTCGGGAGAACTAGTTTAAGGGCAGGGATAACAACACACACAAAAATATGTAGTTCCATAAAGCCAAGATGAGAAATCAATAGAATACCATTTGTAGTTAATGAGAAGGCCAGTGTCTCTTTGAAATGGAAGTATCAATAGGAAGGTTGCATCTTTTTACTCTTGGCTTTGGTCTTCAAACAATGTGTCTTCCCCTAAGGAATATGAAGAGGTGCTTGGAGTGATTCCTTTAATTGTGTCTGAAGCAAATAATGAAATGTTGATGGCTAATATTTAGCTAAAGGAAGTCAAAGTGGCAGTTTCTCTTTCAAATGTGACTAGGCACCTAGCTCGAATGATTTCCAAGCCTCCTTCAAAATGTATAGGAAATGATAAAGATGAATTTGTGGGAGATGGTAGAGGAATGACAACGGAAAGGATTTGTTCTAAAGTGTTTTAATAGCACAATGGTGGCTTTAATTCCCAAGAAGGAGATATGGAGTCCTTTGAAGATTATTGCCCCATTTCTCCATGCAAAGTTGTCTGCAAAATTATAACTAAGGTGGCAGCCAATAGATTAAAGAAGAATTCAGAAAGACTTGTATCTAGGGAGAAAAGTCCATTCGGTCCTAACCAATCAACTATGGAGGGGATTATTATAGCCCATGAAGCAATACACTTGATAAGAGTTGCTAAACGGTAGAAGATTTTTGTAAAGCTTGACATTCATAAAGCACATGATAGAGTGCATAGGGGCTTCATGTATAAAGTGGAGGTGTGGATCCAATATCATATCTACAATTTGTAGATGACTGCTAATGGGGGAGGCAATGCTAATGAAGAAGGTTTTTTATAGCTATAGCAAGGCATCTAGTCAAATAATCAATTAGAGAAAATCACAGATAATCTTCTTCAGCTTGGATTAAAATATTTAGAAAAAGACTACCAAGAATTTGGTGTGAGGCAAGGGAGACACCCAGATGAGTGTGTATGCAATATGGAAGGGTGGAAAAGTCATTGGCTTACCTTAGCAAGGAGGATTTGCATGATGAAATTAGTTGTAGCACCAATGCCTCTCTTCTCAATGATCTATTTGGGGATACCAGGGAAACTGATCATAATTACAAAACAAAGAATGAGGAAAAAAAATTGGAGTGGTATTCAAAATCAATTTAAAATTCCCCTCTTTGACATGGGATCAAATCTATAAGCCTAAAGTGAGTGGGGGAGCGGCCTGGGGAAATTGGAAAATCTTGAATGAGACGATGGGGGCCCAATTGGCCTAGCATGTATATAAGTTTTTCAATAAAAAAATGGGCTGAAATATTAGGAACTAAATACTTGGAGAGTGATGAAAGGGAAAGATGATTGATGGTGGAGGATCCTTCAAGAGGTTCTTCATTGTGGAACTTCATTATCAATTGTAGGCCAATTATAATAATAAACCATATTTCACGGCAACAATTGGGGGATGGGAGAAGGGCGAACTTTTGGACTAACTCATGGGATGGTAAAGAGGTCCTCACAAACCATGGTATTCATCTAAGTTACTAGTTCACGTTTTATTCAAAGTTTGAAGTACAAAAAAAAAATTGAAAGGGTTTGGGTTTGTTTGTACAAAAACATGTAAAAACTATATATGTGTGTGTGTGTCTTTATTTATTTGTTTATATATATATATATATATATATATATATATATATATATATATATATATATATATATATATATATATATATATGAAGCCTAGAAACATGAGTTAAAAATAGAATGTCACATAGTATCATAAAATCATATGATTTAAACAACAAAAACACCATAAACTTTAGAACTTGTAATCATAGCATCATGAATCATGATTGTACCGTCATATATTTCAAGTTTAATGATGTAGAGATAAATTCAACGAAAGCAATATCAAAAAGGAACCAGCACTAGCAAGAAATATATATTGAAATTTCTTCTTAATTAATTCTTCAAATGAATAGTAAATACATTTGCTCTCTTACATATTTCTTCCCATAATTTCATATTCCAAAGACTTGCCCTAAACCTAAACCTAAAACTCTATTTATACTTGCTAAGACGGTCTATGGAAAATTCTAGATTATTACAAAATAGGAAAATAGTCTATAGAATACTCTAGATTGATATAGAATGTGCAAGAATGACCCCACAATGATCTGAAAAAATTCCAAGAAAATATCTTATCCTAATGAAAAAATCGGAATAAATTTCTCGAGTTGGCATGTGCATATAACTTGACCTAAATACTTTATGTGGGTGCTCCTACACCATACTCCCCAAGAAAATGGATCTCAAGTCCACTTGAGATGAGCTCGTGTAGAGTGGTACCTTGCTTCTTGATATCTTGTTCGGTCATCCGCACAGCATCAACATCTGAATAACCTTTGAGTTGTACCAAATACTGCTTGGACTCCTTTCCTCTTCTCTGCTTAATGACTTTGGTGTCAAGTATCCTTTCTAGTTGTGGTGTATGCTTAAATGGTAGACGTCGAATGTCTTCTATATCAGCAATCTGTCATGTATCAATTTCTTCAATGGGAGTTTTGAATGGTGTGAGGTCTGCTATGTTGAAGATGGGAGAAATGCCAATCTTAGGTAGCAATTGAATCTCATAAGCATTTGGTCCAAACTTCTTTAATATTTGACAAGGACCTAGTTTTCTCAACATAAGTTTGGTATATTTACCTTTTGGTAGCCTCTCCTTCTTGAGATTTGCCCATACTAAATCACCCACTTCAAATTCTAAGTGTCTCTGTTTCTTATCTACATGCTTCTTATACTTGTCAAAAGTTTGTTGGAGTTGTGTTTTGACTTCATCACGAATTTCTTTTATGGCAGTAGAAAATTCTTCTCCTTGGGCACTAACTTGTTTCTGTGAACTCATATCTCTTAACTCAAAAATCCCTCTAGGATTAATTCCATATACCACTTGAAATGGTGACTTTCTTGTACTTCTATTGATGGAGTCATTATATGAAAATTCAGCTTGGGGAAGGATTACATTCCATTTTGTTGCATGTTGTCTTGTGAGTGTTCTTAACAAATTGCTCAAAGTTCTATTAACTACCTATGTTTGGCCATCAGTTTGAGGGTGGTAGGCTGATGAGAATGATAAATTGGTTCCAAGTTTCCTCCATAAAGTTCTCCAAAAGTGTCCTACAAACTTCACATCCCTGTTTGAAACTATGTTGAGAGGTATCCCATGAATCCTTATAACTTCCTTGAAAAAGAGATCTGCTATATGAGAAGCATCATTGGTCGACTTACATGGTAAGAAGTGAGCCATTTTGTTGAACCTATCTACTACAAAAAAATACACTATCATGTCCCTTTTGTGTTCGTGGCAGCCCCATTATAAAATCCATCGTTATGCTTTCCCAGGGTCTAAATGGTATTGGAAAAGGTTGATAAAGCCCTGCATTTGTAGTCCTTCCTTTGGCCCTTTGACAAATCATACATGTTTCCACAAAGTTTCTAACATCAGTCTGAAGTTTAAGCCAATAGTAGTACCTTCTAACCATTTCTAAGATTTTATCCAAACCAAAATGTCTATCCATTGTTCCACTATGCTTCTCTTTGATAATGTTTGTTCTCATAGAGCACCTGGGTACACGTAGTTGTCCTTTTTTGAAAAGTCTGTCTTGTATCAAAAAATTAGGAAAATCAGCATGGTACTTTTCACCAAACTCCATACATACCTTGTAGATGTCACCAAAATCTAGATTTGCTACATACATGTCCTTGAGTGCTTCAATTCCCACACTTTCTAGCTATATCTGGGAGACAATCAGATTCCTTCTACTAAGAGCATCAGCAACCTTGTTTGATATGCCCTTATTATGCTTGATGGTGAAGGTATATGCTTGTAAATACTCCATCGATTTCATGTGCATGTGACTTAATTTGTCTTGGCTATTTATAAAACTAAGTGCTTGGTTATCAGTATACACAAAAAACTCCTTTGGCAACAAGTAGTGTCTCCACCTTTTGAGAGCTTGAATCAATGCATACATTTCTAGGTCATAGGAAGAATATTTCTGCTTGGCTTCATTGAATTTTTCACTTGAGAAAGCCACTGGTTTTCCTTCTTGACTAAGAACTGCTCCTATAGCAACCTTGCTAGCATCACATTCTACTTGGAAAACTTTGTTAAAATCGGGTAAAGAAAGAATTGGCTACTCACTAACATTTTTCTTAAGCAATTTGAAAGCTTCATTTGCTGATTGACTCCATGCAAACTTACACTTCCTTCCTCCTTTAATAGTTTCTAACATAGGAGCACATATATGACTAAAATTTCTTATGAATTTCCTATAAAATGTAGCAAGACCATGAAAGCTTCTAACATCTCCAACTATTCTCGGGGGTGGCCAGCATAGTATAGCACTTACCTTTTCTTTATCCATCTTCAAGCTACCTTGGAAGATCAGAAAACCTAGATATGTCAGCTCCTCTTGCATAAACAAACACTTTATCAAATTTATTACTAATTTCTCCTCATGAAGTCTTCTCAAAACCATGTCAATGTGCTCTAGGTGTTCTTTCTTTGTCTTGCTAAAAATTAATATGTCATCTAAATATACTATGACGAACTTGCCATTGAAGTCTTTGAGTATTTCATTCATAAGTCTCATGAAGGTACTAGAAGCATTAGAGAGTCCAAATGACATTACCTTCCATTCATATAATCCATCATTGGTTTTGAATGTTTTCTTCCACTCATCTCCATCTCTTATCCTTATTTGATGGTACCCACTTTTTAAGTCAATCTTGGAGAAATACTTTGCACCTCTCAAACAATCAAACAAATCTTCAATTCTTGGCATTGGAAACCTATATCTGATTGTAATCTTATTAATGGCTTTAGAATCAATGCACAACCTCCAAGTTCCTTCCTTCTTGGGTGCCAAAACAACAAGTATAGGACATGGGCTTAAGCTTTTCGTAATCAAGCCAAAATCGAGTAACTCCTTTACTTGTCTAGCAATCTCTTCATTTTGTTGTGGTGTCATCTTGTATGCAGCCTTATTGGGTAAAGTAGCTCCAGGAATGAAATCAATACAATGACTAATGTCTCATATAGGTGGTAAAGACTTTGGCATACCTTTTGAAATCAAACCTTCATATTTATCCAAAAGTTCTTTCACTTCATTAGGAACTGCCTTTTTTGTTTTACCCTCCTTTCTGTCATTGCCAACAGGTTCTTGTGGTTGTGGGTTCGGCATCAAAAGAAAAAAAGGCTTAGGTTCATCCTTGATGTTCCATAAGAATTTCTTTTTATCAACCATCATAATTTTGGCTTCCCTCTCTTTATTTTCCTCCACTTCCTCATGATCAACAAATGGAATCAATCCAATCACCTTTCCATCCTTCTTGATTGTGTATATATTGAGTTTTTCATCATGTTGTGCCTACAAATCATACTGTCAGGGCCTACCAAATAATAGGTGGCATGCATCCATGTCAACTATATCACACAAAATTTTGTCCTTATACTTTCCAACCTGAAAATCAACCCATGCTTGCTCATTTACCAGAGTCTGTTGACCCTTTGTTAGCCATGAAACCTTGTAAGGAAAAGGATGAGGTATTCTCCTAAGTTTTAACTTCTCAACCATCTCAAGAGAAACTAAATTCTCAATAGATCCTGAATCAATAATGACTTTACATACCTTACCTCCAAATTTGCAAGCAGTCCTAAAGATAGTTTTCCTTTGCGGTGGTTCCATGGTAGTAGGCACTTTCAAAAGTGTTCTTCTCATCATTAAACTTTCTCCTCTTTTAGGTACACTATCTGAGTCAGCTATCTCCTTCTCTTGGTATTCATCATCTTGTACCAAATGTGTTCTTCTTTCACCTTGTGAACTTGAACTAGCTCTATCTGGACACCTAGATGCATAATGTCCCTCTTTATTGCAATTGAAACAAACAATTGGACTCGCCCTTCTGCACCAAATCCACCACTTGAATTACCTCTTCTACCTTGGAAGTTACCTCTAAAATTTTCTTCGCTTTGACTAGTTTCTTGCTTTATCTCCTTATGATCTTCCTAGTTTTTTCCTCTTCCTTGGAAATTTCCTCTTCCCCTTTGATTTCTTCTTCTTCCTCTACTATTTTGTTCTTGCCTTCTTTTCAATTTGCTAGTTGATAACATTTATGTATTGTATCTGTACATAATAAATTAAGTTCTTCTTGAATGTTCAACCTCAACCCATTGAGATATCTAGCAACTTTTACACTTTCACATTCACTATGCTTTTCCCTGAGGCTTAGTTTTTGGAATTCTTCAGTATAGGCAATGACATCTAGCTCCTTTTGTCTTAAACTTTGTCTCCTTTGATGAAGTTGGATTTCATAATCCTCAAGTAAGTATGTTTCTCTCACCTTGGCACACATCCTTTCCCATGAAGTTATCGTGTTCTTACCTTCTTTGACCCTTTCTCCTTGAATGAAATTCCACCAAGTGAGAGCTAGTCCCTTCAACTTTGACTTGGCAATTTTTACTTTATCCTTCTTTGCTATATTTTCACATTCAAAATGGTTGTTCAAGGCTTCTATCCAATCTACAACAACATCAGCATCCATTTTTCCTGAGAAGATGGGTAGGTCACCTTTGGCATCCTTCTTACCAACTCTTTCAAGGGCTTCTATAAAGTATCTCTGGTCTGCAGGTAAGTTAACCACCTCCTACTCAGGGGTATCCTCTTCTTCCCCTTCTTCCTCTTGCTCTGAGGAAACCTTTGCTTTCTTTTCTATCCAGCCCTTCATCTTCTCAAATTCATCTAATAACCACTTATTGATTTTCTCCTGTTCTTGCATCTTATTTGCCAGTTCAGCATTGGTGACCATGTTTGATATTTCAGCTTTTGACTCTGATCCAGACATAAAATCTAATTTCCTCAAGAGCTTTCCCCAAGCTTTGATACCAAAAATGATGTAGAGATAAATTCAACAGAAGCAATATCAAAAAGGAACCAGCACCAGCAAGAAATATATATTGAAATTTCTTCTTAATTAATTCTTCAAATGAATAGTAAATAGATTTTCTCTCTTACAGATTTCTTCTCGTAATTTCATATTCCAAATACTTTCCCTAAACCTCAACCTAAAACTCTATTTATACTTGCTAAGATGGTCTACGAAAAATTCTAGATTATTACAAAATAGGAAAAACAATCTATAGAATACTCTAGATTGATATAGAATGTGGAAGAATGACCCCACAATGATCTGAACAAATTCCAAGAAAATATCTTATCCTAATGACAAAATCGAAATAAATTTCTCAAGTCGACACATGCATAAAACTTGACCTAAATACTTTATGTGGGTGCTCCTACACCATTTAACATCAAAGATTCAAAACATTAAAATTAAATCATAACAAGAAGTTAAAGTATCACTAATTCAAGTTCAACTCATGGATTAAAAATTGCAATGTTGTCGTGTTAGAGTTGCATTTTATTTTATTTTATTATGGGGAACTAATACTAAGTTGAGTGGTTGGAAATGCTTGTAAATGCATAAATATGTAGTCCAAACTTGAATGCACATATTGGAGAAGGAAGAAATAGTTAGTTGGCCTCTTATCACTCTGTCTTTTCACACATTGTAGTCTGATTTCTTACTTTTCTACAAATTGTACCTTCATGTAATGTTTTGCACGTGTTTGAGGATGTTAGAGTAGTGAATTAATTTTCCATTGCATTTGGTTTCATTCAATCCAAAATAACCTACATGTATACCACAAATAAGAATTAAAATCCAACATATGTATTTCACTTACACTTTTTAGGGTTAATGATGTAAAAACTTTATAAAATTTGCAAAAAAAAAAGTCACTTTTTGGTCATTCGTGGGATGACCAATTCGCCCAGGTTTGACCTTGGTTTGAACGATGTTAGACCAATTTTCCCGAGTCCATCCATCGTGGCACCAAGTTCGAATTGGGGCCCCCAAAATCAAACCCTGGTCAAACCAGACAATGAATTGTACCCAACCTAGTATCTAATTGTATTGGGGCTAGTTGGGGAGGGCGAACCCAAGTAACTAAGGTATTTATCATCAACCGATGCATACCACAAAGTAAGGTTTGGTAATAAAAGTAAATCAATTTAATAACTAAAGGGATAAATTTTGGGAGGTGATAAGTGTTGGAAAGACCTATTTGATTTGGGGCTAGATTATGAAGATTTACAGTTGCTTAGAGAAATATTCAAGAGTAAATCATTATCCCTTCCTAGTGTCTTAGCTAAGATAATATGGTGTGGTTCAATTAGAGGGGACTACTCGATGAAGGTTGAATACAAATTATTGTAGAACTAAGCTAGAATGGAGGATTGGCCAGAGAGATTAAGTTGAACCAATCATTGTTTACCAAAAGCATGAGCGTTTACTTGGCTAGCATGCAGAGGCATAATTTTAACAAGGGACAGGCTAAAGAGGATTGGATTTGTTGGACCTTTTAAAATGCTTCCTATATAAAAAGGAAGAGGAGATTTTGGATCACCTTCTCCTCAATTATAAATTTTCACACAAGTGCTAGAAATTTGTTCTCAATCAAGCTTAGGATGGTTTGGTCTTTTACCTCATTCAAATTAGTGAGTTGGCTAATGCTTAGTTCATTCCATATGAATAGTCAACATTCTCGAGCATTTGGCACATTTGTCCGTCATCAGTTATTTGGAAGATTTGGAAAAAATGGAATAGAAGGATATTTGAGGAGAAAGGAGAACTAAAAAATCCCTGGCAAGACTATAGAGGACAATGTTGCCCCACTTTTGTTCTTCAAATTTGTTTCAAAAGTGAGTTCTATATATCCTAGCAGAAATTAAAGTTTTTCCTTATACGTGTTCAAGTTTAGGTATAATCCTGATAGGTAGGCGGTCTTCATCGAGTTTTCCCTAAATCCTTCCTCAATTTTGCAAATCAGGCGAGTTGTCAAAATTCATGTAATACGTCGGGTAGGTTTAGTACCCAACTCAGTGAAAACCAGGATTTTCTCAATCCTAACAAATCAAGTTCACAAGATTGTTTCTAATGCTTTGTAATTCTCAAAGATTTCATATCTTTGTAGCAACTGCAAAGAAAGAGTCTATTGCTATGACTTCAATGACTTATCGGTGGTCAAGTTAAGTAATTTCAAGCTATATCGATGGCCAATGAAATAACCTTTGGTAGAAAAATGTCATATTGTCTTCTCCTCGACAGGTTTTCAACCCATGAAGTTGATTTTTTGCAAAACTAATATAACCGAAATTCAAGATGCTAAGTAACCTCTGAGTGAACAATTATACCTTGTTTAAGCATCTTGAACAATAAAAGTCGAGCTTTATCAAATATTAGACAATATAGAAACATTGGTGGAAAATTCAAAATCGCCTTCTCCTCAATGGGTTTTCAACCCATGAAAGCAATTTTCTGCCTCATCAAGGAAATCAAGGCAATGAAGAAGATTTAGTTCAAATGAAGAACCTAATACATGATAGGATGATAATGGAACAAAATGGACTGTCACAAATGAAAGATGTGATTCGGATCTCACTCTACAGATTTTCATTGACAGAGTACTCCAAAGACAATTTTTTGAAGCTAAGGGGAAAATAGAAAAGTGAATAATGGGTTAATGCAAAGTTATCGTTACAACCAATGGAATGGTGAAAGGACTTTTAAATATCCGTTGAACCTTTGCATTTACTTTTAACGGATATTTCTTCAAATTATCACTTGTGTGGCACGCCTCACTTCTACCAATGCGCATAGCTTTTAAAATCTAGCAATTATGGAAGTCTATTGTCTTTTCACCTTTCAATTCAAAATCCTATTTGTAAGCTATGACCACTAAGTTTGCGGGTTTTGATGGTTTGACTGGGATCAAGTCTAAACTGCAAAATTTCACAATTGCATCCCTCTGTTTCTTTGATATAGCAAACTTCCAAAAGAGGGTAAAGGTCAAACGCATCCATCCTATCACCGAGAAGCTTTGAGGAAGTGGTTTGGTTGAAGTCGTTGGTTTCTCGATTGCAGTTCAAGCCCCAGAATTCATATACGAGTGCTATTAGAAACAACAGTCCACCATGTTAACTAAGCTAGGGGTGTGAATTAGTTATCCAATAATTAAAACATTTAGCAACCTTTAAAAACTTTACCATTCAACCAAAGTAAACAGCAACTATAACAAGATGCACATAGACAATTACACAAGATATGTTAACTAAGGAAACCCTTGATTAGAGGGAAAACCCTAGTGGGAATGATGCCCACAAGATGATGCACTAATATAAATATTCCTTGTTAGAGGATGGACCCTATTAGGAGTCTATTACAACATTTAGTACATATGAGTCCCTATTAGGAGACTTTGAATCCTTGTTAGAAGATTTCAACCTAGTTAGGAGTTGTGCCAACCCAGTTAGGAGTTGTGCCAACCCTGGTAGGAGTTGTGGAAGACAGAAGGACCCAATGTCCAAACAGCTTCTAGGGAAAGATCATCGAACTCACTGTCCAACTGATCTCTCAACTATTCCTTGTAGAATAATTGTATATAATGTACTTTAACTTCTTTCCTATGTCCTGTCAACTAGACCAATCATTGTCAGACCTTGTAGACCAAGTCAGGAACCTCGGATCCAAGTATAAAACTTTAGATCACACAATAAAATCTTGGCAACGAAGTTTCCTTCACTTTTACTTTTCTCTGCTTAACTTCACATTCCACTCTTTGTATTGCTTACAATCAATCCCATTCCTCCTTACATGATAAAGGAAAATATCCTTCCTTTATACCAAATCCATAAAACAATTCCATGAGTCGGCTATTACACCTTCTCAATTAATTATTATAGGACCACATTAAAAACACATTACACTTAGCCATAACAATAATATTTTGCCTTGTAATTTGAATAACTTTTTGTACATGTAATATTATGATGAGCAAGCTTAGCCACATCCTCACCAACATGTCTTTTGTACATCTTTAACTTTGGATTCTCAAAATAATAACTCTGCTAAGAGATATAACAAGTTTACCAAAACATGTCTCTATAAACTCTATCTCAAAATAGTCTTCACTGAAACTTGCATAACTTCTTCCAGACTTAATATCTTATGCTTCCAAGGTTAGTAGTATATACTAGACACTTAGTAGTATATACTAGACACTTAGTAGTATCTCCCTTTAACCTCGCTGAGAGTACTCAACAATCTATCCATACCAACTTGATCTTTATCGTTGTTCTTCTATCAAATACCACAGAAAACTATTATGTTGACATCAATAACAAACACGGCCATGAATGTAACATATCATATGATAATGATCTAATCGTGTTTCTACAATAATCCACCATAGAAATATCATCAGTATTCATGCTTTCAACAAACTCCCCTTTGACATTGATGGAAACATAGTTGAAAAATATCTAGTTCCACAAATACCAACTGCAAAAGACTATTAATCTTTCTTTTCAAATCCTCTTCATCAATCACTCTTCCATGTTGTACTTCTTCCAAATTGTTCCTTGTACTTTTCCTATTATACTTCTCCTTAATTTTTTTTTCTTCTACCAAACTATTTTTCATACTGTACTTCTCCCCCATTGACATCAATGTCAAAGGTTTCAGCAACCATCATTCTTTGTAACAATTATCTCTGACTTGCTCAAGTGTCCAAAGAAACTATTAAAAAATAATCCAATAAGAGTCCTAGATGACTTTGTCCATCACAGATACTCTCCCATACAGGAAGCATCAGCATTTAGTCTAGACAAACAATAGTGCTCTGTTACACTAGACTAATGCACTCTTGCATCATCTACTCTGATGTAGGAAAGGGCATAACCCCTAACATACCTTACAAATACTCAAAAGTCTCTTTGGGAAGAGGCTTAGTGAAAATATCTGCAATCTTCTCTTTGGTGTTTATATATTCCAATCTAATTTCTTTTTATGTAGCATTCTCTCTCAACATGTGATACTTGATAGAAATGTGCTTAGTCTTATAATGCAACACTAGATTATTTGACAAATTCATTGTGCTTGTGTTGTCACAATGTATGACAACAGGTTCACTAAATTTTATCCTTATATCCTTTTGCATCTACTTCATCCAAACAACTTGATTTCAAATTCTCCTATCATGCTCATTTCAAATTCTTTCTTCATTTCTTCTGCAAACTTGTCACTTTCATCATCATTACCTTCAAATATGATATCATCAAAAAATATTACCAAAATCATTAATCCATCATCAATTTCTTTCTAATAGATATTATTATCTTCCATACCTTTTCTATATCCAAGCTTTGTCAAATGCTTGTCCAACCTTGCATACCAGGTTTTGGGTGCTTACTTCAAGCCATACAATGCTTTCTTCAATCTGCATATTATGTCACTATCATCTATTAAAGGACAACCTTCAGGTTGTTCTATGTATACCTCTTCTTCAAGTTCTCCATTCAAAAATGTTGACTTGACATCCATCTGATATACTTTGAATTTCTTATATATTACATACACTAAAAATAACCTTACTGCTTTTATTCTTGCCACAGGAGCATAGGTTTCATCATAGTCTATTTCTTCTTATTGTGAGTAACCTTTACATAACAATCTTTCCTTATTCCTTACAACTTCACCTTGTTCATTCATCTTGTTTATGAATACCCATTTAGTTTCTATCACATTCTTGTCTGCTAGTCTAGGGACCAACTCTCATTTCTCATTATTTACTATCTAATCCAATTCCTCTTTCATAGCTTGCTTCCAATAGTCATCATTACATGCTTCATATGCATTTTTTCATTCAACTTGAGATATCAAACATAGTTCTCCATTGATTCTTCTTTTCATCACACCTTTATCTCTGCTTCTGATGATCTTCTCAGGTGGATGATTCTTTGTCATATTGTTACCCGAAATAGGAGTTGTTATCTCAACTCTTAGCTCTCTTGAAGGTTTCAAACTTTGTGCCAACCTCAACTCTCCTTCATTCTGCAAATCAATCTCAAAGAATACTTCATCATTCATTGGTTTAGTAACAACATTCTCATCATTTGAATTGTAGTCAACTATTATTTCTTGTATCCTAAATTTTTCATCAACTCTTACATTTGCACTTTCCATTATAGTCTTAATTCTCAAATTGTAACATTTATAAGCCTTACTTTTCAATGAATAACCAAGAAACATACCTTCATCACTTCTGGCATCAAACTTACCAATATCACATCTCTTTTGATATAACATTTACTACCAAAAATTATGAAATACTTAACTATAGGTGAGAGACCAAACCATAGTTCATAAGGGGTCTTGTTTGTGTCTTTCCTGACGTGCACTCTATTCACAATGTATACTATTGTATTCACAGCTTCTCTCCAAAACATCTTGGATACATCATTCTCAGCTAATATAGCTCTTTTTGCTTCTATTACTGACCTATTTCTTCTCACTGCAATGCCATTTTGTTCAGAGGTTTTCGGAGCTGATAACTGTCTTTTGATTCCATTAGTTTCACAAAAGATGTTAAACTCATTTGAAGTAAATTCTCGTCCTCTATCTGATCTTAAACATTTAATCTTCATACTTGATTCATTCTCAACTCTATCCTTCAATATCTTGAACTTTTCAAATGCCTCATATTTTTCTTTAAGAAATACAACCCACATCATTCTAAAAAAATCAACTAAAATCATGAAATTATTTTCACCATAGAATCCTTTAGTCTTCATAGGATCACTAAGATCTATATGTAAAATCTCCAATTTTGTTGTAGCAGTAAACTTCTTGTTGGGAAAAGAAGTCCCGTTATGCTTAGCTAAAACACATTCCTTGCAAATTGTGTTAGTAGGCTTTACAATCTTTGGCAAATCTCTAACCGCAAACACTTTGCTAATCCTCACAATACTATCAAAGTTTATATGACAAAATTTCTTATGTCATAACCAATTGTCACCTACCTTTACAGCCATACATGTCATTTCAATAGGATTCAATTGAAATACATTACCTCTAGATCCGGTTCCTATTCCAATTACCTTTCAATCTTTATCTTTGATCATGCATGTCTTTTCTATGAACTGCAATTGATAACCTTTGTCTACTAGTTGTCCAACACTCAAAAGATTGTGTTTTAAACCATCAACAAAGTATACATCATCACTGTTAGTTTTACCATCAAGAGTTATAGATCCAATACCTTTAACTTGGCATGTTGCATGTTTCCAACTCTGACAATTCCTTTGTCCTGACTTTTGAAGTCAAAAAACTCGTTCATGTCACCAGTCAGATGATGTGAACAACCACTATCAATTATCTAATTAGATTTCTTCTCAACCTATCATGCCAAAGCTACATTCTCTGGAATTTCTTCTTTAATTGCCACAAATCCAGTTTCATCATCACTAGCACTTAATGCTTGTTCATCAGAATCATTATCTTCATTTACATACAAACATTCTCTACCTTTTCTAGGTTTGTGATTTCCCTTATACTTTTTCTCTCTTTTAGGGCACTTAGATGCATAATGACCAAATTTATTACAAGTCCAATATTTAAAGATTTTCCTACCATCCTTTTCTATTCTTACCAGAACGGCTACTCCTATCTTTTTGTCCTCATCAGATCTGCTAATACTAGCAAAGTCTCCTCTAGCACTTGTGCTCCTTGATAAACTAGGTTGAATATTCAAGGCACTGAAAGTTGTTTCTATTCTGGTCAATTTTGCGGATTGTCTAAGTTTATTCTCAATTGTTTCAAGTCTCCCAAGCAATGTCTACTTTGTGAAATCTTTGGTACAAGATATCAACAACTGTATCATTTGAATTGATGGCTTAAACAATAGTGTTAAGCTCTTCAATATCTTTTAGATCACCTCATCATCTTCTTTGGTTCCTCCTTGAGATCTAATACCTACAATAATTTATGATATCTTGCCTACATATCTTCTTATAGATTCATCTTCCATCATTTTAGCATCTTGAAATGCACAAATCTAACTTTGTAGCCTTAATTTCTTAGAATGTTCATCACCTTCAAAACTATTTTCCAAAGCTTTCCAAATCATATGAGAAGTATCAAGTGATTTTACCTGGTTGTACTCTATTTCAGGAAGTGCAGACAATAGTGGTTCTCTAGCTCTCATGTTACACATGAAAAGTTTTCTTTCTTCCTTGGTACAAGTTTCCAAATCCTTTTCAGCAATTATTGTCTTTGTTGATTTTGTCAAGATCCAATATCCTAGACCTATACACAATAGATGTGTCTTCTTCTTTTCCTTCCAAATGTCATAATTTGTTCCATTGAACTTCGGACTATCCTTTCTGAATATGTTTTCCATGAATCTCCCAAAGTTGTTAAGTGTTATCCTCAAGGACCTAATGCTCTGATACCAACTGTTAGAAACAATAGTCCACCAAGATAACTAAGAGGGGTGGTGAATTAGTTATCCAATAATTAAAACATTTATCAACCTTAAACAATCTTAACCCTTCAACCAAAGTAAATAGCAACCATAACAAGATGCACATAGAAAATTACATCAGATATGTTAACCAGGGAAGCCCTTGATCAGAGGGAAAACCTCAGTGGGAATGGTGCCCACAAGATGATGTACTAATATAAATATTCCTTATTAAAGGATGGACCCTGTTTAGAGTCTATTACAACATTTAGTACATATGAGTCCCTATTAGGAGACTTTGAATCCTTGTTAGAAGATTCCAACCCTATTAAGAGTTGTAGAAGACAGAAGGACCCACTGTTCAAACAACTACTGGGGCAAGATCACCGAACTCATTGTCCAACTGATCTCTCAACTATTCTTTGCAGAATAATTGTATGTACTATACTTTAACTTCTTCCTTTGTCCTGTCAACCGGACCAATCACTATGAGACCTTGTAGACCAAGTCACCAACCTCAAATCCAAGTATCAAACTTCGGATCACACAATAAAACCTCAGCAACAAAGTTTTCTTCACTTTTTCTCTACTCTTCTTAACTTCACATCCCTCTCTTTATGATGCTTACAATTAATCGCATTCCTCCTTACATGATAAAAGAAAATGTCCTTCCTTTATACCAAATCCATTAAACAATTCCCTGAGTCGACTATTACACCTCAATTAATTATTATAGGACCACATTAAGAACACGTTACACTTAGCGATAACAATAAGCTTTCGTCTTGTAACTTGAATAACTTTTGTACATGTAATATTATGACGAGCAAGCTTAGCGATGTCATCACCAACATGTCTTCTGTACATCTTTAACTTTGTCTTCTCAGAATAATAACTCTGCTAAGAGATATAACAAGTTTACCAGAACATGCCTCTATAAACTCTATCTCAGAACAGTCTTCACTGAAACTTGCATAACTTCTTCTAGACTTAATATCTTATGCTTCAAAGGTTAGCTACATATACTAGACACTTAGTAGTATCTCCATTTAACCTTGCTAGTGAGAGTACTCAACTATTTGTCTGTACCAACTTGATCTTTACCGTTGTTCTTCGAGGAAGTGGTTTGGTTGAAGTCGTTGGTTTCCCGGTTGCAATTCAAGCCCCAGGACTCATATACAAGTGTGTCCATCATTACAACCCAGAAAAAAAACAGATCATTCTGCCCAATAATACTATCTTGATTTTCATTAACAGAGAGAAAGTGGTAAATTGCCTTTGCATGCCAGAATGGGAGGAATTTTCTGACCTAGCGATCAGCAAGGCTATTTCAGAATTTTGAGCAAAGAAGCTAATCTAGAGCGAGGAGATTATGCAGACATGGTTTCAAAAGCCACAAAGTGACAAAAGAAAAGTCCCCAGGGTCTAACCTCAAGCCAAAAATAATTGATATTATGGTTCTTCTACACAGATTGAAAAGTGAAACCGAAGCCCTAAATTTTGTTGAACAATACTTCTTTTTGGTTCAAGTTATATGTGTGGATACGCAGTATATTGATTGGGCACAAAAGTTAAGCGAAATTCTGTCCAACACTCTCCAAATGGCCAAATTCTATAATTCATTCTAGATGTCCTCGTTCTCGATATATATGTTGGCTTCCTTGCAATTATGGCTTGGTCTCCCATGTTTAGACAATTTCCTGGATGATGTTAAGTCATATGAATTTTATCCTTGCCTTCAGATGCAAAATAGTTATGCAGAATATGTAAGAGTAAATGATGTATTTACCATGAGAATTTGCAGGGAATTGCAGAGGTGCCCAAAACGGAGATTCTCCCTGGAAGCGATGGCTGCCATTAGCCAGTTTGGTTTTTGTTTCATTCAATTTTCTTCTTCCTCTTACTTGCATCTTGCAGCTTTCAATGGATTTCCCCTGAAGCTACCAAGATACTTGAGCGACATGATCGTGCTGATTGAGATCATCCACCAAGCTTTGGAAGTGAAGATCCTAAGCAGGAGTATACGAAAGAAAGGGTATGAGTTCTCCATGAAGGTTGAAGCATTCAGCTGTAGCACCCGATCTAATGCTAAAAATATGACGAAGATTTTTGAGAAGTACAAGCGGGATATGTACAAGGTCTTGAGACCTATGTTCGACCCCAACGAGTATGCTAAAGATGTCTTGCAAATTGGAAGTGTGATAAAGCATAGACACAATTGAAGACTATTGGGCCAACTGCCAAGATGAATTTGAAAGCTGTGATCATGCCTTTCCAAGGTTGATAGTAGATGAGATTAAGCTATACAAAGTGAACATCAATGTGGAGGGAATAGAAGATGATGGTTAGAATACGTACAACACAACTTACTTGACCAAAATAAGAAATACTCCTATAAGCTTTGAACCAGTTGGAGAGGTCGTGGAAGACCTGAACATGATGATGGAAAAAATTTATAAGATTACCGAGAAGTGGATCGAGTGGACTATGGCACGAAAGAAAAGAAGTAAAGGTGTGTCTACCCAATCCACCCCAGATGTAGCTATAGCATCATCTTCCCCTAGTGGTACTTCAAGCACAACTCCATCACTCACTCAAGGCCTAGCTCAACTAGCAGGTGGAGGCGATCAACTTCCTGACAAAAACATTCCTCTAAACAAAACTTGTCAGGATGGTTCAATCCCCATGACCAAGGTCGAAGTAGAGGTTGAAAAGAAGTTTGAGGAACCAAAGGACACTCCAATTCTAGTAGTTCAGTAGCCCTAGGCCAGTCCCATTCCATCTACATGAGCACCACTAGTCTCCTCGAATAGTCCCTCCATTCAGGTAGTTGACCTCAGAGATGGGGAGAGTGGTGAAAGTGAATCCACCAAATCAGATGAAGCAGTAAAGAGAGCATCTGAAGTGGTGAAGACTAGTAAGGCTTCAAAATTCACTTCCTCTGTTTCAAGGAATCCCTTCTCTTCGTCTTCGAAGGTCTTGACTCCCATTAAGAGAAAGATGTTCAATGTGGAGACATTGGGAATTGCATCCAAAGTGATCGACACCAAGTCATGACTCGAAAGCACTTTGGACAAGAAGAGGAAGAGGATAGAATATGGGGCTCCTAATAAAGAGACTTTGTCTTTGGCCATCTACTCTGGGTCAGCATTAAGTAAAGTAAAGAAGCCAAAGACTTTGTCTATCCTCGACCGAGATCTAAACACAAGACACCTCACCATGGAGATCACCAAGCGCACCAAAGAAGGCAGTATTGAGGATCTGACTGCAGCCAACTTTGAATTACAGTCTTTGGATCTAGGGGAGGCTAGGCATGACACCAAGGTGGGCTTATGGAGAGCAACTACCAGAGTGATACAAGAAGAGTTGGAAGATCTCAAACTTGTTGAGTTCAAGTTGAAAGCGGAGACCCATGAGCTCAACAGCTTCATCAGGCAATTGGTTTCCCCATTAGCAAGCATTTTGGGGATACCATCTACTAGTGATCCCATAGCTACATATATTCAAGCTATTATCTCTCAGCTGCAGGAGGACAAGCATTTTGGACAAATTGACAGAGGTTGTAGTGAAAAACTCAAGTCTGAAGGACTTGCAATTATAGAGCAATTAGGTAATGCAGTGTTAAGGCTCGAGACATAAAAGAATAGCATCCCAGCTAACTAGGGAACTCTGTCCGCGAAAAAGTTCTACATATGATCATCTAAATGAAGGCCATCCCAGCTAACTAGGGAACTCTGTCCGCGAAAAAGTTCTACATATGATCATCTAAATGAAGGCCAAAGAAGCAGTCAAAGCCAAGATTTTATAAAAGGGAGACGAGCCTTTGTTTGAATGGCAACAAAGCTTGCAATTCAAAGCTGACATGATCTCCTTGGCAGAAGGACTACAAAAGATGGAAAGCAAAGTTAAAGAGGAACAAGACAGGGATTATGAGTTGTTAAAAGGCCTACACACTAAATCCCAAACAAGTGGGCATGGGAAAGTAGTAGGAGTGGCCATTATGCAAAAGGCTTTCTCTGACTACTTGGATAAGTTAACAGAAAGATCTTTGAACTGTCAAGGCAATGTCGGATCTCCAACAGCTCAGCAGATATATACATGTGGCAACAAAAGAAGTACAAGAGCGATTGAGCACGATCAAAGACTAGGCCAAAGAACACTCCAAGTGGCTTATCAGATACACTAACGTCCACGTCAACAAACACGAGGAGCTCATTCCAATCTTCATTGTTGCCAAGTCCTATAAAGAGAAATTGGGAAAGGAGAATAAGTAAAATGATATTGCTCCTGCTCTTTTTGTATTTTGATATGATTTCATAACTAAAAATTGGATTCTTGCAATTTGACATTTTTTGAGAAGAAGATGAACCGATTCAGATACTTTCTGTAATGGTTCAGAAATCCTATGTACTCAATTGAAAATTAATGAAGAGGTCGGCTAAATTTTGGTGTGAAATACTTCAAATTACAGAGACAACTTGAATGTGTTTTGTATCAATTATTTATTTTTCCATTGCATGCATGAGTTAGAAACATCTCTTTGAGTTGAATTAAACTAATGAATAAACAAAGCTTTTTTCCTCGATTCTAATACAGTAAACTGAAGGTAATCATTGTATTGTTAGAAGTTAAAAAAGAGACTTTTCCTGTGTTGTTTCTTAAGTTAGATTCCTATGCATTTAAAGTTAATATCATTCTGTTAAACATCCTATTCATATAAATAGAATTCACTATTGCATCACCGAGTTTGCAAGTTCATAAGATGTGTGAAGAGTCATAGATTTGGTTAGTATTAAGACTCAAAATTTAGCCTAAGTTAGTTCCTATCTAGGCCTAACTTGGTTTTCCTCTCCTGTTCTCTGGTCAAGAACAAACCCCATCTTAGGATTAGAAGCAAACAAATTCATTGCAAATCATAAACTCAAGGGAGTTGTACCTAAAAATTCAGAGGGAAATTAGTCACTTACAATTTCCCAACTCTAGTAATCAGTCTTTGTTCACAAGATATTGGGCATTTAAAGATTTAATTGAAAAGGAACAATCTGTTTACCAACAAACAATATCAAGGTTGGTGGACACTGAATAATGTTGCAACACACATCAATGTGACAAAGATTCCTTCTTGTCAAGGTGACTCCTTGAAGCAATCCATATGGCCGATGAAAATTTAGGCTGGTTAATGGGCCTTATAGAGCTCAAACTCCTCTACAAAAGATTAAACGTGAATCTTGGAAACCCCAGAGGATGGATGGATGAATATTAATTTTGATGGGGCATCAAAGGGAAACCCAAGCCCATCAAGGGCAAGATTTTTTGTGAGTGACTACAGAGGTAACACTCAAATGTTACAAGTGAGATGTCTGCTAGAAGGAATAAAAAATGAGGCAAATGTCGAGCCTGCACTCTTAACTATCAACTATAAAGACAACAATCAAATTAAAGTGATGAAGCTCCATTTGGAATAGGACTTACAGAGAATTGTCAATGACATTATCAAAGAGAAGTTGAGTGTATTGTACTTAAATGAGCATATTCGTTTATCTATAAGATCAAGACTTTGTGAAATTCGTCCAAAGATTTCAAAATCACTCGTATTAAGAGGGAGGCCAATGAGGTTAACACATTGTCAAAGGTGGAGATTTCTTTTATGGATCAGGATAAGTAGGAAGTAGTGGAGAATTTCAGAGATATTATTAATGGAGGGTGATTTGATTCTTGGAATTATGAACATTAAAGGCAATTGCATAATCAAGCTAGTGCATGGTGTTAGAGCTTGTAATCTTGGTTGTCACCTAACAAATTTTGGTCCCAAGTCACCCCTTTGAAGTTGAACTTGAAGTCGTAATTTACTTCAACTTCAGGTTCAAAGTCTTGTTGGTTTGCCATGTGATAAGCGCACTAGTTTTATCGAGTCAACCTTTGTAAGCTTGAAGTCCAAGTTGATGTTGAAGTCAATCACTCAAAACTTCAACTTCAATTTCAGTGTTGATTTTGTCCGCTAACGATTTTTGTATGAAGATTAAAGATTGTCGAGCCATTCCAAGGTGGGTCCCAGCATAATATTTTCCCAAAGCACCTGAAGTCATATGCAAAGAAATTTAAAGCAGCAAGTATTCAGTTTGAGAAATACTTAATGGAGTATTAATGGTGTCATTTCATGATTACTTGTTATGGGAAGATGCGTGCGGATTTGACAGGGTATTTAAAACAAGAACACCCGCGGCACCTTTTTCGATGAATGTCACATGAATGAGCAATCATGATTTTTACTTGCTAAATCTGTCGTGCAATTCTCTGTCCATGTCATTCCTTAAATGCATGCAATTACCCTTTCCCACTCATCTCATTTTCTCCAGAAAAATCTCGGCGCTTTTGGGTAAGAAAGGCGAATTTCGGGCTGTGTCATTGTCAAACTGTAAGTGCATCTCCATTTCCCCTTTGCATTTTGGTTGTGCTTTGCTTCATTTTGAAAGTATTTTAAAACCTGGTCCTGTAGATTTGCTGTCATAATAATCATGATGCTTTTTCGGCCAAAAATGCCCAAATTAGAGAAACCTCCATTACTCAGTTCCTTGCCTGAAATTCGTGATACGTTTTTGGTTAATAGAAGTTTGTCTGAAGTCGTTGAAAGAGCCAAAGCTTCTCTGTCAAGTCTCATTTACCAGAGGCTAGTTGATAGTGGTTTATTAGAAGCCGTCGCTTTTCCCGCTGCAATCCCATGCCCAGAGCTCATCCTCGAATGTGCAAACCACTATGACCCTGTTTCAAGATGCATTAAGAAAGCCTAAAGGGAAATAGTTGTCAAAATTAACATGACCAGTGTCAATTCCGCCCTCAGGATTCCTCATAAAGAACCCTAGGAGCCATGGACGTTCAAAGAAGTTGAACACCTGTATGCTGCAAACAAAAACAGCTACGACACCAAGATTGCTCAGTCCTGGCTCTTGAAGCCTGTAGAAGGAGGTTCTAGGTTGCCTAAACCATTGACCATCGAGCACTTCATCAAGAAGATTGCAGATATTGTATTCTTGCTTAATAGGATTAAGGGAAATGAACATGCTTTCCATTGGGAGTCTTGGATGTACTTCTTCATACAGAAGATAGTTGAAGGTGTCAAATTCATCGATTGGTCAGACCTAATGGCAGAAAACCTACATAAGGGCTTGATAGATGTTACCAATTGCGGCCCATTTTTCTTGTCACCTTACTTGATTTACACCCTAGCCACGTCCAAAGATTGGGATTATCTTCCACATATACCTTGGGTAGATGACATGCCTATCTACCAGTATTACAGAGATCTTCAAGAAGATATATCATGCAAAGAGTTCAAGAAGGTCAATGATGTTTTTCTAGGGAAACTGGTTTTTGAACTACAAGGTCAAGAAAATGATAGGATGTCAAAGGAGGCCATGCAGGTTGTGCAAATTTATGGTTGTTATTTCATCCAATTTCCCAGATTTACCTATATCAGAGTGGGTGGTTTTCCTGGTGAACCTTTGAAATTACCACGCTACTGCTCAAATTCTCTAGTGTTGTCAGAAATGTGTCGGCAGTTTGCTTCCCTTGTTGAGTCCTTTCAAATTTCCAAAAAATCCTCTTCAGTATTCTTCCCGATTGAAATTGGATATTATAGATGCCCCAGTTTGAAAGAAGCCATATTGTCAGCTAAATCTTTAACCCGCTTGTGTCTTAAATCTTTCACCTCTCGGTTAGATTTTGACTACACCAGCTATATTAGAAACATTGTCAAAAATGCAGCTTCTCTCTTTCATTCCCCGCAACTAGAGGATTTTTGGGCAAATTGTCATGATGAATTTGAAGTAAGGAAGAGACTATGGTCGCGCTTGACCATTAAACAAGTCACCATGTTCAATGTGGAATTAGACACCTATGAGCTGAAAGATGATGATTCTGAAGGTGTGCTTGATCAATTTTACATGGATCAGATTGAATGCATGCCTATCCCTGAAATCGATTGGGAGAAAAGGGAGGAAAATGATGTATATGCTCGTACCAAGGATGTAATAGTAAGAACTGCCAAATGGATAAAATCAAAAGCAGCAGCTACTCCAAACTTTTCTGAGAAGTCTTCAAAAAGCAAGGGTAAAAGGACTGCTCATAAGCAAACTAATCGAAGTGTCCCTGATTCTGTTGTAGGTCCACTTGAAGTTGAACTTGAAGCCGTTCCAGAAACACTTCAACTTCAAGTTCAAGAAGAAACTCCAAAAGGAAGGAGAGTAACCCGCTCAAGCACGAAGAAGGCATTAGCCGTCAAAAGTTAAAGCACCATAACGGTGGACTTGGAGACAGCAGAAGACCTACCTATGGTGGATAATATACCTGAATCCCGGAATTCTCCAATGGATACAGGAAATCAGGAAAGTAATCTCCCCTTAGTTAAATGTTCCCCTGCTGCTGCAAAGGATCAAACTACTCCTAAATGGCTTGAGAATTCAATGGAGAAGAAGAGAAGTATGGTCCCAATATCCATGCCTATTGACAACCTGGTTAGCAAATGCCTTGATAAAGCGCCCAAAGTAAAAAAAGCAAGGACTGAAGCAAGAATCAATTTTGACAAAAGTTCAGGTCGATGGGCAACAAAGATAGCTACACCACCTGATGGGAGTTCTCGCGATTCTGTAGTGCCTCAAGATTTTCAAATAACAAATGTCGATTTGGGAAAAGGAAATCGTGAGGTTGATATGAGATTCTTTGAGGTATCCAATAAGAAGATTGCGAAGAGAGTGTGGAAAGATGGGCAAGACAAACAAGAAATGAAGGAGACAATAAAGAACATGGCGCAGTATATTAACGCTATCTTGCATCCTAAAGCAAAGCCGATCCATGAGATGTCAGCCATTGTTGACGTATCCTCTGCAACCAATCAACAATCGTTGGAGAATCTACACAAGTGCAAAGCAGTAGCCAAAGTAGCAAGTGAATGGGTACAAGATGTTATGCTTAATACTGTAAAACACATTGGACATTTAGATCACGCCTCAAAGGAGATATTAAATATTACTAAAAAGGTGGAGGCGACTAATGATGGATATGAAAAAGAGAAGAATAACTGGGCAAAAGTGGTAATATTGCTAGAAGATGTGCAAGAATTCGGGTTGCAGAAATTTCAAGCTGAATGTCCTGTAGCGGGTCTTGATGAAAAAACTCTATATGTCATAAAAGATTGCATTGAATGGCGAAATGAAGCACTGGCACAAGGGGTATCTGAAATCAAAGAAGCATTGCAAGAACTTAAGGTTATACATCAGATTATTCAGAATGACCTTAAGTGGTTTGTAAAACAGTTCATGGAAAGAGAAGATGACTCCGTTGCCCAATCAGACGAAATAATCAAATAAGTCCAAAAGAAATTTCAAGAATGGCAGGACAAGAGGACACCAGCCAAGCAGGATTTCTCCAACGTGGCTCACACTGAAGCTATGTTGATTATCAACTTGAAGCACTTGGAGATGCACGAGGAAAAGGCTGTTGAATTGAAGAAGATGAAGGAAATTTGGAAACAACGGCTCGCCTACATTGGTCTTCCACATCAATCTGTTATTTCCACCTTTTCAGCTGCCTACGAAACGTGGAAGTTGGCAAGAGGAGCGGTTGGTGGCGACAGTACAAACTGATCAAGAACTGCTTAGCTGTAGTTTCTTTACCGTTTGGTTTTCTTGCAATTTTAGTTATCAGTTATTCCAAAAGACAATTAACTCCTAGCGGGGTAATTTTGGCTTAAGTCCAGCCCCATGCCTATAAATGTAATAATTAGTATTGTTTTAGGGGGTTCGAATTTCTCCAGTAGACTGGTAGATAGAACTACTTTTGTTTACGGTTTTATTTCCAATTTAAAAGTAACATTTCAAAACTTCAGCAGATACTTGAAACTCTATAGTTTGATTTTGGGTTGAAAGCTTTGTAAGTGGGTACTATTGTCTACTTATTTTTGGTATTTCTATAGATACTATTTAAGCTTTTAGCTGCACCTGTTATTGATTTTGAAACTGTGAACTCTGAATTTGGAAATTCTGTGGGAAATTAGTTCATGAAATTTGCCCGCTCGATAATTTAATTATTCAGCTATGTAGATCATTTTGATAATTAAAGTCGAGTGGTTCTTCTGCATTAAAGTTTGTTTCATATTGATGAGATAAAATAAGTTGTTTCAACATCTCCAGCAGATTACATTCTTAGAAAGTTATTCTGTTGAGTTTATTTAGTTAAAACTTTCAATGCAATAAAGGTAGTTGCACTTGTTTCATTTGAAGAAATTTTAAGCAGAGAATTCCTAAGTTCTTCGAGTAGGAATTCATTTGTTAGTTTACATTCTTTTCTTAGTTTTGATATATGAACATGCATGGAAAAAACTATTCACTAACACATGGTAAGAAGTTTTAGTGAAAGATAGATAGTACTAATGAAGCAGCAGTTTGATGGAGAGTAGAGGACTGAGGCCACGTGATCTTTGAAGCTTAATTGATTTCATCAATGATTTACAAGTAAATGTGATGCCAGAAGACTAAAGGTTTACCAGAAGGAACTAGATGAATCTAGATAGGAGGGAGGTTGATCTGTGTGATGTTTATAGCAGGACTATTGGATCTAACAGGGCATTTGGTTGAGTGTCATTCAGTGTTGGTGCAAGAAGAAGAAAGAAAGGGGAAACATAGGCAAATTTTTCCATGATCATGTGCAACCAACTAAGAGTGTTTGAAGGCATGTGAGCCTTTGGCAGATAAGAGGGATTTTCAAGATAGATGATTCTATCTTTTGGCACTATGTGGAGGTCATTTTTGGAGAGGAATTTGTGACCACCAACTTCCAAACAAGAACAAATTTAGACATTTCCTCTACTTTTCCAAGGAGGAGGCGTTTTGGTTGATAAGACAATGTGTGAAACCACAATGGGCTGGTGGGATGATCTCAATTATTAGGATAGTAGAACTAGGAGTTGGTAGTTGGTTTGTTAGCAAGGTACAAACTATGCAAGGTAGTTGTTATGTCCATGTTTTAAGATAGACTTTTATTAAAAGATAATTCTATATTATTAAAAGAATAATGATAATAAAATCATATTAAAATAATTTTAAAAATAATAATAATAGTTTAAAATATATAATCCATTATCAACAAAATAATATTTAGTATAAGATTTAGAACTATTAAATAATAATAATAAAATTACAATGAATGGATAAATGTACAAGAACGAATATTGTAGAATGTATGTCAACTTTCAAAATAGGATTTAATAATAAAGTATAATAGATACAAAATAAATAAATAAATAAATAATATAAAATAGAATAATATAAATTAACCAAATCTAATGAAAAGTCAATAGATGTAATGAAAAGATGCAACTCCTTCAAATGAATATGTAAAAGGGAGGAGAGTTCATTTTAAATAGGAGTAGAGAATAGGAGAAGATATAAGTTAAAGGAGAATTAATGGAAGCGGAAAGGAACGAGAATAAAACAAGTGAGTTTTTCAAATGGTTGCAATGATGAAAGGATGCAACTCTTCGAAAGAGTTGTAATTATGAGTGGTTGTGACTCTACGAAAAGATTATAATTATGAAGTGTTGTGACTTTTCGAAAGGAATGTGATTGTGAAGGGTTGTGACTTTTCAAAAGGATTGTGATTATGAAGGGTTGTCACTTTTCAAAAGGACATAGATGACAAATAAAACAAGATTTATAAATTACTATTGAATAAGAAAAAGGGAGAAGAATGGTATCAAAAGGAGAAAATAGAACAAGGTAACAAAAGAGATATAATCACATACCTCTTGGCATACATTTAACTTGAGTGCAAGGCAGCTCTAAAAGGTATGTACATAAGATATGTTATATATTTAAAGTGCGCTCTCTCTCTCTCTCTCTCTCTCTCTCTCTCTCTCTCTCTCTCTATATATATATATATCCAAAAAGAATAATAATTGGATGAATATTAAAAATTTGATGTGATCATTAAATGAATATAAAGAAATAATAGATTAAATTCCCATAGTACCAATGAAGAGATTATGCTCAATTCTAAATAAATGGCTAACTATCAATGTAGGGATTGGAATCATCTCTATAAAGATTAATGAAGTCTCATAGTGCTAGTGCGGGAGATTTGTATATCCTCCATACAAATGGCTAATAGTGTCTACGAGAGAGAACACAATACTCTTATAAATGGATAGATAAGAATAGTACCTCGTAATGTCGGTACAGGAGGTTAGTACAACCTTCGTATAAATGGCTAATAGTGTCAATATGAAAGGTCAATATAACACCTGTATAAATGGCTAGATAAGGAAGATATTATAGCTGGAATATTATGTTGATATCAACATATGTATATGTGATAAGGACCCTGGACAAAGGTTACCTCTTCCAAGAAGAACCTTACAGGAAGCACTCTAGAGAAGACAGAGAAATAACCGAGGATGGTACTCGAATCGATGATATATCGTTCAAGGCCTAGAGATCCTCAGAAGGGTTATTAATCCTGATCTTGAGACATCTTTAAGGTTTGGGGTTATGATAGAGAGTACAATAGTATATCTAGACTTATTATTTAATTCAGACATTAATGTTGCAAGTAAAATTTGCCCCGAGCTAACCCTAATAGTGAGGACATCACAGTAGTGGAAGGCACAAATCACAACATCAAAGCCTTTTTTGGATTGGAGTACTAGAACGCTCAAGGAGAAGAGAAGAGAGTTGCAGAGGCTCGTGGAGGATGGGGAGAATTACTGGTTTTTCTAAGATCAACAGAGGCAAAGAAAAGTCTTCACAATGAGAAGCCGGAGGTGGAGAATAGAGCCGGGAAGAAAAAGGATGGGAAGGGTCAGTCCGAAGAGGAAAAACTGTCGAAGGAAAGGAAGCCCAGGAAGCTGTGACTCAACACGAGGAGCAGCATGTGTATCCTGGTTGAGAGCATAGACACCATGATGAAGGTCTTGGAGGACTAGTTTGGAAATTGGGGTTGGTCTGATTTGTAGCCTGATAATTAGATTTGCAAATTACAGTTGTATTCAGCCCAAACTTTGGTAACAGTAAGGGCTTATTTAGCTCTCCAGCTTAGCTCTCCAGCAATGATATGTCTTGTTATGGGTACAGCTCATTTTGTTTGTATGGAATCATGATTAATCATGTATATCGGGTAGCAGATAAATGTAGGAAGGGGTAGGCAAATAGAACTAACAGGCCTTTAATAGAAAAAGACCCATTTTGGAAGGCAGATAGTAATGAGGAAGCGGCAATTTGATGGAGACTAAAGGACTGAGACCAGGTGAACTTTGAAGCTTCATTGATTTCATCAATTGTTCAAAAGTGAGTGTGACGCCAGAAGATTAAAGGCTTACCGGAACTGGATAAATCTAGAAAGGAGAGAGGCTGGTGTGTGTGTGTTGTTTATAGCAGGACAGTTGGGTTTGAGAGGGCCTTTGCTTGAGAGTCATTCAGTGTTGCTGCAGGAGTTAGAAAGATAGGGGAAATGGAGGCAATTTTTTCCCTTAACACGTGCAACCAACTTCAAGCGTTCAGAGGCAACGTGAGCCTTACGCGGATAAGAGGGATTTTCAGGATAGAGGACCCCTGTTTTTGGCACTGTGTGGAGGTTATGTTTGGAGAAAAATTTGTGGCCACAAATTTCCAACCAAGAACAAATTTAGATAATTCCTCTACTTTTCTTGCTTGAGCATTGCAATTGGGAACCAGGGAGGAAGTGTTTCAAGTGATGAGACAATATGCAAAACCACAGTGGGTTGGTGGAATGATCTCAATTATTGGGATCGCAGAACTAGAAGCTGAGCAGGGAATGGGCAATGGAAGGCAGTGGAAGGCACAAATCACAGCTTCAAACCCTTTTTGGTTTGGAGTAACAGCACGCTAAGGAGAAGAGAATTGCAGAGGCTCATGGAGAATGGGAAGAATTACTCTTTTTTCTGAGATCAACAGAGGCAGAGCAAAGTCTTCACAATGAGAAGCCGAAGGTGGAGAAGAGAGGCAGGAAGAAAAAGGTTGGGAAGGGCCAGTCCACAGAGAAGAAGCTGCCCAAAGGAAAGGAAGCCCAGGAAGCAGCGACTGAACACAAGGGGCGGCATGTTTATCCCAGTCAAGAGGCAGAGACACCATGATGGTCTTTGAGGACTAGTTTAGAATTTGCAAAGTATAGTTGTATTCACCCTAAATTTCATAACAGTAAGGGCTTATTTAGATCTTCGGTCATGATATATCTTGTTATGTGTATAGCCCATTTTGTTTGTATGAAATCATTATTAATCATGTATATGGGATAGCAGGTAAGTGTAGGAAGAGGTAGTAGATGAATTGATCTAGCAGGCCATTAGTGACAAAATAGCCATTCTGAACAGTCACAAATTTTGAATGTAATGTACTTATTATTACATATTAATTAAAAATATATATAAATAACCAAACAAAAAAAAATTGCAAGACTTCACTTCAGCAAAAACTGGCAGAATAAAAAATTGTCATCAGAAGAAAATTGCCTCCCAAAACATTAATAACAGCATGCAAGAAACTTCAACTCATCATTGTGATCTAAGGACGAAGAAAGTCGAAAAACCTCAATTCCTAGAAATTTCCACACCCCAAGAATATACTCAAACAGCAACAACATAGAGTGCTACACATTAGCTCAAAAATGCTATAGGGTGTTTGCCCAAATATTGTACAAGAACTACATCGAAACTCTCAAATACATATACAATTTACCGGCCACGGCCGCGCCCGCGGCCCCTTCCTCGTCCACGCCCACGACCAATAGGTTTGCCTGAAAACAATATAAAGGATCACAAAAAACTAAAGACAACATAAATCATTAAAAAATGTACTCGATCCTAATTGAAAATAAAATCATACCAGCAGTTGCCTTCTTTGCCTTGATTCTCGGTGTATCCTCCACCAGCAGTGCTTCCAAGTTCAAGCTGTCAGGCAAAATGTAGTACCGAATATTATTTCCCCTGAGACTGAGATGGTCAAGTGTTACAGGAGCTTTCCCCTTGAGCGTTAGTTTAACTGTCTTCAGGTGTGTGTTCATGCTTATGTCAACCCCTGTTCATTACACAAATGCAGCATAAGCTACTACAGGGCGTCATTCCCAATTTAAGACTATCATTGGTTCAAGGAACCAAAAGAGAAAAAATAAATATCTTCTGTCTATGCCATGGCTTGAAATCATATTTTGCAGTCTAAACTAATTCAAGCATGCAGAACAATAATTTCAATGATCTGGAATTACTGGGTTTCTAAACAACTCTTTCAAATATTGTCAGAATAATTAAGTCAAAGATTAAATGACTGCAATGAAATAGGCTACACAAAATGTAGAGATTAAAAAATACAGCTTTCAGGAAGATGGAATCAAACTAATTAGTAACAAGGAACCCTTTCAGTAAATCATTTACAAGCATTACTGTTTCCCCACCTCCGGCCCAATAAAAAGTAATAGAAAGCCAGGATTGCATAACTATTTGTTTGACTGATATAAGACAGCACCACCTGACACAACGGAAAGCTGCCAATGCCCATGGCAGATTGAAGACATCATCTCAATATCTAATGAAAGATGCGATGTTAAGAATATTGCATCATTTATAGGGTTTACATAATAATTATTTCTTAGGTTTGTTAAAGATTGTTTAATAGCTTATTATATGTATTACAAATTTTGACTTGTTAAAAATAAAACAACTCAATATTATTAGGGAAGTTGTACAGGGAGTTCCTTATATAGAATAGGGAAATCCTATAATTATGTGATGTGTATTAACCACAATAGAAGATTGAAGCATTGGTATTCATGAATCAAATTGTTAGAAGATTGAAGCATTATCATTCATGGATAAATTTGTTAGCTTCTATGACTGCCATATTTCTTATATGGTATCAGAGCAGGTTTAATGAAATGGGTTGGTGATGTTAGATTTATAGCTTCATATGAAATGCTGAATATTCATTCATTTATACTTCAGTACTCACTCCAACTGTTTAAACCGATGGAATAGAAATTTGGTTATATGCTTTTCATTGCAGAGCATTTACAATTGGTCAAAGTGTAAATGATACGAAGGGGTTGTCATTTCCGTTGTTTGGCCAGTCACTTCAAACAGCTATGCTAGCATGGCTTTCCAACTCACCATTCATTGTAACCGCTGGCTATCGCTTGTAATGTCATGACGGGATTATTATTATCCCTGTGTCATGCAATTTACAACACATGGTTTTACGTTGGCATCGTGAAAGGCAAAACGCTGGGCAACCATCTTGCGGGAGAAAACTTCTTCTACTCCCAGCCTTGAAATGTAATCGTTTCAGTGGTATCTCTAGCACGTGTCCACTCAGTTGCATGATACAGGCGATACAGAAAAAGAAGTCAGGACAAGTTGAATGGATTTTTCCGGGGCCCTCTTCTGATGCAGATTTTGCTCAGAATGAAGTGTGTTTTGTATGCAGCATTATTAGTTAAGCAGATTACGTAAATATATGTGTTTATAACTTTATATAGATGCTCAAATGATTTTTTCAGAGTTTCTATTATTTTCAGTTTGCATCTGGCTTATTATTTGAGTATAATTTCATCGCTGCTTGTTCTGTAAGCATATGGTTGAATGATCACTAAGAATAGTTGTTCTTGATCAATACACTATTGTGTAGGATTTGAACAACCAAACTCTGAAGCATTGTAATCCCTATTTGAGTAACGAAATTTCAGTTTTGTGGGCTGGGTCGTTTCCCTCTGTGAAGAGGGTTTTTCCCAGGGTAAATTTGCCTTCAGAGTTTCATTTAAAGATAGTTATATTTCTGGTTCAATTTCAACAGGTGAGACTGTTCTCTCACCCGAATATGAGAAAATTATTATGAGCTTGTGTATGTGAGGTTATATACATCTGTATTTTATGTTTATTTGTTTTCTGTTTGGTAATAATCTGAGATGTGAAGAGGCATTGCAAAGGATTAGCAAGACTCATGCAGTACCATTAGGAAGAATATGCATTCATATTTATTTTCATTTGTTACCGTACGCAGTATGGTGTACACAGCATAAAACAGTTAAGCCACAGAGAATGCAAGCACTCATCTAAAGAAACTCAATTACATTGAGATAAGCATGCCCTTATCAGCTATTACTATTAGCAATGGAGTGTAATGGTGTTAATGCTGAGGAAACTACAAAAGCAGAGCATTTAAACGGTAGGCTTGTGACACCAGACAGCAAAGCATATGGCCATGCCTTTGGAGATAATATATATGAAAGCAAAAGATGAGCAATTGCGAAGCTACACATCTCAACACAATGACTGCAAAGAAGAAGCATGCAGAAGCTAAATCACGATTGGCGGAGTACTGTCCTCACTGCCGCAAACAGAAGCAAGCAAAGTCTACAGTCTCCAGCATTTGTACCTCTCCTCCAATATGCCTTTGATAAATTATAACATACCCCTATTTATGATAGTGACACTCATTAATGTACTTGTCAAAATGTTTGTAAAACGAGCATGTGCAGGAGTCAACAAATTGACCAAACTTATGATTTTCTTTTACTCAAGCATGAGGAATATGGTAAGCTTTCCAAAGCTGCGATGACTATTTGTGAGTGCTCTGAATTACTGAATGTATTTGTAGATTAGTCTATCCTGACCTTGACAAGCCCCAAATAAAGCATCTCCTCCAAACAGTAGAAGTCATCCAGAAAAATTATAATTATGAGAATTAGATTCATTTGACCGGACTCATTCATAATCTGGGTAAAGTGCTATGACATCCTCGTTTGGAAGCTGAGCCTCAATGGGCTGTCTTAAGCAATTATTTCCCTGTTGGATGTGCCTTCAATGAACCCATAGTTCACCACCAGTATTTTATGGACAACCCTGATTACAACTCCAAACACAACACAAAGTTTGGAGCTTATTCTGATAAATGTGGGTTTGTGATGATGACAATGGTGCTTGCTCTGCAAAACATTCATATTATGCCACTATGCGTGCCCAAGAAGACCTTTTGATCCATGTGGGAGGTTATAATAGCAGTTATGCATATGACTCAGAATTTCCTAGACATCATATAAAACAAATATGATAGTTTTTTTATTTAGTTAAGTTTTGATTGTTTTAGAGTGGTAGGATACTATAAGTTACTTATTGTTAGTTTGGTGTTTCAAAATATTGATGCTGTCAAAGCAACTCAAAGTCAAGATGTATCATTGCAGGGACCATTTTTCCATCTCTAATGAATGTGATGCAGGAGCATCCTGAGTGCAAGGGCAATCTTGCATCACCCAAAAATATTTCAATTTCAAGTTTTCCGGTTTTTGTTTTTTAATAAGGGTTATCCCTGTACAGAGTTGCTATCTGTGGGAGCTGGCTAGTTTTAGTAAGTTCGTATTATGTGCTCAGGTTGTTCTAATCTCATATATGGAGGTTCATCTTTGACATATCAGCCTGTTGGATGAGTTTTATTGTCATATCATATGTCTTGGTGCAGTTACTGCAGATTTTCGGTATGAATTTTGGCTATCCAAACTTCAGGTCCAGTGATGAAGCCTAAATGGCTTTGAAACGAGGTGAAATCTCGGCTGATGGACACCATCAGTCGTAGCCATCAGCCATCAGTCGTTGTAGATCACTAGCCAAGGATTCCCGAACGGGGTTATAATAGCCCATTAGGTCAATGGTTTGCTAATTATGGTCTCCAGAAGTGGATCCATCCAAAAATGTTATTTGTAAATTGTCGAGTCGAACTTATGTAATAAAGTGTAATGAAATGTTATAATACTATGTTCCCCAAGGACGCGTCCCCCCAAAAAAGCCAACATTTCGAGGACGGGGACGTCCCCCTCCCAGAAACTACATTGGGGACTTGCATCCGTCCCCAATTTTTTAACACAAAAAATTTAAAAAACTAAAAAATGTCACTTTTACCATCCCTGTTTGCCATCCCCCACTGTCCCATGCCGTCCCCGTCCCGGAAAATTGGGGGAACATAGTTATAATATGAGGTTGGTCGGCCTCAAGGGTTAGGGCTGAGTGTCTAGAACCTTCTCGAGCACTAAAAGTGCCTAGATAAGGAAGGCTCATAGGTTGTCTAGGGCAGTTCTAGGTGATAGTCGCAGCTTTGTCTTGCAAACTGTTGTAAGGAAGGCACCCATGTGGGTTTGCATATTGTAATTCTGTGATTCCACATTTGCGGCAATAATAAGCTCATATTTTGCTCTCACTTTGTGTTTTCTTTGTTTTTATTGTTTGTTGCGGTAATAAAGGGAGCACCCTTAATCAGAATGAGTCTTTAATTGTGGTGTCACCAAAAGAAAGTATGATGAAAATTTAAAACTATATTTGGAGTGCATGAATGGTGGTACCAAACACTCCTATAGTTTGTAGAAGAGTTCATTCAGGTTGGGGGGGAGGGGATGTATATCCTTTCCTCGCAACTGAAAAAATGAGCCTCAAAAGAAAAAATTGCAATGTAGAAAAATAGCTAGAGGATGGAGGCACTATATTGTGATGTAATCACACAATGGGGACCCTTAGTTTTTTGCTTTTTGACGTTTTGCTTGAGTGTTTCAATCTCAAACTCCAATCACTTGCCACTCCAAAGTTTAGGTATTCAATCATTGCTTGGAGTTTTGCCAAGTTCAGGAGTGTCCTTACAAAGTAAAGGGGAGAAAGCATGAGTAAATGTGTATTTTGATGCCACGGAGGTGTTCAAAAGGTCCAAGGGATGAAGATCGACACTACTTGAGGTAGACTCTAACTACCTCACCTGCTTTTTGCTTTTTTTAAACTTTCTATTTTTACAAGTTCTTATTTTGTAAAGGCCAAAGGTTGTGTATGTAACTAAGAAAAGTGAGAAATCGCCCAAGTGTGAAATTCTTGTTTTCAACACCAAATTCATCTGGGCCTTCATGGAAAAAGAATGGAAAGAAGATTCTTGATTCCAATATAGGAAAAGTTGTGAAAACTTTTGGAAGTGCTTGATACAATATCGAATTTATTAGAAATCTTGGAAAAGTTAAGAAAACCTATGGAAAAGAATGTCGATGGAAGCATATTGATTACTGAATTCCTGTTTGAAAACTTTTAGAAATTTGTCAAATCTAGAATCTCCATTATAACTTCTAGAGATATGAAACCAATCTCAAACATCCTACCAATACATACATACATATATATATAAGAAAAAAAATCATGTGACTTAAATGTTATTTTATGTATATACTCTGCTCTCCAAACTGAAAACTCCTTAAGTCAACACCAAGTTCGTCGTGTCAAGCTTGGAAATTCTCAATCCTACATTATGATTTGGAAGTATCCTCGCTGCCAATTGAACTCCAACCTGTTCTGACCTTTTCACACATCGCCCATTAGAAATGGGACTCCTTGCCTTCTTCAGTTCACTTGGCCCTTGTGGGCTTTGTTTTCTCGATAGCTCCATTGTCAATTTCTTCAGTTCCTTGTGATCCAAGTGAGAAGCAATGAGTTTGGTTCCTAGCCTTTTAATGCTTTAATTTTAACAACTTTCTCCATTGAGAATTATGATTTTGGATAACTATTGCATTGAGAGCCCTTTCAATAATGAGCCAATGAAATTCCAGGTTGCTTAGTGCAATTACTATTTTTTAAGAATTTCTATTTTTAGTAGGTTTCCAATTCGCTTAAATTTGAGTTATAAAGTGATTCCTATTTTTAGGGTTTCCTATTTTTTTAAGACATTTGTTTTTAACTTTTTAGTAAGCTTGAAATTGCCCTAATTCCACTTTTGAACAAATATACTATTTCTAGTAGGACAAGTGAACACTGGTCGAGAATGAGAAAATGGATATCCCAAAATAAGATCAAAAAGCTAAAGGGCAATTCAAAGAGTGGAAAATATTGAAATGGGGCTTAAGCACAGTGCATTGCCCATTTCCACGAAGGTTTGAGAATTGGTCAAATAACTTATATAGGGGGACATGTTCAATTATTGGGTGAGCTCCAACATTGCGAGCAAATGCAATGAGTTGAGTTGGGAAAGCAATGCAATGAGCCAAGATGAGAGAGCTATGCAAGTTCATCGAAAGAAGAAAGCATTAGAAGTGAAATGTTGATGAAGCTAACCAAAAAATCTTGAAACATGAAAATCTATCTTCAAGAGCAAATACACTAATCAACACCAATTCCATAAAAAAGTAGAATCTACTAATGGCCTCAATCGATATAACATGTTCAAAAAGAAGATAAAAGGCACTCGAAAGTCCAAGGCCAAGGTTGCATTAGAAGTGAGGAAATCATTATGTTTGGAATGCAAACATAAGTGCAACTCAATAAAGGGAGAAAACACTTAAGTCTAACAATTATTGCAAATATTTGAAATCTTTGTCACACATGACAATGATACCCATTGACATGATCTTCAAAGCATGGAATCTTTCAATTCAATATATGTTAAAGTTGTAGCTTCAGTTGGATTAATTCAACCTGATATACATTATTGTTATTGGTAATCATCATTTCCTATATATTGTTATCCATGTTAATAATATATATTATTGTATATATAATATAATACATACATATTATTGTATATATAATATAATACATACATATTATAGTATATAATATATATAGATATATATTATTGTATATATATAATATAATACATATATATATTATTGTATGTAATATATATATTATTGTATGTAATATATATATTATATTATATATATTGTTATACATATTATTATTCATGTTAATATAATATTATTTAAATGATGATTACACCATAGAGACATGTCTCTTCATGAGACTTGTCTCCTCCTTTCATATTTATATGAGATCCAAATCTGCAGTTGGAGATCGTCAATAACAATGGCCATGATTCTACATTTGCAGAAACAATCCATGTTACTCAACATGGTATCAGAGCCTAGTTGCAAATGAAGAAGTATTTTCTATCGATATTTCTCTTATTGTCATGGGTGGATATTCAGTTTGCATACGTATTTATCATTGGAAGGAGCTTGTCTTATATGAAACTAAAGAATTTCCTGCTGCAGTCTTGTTTCAGCATCTTTTATTATTCTTGATATGTCATCCTTTCTAATTTTGGATTATTCATTATTCACATGTGGACAAGATAAATTGTTTTGGGCATCAAACATGTCACTCATCCATTGATAATATGTTGAATGCACATAAAAAGGGGGGGTTCAAATTCAGCATGGAGAGTCAATCTACCAACGTGACTAGGCAGTGGATAAATACAAATTGCACACGTTGTACCAAGTAATAAGAACCAAGGGAATCTTCTTAAAGGTTACATGCATGCATGTAAGTCAAACATAAACAATGACCAAACCAATCACTCACCACATGGCATGCTGAATATTTCGGTTAAGTCTTCTAGCATTGACAAAGATATAGTAAGACATTTGCGCATAAGTAAAAGAGAACAAATGCATTGCCATGACTACAAGGACGTCAATTAATGATGTCAAAGCATCAATGAATGGAACATAAGCATTTGACACAAGCTTGGATATCTAGTAAACTCTTGTGCGGTGTTCCATAGGTATTGCATCGGTTTTATAAGCCGCAAGGACGCCAATCTTACAAAGTTTACGGTTGCAAAATATATTAATAGATATCTATTTACAGAGCCCCAATATATTAGCATTAGAAGTCGACTTAAGTGGGGATGGAATGGAGGAATGCTTGTTCCTAAGTATAAATATCCGTGCAATAACTAAGGAGTGCACATGGCCATTAGAACTGCATACAAACTATAAGACAAGGTCCACGAAAGGCACAGTGGAAGTGGGCACGATCATAGCAATGACCATTTAAAATAAACATCAAACTCTCCTATGTTAGCACGATGGGGTCCACTAAAAGAAAGGAAGAAGCATCAAAAAGAAACCATCCTTCTTATTTGTTTAGATGCCACATCGATAAGATGAGTCCCACCATTAGATACGTCTAGAAATGCATTTTGGCCACATAGTTAAGCAAATGGGTATTAGTGCCAAAGGTTTGTGTGTGATTTAATAGGATGGGCAGAACCTTTTGAAAGTACACATGTTCCACGAATGATGCATATGAACATCAATGCGAGTAACAACATATTCAGTGTATCTTTAATTTTAATTCAAGAGGTATGCACATAAATGTTTTCTTATATAATATGTTACATAGTCCAAAGTGATCATATATATATATAATTCTTGTATTATTAACATATTATGGTAGATAATTGATAGCATAAATATATTATTCATGCATTATTAACATATTATGGTAGACAATTGATAGTGTAAGGAAATGATGACATATTAATTCAAAATGATATTTGATAATTTGATATAATATGGGAGTATGAAAGGTTAAGATTGAGCATTATGTTATCTTATTTCTATTATTGGAAATATAAAGAGTTAATTTATGTTATTGTTAGTAATAAGCATGAGTTAAATTACTAATATCCTAACTAATGTTAATATTCTTATTTGTATTTCTATACATACCATAAGAGCTATGTGCCTTGATCTTTTCTTTGAGAATGTTATTACAGAAAGAGAAAGATTGAAATTCAGAGGGAGACTAACATTTGAGGCAACCTTAAAAGAGAGGGAGCATATAGAGGCTATGATTCAGCCAACCTTTGGTGATCTTGATCATATTAATTCAGAGGGAGTAAACCATGTTGCGATAGATTCACCAATGATATAAATTTGGAATACGCAGATTGCGAGATGTGCATAATAGAGGTTTAATCAAAAGATAAAACAAATACCTTTGCATGAACAAAGGAAATTTGAGTTGTTCTGAGACATTAATGAAGCTTTTAAGAATTCATTTGAACCATCTAAGAGTCTCTATTTGATGAATGAAACTCAACGTATGAGTTGTTGATTCATACATGTGGCACAATCATACTCAATCAAGATATTGGCATATTGTGGACAAGTTTAAGAAAATGGAAGGACATGTTCGCTTCTACTGTTCAGCTCAATGAATGTTTGGACCTTCAATGGATGAAAAGAGCAAGTTGGAACTTAGAAAGGAGTTGTCATATTTGATACCAAATTGTTCAACAATATAAGAATGAGTGGAAATTTTACATTGTGGGGGGAATAATAGTCAATGTTCCACACTTGAACCTTATTTAGAGGGGAGATGTTCCATTCTCAAAATAATCTAAAAAGACAATTTTTGAACCTTCATGTGCAAATAAGTATTCTTATCCTTTTACATTTATCTACTCTTTGTAGTTTGCAGTCTCTCTCTTATTTGTAATTCTATACATACCATAAGGATTATTTGCCTTATCTTTTCCTTTATGTTTGAGGATATTCTTACAGGAAAAGAAAGTTGGTACTTTACATATGCTACCTAATATTGTGCAGACTCAATCTAATGATAGTAGCTCAAAAGAAACTATGATGTAAAATTCATTATTCATCTGATGATCAGTGAGGTTCTTGAATTGAATATTCTTGTATTCTTCCATTAAGAGGGAGTCTAACACTTCTCCAAAGGTAATGTAGGAGTTCAGAAGATTGATATTCAGAGGGAGTCTAAAATACATGTGTGTGATTGCATAAATTTTTTATGGGCCTACTCTAGTATACATCATGAGGAAGTAATGATTTGTCACCTGAAGGTTGAAAGATTAATATCAGATTTAGAGAGAGTCTGAGAGGCATCCTTGGGTGAAGAGAGTCTTAAAGGGAGTAGCTACAGGACCTGACTTCCCATGATCATTGTTTAGAGGGAAAAATTTTGAGATGCAATCCTTTGTAGATGATATCTTTTCTATGAGGAGAAGTTCTAAGTGAAATTCTTTGTAATGGGCTCTCCTCTATGAGAGAGAAGTCTGAGGTGAAAACCCTTGTTCCACCCTCTAGTAGCAGCTATGGTGGGTCCACCCTTTGACTTGGTTCATGGTGGATATCATGTGAGTTACTACGTGATGTTGTTGTGATTATGTCATGAAAGGTGACGATCTTTCGTTGATGTATATATTTAGAGGGAAGCTATTGAAACGTGACGATCTTATCAATAGCTAGACTTGTTATCATAACAAACAACATTAAGTTGTTGTCTTAGAGTGTCGAAAGTTATGATTACGAACATTTCATACAAAAGGTAACTATTGTAAGATGATGATCTTATCGATAGTTTGACCTATCTCCTAGTTACACTACATTAACCTGTAGCACCAAAATGTGTTGGATGTCTAGGAGCAAGTGTTATCATGGTTCTTTGGGCCGGATTTTGCCAGACAGCTTGATAATCAACTCATCATGGTTCTTCAGGCCGGATTTTGCTAGACGCCATGAAAATCAATTTGTTATGGTTCTTTGGGCTAGATCTTGTTGAACACCATAACTTAAATCTATCATAGACCACACTTAAGGTGGTGTTCAAATCTTGTTTTATAATTGCTTTATTTCTCTCTTTGCTAAAGAGGAAGTGTCGAGAAATTTAACCTCATAGTGAATTGAAGCAAATTTCATATGTGATATATGTTAATATATGTGTGTGTTGATGGATTTATGTTGATATCCTTAAATATATCATTCTAGGAATATCATACTGAGATGATATCTCTTCATATACTCAAGAGTATAATGTATTCTATATCAATCCTCCCTAACTAAGAGGGAGTGTTAAAATTGTCGCTTCAGTTAGATTGATTTGATCTGATATACATTATTGTTATTGGTAATTATCATTTCCTATATATACTTATCCATGTTAATAATATATATAATTGTATATATATATATATATATATATATATATATATATATATATATATATATATATTGTTATACATATTGTTATTATTCATGTTAATATAATATTATTTAAATGATGATTACACCATAGAGACATGTCTCTTCATGGAACATGTCTACTCTCATATTTATATGAGATCCAAATCTGCATTTGAAGATCGTCAATACAATGGCCATGATTCTACATTTGCAAAAACAATCAATGTTACTCAACAGTATATACACACCAAAGACTGCTCAAAAGCTTTTGAAAACTTAGAGGGTGTACCTTCAAGTGCATCTAGAGATGGAATCTTCAAAGAATACAAAATCTACGTCTTGCATTCACTTACGCTTAGGAGTGCCATTTAATGGCAACCAACAAAAATGTTGCAAAGGAAATCTATTGTAAAGGTACATATGCACTCATATGTGCTAATCAATAAATTGCAGATGCTTGAATCCTCCAAAGAGGCCCCACTAACACTCGGTGATGGAGATCATATCCTCTCAAGAAATAAGTCTAAAGCGAAGATCCTTGTCGTTCCCTCAAATGTGCCATGGCATGAACTCCACGAGCCTAGTGAAAGAGTGCCTGTAGATGGTAAGTCATTGTGGATATGAAGTATGTTTGCCAATTCTCATGCACATTCGAAGTGGTGGAGCTTTTGAATTTTACTCACAAAAAAACCCTTCGAAATGCTTAACTCCACAAGCCTGATCCATACGGGCTCTTGAGTGCAACTTCTCCACAAGAAATGAATCACGCTCCAAGTGGAGAATTTTCCGCATGATCAAAATAGGGCTCATAGGGCACAATATTTAGCAAGTCAGGGAAAGTAAAATTTGTAAGGAGTTCTTATTTGCGCTTACGAGCACATTTTTCACATAAACAAGGAAACGCGATCAAGGAAAAATACTTGTAGGGGCCTCCAAAATGCACTTAGAGCACAAGTCTGGCATGGAAAGAAAACCCCGCTCTAAATAGAAAGTTTGCCAAAAAGCCCCAAACATGCCCAGGGTGCCAATATGCATGGGTCAAGGAATTATCATGCAACGAAAAAAATGCACAAGGGGTTTCAAACATGCTCAGAGGGCGATTTTAACAATCTCAAGGAATTATTGTAAGAGAAATTAGAATGTGTGGAGGCTTAATTTGTGCCCTCTGCACATATCGAGCATAATGAAAGAAAATTATGACTATTTGAAAACCCGCTACAAGGGTCAAGATGCACTCGAGCACATATCACATGACTTTGGAAGATTTTTAAAATTATTAATCCTCAGCCAAGGTGACTATGTGCTCAAGGCGCAAATGCTATGGAGTTGTGAATTTTTGTATAGTTTAATCTTCAACCAAGGTGAATATGTGCCCCAAGTACAAATGGGTATAGGCAAGTGACAGTATATATGCTTAAGGAGGAAGCCCTAAAGTTGATTTCTTGCAAAAGTGATTCATTTTTTCTAAATCATGCCCATGAAAGAGATTGAGACATATGATTAAATCTTGAAAGTTAAAGTTGGATAAAATGTTAAAAGGGTACATTAGAAGTGCACTCAAAGTCGAAATTTAATTTGTGATGAGAAAATTGGAAATTCAATGGAGAAATGGCTAGGTGGATTTAATCAAGTCTATAAAAGGGTTCAAATCAAGAAATAAAGTGGAAATTAATTAAATAATGAATTTTACAAACATTAGAAACTATAAAATGGGACAATGGATTGAAATTGGATTTTTCGCATCATTTTGGATATTAATTAAATATTGAATTGTATTTAATAAATAAATCATTATGAATATTTAATTGCCAAAAAATATTAATTCCAACTCATTCAAGTACACACCCATGTACAACTTAATGAAGCTAAAATGCTCAAAATGGCATCTTTCAAAACATATTAGAAGCCTAGAGACAAGTGGCACTCTTTGTAAGAAAAATTCTCCTAGAATGGCAACATGGGAGGAAATTTAATGCAATTGCCCAATTAACTCTTTGCCAATTAAGTAGCTTTGGGGACGCATGTCTCTATATGACATGGATTTTCATTTCATTCTCAAATTTGAGAATTGGAAAACCAAGAGCCAAGCTAAGGATTTTGCAAAATTTGTGAAGAGGCGGGTGATTTCAAAGTATAAGTTTTTAAAGAGAGAGAGAGAGAGAGAGAGGAATTTTGAAGAGTGAGTCTCTTTCTAGGGAGAGGTGCACTTGAAGAGAGTTTGAAGAATCAAAAAAGAGGCTATGAAATTCACCGAGGGGTAGTTTCGTAGTAAGTCACGGAAAAGGCATGGATTTAATCTCTTTCTAGGGACAAAGGAATCCTATGCTAAATTTCCAAGTTTATTCATTCTATGAAGTACGAAATTTGATCTACTTTTTATTTTCCCAATGTTCTTATGTTCTTCAATTGTTTTGCAAGGAGAAAAGGCTAAGCTCAGGAGCAAGTTTGTCCAAAGTGGCCCTAATCAAGAACTAGTGGAGGGGGATTTATCCAGATTCAAAGATTGTTTCAAAATGGAAAAATGTCGGTGACACAAATTTAGGAGGTCTTGACATGAGTGAATTCAAGAAAAGAATGGTTGGATATAAGGACAATGATCCCACATACTTAACCAATTAAATTGTCAAAAGAGGGATTGTACTGCAGCTAGATTTATCTTGATCTTCCAGCATGCAAAGTTGATTGTTAGGACTCTACAAGGTAGTTTATACATGAGGCTGTTAGCCGAGGTGATGAGGTGATAGAGAAGTATGAAACATGGTTCATCCAATTCTTGACCTTCTACATCAAGCTATAGGGGTTTTCTTTAGAACCATATAGACTCCCAAGATATCCAACTAACAAGCTCTTGTTGGAATTCACCAAGCAACTACAATATATGATAAGATTCAAAAGAGAAAGAGAAAGTTGGGACTTGTATTCCCAATCACCATAGGAGATGAAGTTTAAATGTTCCTTGCCTACAGGCAACCAAAAATCAGCAAATGAGCTACATTTCTACCGTTTCGCACTTTACTCAACAAGACTAGATTATGATCCCTACAATAGGATCAAAGTGGTGGCTCAAGTGAAATACAAACACAAGGTATACCTTGAAGACTTTTGGGTCAACATTGTAGATAAGTACAAGATCAAAAGGAGAATGTTTTCAAGATTACCACTTAACATGATCAAAGGGTTCAAAATCACCCAAGTACCAAATCAAGTGGAGGAGAATACAAATGTGATCTATTGTAGATATGAGGTGGATAGAGAGAACATTAAATTGTATGATTGGTCCAAGAAGAAAATATTGAATCTTGATTCATTATCTACATCAGTTGAGAAATTCATAAAATGGAGGGTTGAGCATCAAATTAGCAAACTGGAGGTGTCTACGAATAGCTTGACTTATAAATAGATGGAGCATTTGTCATTGCAGGATACTATACCAAGGTAAAGAGGAGGAAGTTTGGAAAAAAAATGTTAAACAAAGAAAAGGTACAGAGCATTGCCAAGAGGTGCACCCGAGAGGTAGCCCTGACCCTTACATTGAGCAACCTCAACAAAAGAGGCAAAGATTAGTGTCAAGTCCTTCATCAACCATTCAGACTAAAGCTTATATAAGGTTGACCCTTTCACACGGGGAGAAGTTGAAACCAATAGGAGAAGAATGCCACAAGAAGATCAAATTACTAGGTTTATCAGTGTGCTGCCATAAAGGAAATCTTAAACCGGATCAATAGGCCAAAAGAGAAAGGCAAGCCAAAAAGTTTGCAAAGTTCATCAAGGGTGAATCTAGATCCAGGACTTCACAGATTGCAGTACCTATACTTGATAAAATAAGGACTAGATTGTTGTAGACGAATGCAATGTGACAAAATTGGATCTCGAGCATGCCTCTAGGGAGCAGGTCATTAAAGAATTTAAAGATTTTTCCCATGCAATAAAGGAGACTGTTGCTTAAGAGCTACTAAGCTGATCAAATTGTCATTTAAGTTTTGTGATTTCTCGATCTATCTTAGTGCTTGCATGTTCTCTTTATTCCTTCACTTAGAATAGATTTGCTTTCAAGTGATTAGATTAATGTGATTGATAATATTGTTGTGGTGAAGTGGCTTTGCTCATACCTTTTATTCATTAGTAATGCTTAAGCACAATGTAAGGTTAGTTCTTTCCCTTTATGTGGATACTTGTGTCTTTGATGCATATTGTTTGTTATGATGGTATTCATCGGGATATGAAAACCCTTCGCGCACCCCTTGAAAATTGGACCAACTTTGTGTAGTTATTGAATTTGGCAAAACAAAGTTTGGTGGACTTCATTGTAGTAGTGTTTATCTTTCAAGTTCTTAAGGGTATATTAGAATTCCTCAACACTACTCTCTTTAAATTTCTACAAATTTCTGAAAAACCCCATAAAAAGTACTCTTACTGCAATGTCATTTGAAAGCTCCTATTGTCAATATTCTTTGAAGTCCACTTGAGAAACACAATGTGAGGCCCCTCTAGATACTAGTATATCACATCAACCATTGAGCTTATCCATGGACAAGAACAGACTGAAAAGGAACATTGGAATCAATTGTATGATCTTTCACAATCTTAGCATACACACGATTTTGACCAAAAGACGATAGAATAGCTCAAAATTTTATTCTATTGTTAGTAGGTCACAACACACATCAACATGACCAAGTTTGGTAAGGCATTGAAATTTGGAAAATTCATTGTCACATACCCATGTTTGCCCAAGAAGGAAGTTCCTCGAGGCGTGATCAAGTCCACCTATACATGGAAATTCTAGAAGAAAGCAAAAGGGGTCAACTTAAGGAACTTCTAGAAGAAAGCATAAAGAATCGATTTGCAAGAGCTTCTAGAACAAAGCAAAAGAAAGCCAAAATCTCAATGGAAGGGAAAAAACAAAGTTTTTTTAGTAAAGCTTCTTCAAAAGAAATCAACCAAGTTCAATAATAGAAAGAAAATCAAAATAATAAAACAAAGGAACAAAGAAGAGGCCGATCCCTTCTTGATATCATAGTTTCCCATAAACAAAAGAGCTAGGCATTGTATTTAATCACAAAAAAGAAATTGTAGCTCTGAAGCTAGCAATATTTTCCCGATTTCAGAATAAGGTGAAGTCTTTGGATGACTTACAGATTGAATTTCATGATTATGAATGTGATCATTTCTTAGAATTTCCATGTTTGCTGGGGATTTCTCATTTAAAATTCTGAATTCTCTCAAGTTTAGAGACAATTTTCAGAATTTCTTGGGAATTTTCTGAATTGACAGGTTCCAAGAAGTTTATACAGACATGAAAGATATTTTCATTCCATATTCAGAATTTCAATCTGAAAATTCTCAAAATTGGGGCAATTTCAATGTTTATATCCTTGCTTCAAGTCCTAATTTTTTATTGAAATTTTTTATTTTTTAGGATTGAAGATGTCTTTTGGACACTGGAATAAAAAGTGAAATTAGAATAAGATTTAATTAAACTTATAAAGTCATACTTTTAATTTATATATTTCATATCCTCTCCTAACTTAAAATTATTTTATGTTTTTAGGAGATGGATGTCAATACAATGAAGAAAATGCAGTGAAGAAATTGCTCAAACAAAGATGAAGTTTGCCATGAAAAGATGAGAAATTTGGCTAAGGCATGCAAAAATCCTCATCAAGGGAAGAAATCCACCGCTCAAGAATTCATGAAAATTCATGTTTCTAAATAAAGTTTGCTCATGGAAAATTCTCGTTTCTAACCCAAGTCCGCCCAACCTAGGATGACTAAAAATTTGGCCAAGTATTGTCAAGTGTTGGGAAATTACACAACTCTATATGAAATCTTCTCAAGGAAAAACAAGAAAAATCCTTAATCCATGTTGATGTCCCCCCAAGGGAAAACAAGGAAAATCTTAACCTGTGATGAAACCCACTATAGCAAGGCGGAAGAAAATTGTTCTAAGAGTTCCAAGTTCTTCCACTGTCATAATGTCTGCCCTCTCATGATGAAAATTTGGCGAAGTGTTGACAAACTACGTGAAGAATGTAGACCAAGAGATGAAATTCACTTTTTGGAGCAAGAGAAAAGTTGAAAACTTGTGGAGTCCAAAGCCATTTGAGGTTAAAATCGCCCAATATCTAGATAAAATTCTGGGTGAGAGAAAGGAAAAGGCCAAGTCTCAAAGGGAAAATATCAATTTTATACATAGAAAAAAGTGAAAGATTGGTGAAATCATTTTAATGAGTCTGACAATTTTATCTATGTTGTTTTACAGCTCTAATGCAAGCTTGTGATGAGGAATGGACAATCAAGGGCATACAAATATGAAGGAGATGCTACAACCTTGGATTTGGAAAGATCAAAGATCAAGGAAGGAATTCAAATGGTAAAAGGAAAGATGACATTCACAAATTAGGAAAACATACACAACCAAGGAATTCTTTATCTATGAAGAATTTCAAGACAGGAAGAAGGATGGATGGACAGAGGAAGATTTCAAAGACATCTTCCAAATTTCAATGTTCACACTAAGAAATCCCAGATCCTAATGGAAGATGAAGAGCGATCAAAAGAGAGAAAATTTGAGTTATAATCCAAAGGAGAGACTCAAAGAGATTGTTGCATAAACACTTCTTAAGTAAATTCATTGTTGAATTGTTGGTGAATTTAATATCTTTTGCAAGTTGCATGGTTTCTCGTCTCACTTGGAGTAGAATTTATTTTCAAATTGTTAAATTGAATGAAGGATTTGATGAAAATGTTTATTGTGAAATCAATATGTTCATACTTTTGATAATTGGATATTTCCAGCTATTGTGCAAAGTTAGTTTGAACTTGAGATAGAAAACTTACTCCTATTACTATATTCATTGTTCAAATGTTGGTGAATATTTGTGAAATGAAAATCCTTAGCATATTGCACCATTCTTGTAGAGTTGTTGGATTTGGCGAAGCAAGAATAGGTTTCAAATTCCACTTTTTTGCAGCCTTGTCTCCAAATTTCATAGGATTAGTTCATAGCTCTAGTTTACAAATAGAATAATCTTCCTCAACCCTTAATCTTTTTACTATTGTTTTAATCTCAATAGAAGTAGAATCTAGAAGCTCAAAGGAAAAATCATTCAAAAACATTCCAATCATACCATTTAAGTCCCCTAGGAAGTTTTCCGTAAATCATCCTACCACGAGAGTCTAATCTGAACAAAAAAATCACACACATTTGGAACTTTGGAGTCAACTTTGTGATCACATAGTTTAGCACATGTTGATGCGAGTTTTCTACCACTTACATAACATAGTAGGATTTGAATATTCAATACGAGATATTAAACATGCAACTCCTCTCTTGAAAAGTTAATACTCATGAGATATGAGTATAACTCCAATGTTCCTTACACCGTTGGATACTCGCTCAGTTTTATCGATGTGATTCGCTGATAATCACGTAGGTGGCCTTACGTAAATTGTTGAGGATGACTTGGACTTTGGTGGGATGAAGGTGATGGTGGCTCGGTTTGTGAAATGTGCAGAAGCAGATAATGTTGATGGTCTCGATGATGGAGGGTGTGTCTGCCGATGATGATGTTGATGGGAAAGCGATGGTTGTGGAAGGTGAATGGATGAGTTCTATCACTTGATCTACTCTAACTTTCTTCTCTCTAAACTTCAACTACCCAACTACTCACTATTCTACTCCTATTCCTATGAATGGAAGGTTAGCAAATGGACAGGGACCGAACCTAATGAGAGCTGACCAGCGGCCTCACTTCCACAGGTGCAAAGATTTGAAGGAATAATAAACTAGTTTACCACACAAAGCTTCCCAACCAGCCGCTAGGATGCTAGTCGCCTAGTATTGATCCCTATCAAACATTTACCAATGCTACCATACAACTATCCATCTACTTCAACTTCACTTAAACAACTTCAAATGTAACCAACTTTAACAACTTGAAAGAAAATCTAAGTGGAAGTAGAAAACATGCAATAACACCCAATGTTCTTGATCAACATGCCAATTGCAACAATGAAAAAGAGAGCATTTTGGTATTATCTTCGCAACAATTTCTCCAACACTTTACAAATGAGAGCAAATGGCCTTTTATAGGAGCCAGAAATACAATGGACGGTGGAGATCAAAACAAGATCAACGATCCAAATTGGATCCTCAAAACCCTAATTAGGGTTGCCACCCCATCAGCCAATGAGAAGACGCCACCTCATCAATGGACCAATGAAAAAAGTGCAACAAGTGGCAACCAATGAGAAGGCACCAAAATGGTGGCCAATCAGAAATAGACACGTGTCCTATTCTAGAAGAAAGGGAAATTTGCCTCTTGGGCTTACATCAAATGATCTTCTAATATAACTCTTCCTTTTTCTTTCATCTTCTTAGCTAAGGAAATGAACTTAGCTAGCCTTTCGTTAACTTCTTCCATAGGAGGACAAGGTGTGTGCTTCGCCTTGAATTCCACTGATTTCACCACGTTATTCGCTGCTTGTAGTATCCTTTCATGATCCTTCTCATATTCCTTCGCAAATCCAATAAAAGCACTAAGAGAGGAAAGGGTGCCCAAATGCTTCTTCTTGATAGCAACCTTTCCCCAACTTATCCAATCTCGATCCGAAATCTGTTTCATTGACATCCTCTTCTCTAATATCCTCAAAATCCAATGCCACTCCAACATCTCTCATCATGGTTGAAATAGAAGTGTCGACGCTTGGACTTTGTCGTGCAATTTCATTATGTATCTCTTCAAGTGTTCTAAATCTGGTAGTCAATGCAACAAATCAAGATTCAACTATACTCAATCCTCTCTCATCAACCAACCTGGCCCTTTGCAAATGTGCCTCTGGTAGCCCAATGAACGCATGTAGCCAAGGAATAGCCAAATCTTTGATAGGAAGGAAACCTTTCCACTCCTCTTCAAATAACCTGAACTTGTCTCTAACGGCCACTAATGACTGGAATGTCGAGATGAAGGAAGGCAAGAAATTTCGCCCATCTTGGATTGTATCATGGATCCAATCCCTAGCTTCGTGTAACTGAGTTGATATCTCTCCTGAATTGCTCCCGCTGTCTTGAGGAAGGGCTGCCTGGTGCAGCTGTTGAATGGGCTGGCTATCTCTCCAATATTTGTTCTCGGCCTCCAACTTTACTATCCTTTCATTTGCCTTCCTTAACCTCTCTCTGATCAATGTTATACCTTCCTGGACCTCCTCACACTCCATATCATCTGTATTCTTTCCCAAGTTATGTTCTACTATCTTGTATTCTTGGGCCACAATCTCATTCACTGCCTTGTTGACTGTTGGAATAGCAATCTGAACCTTTCGGTGATCATCATTGTCATTCCTGATTACCCTTGCCACTGTTCTTGCTATTTGTTTTTGGTTCTCACTATCGCCCTTTTCTATTAACCCTTGTATGTCCTCAGCTGTATGGGTTGTTACCACCTCGCCTCTTGGCATAAGCATTTGTCTTAACCATAGTGGTGCAGTGCATCTCCCCAAATCTGGATTTGGTTCGACTAACAAAGCATCACCAACGGCCTCGGGTTCTTGACTTATTGCCTCGATGTCGATTGGTCTATCTTCTTCTCTACTAGTTTCTTCCATATCATTTCCTTGCTGGTTCTCCGAGAGAGGGGAGTATTCGATGCTTTCACTATAGCCACTTGATTTCGAATCAGAGCTCACCTCCACCGTGGCCCCTTTATCATTCGAATTGACCGCTTGGCCTCTAGCCTCAATTATACTCTCTCTTGATGGCGTTGCATGTTGTCTCTTGGCTGGAGGCTCTGGATGTTCTTTTCCCTTCTCTACCTCCAAAATCTTCTTCTTGCCATTTCTAATTATTTCCTGTCACCGGCCATTTCCTTCATTCTTGTGCCCAACTGATTTTGTTTGTCTTTCTTTCTATTTCATCATCTCATAGGTAAGGGGAATCCTTTGCCTTTGTAGCTTCCTTAGTCCTTCATTATACCATGACTCGGTATGTAAATCCACTACCCTTGTAACTGCTTCCAAGGAAGGATCCTGATGGTCATCCCAATCCACTGGATTCAATTATGTTTCTTCTACTGTATCATAGTCTTCTCTCAACACATTTCCATCATCCCCCAGTTGATCTGGAATATCAAGGCCTCTCCATCTAATAGCCCCCATCATGTTCACCGATAGCCTTGAGAAAGCTAGCTTTCTCACATGAAAGTCATCTTTGGCGTTGGCCCAAAAGTCTTCTATGGTGGGAACATGCTTGAATTCGTTTCCATGAGATGCCTTGATAAGACCATTAGGGTCAAACCCTTGCCTTGCTCTATACCATCCTAGATGATACCATTCCAATTCCTTTTTTGCAGCTTCAAAGGAGGCCCAATTTGGGCAACTATCATTGCCAATTATGATTGAGAATGAAATTCCTATTTTTTCTTCGTCTCTCAATATTCTATCATAGTGCTCAAGTTGTCTAGCCAATTCTAACAAAACTACCTTGTCGGGTGAGTACCTTGGAAGCTTCTTGGGACAAACTGTACTTCCTACCACTCTAATGTATGTAAACTGCAGAAATTGGATGAACCAACTCCCAAACTTCTTAATTCTTGTCTCTGCTTCCGATGAAAGTCTCTTAGCAGGTGTCCCTTGTGACACCCTTACTGTCTTCGTGGCGAAGGCATTGCAAAATATCTTGTAATCTTTGTTATTGTGCAAATGGAGCTACGAATAGCATTTATGTACCAAATATTGCCCCAGTCCGCTACCAACTTCTCCTAAGGCCTTAAGTCCCGGACTTTTGTACAATCTAGCAATTAGGTAGAACAGATAGGAGCTCATGTAGAATTGCCTTTGGTTTTGCACGGTTCTGAGTTGCAATTCTAAGTTCTCGCTTATGATCTTGGCCAAATCAAACCTTTTTTTGCCCTTCTCAATCTCATCAATGAAGAAGTACATCCAGTTTTCAAATCTCGTTCCTTGAGCTAGGCCAATGATTCCACTGGCAGAACAACGAGATCACCATATTCTGGCTTGAAATTTGCCATTGTAAGCCTCGATGATCTATTAACTCATTTTCTTCCCTCGCGTGTCCAATTCTGCTTTAGATGCGTGTAATAGTCATCTTGGTTATCTTGAAATGATTTAGCTGCTTGATCCATCATTACAATTGTCATGCCCTTGTACTGGGGAATGTTAAATGTTTCTTCAATTGCTTGTTCGTCGATGCTAGCCAACACTCTCTTCCCTTCACCAAAAATGATGGAATTACTATTTAGATCAAATCTGGATGCACATTCCATAATCAATTCTGGACAAGGCAATGTGGGAGGAAAGGTTGTTGCGTGTACAATTCCACTCTTGTAAATCTTTTTTGCCAAGGGGGATTGTCCTTCCTTCAGTCTGTCCCTCATTCGTATCATGTCCACTGTACAGATATTGGTGTCGGTTATTCTCTTCATTTTCGAGAAGAAGGAAGTTTTGGGCATCATATCCTCTTTGTCTTCCTTAGTGTTCGCCTGCTTGGGATTCTTACTTGCACTATTATCCTCCATGCTCGTCGCCCTATTACGGGATGATAGAGTGGTGGACCAAAAGGCAAGAAGAACCAAGCAGAGCAATCCTTAGACTAGAATGAAAGATGGATGTCAACTTAAGCACTCCTTGCAACTCTAGATGATGAAAATTCACCTTAACTGATAAACTTACAGCGACTTTTCGGAACCTAGGATATGACTTTCAAGAAGTTCAAATCCCTTTGCAAATTAGAAATTTACACTCCTAAAACTATCCAACACTTGCCTTCTATGCAAAAATCAAACTTTCATATGTATCTCTTCTCCCAACAAAATTGCCAAAATTTGGTCTAAAAATGCAGTCCTAAATAGGAAAAAAAAATCAGACCTTCACCATGAATTGCCCAAAAATCAGAATCAGATCTGCCTCAATAAAATGCCAAGAATGGATAATTTTGCCTTTGTCTCAAATTCGCCCAAGCATGAACTCTGAAATCTGCCCAAAATGCTACCTAGGGCACAAATCGCAGCCCACAAATAGAAGAGAAAACCACCAAAATATGCAAAAATCTGTCCACAAGAAAAATCGCCAAGGTCTAAAACTGGAGAAATGCAAGCAAAAATTGCCCAAGCATGCAAAAAACTGCCCTCCACTAAATTCGCCTCCACAAAATTCACCTCCACAAAATTCGCCCAAGTCTAAAAAAAATCTGCTCCTCCACAAAATTCGCCCACATGGAGAGGAAGAAATGATTTGTGAAAATGAAATGGGGAGGAGACTCCCTTTATAGCCAATTTTCTTTTTCCATAAAGCTGGCCTACATGGTCTAGGAGAAAACAAAAAAACAAAAATTAAAATCAAGTTAAGGCCCACAATTAAACACTTAGCTCAAAAAAATTAATTTTGCCAAAAGAAAATTGCACTTTTAAATTTACCAATTAGCTCCAATTGCAAAACGAAATTAAATGGCCTTGAGGGTGTTAAATATTTCCATTTAATGAGGGTTTAGTAATTAACACGTCATTAAATTTGGATTTTGGCTAACCAAAAGCCATTTTTTCAATATTAAATTACCAAATTCATTAAAAACTAAAAAACTTTAAAGCCAATTTTTGTAATTTTCCACCAAATCGATTTTGCAAAGCTAAAAATAAAATAAAATTGCATCTAGAACCAAAAATCAATTTTTTGCAATTTTCCTCATTTCAACAAAATTAAAAAAATTTCACCAAATAAAAAATTTGAGATTTTTCCAAAAACTTAAGTCTAATAAAAATTTCTCTTTTGAAAATTATCCAAATTTACAGAGTTAAAACCAAATTTTCAAAAGAAAACGTCTAAGTACAAAATTCACAATTTTATCCTGCCAAGTTAGAAAATTATTCAGCCTAGGGATAAAATTGATAGCTCTGGAAAATCAAGTTAAGAAAACTGGGTGAAAATAAGCCAAGCCCCCCCATATCTGTCCTGAAGGTGCCAAGGCGTGACATTTTCAAAATTCAAAAATTTTGGGCAATCCAAAAATTTGCCGAGGTGATTAAAAGAAAAAGGGGGTCCCCAAGATTTGGGCAATGTGTGAAAACCTCACAACAGCACACTAGAGACTTTGTTCACTAGAAGATATTTTATTATGAGTTGTCTCATAAAACACACACCAACACACTAGAGGTTGGAGGACATTCAAAGACCTCTCATCAAGCACTACTGAAGGGGTAGTAAAATTGCATTAGTGACAAAACTATTTGTGCCAAAAGAACTAAAGCCAGGATCAGTTACCAAGAGGCAGCAACAACCGTCTCATATCATTTGTGATCAATGTGTCAATGATCTATAATGGTGGCTGCATATGCGACAATGAGGGCATGTTGTTCTCAAACTTTGTATGTGGTTGGATGTGTATGTCCCCAATCACAACTCTTGGTTGTGTATGAATAGATGTGTTTGTCCTCAAACTTTGTATTTGTGGTTAGATGTGTAAGTCCCCAGCCACAACTCTTGGTTGTGTGTGAATAGATGTGTTTGTCCCCATTCATAAAATGGTCCAAGTGATTAGAAGAGTTTTTCCCCAGTCACAGGAGTTGGCGATTATGATTGGAGGTGTTTGTCCCCAATCATATTTGTTGGGAACAGATGTGTGTCTCAACATTCAAAACCTTGATTTTGAACAGATGTGTTTGCCCCTATCCAAACATAATGTAATACCTTGGGCAGATTTTTTAGTCCCTATCCTCAATTCCATTGGGAGCATGGGTATGCCCTATCCTTGGACGAAAGTATAGTGAGCATAGTGAGGCTATTTCCCCTCTTGCTTGTCATGAGTAGATGACTGTCCATACTCATACCTATGATGAATTATTGAGCATGGACATCAAATTCTGTTTGACCATTTTCCGCATTTAGAGAATGATGCAATATTCTATAGGGTGCATATATTAAAAATTTCTTAGGTTTGTTAAAGTTTGTTTAATAGCTTATTATGCTAGGGGTACAGATATTGAGTTGTTTAAAGTAAAACAACTCAATATAATTAGGAAAGTTGTTTAGGGAGTTTCCTATAAAATAGGATATGAAATCCTATAAATATGTAACGCATATTGAACGAACTAGAAGATAGAAGCATTGTATTAATGGATAAAATTGTTAGCTTCTGTGACATATTTCTTATAGGGAGAAATATCAGACTTCATTGTATAAATTTCTGATGCTACCACAACTTCACAGACACAGGTAGTCTATAGAAAGTTAGCAAGCTTTATGCAAATAGAAAGGACACATTGTCATTATATGCATAGTGAATATTTCAATTCTCTTGGATTTCAGTAAAATAACATGGAACACACACAATGTCGAGTGGGAATCATTTTGTAGGGGCCTCTATCAAATTAATGTAGCATTTGGCTCTCTTTGTAAAATCGATGACTATAGATTAGCCTCCACAGTTTGGGTGGACTATAAATGTGCATTTACACTTTGGGGAAGGGTGTGCTCTTTAAAGAAATATTAGGTGCCCTTGACCTTATTTTTCTGCACATTTTAAGTCCCAATTTCCTTGCAGAAATTAAGCATGCTCTGCAGGCATCCAATAGTCATATCTAAAGACCCACACTTTCTACTTGCCCTTCACTAGAGTCACATTATTGTGATTGAGTGAAATCTCTGGACACAACAAGCGCACAACGGAGCCCCCAGAACAATATCAGATGTCAGACGAGCTTGTGATTCTACATTTTCTGTAGGCTGTGTTCTTGTGTGTTCTGGTTTTCTATACGGAGTTTCCTGATCTCTATATTGATGCAACACCTCTTTTGTTTTTATACATACACTTTTTCTCAGTGGATGTTCATTAAGGATTAGCATTAGAGTAAAGAAGATACTAACCAGCATTCTCTAGAGGTCACTCAGGTGTTGAAGCTGGCCCAAGCTTCCAATGCTATTGTGCCTGGGTTGCCACAGACACTCACCACTATGCTATACGTTCAGAAACATATCATTTGAAGTGAGTTTGGATTGTAGCCATTGAAGCAGTGTGCTACCATTACTTCTATGTCCATCAACTCAGACACTCATTGTTAAGCTTAGAATCAGCTAATTTGATGGCATTTCAAGAGACAGGGTGCACAAAAATAGAAACCATGTCATTCCACTTCAACCATGTTATTCCACTTCTTAGTCCTGGGACTGAATGGAATACAAATGCTTCCTAAACATATTAGCAAAGGAAACACACATTAAGGCCATTAAAAAAGGCATGTAACCATTTTAGTGTAATGTCCCATTTGAATTTTTAACATCCCAGAGGGAATATAATGTCCACTAGAAGATCAGTCAACTTAGCAAAATGATGACTTCGATGTGAAATCGCTCATGAAAAATTACAGTTTCCCTCCTTCAATTACTGCCATGAGGGGTTTCATCCTCAGGTTAGATGAATGGCAGCATCATGCTCCAAAAGAGTAGCAATCAGATAATTCAGGATTTATTCATTGTATTAAACTCCTGCCATCATACTGAAAAGAACTGCAGTTCAATGCTCCAAAGTAGTAATAATAAGATAATAAAAGATGTATTCTTCGTATGGTGGTTAATTACCAATATTTGGCCCCCCTTGTATATAATTTTTCCTTTGATGGTCATAATTCTTCACATGCCCCTTACCTTTTAAATTTTTATTATTATTATCCTGTTTTGAAAAGGGAACATCACATTTAGCCTATCTACCTACTCTGTAATATCCCCAATAGCAAGGACAATAATATCTGCAAAACCAATGTTAGCATTTATACAATAATAAAATATATTTCACTATTCTACCCTCTATCTTAACCCAACCTTAAAGACGTCTCCACATCAAGATCAACAACCCTCTTGAGGATACTCAGATCCTCGGGTACTTCTCTGTCTTCTATGAAGTGCTCCCTTTAAGGTCCTTCCTAGAAGAGACTTTCTCTATCTAGGGCCTTTGACACATATGCATATGTTAACATCTATGGAATATTCCGGCCTTATAATTGAATTAAGATCACACTCTTCCTAATAGGACTCTCTTGATCTTAAGCTATTAAGATCACTCTTCCCAAAAGGACTCTCTTGATCTTAAACAATTAACCATATTAAGATCACTCTCTTCCCTCAAAAGGGACTCTCTTGATCTTAAATCTTTAACTATTAAGTCATGTGTGTTATCCATTTTAGATTCCACCTTTGTATATATATATAATCTACAAGTATGATTAATTAATATAAATAAGCTCATAACTATAATTAAAAAAATATAATCCATAAACATACCTCTCTTACCTTCCTCTTTGCGTGGTCCATTTGGATCCTTATTTGGCCTTTTTTGTTTCTTCTTTCTCAAAAATCACAACCTTTCATAGTAGAAATATTTTGAGAAGTCACAACACTTCATAGTTATAATCCTTTCAAAAAGTCGAAACATTTCATAATCAAGATCCTTTAGAAAAGTCCAAATAGTTTATAATTAAACTATTTTTAAAGAGTCACAACTATTCATAATTATGACCCTTTTGAAGGTTCACATCCTTTCAATATCATTGATACCTTTTCAAAAAGTCACTTTCTTATTTTCTTCATATTATATTTCTCTTTCATTTTTCTTATTTGAACTCCTATCTTCTCCTCTTCCTTTTTTTCCTCTCTAAAATAAAATCTCTTCCCTTTTATATCTTAATTTTAAGGAGTCGTGTCGAATTATTAAATCTCTCTTGACTTTTCATTAGCTTTAGTTAATTTATACTATCTATGTTATATTATTTATTTTCTTACTTATTTGTGTTTATTATGAATATATTATTTATTTCTATTTAGAAAATTAACATACTTTCTACAATATTGTCTCTTGTATTTAATTTAATTTCTTTATTTATTCATTTTGATTTTATTATTTTTGATTATTTAATATATCATACTAAATATGATTTCATTCATAATATAGATTAAATAATAATTATCTCCTATTTTATATTTTAGTATTAGTTTTAATATAACTCTATTATCATTATTAATTTACTAACATTGTATAATCTAATTATTATTAAAATTCTATCTCAAAATAGGGATATGACATACTCTTAGCCAAATTGTTGATGGTAACATCTATGCATATCATAAGGATGTCAGTATTGAATCAATACCTTGAAATGTTGAATAATACTACCATTCATTTCTAACAACAATCCCTATATGTGTGTGTGAGAGTGAGTGATAAGCCATGCAGGTAAAGCTTAAGAAAATTCTGACACTTTTCCAGAGAGAATTTATAAAGCACAATTCGTAAACCTTACCATCATCGGACAAATGTTAATGGTAAATTCAATTTTAATTGTTCAGAATGGAGCGGGAAGGACAAACTTTTATTGGTGACTATTATTTCCTTGTCTATTATGAAATAATTTTAAAAATGGAAACATTTGTGTTGAAAACAATTAATTAGTTGTGTATTGTCTTTGATGTTACACACAAATGTCATATTATTGCAAGTCAATGTATGTCGAGCTCACTTGGGTGATGAAGACAGTTTCCTGTGTCTGCCAAGCATTCCAGAGTTTGTCAAGTTTAGAAGTTTTGTATCTACCAAGTTCACTCGAGCGTCAAAGAAAAGATTGCAGAACTTAAGTGTTAACCGAGCTCACTCGGTTAATGAAGGAAAAGTTGAATGGAATCAGTGTTAATCGAGCTCACTCGATTGCCAAAGGAACTTTGTGAATATGCAGTATTAATCAAGTTCACTTGGTTAACACAAGAAAATTGTTTCTGAGTTAGTGTTTGTTGAGCAAAGTCGACTAACAAAGGATTTTCTTGTTTTGGCATATTGAGTTCAATTGATTTGTTTGTTGGTTCTAGCCGACTGAAGAGATGAATATTAAGTATTCTAAGTTGTATTTAAGCCGACTTGACAATGTGTAAGATATAAATATAAGGTCAAGTTGAGGATTGAATGTGTGGAGCATAATAGAAGATTTGAAGATGCTTAGAGCTAGCGAATTAGAAAGATAAGCAAAATATCCTTGTTGAACTGCAAAAATACAATCGATCAAGAAGGAACCAGTATACAAGCCAGAATCGATATCTGTAATCAGCAATTCAGTTGCATCAGAAATCAGGTCATCTTAGTGTTACTCTCTAACCATTGTAGCAGTGATCTAAATCTCTTAATAGAGTTGGCTTAATAGCTATTTGTAAATCCTCTTACAAGGTGGCATTTCTAGAGTGAACTATTTAAAGACCTCTACCAAAGCCACTCTTAATAGGGTGATTAAATCATCTAATAGGGTCACACCTAACAGTATGTTTTGTAATCTTTAACAGGGTTGGCTCCTAATATGGCTCACTTCAAAAGAGTAAAAATCAATAACTAGTTGCAATTGGTGGTTTTTTCCAAATTGGGTTTCCACATTAAATCTTGGTGTCACTTGTGTTCCTGTTATTTCTTTTATGTGTATGCAACTAAGTTAAATAAGGCTAATCACAAAAATTATCTTAAGATTTGCATTTGCCAAGTTACTGTTGTTATTTCAGTGTTTACCGAGTTACAACATTTGCTAGTGTAAACCGAGTGCCTATGTGTTTGTTGAGTAACAGCAGAATACAGTTTAATCAAAGTTTATGCTTTGATCTGTACTGACATCTAAGGGCTCTGGGATTTATTTTGTAGCAACTAATTCACCCCTCCCCTCTGAGTTACTCCTCTTATATTTCCAACAATTGGTATCAAAGCTTCTTGGTGCTTGCAGAAAAGGTTTCAAGGACATAAGCTAAAGATTAGGATGTCTTACAAAAGGGAGATCCCAAAGCTAAACAAAGATAACTTCAAGGCATGTCAGGAACTCATGAGACTACACTTGGCAACCATTGGAAATTCAAGGATAAAGTATCTAGACACCAAATACACAACACCTGTTGGAACTATAACTGTTGAAGAAATTGCAGAGAAGAAGAGCCATAACATCATCATGATTGATATTGCTTCATCTCTCAACTATGCCGAATTTGATGAGGTCAAAGACTGTGAAACTGCTAATGAAATGTGGATCAAGCTGAAAGCTATCTATGGAGGAGATGATAATGTAAGAAAAGCTAAGGCCAAAAGTCTCAAAGAACAATTTGATCAAATAAAGATGAGAGAAGATAAGAACATTGCAAAATACAGTGAAAGAATCAAAGCCAATGTTTGCGCTATCAAAGCTTTCGAAGGAAAGATTGAAGATGAAATAGTGGTAAGTAAATTTCTCAGAACACTTCTTTCTATATATGCAATTAGAGTATCAGCAATTCAAGAAATGAGATGCAATCCAAAGAACAACATAACATTGGATGCAATAGTTGGAAGATTAACAGCATTTGAGTTAGATAACCATGATAATTATGTTCTTAGTTCTAGCAATCTTGAGTTTGCATTTAAAGCCAAGTTGTCACTTAAGAAGAAAGCCAAAAGGTCAAAAGCCAAACAATCTAAAAGTAAAGAGGAAGATAGTTCTGACAGTGATCTTGAAACTATTGAGGCATTGCTTGCAAGAAGATATCCCAAAGGCAAAGGAAAGTTCAAAGGAAAAATTCCTTTAATCTATTTCTCTTGTGAAGAAGTTGGACATATTGTTGCAAAATGTCCAAACAAAGAAAACAAAGATGAAAAAAAGCACAAGTACAAAAGCAAGAAGGATTTCGAGAACTACATGGACAAAGGTAAGAAATCTTGTCTCATAGCTAGAGATTCAAATAGTAGTGAAGATGATGAAATGGTATATATTGCTATAAAAGATGAATCTGATGATGGAGATAAAATCGCACTTGTCTCTCATGTTAGCAAAAATGATACATAGATTATTGATAGTGGTTGCTCACATCATATGATTGGTGACAAAACAAAATTTGAACATATGGAACATTATGATGGTGGAAGTGTGAGGCTTGGAAACAATGAACCATGTTGCATAAAGGGAAAAGGTTGTATTTACTAACCAATGAGCTTAGATGTGATAATGCTTATTGGGTTGAAAGACTAAAGCACAATCTACTGAGTGTGGCACAGTTGAATAACATTGGATTAAAGGTAGAATTGATGAATGGGAAGGCCAAATGTTGGATGGAAAAGGAAATTTGGTTAGGTCTGGTAAACAAATAAAAGGTAACCTATTCTACCTAGATTTCAGTGAAAGTTCATGTTTTATTGCTCAAGTAGAAAAAAGTTGGTTATGGCACAAAAGGTTATGTCATGTGAACCTTGATAATCTAATTAAGATAAGCAAAAAGAAAAGAGTAAGAGGCATTCCTAGCCTGAGGGAACCTGATATGGGCCTATGCAAAAATTGTCAAATTGGTAAGATGGGAAAAAAAAAGTTTCAAACGCAAGGACTATCATTCTGAAGAAATCTTGGAGCTAGGTCATACAGACTTATGTGGACCTATTGTAATTGAGAGTTATAGTGGAGATAAGTACTTTATTCTTTTTGTTGATGATTATTCTAGAATGATGACTGTAATGTATCTGAAAGAAAAATCTAAAACATTTCAAAAATTTAAGTGGTGTTTAGCAATAGTAGAGAAAGAAACTGGAAAGAAGCTAAAGTGTTTGAGATCAGACAAAAGTGGTGAATTCATTTCCAATGAGTTCAATGAATTCTACATTGAAAGAGGAATTAAGAGACAAGTATCAGCCCTGGTACACCACAGTAGAACAAATTCATCATAGATTGTGCAAGAACTTTAATGATAGAAAAGAATGTTGTAATCAAATACTAGAAGGAAGCAATCAGTACTACAGTGCATACCTTGAACAGAGTACAGTTGAAGAAAGACTCAAATCAAACTCCTTATGAACTATGTTATGGTTGCAAACCTAATGTAAATTATTTGAAAGTATTTGGTAGCAAATGTTATATCTTGAAGAAATCTAAGAAAGGTGAATTTGATGTCAACAATGATGAAAGCATATTCATAGGATACTCTTGTAGAAGTAAAGCATACAAATGTTTGAACTTGTCAACTCATAAGATCATAAAAAGTGCACATGTGAGAATTGATGAATTTACATTTGTCTACTATGAACCTGATACAATGTCAAATCAAATTGGAAGTCAATAGACTTCACCTCCAGAGTCCCCAAAATCTCCAAAAGCTACCGAGTTGCAACCAATGCAACTCAAGTCACTGTTTGAAGGACCCGAGTCATAGTTAGAAGCTACCAAGCTATTGTCAGAACAAGTCGAGTCTGATGAACTCGAGTCACAGACAGTGCAACCCAAGCTTGATATAGAAGATCATGAAGAGGTTAGTGGAACATGTTCTAAATCCAAAGTACCTTTGTTAGCAAGATACGTCAAAAGACATCATGCACCTAATCAGATCATTGGAGACAAATCAAATGGAACAATGACAAGAAGCAAATTGAAAAGTACATGTTTGCTCGCTGATAAATTTGAACCTAGAAATGTTAAAGATGCTTTGGAAAATGAAAGTTGGACTGAAGCTATGAATGAAGAAATAGATCAAATAGAAAGGAATAAGACTTCGACTTGTTCCTAGACCCAAAGATAAAAATGTGATTGGCACAAAATGGGTTTTTAGAAATAAAGTGAATGAAAATGGAAAAGTTTCAAGAAACAAAGCAAAGTTAGTTTGTAAAGGTTATTCTGAAGAAGATGGTATTGATTATGATGAAACTTTTGCTCCTGTTGCAAGAGTAGGAGTTAGAATTTTACTTGCTTATGTTGCACATAAAGGATTTAAAGTTTATCAAATGGATGTAAAATCTGCATTCTTGAAGAGGAATTTTATATAGAATAACCTGAAGGTTTTGTGGATCCTAGCAAAAAGGATATAGTTTGCAAATTACACAAAGCATTGTATGGTCTCAAACAAGCTCCTAGAGCTTGGTATGAAAGACTTCATAACTACTTGATAAAGATTGGTTTTCAAAGAACAAATGATAACAGCAATCTATATATCAAAAAAGGACCAGACAAGAAGATTGTGTTGGCTGAAATCTTTGTGGATGACACTTTATTTACAGGAAATGATGATTTATGCAAGGCATTTTCAGAAGAGATGAGTAAAGAATTTGAGATGTCCATGTTTGGAGTGATAAAATTCTTTGTTGGATTGCAAATCTAGCAGAAGAAAGATGGTATCTACATTACTCAATCCAAATATATCAAAGAGATACGAAAAAAGTTTGGAATGAAAAATTCAAGACCAGTTGGGATACCTATGTCTACTGGACATAAGCTTTCTAAAAATAATAATTCCAAAAAGGTAGATTAGACCACATACAGATCAATGATTAAAAAATTGTAATATGTAGTGCACACAAGCCCTGATATTGCATTAGCAGTGGGTATGTGGCAAGATTCTCAGCAAATCCCAAAGAAAATCACATGATGGCAATCAAGAGAATCATGAGGTATTTGAAGAGTACTGAAGACTATGGATTATGATACAAAAAAGGAGGCAATTTGATTTGAAAGCATTCACAAATGTTGATTGGGCAAGAAGTGTTGATGACAGAAAGAGCATCAGTGGTGGAGCGTTCTTTCTTGGTAAGAGACTAGTGTCTTAGACAAGCAAGAAGCAGAATTGTATTTCTCAGTCAACAGCAGAGGCAGAATATGTGGCAGCAGTAGTTAATTGTTCCAATATTGTTTGGTTCAAGCAACGGTCGGCAAGTATGAAGGTAGAAATCAAAGATCCATTGGTTATTTTATGTGATAACACCAATGCAATTAATATATCAAAGAATCCTGTGATGCTTACCAAAACCAAGCACATTGCTATAAAATATCATTTTTTGAGAGAATTGGTACAAGATAGAGGTAAGATTGGAATATGTGAATACTAAAGAACAAATTGCAGACATCTTTACTAAACCATTACCTAAAGATGCATTTTTGTATCTAAGAGGTAAGTTAAGGGTCATTCCCCTATCAGAAGCTCACTAAATGATGTTTAGTGATGCATCAACTAGAGCATGTTGAAGATCAGTCAATTGATGCAGTATTGAAAAGGGCACATTGCATATAAATCAGTACATAAGGTACACTGATATTATCTGAATGTTGTCTTTAGCATGAGATGTCAAAGAGGGAGAGTTTGTTGTCATATTACAAAAACAAATTATAAAGAGGGAAAGTACATATTTCAAAAAAAAATTATTACTTCTAGAGATGTCAAAAAGGGAGAACTTGGTATGATATCAAAGAAGGAAAGTTTGCTATCAAAAGAAGAGAGTTTGCAGACAAAGGGAGAAACTAAAGGCAAAAGGAGTTCACACTGATAGAGGGAGTTCTCATGAATGAGAATCAGAATGAAACTAAGGATATATTCCTTACTTTATTCTTGCTCTAAAAATTTCATTGCATTATGACATGCTGTGTTGCCATCAATTCCAAAGAGGGAGATTGTTGAAAATAATTGATTAATTGTATACTTATCACTTGATGAGCTTAAGGGGCTTTCTAATGAATGGTTCATAAGACACAACACTTGGTGAAGGTTTTGCAAATGGGGTTGCAAGCTTTGGGTCTAACCATGGAGGAAATGTCGTAGTTAAGCGCGCTCAGGCTGGAGTAGTACTGGGATGGGTGACCTCCCGGGAAGTTCCAGTGCTTCACCTCTGTGAGCATCACCTAGATCAAATGAGTGCTAAGTGTTCCATTTATTCTCATGAGAGATGGATTCATGTTGAATCACTACTCGTGAAACATGGGTCAAGTTTGACTAAAAAATCACAAAGTTAAATCCTGATATTAATATCACAATTTGACTTGCTGTGGAAATAATCTCCTACTTATCAATTGATGAGCTTAAGGGGCTTTCTAATGAATGGTTCATAAGGCACAACACTTGGTGAAGGTTTTGCAAATGGGGTTGCGAGCTTTGGGTTTAACCATGGAGGGAACTCCATAGTTAAGCGCACTCAGGCTGGAGTAATAATGGGATGGGCGACCTCCCGGGAAGTCTCAGTGCTTCACCCCTGTGAGCATCACCTAGATCCAATGAGTGCTAAGTGTTCCATTTATTCTCATGAGAGATGTTGTGTTGCCATCAATTCCAAAGAGGGAGATTGTTGAAAATAATTGATTAATTGTATACTTGTCAATTGATGAGCTTAAGGGGCTTTCTAATGAATGGTTCATAAGGCACAACACTTGGTGAAGGTTTTGCAAATGCGGTTGCAAGCTTTGGGTTTAACCATGGAGGAAACGTCATAGTTAAGCGCGCTCAGGCTGGAGTAGTACTAGGATGGGTGACCTCCAAGTCCCAATGTTTCACCCCTGTGAGCATCACCTAGATCCAATGAGTGCTAAGTGTTCCATTTATTCTCATGAGAGATGGATTCATGTTGAATCACTACTTATGAAACATGGGTCAAATTTGACTCAAAAATCACACAGTTAAATCCTAATATTAATATCAAAATTTGACTTGCTGTGGAAATTATCTCCTACTTATCAATTGATGAGCTTAAGGGGCTTTCTAATGAATGGTTCATAAGGCACAACACTTGGTGAAGGTTTTGCAAATGGCAAGCTTTAGGTTTAACCATGGAGGAAACTTCATAGTTAAGCGCACTCAGGCTAGAGTAATACTGGGATGGGTGACCTCCCGAGAAGTCCCAATGCTTCACCCCTGTGAGCATCACCTAAATCCAATGAGTGCTAAGTGTTCCATTTATTCTCATGAGAGATGAATTCATGTTGAATCGCTGCTCATGAAACATGGGTTAATGAGTTTGACTCAAAAATCACACAGTTAAATCCTGATATCACTAATTGTATATTGTCTTTGATGTTACACAAAATGTCATATCATTGCCAATCAATGTATGTTGAGCTCACTCGGGTGATGAAGATAGTTTCCTGTGTCTACCGAGCATTCCAGAGTTTGGCAAGTTTAGAAATTTTGTATCTACCGAGTTCCCTCGAGCGTCAAAGAGAAGATTGAGAAGTTGAGTGTTAATCGAGCTCACTCGGTTAATTAAGGAAAAGTTGGATAGAACCAGTGTTAACGGAGCTCACTCAGTGACCAAATGAACTTTGTGAATATGCAGTGTTAACCGAATTTACTTGATTAACACAAAAAAATCGTTTCTGAGTTAGTGTCTGCCAAGCAGAGTCTGCTAACAAAGGATTTTCTTGTTTTGGCATATTGATTTCAATTGATTTGTTTGTTGGTTCTAACCGACTAAGGAGATGAATATTAAATATTCTAAGTTGTATTCAAGCTGACTTGACAATGTATAAGATATAATTATAAGGTCAAGTTGAGAATTGAATGTGTGGAACATAATAGAAGATTTGAAGATGCTTAGAAGAAAAAAATTAGAAGGATAAGCAGAATATCCTTGTTGAGCTACAAAGATACATTAGATCAGGAAGGATCAAGTATACAAGCCAGAATTGAGATCTGTAATCAGCAATTCAGTTGCATCAAAAATCAAGTCATCTCATTGTTAATCTCTAACCATTGTAGCAATGATCTAAATATCTTAACAGAGTTGGCTTAACAGCTATTTGTAAATCCTCTAACAATGCCACTCCTACCATGGTGATTAAATTATCTAACAGGGTCACACCTAACAATGTGTTTTGTAACCTTTAACAGGGTTGGCTCCTAACAGAGCTCACTTCAGAAGAGTGAAAATCAGTAACTAGTTGCAATTGTTGGTTTTTCCCAAATTGGGTTTCCACGTTAAGTCTTGGTGTCACTTATATTCATGTTATTTCTTTTGTGTATGCAACTAAGTTAAATAAGGCTAATCACAGAAATTGTCTTAAGATTTGCATTTGTCGAGTTACTGCTGCTATTTCAATGTTTATCGAGTTACAGCATTTGCTAGTGTAAACCGAGTGCTTGTGTGTTTGCCGAGTAATAGCAGAATACGATTTAATCAGAGTTTATGTTTTTATTTGTATTAACATCTAAGGGATCTGGGATTTATTTTGTAGTAACTGATTCACCCCTCCCCTCTCAGTTACTCTTATATTTCCAACACTCAAAAATACACTTAGCACTCCAAGAAAATTTCATACTGTGAATTCAAGGTAACCCCCTCATTTCATTTGAGAAATATTTAACAGTTGAAGGCATCTTGAAAGCACTCTTCGTGCCACATTTTTTTTATAGGAAATATTACAATCCCAAACAAATCCAGCCACCATGTTCTTGATTCCGAATTTGCAAGACCCAGAATTATTTTTGGCCATTAGAGAGAGAACGACCCCAAAACCAAAAAATGGCTAGAGATGGGCATAAGATAAGAACAGATGCTCTTGTGTAGTTCTACCTTCCATGTATCTCAGCCTATGAGAATAGATACAAACACCTGCCCTTTTCCTCAAATGGAGTAAAACTCATTAGAAATGTGATATATCCCTAAAACATGAGGTTTGTACATCAACAACATAACTCCTCAAAAATAATTTTGAATTAATCAATGTCCAAATTTATATTACCCCCAAACAATGTTATTACATATATAACCAATTGTCTCTAATGTCGCCTTCCTAATTTGCCTTAAATTAAGGTTACATCTCACCAGTTAAATATCTCTATGATAATGCGCCTTGAGACTTGAATCCTGCAATCATAACAATATATATATATATATATATATATACACACACAATAGGATTAGACACCAAATTATATTCATAGAATATTCATAATACAATAGTACTTAATGAACATATTAGAATTTAGAGGAAGACACATGATGGGTCCCCTTGATGTGTGTTTTGTGACACTCACCAACACAAAATAAAATACAAGGTATTCTATCCTCTCTTGAACAAGGAAACCTCAAATGCTAAGTACTGTGAAATTGTGAGATAAGACAAGGCAATCCTAAGGTTTACACTGATCGTGTGACTTTGTGTGGAATATAGACTCGGTGAATTGATTTGATATTGTTGGTAAAACACAAAAACACTTACGTAATTGTTCCTGGATTTCATCGACTCTTTCCCCCCCAAAGCATTCGGAATTTGCACACAAAACTAAATCAGATTTCAAAAAAGATGAGGATTTAGTAAAATCTTATCTAACATGCAAGGATGTTGATAAATGGATATGCTTTGACAAATGAATTCCTTAAAGAAGCTTTCTTTCTCCATAAGGAAACAACTACACTAATTTGATGCAATCTACGAAGGTAACAAAGGATTTTCATATTGTAACATTTACCCAAATACAGAATGTCAGCACAACCCAAATGAACATCCACAATCTAACTAGCACTTAAGTGGGTTCAAACCAACCATACACTGCAATTTATAATCAATAAACAACAAATGGCATGAGATAAGGAATTCATCAAGCATCTCCTCATTTTTCCATTAAAACCAATGAACTGTGAATAAACTTTGAGAAGTAGAAACCATGCAAAATGTTGAAACAACATACAAAATTTCACCATATCTACAATGAAAATTGTACATTGACTTTAACATAATAATGTTGAACCATAATTCAAAATAGCGTCAAGAAGTGGCCGATATAGCTACTTCTTGCAAGAAGTTGGAGGTCCTGAGAAATCTTAAGGTTTTTGAGCCAGATTCTTGGCTGAAAATTCTGCAACCTCTCATAGAGAAGTTGCCATTTTCTCACTGATATATCGCCCAATTACCATGATAACTCACTGTCTTCTCCCAAGCACTGAGAGTCAAAACTGGACGCCTAGCAAGGTATGGCATTTCATTTTTTTTTTCCAATCTAGAGCACTTTGGAAGAGAGAAGGGTTGTGAAGGAGAGAAATAATGTTTGGCAGTCTTGTAGATTGATTGCAAGTGGATTTGAAGTGGATTAGAAGGTCTTTTCAAGCAAATCCAGATTCACAAGTAAGTTTTCTAAATTCATTTTCTTTTGAGTTAAAAATCGTTTTGTCTTGCCATAGTTACATGTAACTTTATTGAATATCTAGAATACCATTTGCAATGTTCTCTAACACGTTTTAGAGTGTAATGACTAAGATCTAACACCGTGGTTTTGCAATTTTTCCAAAACAAATCATAATTTTCTCAATAATTTCATAACCTAACAAAAAAAATTTTGTTTTTCTCCAGCAGAATAACATTGTTTCATAACCTTCTCCCTAGCTATGTGTCCTCCCATGAGGTGTTCTCCTGTCACCTGACCCCAGCATTCAGCACGTCAAGTATCTCTACACGACAATGGTGTCCGTCTCAACTGCTAGATCTGCTATAGTTATTCTACTGGTGCCATGTTTCCTGTGCTTCCCATGTTCTAGTTTCTACGCATGGTCTTGGTCTCTGTTTTCTCTCTTGAGCGTGTCTCTGCTTGCCTCAACTTTCAAGTCAACTATTGTGCTTTCCCTTTTCCTCCTCCCTCCTCCTACCTTCTGGATCTTGGACGCCACTACTCGCTCGAGTTGGATCTGCTCAAACAGTGGTCTTCTGGGCTGCTCTCTTCCAAGTTGCGCGGATCGTTTGAAGACTTTCTTAGTGCAATGTTGTTGTGTGACGTTTGTGTAATTGTTATCCACTTTCGGGTGTTGTGTTCAGTCATCGTCTTCACCTCCATTCTCTGTTCATTCTACATCCTATGTCCTTGATTGCAGGTCGGGCCCTCTGTTACTTGTATGAGGCACTGTTGAGGCAAATACTGGTCTTTTTCATTTATGCAATCATTTCTTCATGTGGAGAACTCCTTTCTGCTTCTTCAAAATGGCTATAGGTGACATATGCTTGTCACAAACCCAACCTCTAACCTGTCAGAGGTTGTGTGACCATGTTAGCAAGTTTGAAACAGACAATACTCTACTTAGAGAACAAGTTTTATCACTGACAAAGGCAATTGCTGACCTCAAGCAGGCAACAGGATTGAACAGTTCCCAAATCCAAGACTTCTCCGCTACCTTCATCTCTAAAACTGTTGGTTTGAAATCCAACTTAGAAGTTGTCATTGAGCAACTAGAGGAGCTGGAAAAGATTAAAGAATAGCAAACGGAAATGGCTGCAATACATTCCTCTTTGATTTCTAAGACTGAACAGAAGGTGAAATCATGGGCCTCTCTCTACGCTAATACAGCTACTACATTCCTCTCTGATTTCTAAGACTGAACAGAAGGTGAAATCATGGGCCTCTCTCTGCGCTAATACAGCTACTATTGCACCTATTGATAATGAGCGTGTGAGACGGGCTCGTGAGCTCAACTTGCGTGTCCGTGGTCTCGCTCCCACTTCCCATCCTCTCTCTATTGGACGTTCTTTCCTCACTAATCAGCTTGATATTTTTGACATTACATTGGACAAATGTTCGTTCAACCTTGGAGATACCCTCTTCATTCAATTTCTCTCATTTTCTAACGGGCTTCATGCTCTTAGGGCAAAGAGAAAGTTGTTCTCTCTCCCCTCTAAGATTAAACTGGATGAGGATCTCACAAAGGCACAGGTAACAGAGCTAAAACATGCTCAAGTAATTGTGGCAGAGGCTAGATGTGCGGAAAAATGGACTATTATGAGGAACCTCAGACCAATCATTCATGATTCACCTCCCCGCAAATGGGAAGCAAGACAGGCCTCTAAGACCACATGACGATTTCACCAGCAATCGAACAAAAGGATGTCCTCCACTTGCTCTCTTCTTGTCAACTGTTGGAATGGTAATGGCTCTTTATGGTCATTACTTGGTCTTTTTCACTATGAGGTGGGATTGGCTAATATTTTGGTTGTCATTGAGACCCACAAGAGTCCCATCCGTCCTCTTCTTGGGTATGCTGAGTACCAGTGGCTATCAGTTTGTTGTGAGGAGGTTCGTACTTTAGGTGGGGTCCACAATTCTGGGGGTGTTACCTGTTTGATTAGGGATGATATTTTCAGCTCTACCTTGGTGGCCCACTTTGATGCCTTTGCTAGATTCATGCAAGTCCGTATTGATCGTCAGAATCACCAACGGAGGGACATCTTCATTGTTATGTGTTATTTTCCACCGACTTCTTCCTCATACGCCATTCATGGGGCTGAGGATGGAAACCCATTCTGTGACCTTTAGGAGTGCGTCTTATAGTTTACTGCTTTGGGGGACATCATTATTTGTGAGGATTTCAATGCACGGACTAGGAATCTCCAGACTCCTATAAATGACCATGGCTCTAATTCGATCTGCACTTTTGAGATAGATCCAACCAATATGGGACTTCAACGTACCTCAAATGATGCTCTTGGGCCGCTTTCCTATTACGGTAGCCACCTCCGCCAGCTTTGTGAGTCCTATGGCTTGTTCATTGTAAACGGTCTATCTTCCTTCCCTGGGTCTAAGCTCTTTACTTGTTGGCCCCATGGGAGTGGCACGAGTGTTGTGGACTATGCCCTCACTTCTTCCTCATTCATTCCTTCCATTCATAGCTTCACCATTTCACGTCTCCCCTTTGCCGACCATGCCCTTCTTAGCATTGTTCTCCGCGTTCCCCCTACCTATCACCTTCTCCTCGACCCCCTTGCCTCTCATCTATCGTTACACGCCCTTCTACTCATTTCCGCTTTCCCAAGGGTGATGGTGAGCTTTTTTCCTTCCATCTTCAGAGGTTGTTGTCACCTGCTTGCTTCAATGATTTGTGTGAGGCCTCCTCCATGTTTGACTCACTTGCCGATGCCATTTAGGACTCTGTCATCCTTTCTATCCCCCATCGCTCTCCCATTTCTCACAGATCTAAGCATCAAAATACTTGTCCTATGAACCAATGGTTCGATGCTAACTGCAAATCGTTCTATCGCTCCGTTCGCTCCGCTTTTGAGACCCATTCCCCTAATTTCACCCTTTGGCGCTATTCTTACCTCTATTTTCTTCTCTATAAGAAACATTACTTCGTCTCTTTTCAGTGTAGATCCCTTCGTGCCACGCTTATTCGCAATCCCCAAATCTTCTGGTGCACCTTATTTCCTCGTTGTTCCCCCCTGCCCTCCATCCTTGACTTCTACTCCCTGACCTCCCACACCATCACACTTTATGACATTCCTAACCAGACATCTCTCCATCCCACTCCGCCTCCTTACTACCATCTGTTCACCCCCTCCAATGTTTACGAGGCCATCAGATCCATGAGATGCAGCAGAGCAGAGAACGAGGAAGGTTTAGAGGCCAAACTTTTCAAGCTTGATGCCTCAATCCTTGGCTCCTACCTCCCTACACTCTTTAATAGAGTGGCTTGCACTGGTTTTCCTAACTCTTGGTCAAGGCATGTGATTTATCCTATTTATAAGTTTGGGCCTATCTCTGACCCTTGCAACTACAGGACCATCATGATCAGCCATACGTTTGCCAAACTTTATGCCATAGCTCTGAACACTATGTTATCCAATGAACTTGACAGGAGAGGTTGTAGAGCAAGAGACCAAGCTGGTTTTCATGCTAACTACCAAACTATGGATCACATCTTCACTCTACGGGCTATTATCGCGAAGGCTAGGCACAGATCCAAGAAAGTCTACTGTTGTTTTGTAGACTTTCAGAAGGCTTTTGATTTCGTTCCCAGGATGGCCCTGTTTCAAAGACTTAGTGAGATTGGGATTTCGAATATGTTGTTGACTACTATTATGAAACTCTATGAGTTTGTGGTTGGTAGATTCAGGACTCCTGAGGGCTTCTCCGTTCCAATCGAGAGCACTATCAAGGTCAAACATGGGTGCCCCCTCTCGCCCACTCTGTTTGGTCTAAATATTGACGAGCTCGAGGACTTCCTCGTGACCTCCTCGCACCCCGATGATGGGTGCTATTTATATCAGGTTTTGATCTCCATTCTCTTATTTGCAAACGATGTACTACTGGCCTCTTCCCTTGACAGTTTACAACAATTCCTCGATGGTTTGGCTTCTTTTTGCGATCAACGGTAGCTCATGGTCAATCTTAGTAAGACTCGGGTTATGATCTTTAATTGCTTAAAGACCTCTTGTCTTCATTTCTTTTTTCAAGGAACAGAGATTGAAATTACTTCTTATATGTACCTCGAGGTGAAGTTCTCGAGGCACCGATTCAGTTTGAGACCTGTTATCCAATCCAAAGTCAGTAAGGGCATGGGCTCTCTTGCCACGCTTGAGAAGCAATGTTTCAGACATCATTTTCAGGACACTTCGTCTAAGTTGTCCCTCCTAGACTCCTTGGTTCAGTCAATCATTCTTTATGGCTCAGTGATTTGGGGACCACCTCTTCTTGCCTCGGATTGGGCCTCTGTTGAGCGCGTTCAGACCAAAGTAACGAGACTCGAACCTGGCTCTGACTCGGCAAGGTCAATTTGACTTGTGACCCAGCTCGAACTCGGTCATGACTTAGCAGTGACTCGACGAGTCAGGGTATATTAATAGATATACCTTAGAGAAATATAAAATATTTGATGACTTGGCGGGTTAGGTTCATGGGTCAAAATGACCTCGCAAGGGTAACCGACTCGCCGACTCAGGTGACTCGCGGCGAGTCTCGTTACTATGGTTCAGACCTTACTTCTACGGTGTATCATCCGACATCACATATTCACCCCCCATAGCATTATCTTAGCCGAGTTTGGTGCTCACCCATTCAAACTTGCGGTCATTTTTTATTTGATCTGGGTTCTCCATTGCCTTCGTGGTTTTGCGGATTTGACTGTTGACCAACACAAATATTCTTACCTAGCATATTGTTCCTCTGTCACAATTATGAGATCCGACACTAGCACTAGATCTCGTTGTTGGTATGCCTAGGCCACCTCTCTTAAGTTCAGTTGGGATTGAGACTGATCGCCTTCCTCCGTATCAGTTCTCGCTAGATGTTTTGACTCACCTCCTTCCCTCGCGATAGGAGTTGAATGAGTATGTTAGACTGGATATTTACAGACAGTACATTATCACTACTTGGCGTAATCTTCCCGGAGGATTACAGCCAAAGATGGCCTTCTATGCTAAGCATTTTCTTAAGAGCCATGAAAGGGTTATTGTTTGCCCAACCTATTTATCTCAATGTTGGAGTCACGCCCTACATTTTTCTCTGGGCTCTTTCAGAGTTGGATCTCACCATCTTCGAGTCCAAACCGACCACCATATGGATAAAGATGATTGAATATATCGGCTATGTACTTTAGCAGAGGTTGAGACTAAGATTCACTTTATTTTTCGTTGTCCCATCTACTACAAGATCAAAGGGAGATTTCATTGCTTATTCAAGGATTGCTTCTCTCTTTCTACATTCTTCAATTGCATTGATTAGTGATGCCTTGGACTTTACTTTAGGGAAGCCACCCAACTCCGCGATCATACCTTGCAATCACTGTTACCTTAATGGCATTCCTCCGATCAGCTCATCGTTGCCTTTTTCTCCCCCATCTCCTCCATGGGGTGTGAAAAGGTCATCCAGTATCACTCACTCCAGATCGGTGAGACATTGCACCAGTCTTTTCAGACAACAACACTCTTCCAGTGGTTCCCAACGATGATCCAGGACTATTGTTTGTCCACAACTATATCCTTCTGTGATCAATTTCTTCTTGCTAAGGAAGGACCCCTAGCTCTTGTCTGGGCTTTCTTGTCCTTGCTTTTTTTATCGTTTCTTCTCAAACACCGTTTGGTGTTCCCAATCTTTTCGAGCTCTCTTGTTTGTATGCTTATCCCATAGACCCATTGTGGTCGTTTGTTGGACATTAATACTATTATCTTATCTTATGTTTCAAGTTTCAACTTGTGTTAAAACTTATTTGAAATTTTAATCTAATTTAGTTTGTTCCTAAATATGTTTATTAAATGTCTAAATTTGTGTTTTTTATGTGCAAGTTGATTTTACATTAAATGGCAACTATAGATTCTTCTAAAACGGGCTCGACTGCAACATCTGCCAGTGGCCCCATAGGTTCATGTCCATCTGGATTTGTAGGCACGCGCCCGAAAAGAGCTGGAGACGAGGCATGGAATATGGCTTCGAAGGAACCAAGTATAATAGCGTGATATGCTAAAATGTGAAAAACAAAATCGTGGAGGGATATCCCGTTTGAAGTACCATCTTGTTGGTAATTAAAAGTGTGGCACAAAGATTTGTGATGCGACTCCTTAGGAAATTAAAAGAAAGATGCTTGCCTTGCTCGATACCCAAGAAGAGAAAAAGTTGAGAAGGGAAAGGGCAAAATTGGCTAAGGTCAATCATTTCCAAATCGCAAGTTCTATATCCTTTTTAAGAATCACTTATTATTTTCTAATCACCATTATTAGTTTGGACTTTGGATTGTGCTAGAACAATGATCATAATGAGATGAAGTGGGTTGTGACCAAGAATCCTAGCCAGCCTTGATGAGGAAGAAGCCATTGAGGGCATAGTGGGCTCTCTTCGTGGCCCACGAATCCACACACCTACCATCTGCTCAACTTCCACTTCCACTGGTTCTAGTAGACCACATAAATCTTCTCTTGATGGTTTTTTTGTGCATAGAAACACACCTAGAGCACAATCATCACTGGAGAGTACTGGATGGAATAGTGATGTGCATTGGCAAGTTGGCATTCAAATTGTCTATTTTTTTTTTTTTAAATCACCTTCAATGTTGCAAAAAGTCCATATTTTCTGAATTTTTGTAATTGGTCATACGGTAGCGGGAAAGGGCTACAAGGCACCTATTTTTTGTTCTTCAACCACATCTTTAACCCTAAAAACATCTTTGAGCAATCTACAAGCACAAAATAAATAATGACTTTAAACAAAAATAAGTACACAACCTTGATTAAAAAAATTACATTCAACAAAAATAAGTAAATTGTAAAAGTGAAAGTATTAAAATTTGAAACAAGTAAACTAACCTTCCACTCAACTCTACAAGAGTAGGTGCCTTGCCCTTAAATGTTGCAGAAAGTCCATATTTTCTAAATTTTGTGACTGGTCGAATAGTAGCGGGAAAGGGCTACAAAGCATCTACTGTTGCAAACTTGAGTGGAAGGTTATTTACGTGTTTCAAATTTTAATACTTCTACAATTTACTTTTTTTGTTGAATGTAATTTTTTGTTAAATCAAAGTTGTGTCACTATTTTTTACAATTTACTTATTTTTGTTTAAAGTCATTTTTTTATTTTGTGCTTGTAGATTGCTCAAAGATGTTGTTTTTTGGGTTAAAGATGTGGGTGAAGAACAAAAAAAGGAAACAGTATGGCTGCAACATACTTTCAAATGGATGGAAAATGGAAGAAATTGTATCATCATCAATTTTTTTGTTTCTTGCAAGGATCAAATGGTCTTTCTAAAATCCTTGGATGCCTCAAACAAGCTAAAGACGGCTAAAACTTTGGCTCTAATGCTAGAAAATTTTGTGATGGAGGTTGGAGCTGAAAACGTGGTGCAAATAATGACTGACAATGCAACAGCAATCTTACAAGAAAAGCATAGCACACTCTTTTGGTCTCTTTGTCAATGCATGTTATTGACCTTCTTTTGGAGGATAAAGGGAAATTGGATTGGTGAGACCAATTGTAGAGGATGCAAGGAAGATAACAAAATATACCTACAATCACTCTTGGATCCTCCACTTGATGAGAGACTTCACCCATGGGAAAGAGTTGATTGGACCCGTAGTCACAAGGTTTGCAACAATTTTCTTAACGTAGCAAAGTGTTCTTCTTTCTATGAATCCTTTAAGGCAAATTTTTGTGAGTCCACCATGGCTAGAGTCAAGTTATTCAAAGAAGCCCGATGGACAAAGTGTTTCACACATTGTCTTTGTCAACCATTTTTTTTATCTAGCTACAAAAATTGTGGAGGTAACTTAGAAACTTTAAAAGTTGAATATTTAAATTTTTTTTGTATTCAATAATCAAGTCTTCCATTATTACTTTATAACCCTAATCTCTAATTAATGATAATTGTTTTCTACGTTTCAATAGTAGGTGGCAAAGCCCTTGGTTAAAGTTTTCTGCCTGGTAGTTGGGGAACAAACCCCAAAGGGGTCCCTTTATGAGGCCATTGATAGAGCCAAAGAGGCTGTAAGAAATCAATACAGGGGGAATAGCCTAAAATTTGAGCTCGTATAGAAAATTATTCATAGGAGGTGGAGCAATCAGCTCCACCAACACATTCATTCGGCGAGGTATTTCCTCAACCCTCATTTTCGCTTCTCTCCATCCTACAAGGATTCTAATGGAGAGATCATGGAGAGCTTCAATTAATGCATGCTAAGGATGGTACATACATTGAGGTGAGAGACCTCATTTTGGCCGAGATGGAAGTGTATCAAAATGCAACAGGCAAGCTATTCTACTCAGACATGGAAAAGAGAGGTAGAAACACTCAAACCCCAACTACAATATTTGGAATTTGGAATCTTTCACATGCACGATAAGTAGATAAATATTAAGCTACAAAAACTTGTTTTCACCTTGCTTTCTAACTCTTTAATATTTATCTTGCAGATGCTTGGTGGCAAAATTGGGGTGGAAATGTCCCAAATCTGCAAAAACTTGCCCTTCACATCTTATGTCAGCCATGTAGCTCATCCAATTGTGAGCATAATTGGAGCTTATTCGAAGCCATTCACACAAAGAAGAGGAACAAGTTGGCACAAATGCCTAAATAGCCTTGTCTTTGTGCAATATCACCTTAAGTTGCGCATAAGAAAGGTAGAGTCGTCACCAATTGAGCCACTTGATCTGGATGTCATAGATCCTTATGGTAATTGGACAGCACAGGAGCAGTCTCCCTTGTTCACAGAGGATGACATATGTGATTTGAAGAGGCAAGCTATGGAGGAGGGTTTTGCACTGAGACTAGATGATAATCAGTAGGAGGGCAGTAAGAGTGAGGACAATGATAGTGAGGATTCACATCATGAGTCATTGTCAGTGCCAACACAAGCTACATCACAAAGGACAGCTAGGGCTAGAGCCACTAGACCCCCTTCCTCTCCTATAGTTTTTACTAGATCTACTGGGAAGGGGAAGAGGAAGACGTAGACTAGTTTCATATTGTACTTGAAATTTGTATTTGCTTATCTTTTTTACAAAGACAATTTGCTATTTGTAGTTTGCTTCAAAGTTCAAAGTCTCTAAATACTTTGGCATTCCACATGAGGATACGATTTTGTTACTTATTGCATTTATATATATCTAGATCAGCTTGTTTGGTTTGTTTACTCATTTACTGACTCATTAGATGCATCTACTTATTGAATTTTGCAAAAAAAAATGCATTTTTAATTAAATTTAAATCATTTTTAAAATTCTGACAAGTTACCGATTCATCTCTAATATTTGCTGCAAAAACATTTTTATGCCTCACTAATAAGTGTCAAAGAACAAGAATTTGAACTATGGTTGAAACAGCAAACAAAATTCTACCTTATCTGCAACGAAAATCATATATTAACTTCAATTTAATCTTGGCAACAATCTATGCTATCCTCTTCCCACTACTACCAGTACTTGCTTCCTCCTAATACTAATTGATTTACACATGAGAGGGCCAAGCATTTATATAAACTTCCCAATTACAAATCAACGACCAACATATTTCATTGGAAACCCTATTTAAGTTAGTTATAACGACCACCTACATTAATTAAATGTCATTCAATGAGTAGATTACAAATTTTAAGTACAAATCCTTTCAAGAATGTGTTATAAGTAGTGATTGTCGTTGCACCAAAATATTGACCTTCCAATGCCCAATACAACCACTATAGTTATAGAATCCACAAAAGGTGGTTAAACCATGTCACAAACTCTGCAAGGAATATTGGCACAGTACCAAAAATACCCCTCCCAGCTCCATTCATTGCAGCCTACATTGATTCAAACTTGTGACCAAGCTCTAATACAACTTGTTGGAAGAAGTGATTGTCATTGTACCATAAATATCAACATTTCAATGCCCAATACAACCACTATGCTTATAGAATCCAAGGGAGGTGGTTAAACGATGTCACAAACCCTATCAGGTATGCTAGCACATTGCCAAAAGGATGAACCATTAAGAAAATTAATCATAGTATTGCTTTAAATGACTTCCACATATCCACTTGTGTATAAGTCAGTTCGCATGAACCTGGACATGTCTTCTTGGAATTATTTAATTGGCTAGAGATGACTAGGCACCACCTCAACATGTATTGCTTGTAATATTGTGTACTGCATCGCAAAGGAGTGATATCTCTTAATACTCAACATATCTTTTAAAATTGTACTTCAACTTTTCAAATGGTAGCTCCCTTTTTTGTCAACATATTTCCCTCCACAACTCCATCTAGAAAAGCCCTCTTCTTACAAGCTAAGAATAATCTTAGCCCTTCCTTTCTTTAAAAAGGACTCAAGTCAAAATAATAGTTACCTTGTAAGAAAGTATATAAATAAATTAAAGAAGACACTTTTCCAAAACTTCAACTTAGTTCTATGTAAAGATCTTAAGATTTGTATTATCTAAATCTTTGTTTTTATCTTTAAAATTCAAAAACAAATTGCTTACACAATATAGATTCCATAAAATAAACATTCACTTATACTAAACTCCAAATTTCATATAGATCATTCAAACATTCAATGGTGCTTACAAAAATTCACTAGGGGCTGAAAATTTCGGAACCGGTTTATTCATAGAAAATTGACATAAATTCTCTTAACATTAGCAATTGAACTTATAGATTCACAAAACTCAATATTGAGTTACACAATAGAGGTGATTTTGTGGGGGTTTTGTTCCTTCAACCAAATCATAAAGGTGATTTGTGGGGGTCTTGTCCCTTCACCCAAACAAAAGAGATGATTTTAAGGGTCTTGTCCCTTCACCGAAATAGCAGAGGTGATTTGTGGGGATTTCACCCCTTCAACAAAAAAGAAGAGGTAATTTGTGGGGATTTCATCTCTTCACCCAAACATACTCAATAGCAACAACCATATTCAGCATAACAAAAAAACATAGCAAAGTATTATTTATATTGGACAATTTGTTAACATCTTGTGCAAGGCAACTAAAAAATCTAATTTGGCCACATTCTATAAGCCAGTAGAAGGGTTCATTGACTTTTTGTACAAGGCAAGTAAACTATTTGATTTGGGCCCTTCCTAGAAGTCGGTAAAAGATACAAAACAAAAATAAATAATAAATAATAAAAATTTGAATTTTCGCAAGAAGATAAAATTGCATAGTTAGCAACAATATGATTTTTCTCTGACCTTTTTGCAAGAAGACAAAGCTTGCATAGTTGGTAGCCAAAATTGTCGTCCAAGACAAGTGGCCTCAAATTCACAAGTTCATCACAATCCTCTCATCCCCTAGATGCTTGACCTCAAGCAATTTTAGGTTGGGATGTTTTTGAAGATCTCAATTTCTTGACCACTAAATACTCTAAGTTGAAATCTAATTTGGCCACATTCTATAAGATAGTAGAAGGGTTCATTGACTTTTCGTACAAGGCAAGTAAACTATTTGATTTGGCCCCTTACTAGAAGTCCGTAAAAGATACAAAACAAAAATAAATAATAAATAATAATAAATTGATTTTTTGCAAGAAGACAAAATTGCATAGTTAGCAACAATATGATTTTTCTCTGACCTTTTTGCAAGAAGACAAAGCTTGCATAGTTGGCAGCCAACATTGTCGTCTAAGACAAGTGGCCTCAAATTCACAAGTTCGTCACAATCCTCTCATCCCCTAGTTGCTTGACCTCAAGCAATTTTAGGTTGGGATGTTTTTGAAGATCTCAATTTCTTGACCACTAAATACTCTAAGTTGAAAGCTATTTTGATGGTGTTTAGAAATGTTGTCAAATTTTAGGCATTAAGTAATCCTTTTAGTGGTTGAGCTTATCCTTCTACAACGAATACTATCGGCCTCCTATCTAGCACATCGAGCACCATTACTGCAAGTTTTTGAATTTCTAGTACATAATCTTCTACTCTACCTTCTTGGTTAAATAGGGCTAAGTTATTGAAATAAACGCCTAGGTAATTTATATCGAATCTTTCAACCAGCCTCTAACTGAAATCTTCTATAGTGGGGATGGAGTCATGTCCTTGAATTACAAGTCCATGGTACCACCACTTGTGAGCTACTCCTTACAAGTGTAAGGTGGTAAACTTGAGGGCTTCTTCTTTCATCATTGGATTTACTAAGCATCCAACTTCTATAACCATGATCTCATTTGGTGTTCACCGGAAAAATGGAATTCAATGAAAATTTCATTTTTCCTACCCACACCCATCATGGGCACCCTGCTTATATATGCCATAATAGTTTAGACATGACTATCGATAATCAATATGAAGTACAAAACTTAACACTTGTTCCATCAAAATAAGGTTATCTTTCCCAATTGATGTTGAATGTCTTTTCTTTCATTATACTCCTCCCTCCTCTATCCACTTTTGATTCAAACCACAATACTCAAGATAAGACTTGTCATTCTTTACTGCCTCACTCAACACATTATATTTTGGTAAAAGGCGGTCCATATACTTGGTTCAATCTCTTTGTTTATTCATGACCTCTTCGTTTGACAAAAATTTTGCCCTAAATGTTTTGGTTGGAATCTTCTCGCCATCATGAAAAAATCTTACTTCATTGGCATTGCTTCCTTCACCTTGATTGTTAAACTTTCCTCTATTAGCAACGCTTCCTTCACTAGTCTCTTTAATAAAGTTTCTACCATCTTGGTTTTGCTTAAACCCTCTTAGCAATTGGGCAGCTTCTTTTATTTTCTCTGTTAAACCCAAGTTAAAGCTTCAAAATGTTTAAAGAAGGCCTTTGCTTCATCATCATTGTCACCCATGGTGGAACTCTTTGTTTTCTCTCTCTAATGGCAGCATTGTTTCCTCTCATTCATAAAACAAACCCACAACTGGTAAGACTAAAGTCTAGATACCACTATAATGACCTTAAGGTTTATATGTTCTGAATCTCTACTTTTCTTAAACTATAAAACTCAAAAACAAATTGTGTACACAATATAGATTCAAGAAAATAAAATTCACTTATACTTATTACAATAATAGATAAGACGTCTATTATTAGTTAATGGTTATCTTGTAAATATCTTTAGCTTTAGTTTGCTTTCGTTTTTTGCTTTCTCTGGAATAGAATGTTTCTATTCTTTACGATCGTTTCCTAAGGAAACATCGTCTCTTCCTTTTGTATAAATTAACCTTTCGGTCTCTGTTATTAATAAGCAAGTATTTACCAATTACCTTGTAATATGGTATCAGAGCTAAATACTTAAATTTTTTCGGAAAAATTTATAATTTCTTCTTGAAATTATTTGTTTAAATTTTTCCAAAATTATTTCAGCTAATTTCTCCAAAACCCACCTAGGGTTTTTCTGCTTGGAGAAATTCCCGAATTACGGGTCTGCAAATCGCGTGGAAATTGTGGCCATTTTTTGAAGACTCGCGTTTTTGGGGTGAAAATCTGCATGTTTCTGTATCAAATCTTCATGCTCTTAGCCGTCTCAGTCTGTCATCGTGCTCTGGGAAGCAGATTCGACCATTTTTCATCAAGAAATCTGAAGCTTTTTCAAGCTTTTTTCAGCTAGGGCCGTTTTTTTTCGAAGCCCTAATTTTTGGGGTCGAAAAAACTTTTTGTTTGCAGATTCTTGGTGGGTTTTTCGAGAGCTCAACTGGGTTGTCGTCCGTTTTTTTTGGGTGCCTCGATTTTTGTGCCTCGATTTTCGACCCAGCAGATTCAGAAAACGATAGCAAATTCCTTTTGGGTTTTTCGAGCTCTCTTTTGGGTCATTCTCTGATTCTTCTGGGTCTTTCGTATTTTTGCCTCGAAGAACGTGCCTTCACAGATTTTCACAGTTTTTCATTGAAAAACGTGCCATGGCATCTCTGACAAATATTCTGCTCGAGCATAATTCCAAATTCAATGGTCGCTATTATGGAACCTGGAAGCAGCGCATCATCGCAATCTTCGAATATCGAAACACCGATCAACTTGTTCTGGGTGTTAAGCAGCGTCCGACTTCTCCGGGTCCTGATCAAGATACATGGGATCTGAACAATCGAGAGGCAGTAATGCTTCTCAAACTCTCCGTAGCTAATGACCAGCTTTCTCAGATTCCATCCGGCAAGACAGCGGCCGAAATCTGGACACATCTAAAAGGTCTTCATGAGACTTCCGACAAGAGCAGAGCCTTCTTTCTGAAAAACACTCTGTTTTCTATTGTCATGGATGAGCGCACCTCGCTCCAGGCACACCTGAATCGGATTCAGGAAATCCGTGATCAGTTACTTGCCATCGGTCGCAAGATGGAGGAAGAGGATATTGTGGTAATCACTCTTCGGAGTTTACCAAATTCCTATGAGCATTTTATCGAGACTCTCAACATCACATCTACTGGTGTTGATCTAAAGTTCACTGATCTCTGCACCCTGCTACTTCAGCAAGATCGGTGGAAACAAGAGTTCGGTAGCAGCTCCAGTTCCACCTCCACTGAGCAAGCCTTTGCTGCGAAATCCTTTCAAAAGGATAAGGGCAACTTTCAGCAACCATCTCAACAGAAGTCTTCTGCTCCAGCATCCGATGGTACCAAAAAGAAGAACGTTCAATGCAACTATTGCCACAAGTATGGTCACATGAAGGTTGCATGTCGAAAACGCTTAGCTGCCCAATCTAAGCAATCAAGTTCGCAACCCAAAGCGAACAGTGCAGAGCACACTGAGCAGGCGGAATCTGCCTCTTATGCCTTCATGGCTAAAAGACCCTCAGATCATGTACAATCATCTGCCTGGTACATTGATTCAGGTGCCTCTCGACATTTCACTCACCGCAGAGACTGGTTTACTAACTACCAGCCTTATTCAGATTCTGTTATCTTTGGTGGTGGAGAAGAGTACACGGTTGTTGGTAAAGGCAACATTCAAATTCAGTCTGTTGGGAGGAAGCTCATATTCCTTGATGTGTACTACGTTCCAGGGATGGAACTAAATCTACTCTCGGTCAGTCAGTTGCTGCAACATTCTCCACACTTGGCAGTCACCTTCAGTTCACATCAGTGCACCATCACTGATCGGGCGACTAAGTCTACTATTGCAGTTGGTCTTGAGGATCATGGTCTTTTCAGACTTACTGATTCTGGTGATTCTCAGGACTTAGCTATGGCTGCTCGGCGATCTTCCATCAACTCACTTTGGTATCAGCGATATGGGCACTTAAATGTGCATTATCTCTCACAACTTGCTCGGGATGAGCTTGTTCTTGGTTTGCCAGAGATTCAAACCCAACACTTTGGAGTTTGTGACGCATGTCAGGCTGGGAAGCAACATCGCACACCTTTCCCCAGTGGCGATTCTTGGCGAGCTTCTCAAGTACTTCAGCTTGTTCATGCTGATATCTGCGGCCCTATGGCCACTCCTTTTGTTCTTGGGTACAGGTATTTTCTGTTGTTTGTAGATGATTTCAGTAGAAAAATGTGGGTGTATTTCCTTAAAAAGAAATCCGATGCATTTATTGTATTTCAAAAGTTTAAACCCTTAGTTGAAAAAGAGTCTGGGAAATGTATTATTACTCTTAGATCAGACAATGGGGGGGAATTTTGTTCTAATGTTTTCTCCAGCTTCTTGGATACACATGGCATCCAACGCCAGTTCACCACACCCCACACGCCACAACAGAACAGTGTAGTTGAACGTCGAAACAGGACAATAACCGAGATGGCTCGTTCCATGCTCGAACACAGACATGTTCCGAAGCGTTTTTGGGCAGAAGCAGTTAACACTGCAGTTTATCTGTTGAACCGGTCACCCACAGTGGCAATCAAAGGTAAAACTCTGGAAGAGGCCTGGTCAGGTCGCAAGCCCAGAATCAGTCACCTGAAGGTTTTTGGCTCTCTTGCTTTTGTTTGGATCCCTGATGCTTCACGCACCAAGTTGGATGCCAAGAGTCAGAAACTGATGCTTGCTGGATATAGCAGTCTTCACAAAGCCTACCGCCTTATTGATGTTGAGACATCTCGTCTCATATATAGCCGCAATGTAGTCTTTGATGAGCAGCGAGGACTATTCATGCCTGTTTCTCCTGTTCCTAATCCAGCAGACCAGCCTATGCAGGTTCCTGATTTGGGAGTTCGGCTTCTATTAGGTCCACCTGATGGGAGGGCTCCAGTAGCTCCTACAGCTCCAGTCCTGCCAGTGATACCTGTACAGCCACCTCCGGCTTCTCCTGCAGGATCACCTCGTTTTGAAGATGCTTCACCTGAGTTTGATCCAGATTCTTCTGATCAGGATCCTGCTGATCAAGCATCTCCTAGTACTACTGTTGGTCATTCTCCTCTCCGGCCTAAGTGGTGGGCTAAGACACTTGCTGATCTTCATGATGATGAGCTCATTGATGGGAGAACTACTCGAAAAAAGAGCAAAACTATAGATTCTGTTAACTTTGCTCTTATGGCCAACATTCACAGTGTGTTTGAACCTCAAACATATTCCGAGGCTAAAGGAATTCCAGAGTGGGAATAGGCCATGCAATCTGAACACCAGAGCCTGCTGAAGAACAACACTTGGGTCCTTTCTGATCTTCCCCCAGGGAAGAAACCCATTAGCTGCAAATGGGTCTACAAAATCAAATACAAATCAGATGGTACTTTGGATAAGTACAAAGCTCGTTTAGTGGCAAAGGGCTTTTCTCAGCGTCAGGGCATTGATTATGAGGAGACCTTTGCTCCTACTGCAAAGATGAGCACCATCAGATTAGTCTTAGCCATGGCAGCACAGTTTGGCTGGAAGGTCCGTCAGATGGACGTAAAGAGTGCTTTCCTGAATGGTGATCTCCATGAAGAGGTCTACATGACGCAGCCTCCTGGTTTCAAGGTTGCTGGTAAAGACCATCAGGTTCTCAGATTGGTAAAAGCTCTCTATGGTTTGAAGCAAGCCCCTCGGGCATGGTACATCAAGATTGATACGTACCTCAGTGATCAAGGCTTCAAGAGGAGTTCTTCAGACTCAAATCTGTACATCAAGACTACTGACAGTGACATCATCCTTCTGGTTATCTATGTGGATGATCTGATCATCACTGGCAGTTCGGCATCTTTGATTCAGGGAATCAAACAACACTTATGCCAATCTTTTGATATGACTGACCTTGGGCTCATGCATTATTGCTTAGGTGTTGAAGTTTGGCAACAGTCTTCTGGTATATTCATCTCTCAGTCCAAATATGCCAGAGCCTTGTTAGACAAATTCCGAATGCAGGATTGCAAACCTGCATCTACACCTATGGAGAAAGGTCTCAAGTTATCAGCCAAGTCTGATTCTCCTTCCGTTGATGATACTACGTATAGGCAACTAGTAGGCAGCCTCATCTACCTATCTGCTACTAGGCCTGATATCAGCTTCGCAGTCAGCTATATTTCACGCTTTATGACAGCTCCTAAGGCTGATCATTGGATGGCAGCAAAGCGTGTGCTTCGTTATGTGAAGGGCACTTCTAATTATGGACTTCTGTATTCTCGAAGTTCTAATCCTAAACTCAATGGGTTCACAGATTCAGATTGGGCAGGCTCTGTTGATGATAAAAAGTCAACATCTGGATATGTGTTCAGTTTGGGATCCGGTGCAGTCACATGGACCAGCAAGAAGCAGCAGGCAGTTTCTCTCTCTTCTACAGAGGCTGAATATAGAGGGACTGTTAAGGCAGGATGTGAAGCTGTCTGGCTTCGTTGGATGCTTGGGGATATGCAGATGTCACCAGCAGGACCGACTACTCTGTTTGTCGATAACGAAGGCGTTATCAAGTTAGCACGGAATCCAGTCTTCCATGAACGAACCAAGCATGTGGATGTTCATTGTCATTACATACGACAGCTGGTTGAAGACGAGACTATAGATCTGCAGTATGTTCCTACCTCAGATCAGACTGCAGACATTCTCACCAAGCCTCTTGGTCCTGATAAGTTTGTCAAATTCAGAGGACAGCTTGGTGTGTTAGATAGATTAACCATTAAGGGAGGGTATTACAATAATAGATAAGACGTCTATTATTAGTTAATGGTTATCTTGTAAATATCTTTAGCTTTAGTTTGCTTTCGTTTTTTGCTTTCTCTGGAATAGAATGTTTGTATTCTTTATGATCGTTTCCTAAGGAAACATCGTCTCTTCCTTTTGTATAAATTAACCTTTCGGTCTCTGTTATTAATAAGCAAGTATTTACCAATTACCTTGTAATAATACTAAACTCCAAATTTCTTATGGATCAATCAAAAATTCAATAGCGCTTACACAGATCCACTAGATGGTGCATTTTCTGGAACCAATTTATTCATAGAAAACTGGCATATGTTCTCTTAGCAATAGTAGTTGAGCTTACAAATTGCACAAAACTCAGTATTGAGTTTGGACTATAATACTGTTAGAGGTGATTTGTGGCAATTTCATCGCTCCACCCAGACAACAAAGGTTACTTGTAGGGTTTCATCTCTTCACCCAAACAGAAGAGGTGATTCATGGAGGTTTTGTCCCTTCTTTAATGTCTCCTCACTAAATTAGGGTTAAATAACACTAATAAAATTATATGATAAAATATAATTATTATTATTATAAAAAATACAAATAATTGTAATTATAATTAAATGTTAACATTAAAACATAAGTAATAATTAATAAAAAAAATAACACATAATAACAACAATGCTAATAAATAGTAACATCCAAATATAAAAACGAATAAGTGAATAAATAATAACAAATTATAGAACTTCATAACACATCAACCAAAAGAGAAAACTCTAGGTGAGAAAAAATATTAAGAGTTGACAACCTATTAACATGAATGTGTTAAAATATTTTTTTATTCATAAATGAATAATTACAAATGGAGATGCAATCTCTTTATATAGAGAATAATTGATACAGAAATAGAAACTTTCTGAAAAGCTAACAAGAAAGTTTCTACGTGATCCATTTTTTTCCATTATTTGACCCATCCCAAAAACAAAGACATCTTGGAAACGAGGACGTCCCAGAAATTTGGAAACTTTTGGAAAAATGACCCCGAGCTGCCCATAAAATTAATACTTGAATTTTGATAATGTGTTTGACTTTGACTCTCAAGTGAACTCTCACTTTAAATTAATCAACAAAAACATTATAAGTTAAGGTTCTATAATGAATATAAGCATGCTTTATCCATGTTTCAATATGAATATTTAAATTCCCCTATATATTTTAAGTTTTCCCTTTTTTTAATATAGCTATCCCAAACGTTGTCCCTTGTCGTACCCTACTTCAAGGAAAAAATTCATCTCAGAAACCCATTCCCCATCCCCCGGTTCCGAAAACCTAGGTAACATAGTCTAAAAACTAAATACTAAGATGACAATTAAAACATTACAATATTATAATATCCTCCCTTAATGGTCATCCTCTAACTACCTGCAGAAAACTGTACATGTCTTATGGTCACAAATTCTTCAAAACATTATGCTAATGTTGAGACCCTCCCTAGATATATAGAATGTCATTGATCAAGAGCACCCAAAATTCGTCCAAAAAAAACAAGAAGGCTGCCCCTTTCTTCACAATGCTTTGCAACAAAAGACAAGAGCTTATCACTAACTTTGCCAATAAGATGAGTCTGCCACTAACCCTTCCAAAAAAAGTATTGACCAATAATCATCACAAAACGTCCAACCTAATGTTGGATAACAGAGTTATCCCTCCCTATAGCCAAACACACACCGAAAATAGCTGCCAAGATTTTGAGGAAAAATCAGCATACCCTCCAAACTTTTGCAAATGAGCATGACACCCAAATACAAATTACAAAATGTCATGAGTTTTGAAGAAAAAAATCAGCAACCCTCCAAACTTAAGCAAATGAGCATGATGCCCCAAAACAGACTGCAAAAAATCAAAATTTAAAAAAAAGACAAAGGTCAAACCCAAGATTACATCAGTAAAAAACTATAAAAATCCTCAAAGGAATCCAACACAAACTTGTAAATTACATAACCTAGAAACAATTATTGAGGATGAAAGCAAAAAACCAAACATAGTTTTTTAAGAACAAAAATAAATAAAACTCCCCCAGAAAATTTTCCAAGAAAAAATAATGAAACCTTTCTTGAAATTTTTATGAGAAAATTTATGAAAACCTACAAATAATTTTTTTTTGAGACAAAATTATAAACCCACCAATATTTTTTAACAGGAAAAAAATTATAAAACCCCACATAAAAACCTACAAGCGGCAACACACCAAACTTTGCATGGTAAAACAACACATGCAGGCAAGATGCAAGTACATGCAATCGACAAAATTTGCAGACATTTTCTCGAACCAAGACATTGCACAACCAAAACCTTCAACCAAGTTTGTAATTTTCAGCAAAGCATCTTTGAATCAGGCAACAAATTTGCAAAGTTAACTTTTCATAAAAATGTTTTAAAAAATTCTAGAATAAATTACAAGACAAAAGGAGCTGCAAATTTGACTTTTAAAAATTTGTCAAAAAAGCAGCCCATCAACCCACTTTGATACCATGTTACAATAGTTTATTATCCATAAATGAGTAATTATAAATGGTTACATAGAGAATAACTAAGAAAGAAATAGAAGCTTTCTTAAAAGCTAATTAGAAAAGTTTCTATGTTATCTAATTATAAATGGTTACACAGAGAATAACTAAGAAAGAAATAGAAGCTTTCTTAAAAGCTAATTAGAAAAGTTTCTATGTTATCTACAAATTAACTATTATCTAAAAATAAAATACTAAGATGACCTTTAAAGAAACATTACAATATTCTAATAGAATGAACTGGCAAAATATAATGAGTTGGGGATTAGCAGTTAACCATAAAGGATACAATTGCAAGGAAGTGGTGCAATTACAAGAGACATAAAGCACGTATTTCCCTACATGACTCCTTACTTGGGCACATGGAATAAAAACACATTTGTAATCATTCGCTCGAGGACTAAGGAGGATGAAAAAGCAAAAAGATTCAAATTTTAAGCGGAGATATTTTGAGAAAGATTAATATCAAATTGTTAATGACACAAAAGACATACACAGCTTTCTTTTCTCTCTTATAAGCAAAGGGAAGAAAAAATGTATGTTAATCGCTAAATCTCCAAAAATTATCATTTGCATCCACGCATTTGACCAAACATACCCAATCACTCTCAAACATATTCACAACAATTACTTGATACTCTGCAAATTGTGCTTCTTCACATAATTTACATGCACTCCACCTGAATTCATTGCTTGTGCTTCTTCACACATTTTTTTATGCATTCCGCCTCAATTTATTGCTTCCGCCCTTCACCATTATTTTCACACTGCCTCAGTAAATGTGCCACTTGTTGACATTGATGTTTACGTCACCTTGGATACCATTTGTTCATTGGCTTGCACGATCAGTAAGTAGTGTACTAATTCTCACATCATCAACACGATGAAAACATAGGGCCTAGATGCCCAACTTGTTTTACACAATCATTATGAGGATATGTTGCCTCAGACTCGAGTCCACAACTTTATCTTTGTAGTGTCATTTGCTGAAAGATAGAAGCAAACATTTACCAAACAAGAACCAACAGGCATAACACACATGTCAGTCAGGAATATGGAAGACTCCAAATCACTACAAGAGGGTTCTACATGCTAAACATCTAATTCAAGAGAGATGAAGGGCACATCACATACATTAATTACATGTTCTACCTGAATAAAAGGCATAACAATCATAAATGCAACAAAACAACTGAAACACTCAACCAACTTAAAAAGTAAGTTATATTCTCCAAATTTCAGTTACAGCTAAAGACAATCCTGGATTTTGGAGAAAGAAAGGAGCAGCTACTGAAAAATTGTATCAAATATACTATCTGAATGGAAGGATGCTGAAATTTATTTTACGTAAGCAATATTAATAAATTAATGCAAGGAGAAGTGTGTAAAATAAGAACTGTAAACGTAAATCGTAAATTCAAGAAAAAAGATCAAAATAAAACTGTTAATGAATATCCATATTAAGAATCCATTTATCCACTGATATCTGATACAATGAAACAACGGTAGCATTACAGTACCCACTACCTACCCTTTTAAGTTTTTCTATATCTTCTGTAGTGTTTTTTTAAGTTTCTGTTTTTGCTGTTTTTTGATATTTTTGTGTTGCTAAAGAGGATGCAACCAAGGATGTCCTGCTGTTCCCAACACGGTCCAAACACATCCTAGCACTTCCTCTGCCATACCATGGGTAGCACGGTATCCCCAGTATTTCCAAAAACAGGTAGTGCTCCACAAGAAGTCCCCAATTGAAAGAAATGTTATTCGAATGTCACCAAAAACTTAAAAAAATCAAGGACCGGAGAAACATTTTGTTCCCATTCCCCATCTCTGAACCAACACCTGGATCCCCATGGGCACATCCCTGTAGAATCATGAAAGTAGTAGAGTTTTAGACCACAAAACCTAAATTCTAAAGTTAGGTTAAGACTACCTTCCTTGTGGCCTGTAACCTTCAAAAGACACAAGAAAAGAAGGCAAATGTCGTATAATTTACAATACTAAGTTTCCCAAAGTCAAATCAGGCAAGGTTTCCAGTCTTAAGGAAAATCTCAACCTCACTAGGGCTCACATGACAAAAACCGCCTGCATGTTCTGGGAGAATTTTACAAAACTGGTGACCCTGTCGCTGCATTCAGCCAAGCAACGAGTCCAGAATGTTGTGGCATAAAGCCAAACATGAGTTCAGTCCACTGGTGCGACAGTGTCAAACATGAACTCTATCACTGTTAAGCACCTAGCCCTTGGAAGAAAATTTAGTTTGCAAAAAGTGAATGAGACCTAAACGAACCAAAATCAATTGCAACTATTTTTTTATCACTCCTCCTCATGCGCCCCGTAATAAGATTTAGTACCATGGGAACTGGCATAGACAAGCAGCGAGGAAATGAAATCAACATAAACTTCAATACATTCATTTTGTAAAACATAAGAAAGACTTAGGTTTCCTGAGTTGACGACGTAGCAAAATATTTCGGAAAGTTCCGGTTCTAAATTTGAAGTTTTGAAATGAAACTCGTATAAATAAATTCAAGCAAACGAAGAAAAGCGGTCCCAAAATATAATTTGCTTTGTTGCTAAACCCTAAACCCTATATCTCAGCAACAAAAAATAATTAAACCACTACAGCTTATCCTAAAAAGGAAGCAAAGGATTGGGCATCAAACCTGTAATGGTCCCATGGACTACAGTTCCGTTCTTGAGTTCAATGTTGACTGTTTCGTTGTTCAACTTCATCAGAAACCTACGAAAATGGAATCCAAATGAAACGGGGCGATCAGACAGTGAATTGCATATCCTCCAAGAAACCACGTCAAAATCATTTTTTCCACGATAAAATGAGAAAAAGAAACCCACAAAGAATGAAGCCTCTAGTGTCATTGAGCATACCGTACAAGCTTCATGGTTGCAAATGTTGCGACGCTCAGTAGGAGTTCTTAAGCGGCAGGTGTAACTTCAAATGTAAAGACACTCATAAGCAGTTGGAAGGACTTAAATCAATGATACAGACAATTGGATGACGGGGACATTCCCTATATTTGCGCAGGGGTGTTCCGCTATTGTTATAGCTGCAATGGCGAAGTGTAGTATTCACCCACATTCCTTTCGGCGACTGTGGAAAAGATCCAAATAAAGATAGGAGAAATGGCCGCGGAGGATACAGCTGAAGTGGAACAAACTACCCTTAAGAAGGAATTCGATTTATTTTCAATAAAAAAAAATTTGTCTGCTCCAATACTTTCAAATCAATTATAAGACTACTTTGAATGATCTTAATATATATTTATAAAAAAAAGTTGAACCGGAGGGAGTTATTTAGTAGAGATGACCTAATAGTCACTTAGGCTAATTTTAGGCACCTAGAATTTGTGCGAGGTGGTCTAAAAGTGTCATTTTAAAACATTTGTCCAAAATCCGTTATGGTCACCTCCCAATAGTTGCTCACCAAAAAAAAAAAAAATTGCACAAATGGACTAATCAACAACCAATAAAGCTAAAAAATTATCAACTATTAGTTCATGTTTGATCAACTATTAGTACATGTGCTATCATTGTTGGGGACTTTTTATGAGCGGTAATTGGGGCATGGGTGACTACTGGATCGTCTCCCTTATTGACTTTAGAAAAATAAGCTCCCTACTCTCTTTGTAATAAAGAGAGTGGGAAGGTACACGGATAGAAGTGATGAAGGGTGTTTCCCTTAATACCACAAAAACACACAATAGAAACAAAACAAAAAAAACAATTTGAGAGAACAAAATATGGACTTCTTATTATCTCCTCAAGTGTGGAATTACATAATTCATAATTACAATATGCAAACCCACATGGGCGCCTTCTTTACAATAGTTTATAAGATAGAGTTGTGACGATCACCCAGAACTACTCTAAACAACCTATGGGCCTTCCTTATATAGGCATTTTTCATCACTCGGGAACATTTTGGATACTAAGCCCTAACTCTTAAGGTTGACCAACCTCATATTATATTATTTTATTACACTTCATTACATAGGATCGACTTAAAACAAATTACAAATTACATTTTCAGATGGCCCACTTTTGGAGAGCATAACTAACAAACCATTGACCCAATTGGCTATTATAACCCCTTTTTGAAAATGATAGCTTTTGTTCTACAGCTAACAATTGTGAAAGTGCCCATCAGTTGAGGTTTGACCTCATTTTAGAGCCATTTAGGCCTTCATCATTAAGCCTAAAGTTTGGATAGTCAATTCTCATATTGAAAACTTGCAATTGTATATGCTACTTTAGTATGTTAGAAACACTAAATTAAAACAATCAAAAAGCATTTGCATACTAATTTAACATAACTTTATGAGAGACAAAGTGAAGTCCTCAAATGAGAATATGAGCCATGGATAGGCTCTCTCAATGAGGATGATCACTTGATGTAGAGGTGTGTCTAATAGCTAAGATGGCTTCATTATGTATGTATGCTCAAATGCTCAAATGGGCTTCAATGGAGGATTTTTGATAGATTTTGGTGAATGGATTTGATGTAAAAATGGCTTCTCAAAATGGCATTATGGCTTTACTTTCTAGATTGTGTTGTTTTTGCAAAGGGGAAGGATCCAATTTATAGGCAAGAGGCTGGAGGGATGGAGGGCTAAGATGGAAGGAAAGGAGAAAGCTTATGGAAGGCTCAGATTGAATGAGAGGAGAGCACATGGATTGTGCTTCCTTACAGCCAATCAAGGAGTGACACATGTCACAGGGTGAGAGGATGGAGGAAAGGGCAAGGATGAGTCAACAAAGGAGGCTCAAGGGATAATATCTTCATAAAGACCCTTCATAAGTGCTTTGAAGAGCATTAAAGGAGAGTGTAAGAGATATTTGAGGGTCATTTATGTTAGAGGGTGAGGAATTTCGACTTGGGTTGGATTAGGAAAGTTTTAAGCTTGCTTAAGATTGTGCAAATGATTAGAGGATGGATTAGGATGGTTTAAGATTAGCTTAGGGATAGACAAGTGGATGGCAATAAATGAGGGTGGGTGAAGGAGGAGATATTTGTTAACTTTGGCTTGGGTTAGCAAGTCTTAACTCATGTTTAGGGAATGTGACAAGGTTAGGAGGGGATTAGGATTAGGATTAAAGATAAGGATTGACATCTTTTAGAAGAGTCTAGGCTTTGGATGAGGATGAAGACTTTCTAGAAGAGTCTAGAACTTCCTAGGATGAGGATAAAAAAGGTTTTTTAGAAAATAAATAAAGTTTTATTTATTTCAAGGGTTTTGGTTGAGGAGATATTTATTAAAACATTTTTAATAAACATGAGGATTAATATTTAATCTTAATTAAATATTTTGAGTTGGGATTAGGGGTAGGAAATGATGGGATTGGCCTTTAATCAAATTTAAGAAGGATTAGAAGATTTTAGAAGAGGTTAGTGGTCTTAAGGAAATTGGCCAAGTTTTGGGCAAAAAATAAATTATTTATTTATTTTAGAATTTGTGGTCAATTTATTAATTAAATAATTAATAAATAAGAAAATAATGTTTAAATAAGATTTAAACATTTTTTAGAGGGATTCCTTAATTAAATATTTTTAATTAAGATAAAGGGATTTAATGGCATAAAAATAAATTAATTAATTAATGATGATGTCATCAGGAACTTTTTCAGAAAATAAAAATACTTTATTTTCTAAAGAATTTTAGGTGTCTACATTTTGCCCCTCTTTGACATAGTGTTGAAACAACACTATTTCAAAGAAGTTCATATATAAATGACATGGAGATGACTTTATAGAGCAACACAATTGCCCTAGTCTCGGGTAGAAGAGAGAGAATGGACTGCATGATGCCCCCTCAAGAAGGCAACGGGGAGAGAAAACGAGGCTCGACATTTCTTTGAAAAATACAAGAATCCAGGATGAGCAAGGAGACTTAGATTAGCAAAGAGAAGGGGTTGAATTAGCTCAAACTCTCACTAAAGGAGAATGAGAATGAGAGAATCAGAGGCACAAGAGTAAATAAGCTTAAGACTTCAGGGAAGATGGAGGATGAAGGAGCGGAGCGCCATAAAAAGAAATCTAGGATAAGGGAAGGGATGATGGGATGAGATAAAGCTGAGGCAACAGGATTTCAAAGAGTCGGATTGATGGAAGATGGGTGTCAAAGATCCCTAGGACTAGGATTGTGGATCTTGAAAGATGAGGCTTGGTGGATTGATTTGTTAGGTGGATCCCTAAGACTAGGATTGTGGATCCCTAAAGCTAAGAGTGATGATTGATTTTGAGAGATACGGTTGCACAAGCTAGGTTAGGAGAGACGGATGCTAGATATGGATGGGGGAATAATGGAGATGAAGGGATTCCATTGAAGCTTTTTGAGCGGGGGGATGCTTCAAAAAGAAGTACCACCATGTAGTTGAGCACTAGATTTGCTATAGGAATGTTGGTTAATTGCCAAGGTGACCAAGAACATCAAGGCCTTTTCACCAACTGTCCAAAGGACTGACAAACTTGACTCAAAACAAACACGCTAGGATTGCCCCAGTAGCACACATGAATCCCAGAGGAAGTAGCGTGGAACTAACACTGGATAACCCACAAGCAGAAAAGAAAAACAAGCAAAAGACCTGATCAAAACCTTATGCTCAGATTGCCCCATTTGAAGTATACCATGATATGGAACATCGTGGCAACCTTGAGGAGGGAACATAAAGGTTGCTTGGAAAAGATACTTCAAGACCCAAAGGGAAGATTCCAAATCAAAAGAAAGCAAAAATCCAAAAGAGAACCGTTTTCCAACGAGATGGGTAGGACAAGGTACTAACCGGCCAAGATCAGACATGAGGAAAGCTATATCCTACAAAGATCTATCAGAGAGCACCTAAGCTGATGGATCTGGATGAGTGATGTGTCTGGCAAGCTGAACTAAGAAGGATAACACTTTGGTGATAGGAGATCTAGCTAAAGGATGCATTGGAATAGCTAACCAAGGGTTATGCGATGTGTGCAAGATGTTGATCAAGGATGAACTGACACGAAAGCTCGATAGATACAATGGTACTAAGCTAAAGAGGATGTACAAGCTTACAGACCAAGATATGTTACAAATATACAAGGTTGTTCATGTTTTGGTTTCTGTGAGATGGAAATGTTTTAGAGTGTGTTGGATGGATAGTTGGATAATTTGATGGTTTTGTGAAAAGTTTAAGGAAAATGGGATTCTTTGTGTGCATGTGATAGGATACAAACTAGGATACAAGCTTTGGCATATAATACAGGCTGGAATATGGTACAAGTTTTGGACAAGATTTGGATGTACAAGGTATGGTACAAGATTTACAAGGTATAATACAAGCTTTGGTACAAGATTTACAAGCTGAGGTACAAGATTTACAAGCTGTACAGGAGGTATTTACAAGCTTCATTAGATGTTGGATATTTGGTTGGAACACCAAGGGAACAAGCAGGTGTTTTATGGGATGGTGAGTGGATGGATGAGGGATAGGATAGTGATAGATAATGGATTAGTCTTAGTACACAAGGCGCCTGAGTTACCAAGTTTTCACCAAGGTACCTATCCAAGGCACTTGAATTGCCAAGTTTTCACCATTGGACGCTTATTTATCTTTACTATTTTTTTGTATTTTTCAAAAGCTGGGTATACCAAGGATCTTCAAGCATAGAACTTCTTGAGATGAATGATGTTAGTAGGATCATTCAAGAGTTCTCCTTCCGGTGTAGATAGCTGATAGGCTCCGGAGCCAAAGGAGGCAGTGACAACATAAGGACCAAGCCATGTAGGTTCAAACTTGCCTTTCTTTTCTCGATCGGCTTGGAGTTTCATATTTTCTTTGAGGACCATGTCGCTCAGCTAAAATTGTCAAGAAGCACCTTCTTATTGAAGTTCCTTTTGAGACGAGATTGATAGCCTGTGAGGTGATCATAGGCGTGTTGTCACTTCTCGTCTAGGAGATCTAGCTGGGTGAGCCGAGCTACTATGTATTCGTCACCTGATATTTGCCCTCGCAAAGATATGCACAAGGAGGGAAGTTCAACCTCTATGGGTAGTACCGCTTCGGCACCATAGACTAGGGAGTATGGAGTTGTTCCTGTGGATGTACAGAAGGAGGTTCGATAGGCCCATAGGGATGGATTTATTTGTAGGTGCCAATCGCAGCCGGAATCATTGACAACTTTCTTTAGGATTTTGAGGAGGGTTTTGTTAGTTTCCTTTGTCTGGCCGTTACCTTGTCGGAAATATGGGCTAGAACAGTGGTGATGGATGCAGAGGGAAGTGCATAATTCTTCCATGTTGAGATTTTTAAAGTTACCTTTATGGTCGGTGAAGATGGTGGATGGGATGCCGAAGTGGCAAACAATGTGGTACAAGATGAACTTGGAGACCTAAACTCTTGTAGCCGAGACTAGGGGGACTACTTCCACCCATTTAGTGAAATAGTTTGTAGCTATTATTATCCATTTATGTCCATCAGATGAGAGAGGTGTGATAGTTCCAACTAGATCAAGGCCCCAACATGCAAAGGGCCAAGGTGGTGCAATAGGTTGTAGATCTTGTGCTGGAGCATGCACAAGATTTGCGTGTTGCTGACATGGGAGACATTTTCTAACAAAGTCACAGGAGTCTTCTTCGATGGTAGGCCAATAGTAGCTTGTCTAAGGATTTGTCGCGCTAGGACAATACCACTCATAAAAAGTTCAGAGTGTACTTCTTTTAACGCCATCGTGGCCTTGTTTTGGTCTAAACACCTAGAGAGAGTATTGTGATATCCCCGACGATATAGGGTATTGGCTATGATGACATAGCAGGAGGATTTTCAGATGAGGTTTTGGCGTTGGGTTCGTGTGAGGTGAGGGGATATGATACCATCTTTAAGGTAAGCGTGGATTTCATGGTACCAAGGGGATTGGGGACCAACCAAGATGCAAACACGATTTGAATCCTCATTCACATAGGCGGGTGTGAGGAGCTGCTCGACTAAAAACTCATACTACATAGCCTCTTGGGGAATTTTCAAGAGCGAGCCGATAGTAGCCATAGCGTCCGTTGCCTTGTTCTACATTCGAGGCACTTGTGTAAACTGAAGCTTTGTAAAATGCTAAGTCAGCTGATCAACAAGCTCTTTGTAGGGTAATAGCTTTTCATCTTTGGTTTGATATTCATTTAGGACTTGCTTGATGATGAGCTGAGAATCGCCAAAGATTTGTAACTCAGTGATGTTCCATTTTGCGGCTATCTTTAATCCTGCGATGAGAGCCTCATATTCAGCTATATTGTTGGTGCTAGGGAATTGTAGCTTAAAAGCTTTTGGAATGAAATCTCCTTGAGGTGTTACCAACAATATTCCTGCCCCTGACCCATTAGATGTGTATGAGCCATCAAAATAAAGTTTCCATGGGGGTTGTTCTTCAATTAGACAGATATGCTCATCTGGAAATGTTGTGATCAAAGGATATGCATCTACTAGGGGTGCATCAGCTAGGTGATCTGCTATAGCTTGTCCTTTGATTGCCTTTCTATCAACATACTGAATGTCAAACTCACTTAGTAGCATGACCCATTTCGCTAAGTGACTTGTGAGTGTTGTTCTTGAGAGCATATACTTGAGAGGGTCGATCTTGGAGACTAGTTGGATGGTATGACTTAGCATGTAGTGGCGAAGCTTTTGAGTTGAGAAAACAACAACCAAACAAGCTTTTTCCATAAGAGTGTAATTGAGTTCATAACCAACTAGGGTTCTATTGATAGAGTAGATGGCTCTTTCTCTGTCGTAGTCATCGTGTTGTGCTAGAAGTACCCCTAGAGCAATGGGCATTGCTAATATGTACAAGATGAAGGGATGACTAGGAACTGGTGGAACCAAGATAGGGGGATTGGCGAGATACTGCTTGAGCTAATCAAAGCTGTGTTGACATAAAGAATCCCACTTGAAGTTCTCATCTTTCTTTAGTAGATGTGCAAATGGCGTACACTTATCTGCAAGCTGGGAGATGAAGCGTTGGACGGATTGAAGCTTTCTCTAAAGAGTACGAAGTTGTCGCAATGTCTGGGGAGGAGGCATGTCTAAGATAGTCTTGACCTTCTTGAGGTCGATCTCTATACCTCGTTTAGAAACTATAAAGCCTAGAAGCTTGCCAAATGTGACCCCAAAGACACATTTCTTGGGATTCAGCATGAGATGATATTTGGCTAACCTATCAAAGACTTTCTCCAGGTCAGCAAGATGATCCATGAAGCTATGAGATTTAACCAAGATATCATCCACATAATCCTCCAAAATGCTATGGATAAGATCATGGAAAATGGCTAGCATAGCTCTTTGATAGGTAGCCCCAGCATTCTTTAGGCCAAAAGGCATCATGTTGTAGCAAAAGGTTCCCCGAGGGGTAGTGAATGTTGTCTTATGTTGATCCTCTTTTGCAATCTTGATTTGATTATACCCAAAAAATCCATCCATGAGGGACAAAATTTCATGTCCAATTGTAAGGTCTACAATCATATCTATGTTGGGTAAGGGAAAATCATCTTTTGGACAAGCTTTGTTAAGATCTTTGAAATCAGTGCAGATTCTGATGTCACTAGAAGGCTTAGTGACGGGGACCATGTTGGAGATCCACTCTAAGTAGTCGATAGGTCAAATAACCTTAGCAGCTAACATTCTTTTTAATTCAGCTTTGACTAGTAATGCCACCTTGGGGTGCATTTTTCTAAGCTTTTGTCTGACGGGCCTGATCTTTGGATCGACTGCAAGATGATGAACTACAAGCTTTGGATCAAGTCTTGGCATGTCCTGATATGACAATGAAAATCGGCCAATGTTCTCTCTTAAGACCTCAAAGAGGAGATCAACTTGGTCTTGCGATAGGGATGCAGCAATGTGAACAAGTCTGGGGATCTCTGAAGAATCGATGTTGACTCCTCTAGTATCCGCAATTAGAATAGAAGACACCTCTGGTTGAATATCTTGAGGAGGTAATGCTAAATCCTCATGTTCTTCTTGTGACTCCAGATTTTCCTGCTAAGGGGCTCTCTTCACTGCCTGAGCTAGTCTCGGATTCGCCTTAGTTCTAGTTTTGGGTGTATTGGAACTAGGTTGGGGATTTTCTCCAAAATACCCCTTGGGATCTAGCTTATAGATATAGGCAGAATCTGGCTTTGTTTGCTTGTGAGGATTTTCGGCTCCCATATATCTTAGAAGAACTTCCTCTGATGTGAACTCATCAATGTGTATGACACTTGGTTGGTCCCAATCTATGAGTTCAGGGTGAGCGAGTGGTAGGTCGATGAAATGGATGGATAGTTCTTGGAGAACAGAGTCTCCCAAGAAGATTTGGTCTGGGATATCGTCATAGGCTCTCTTTTCAACTTCCTCCAGAATGTCTTTGATTTCTACAAGGTCATGGTGGATGTTCAAAAAAAGCATGACCGTCCATATTGGTGCCCCTAGTTGTGGGTATGCCAAAGCCTAGATCGAACTTCTTTTCCCGTTTGTGTGCTTCGATGGGGCACTGCATGCCTCTTTCCTCTGGTCCTAGACCACCACCTTGATAGTTCCATTTTTTAATGATGAGCTTATGTGCTTTGGGATACTTCTAGCTAAAGTGATCAAGGCGTGCTTGATTTCTTGGAGGTGCATCCTTATGTAACTAATTGTTGATATCTGGAGTGAGCTCCTCATGAAGAGGGATTCTCGAGGATACAAAGGTTGTTGGGCCAAGCTATGTGTATCGAGGAGGTGGAGTCTCCTTGGCGTTATGATATGTGGGTCATCCATGGGTGTGTGGATCAAGTGGCAATGCACCAACTGCAAATGCATCAGATAGGCTATATTCTCCGCAACCTTTGTTGTTGATCTTTACGGTAGATAGGGTGGAGGCGAGGATGGTTTTTGGGTCATTACAGGTGTTGGATGAATTGGCGATGGATTGGCCGATTTCAATGCTAGGGCAATGGTTTGTATATGAGGCTTCAACTACATTGCAATAAGCAAAGGGTTCTAGATCGGCATGGATGGTCACTTCAATGCCCTGATGCAGAAATTTGAGGCACTAATGATATGTGGATGGAACGACCTTCATGGCATGAATCCATGGGCAACCGAGGAGGATGTTAAATGGTAGGTTTAGATCAACAACATGGCAAACTGTCTCTTGGATGACCGGCCCAACCTTGATGGGTAGCAAAGCTGTGCCCTCTGTGGTTCTCTCCAGATTATCATAAGCTTTAATGGTGATAACCTCATTGATGATATCTACCTTAGTATACCCATCTTGTTTTATGAATTTTAGGGTGCAAATATTCAAGGCTGATCCATTATCTATCATTACTCTTTTTACGACGAAATTGGATACCATAATGGCTATGCGAAGTGGAAGGGTGTGATCTGGCTCGACCACAGGTATGTCAGTGGGCTTGAATGATAAGGCACATGAGGATGAAAGGTGTCCAACAAGATTAAAAAATTAGTCGCATTGATATCCGAAGGGACACAAGATTCTATGAGAGCACTATCAAGGATGTCTTTATACACAGGACTAGTGCGGAGAAGGTCTAAAATGGAGATTTGGGCTAGCATGTTCCCAAGGTGTTCCAAGATATTATACTGGCTTTTTGATGGAGCTGATGATGTTGTTGGGGTTGATAGTGTTGATGGGATTGATGGGGCTGCGATGTTCAATCGCACTCTTCGAGTGGTGACTGCACACTCATTGTTTGGGCCTTGGATATTGATAACATTGACAGAAGGCTCTTTCTCAGATATACAACCTATGAGGCTACCATAGTCTATGTAGGATGAAGTGTGGTCATTGTTCTTCCCATGTTGTTGGTTTGGCTAGCGGTTGTTGGTGTTGTTGTTGTTGGTTTGGATGGGTGCTTTTCGAGGATTTTGGTTGTTGTGAGGAGGAAAAGCATTTTGATAGATCTGCAAGCCTGCATTGGGAGAGGTTTGTGCTCCAACTGTGATTTCTTTCCGATCAATGAGGTCTTGCACATAATCTTTCAGCTTCATGCATCTGAGGGTGGTGTGCCCTTTCACCCTATGAAACTTGCAATACTCATTGTCTCTATACCATGCAACTTTGGATTGGCCTAGGTCGATTTGCTAGGTAGGAGGAAATTTGATGAGGTTTTCTTGACTAATTTCTCAAAAATGACATCCAATGGCTCACTAAGGGGTGTATAGTTTTGAGGTGCAGGTTGGAACTTGGGCTTGGTCCTGCAACTACATTGATGGCATTAGCTTGATTGTTAGACCCTTGAAAGTTAGGCTTTGGATTGTGGCTCTGAAAGCTTTATTGATTCTGTCGTTGGTTGTTGATAGCTTATTGATTGTTTGGTTGATAAGGTGGGTTGGACTGATTTTGGGAAGGACCAACAATATTCACATGTCTGGTGTCAGTGACCCCATCTGTTGCAACATGCTTGTTTTTGTTCCAATACCTAGACTTGTCATTTGAATGTGTTTGATTTTGGTTGGCTTCCTTATAAATCTTGACCACACCATCTTTAATGAGTTCTTGCTCAAGGATCATTCCTTTTTCTTTGATATATTTGTAGGTCTGCAAATAGTTCATGGTCATGTGGTGAGCTAAGCTGGGATGGGCATTATCAATAAACATTTTCACCAAATGGCGCTCTGGCAGGGTGCAAGATATGCGGGTGGTAAGGGTTTGCCATCTTTGCAGATATTCACCAAGACTTTCTCCACCTTTTTGCTTGTTGTGGACAAGATCAACCACTGATAATTCTATCTCAACAAGATGGGCATATTGGGCTACAAATGCCTTAGACAATTCAACAAAGTTTTTGATTGTGCCATATGGGATTCTATAAAACCATTCAAGAGCTAGTCCGACCAAACTTTTGGGGAAGAGGTGCAAAAGGAAGACATCACTATATGCCACTTCTTGGCAGTGCATGTAAAATTCTTTGATATGTGTGATAGGGTCTCCTTTTCCTCTAAATTTGTCAAACTTGGGTATCTCAAAGTGTTTGGGAAATGGTGTCATGGTAATGGCTCTGTCAAATGGGTAAGGACAGACATTCTCAAACTTGAAGGTTTTTGGGTCATTTCCCTCCTAGATGTTCTTCAAAGCTATCTTCATGGCTTCCCATTCTGAATTAACGGGTGATGGCTATGGTTCCTCCACTGTAGGAGCACTCTGAGGGAGATATGTGTTGAATGGTGCAATTGAATATGGATGGCTTTGAGGTATGGGCTGGTAGGGATTGTACGTGGCTTGGGAAACTGAATGGTGGATGATGGGTTGCTGAGGTGGAGGTGGCACATATTGCTACATGTGTTGTGAGGCTTGCTATTGATATTGGATTTGAGGTTGGGATTGAGGAACATAAGTTGGCTGTGGGATAAATGGATTGTTTTATGGAGGTAAGGTATAAGATGGTTGTGAAGCTTGGGGAAAGGATCAGGGAGCTTGTGGAACTTGACTTTGGATTTGAGGAGTTTGTTGAATATATGTGGGTTGTGCCCCCATTTGGGAGGGTATCTACATAGAAAAAGAGGCCAAGTAATTGGTGGTTGGTGGTGGTGGATTTCCTCCTAGAAATGGCATAGAAAAATAGTTAGTAATAGGAGGTAATGGATTAGTTGGTGGTGGAGGTGGTGGGAATTGAAAGCTTGGAAATTGAACTGATTGGGTTTGATAGCTTGGTGGCTAGATTTAAAAGCTTGGTAGAGTGGTGGCAGGAGCTTGGGTCACTCGAGAGCATGGAAGAACATTGGTAGTAGCTTATGGGGTTTGATAGCTTTGTGGAGTGAGGGCAGTAGCTTGTGGATTTGTGGTTGATGGCACTGAGCTCCAAGGACCTAGTGGAAATGATGGAATTGTGCTCTGAGCTGAGGTAAACAAGCTGGGGTGATGAAAGGTTGATTACTTGGCCCCATGGGTGGCATCCCAATTGTATATTGTTGAGGTTGGCCAAAGGTGCTAGCACTGATTTGGGAGATGGGTGGATTTGGAAGGTTGGGTTGGAGAGCAGCAGCAACAATAGTGAAGGGAGTGAATGATGAGGTGTTTTGGGCGAAGGGGGTTTGGGATGGAGTGGTATGGACCAATGGTGGAGTGGTGGTAGCTGTATTGGCTTGCAGAATGGAGATTTCAACTTGAGTGGAGGCTGGTATGTTTGGGTCTGTTGGATCATATGAGGTGTGTTGAGGCTCTTCTTTTGGTATATACAAAGGATGATTTGGATTGTAAGAGCCTATGGGTGGTGGCAACTGCCCAAACAAAGGGTGAGAAGGATCTAATAAGGGAGGAGGTCTTCCAAAATTGAAGGCTCCTACGTTGTCCCTCTGAAAGTTTGTCATGATTGTTTCTTTGTTCCTATCTATAATGGCGTTCACCAATACTACATTTCCTGGTTGGTTCATGAAAGCTTCAATGTTAGTAGGTGATGGTATAGTGTTCTCTGGGCTGAAGGATGATTGAGTGCTCAAGGGGAGCGATGCTGTCTAATCCAAATGATAGGGCTCCATTGTTTCCTTCTTCTTCTTGGCTAAGCGAGTGACGGGTGGCATGAAAATGTTCCTAGGGATGAGGTGCAACAATGTTGATGGATGCAAAGGGGGAGGCTTTTCTATGCAAATGATTTCCTATGCTGAGGCAAAGCTATATGACAAACCTAAGGAAGACTGGGTTGGGGATTCTAACTTCAAAGATATGTTGCCAAAACATGAAAGGTCTGCTTTCCTATGTGCAAGCTTGGTGGTGATTGTGTCAACTTAAGGATAGACTGATGATCCCTTAGGAAAAACATGAGATTGACCACTTGTGGACCCCAACCTTTAGCTCAAGGTGATGAGGGATGATAAGTGACAAGGCTAGATTACCCTAGACAAATATCTGTTAGAGGGATAACCTTGGTGAGACTAGTGGATTTGCAAGATGATAGGAAAAGCAAGTTCTGGCAATATGACAACAATTTTGAAGGCTTGGATGTGAAATTTTTGATTGCTGGCTAGATGGTTTGGTTCTAAGGCAAGGAACTAGATGAGATGGATGAGCTAAAATGCTTAAAGGGATAGCCTAGAATGGTTGGCTTTCCTACAAAGATGACTCTAAAGTGAAACTTATGCAAAAAGATGTGGAGAAACAAGGGGGCCTAATTATAGAAATCATGCCTAGTTGGTAAGACATAAGCAGGGTTAACTCCTGGATGTTTGCTAAATCTGATAGTGCGATCTAACCAAGCGTCTTGAAGGTCTTCATCGATAGCTTTGTGTTCTGCTTTGTGGAGTTTGGTAATTCAAAGGCTTGGTGTTACTTCCTTTCTCTTGGCTGAAATTTCTTGGTATACTTGAGATGACTTGAGTTTGGCTTTGTGAAACTTCTGTTTGGGTTTGGGTTGTTCTAACATAAATTCTTGAATCTGTTTGGTTTTGAGAGATCGTGGTTGTTTTGCTTCAACTTTGTTCAACTTCTAAAATAGGCAGTGACTATGCTAAGTGTGCCCTAAGCTAGGATTGGCCGAGTTTGGAAAACATTCATTCAACAAGTAAAAGATCAAGCAATAGATAGGAACAACCAGATAGAATTTTTGATTCTCAGAAGACAGTAACTGCGCCGTGGAGTGTGCATATTCTACAAATGTTTCGATCAGTCACTTCAAACACATTAACATCTTAGATGGTTGTCTACAAGGCTGACAGTTGGTTTAGCTAGGGAGTCCTCGATATACCCAAGGTACGTGAGGCCCAAATCCGTAGATGAAACCAAAACAATGTCACACAGCCGAGAGGAGCGGTAACCCCCTTCTCCTCTTTCACTTCTCAAGGGTATAAAGTTCCTTGAGGCTTAGCCCGAGTGACATAATTTTGATCCCAAGAGAGGTGTCTTTGGATTCACCTCCTAATCTTTATACTCCGTCGGAATGCTGGAGTTGAGGTCGTCCCAAGGGGTGATGAAATCCTCAAGCAGGCCTCCTAAAAGTTAAGACAAGATTTTGGATCCTAATCTTATGCACCCAAGATGGCCTCGAAAGACGATAAGGGGAGAGAAGACTTGGATGATCTTGGGCTAAAAGATAGAGTTCTTTTCCAACTGACGCTTTAAGTTTTTTGATCTAGACCTTTTGAAAACACACATGATTTAAGATGCAAAGGTTCAATTCCAATTTGAAATGCACCAACAAAAGAGAAGTGATCGAAGAATTAATACACCTTGAAGATTTAGGGTCAACAAAAAGTAAACTCGCACGCCCGGAGGCCCTCCACGTCAAGTATCGGTTGATTTTCTTTAAGCCATTTAAGATTGAGTGTGAGTTTGTTTTTAGCCCAAAACAAAGATGTGTGTAAAGCTCGATTTCAAGCGCATGCCCAGAGGCCTTCCACATCAAGATTTGTTCAATTTTTATGCCCAAATGAAGTGTTAGCGAGACTAATGTGCATTCAAGAAATTTTCTATCTTAGAAAAATCAATAAAAACTCAAGTGAGTGGAATTTGATTTTTTTGGAGCACTTAACACCTTCTTAGGTAGACCCATCCCCATATATGGCGCTGATATTGCAACCAATGGTTAGAATGATGGGTGATTAAAGAGGGTGAGTCCAACAACAAATTTACTCAAAATGTCTTTATTTGTTTTTATAACTTATAAAGTTTCTAAAATGTGGATTTTTTTTATGCCCCAAAAGATGATTATTTGATCTATGGCATTCAAGATTGGATTTGTTGTTTTAATTATGCATTCATAAAAAAACAAACAAACTTGATTATAATCCATGGCACTCAAGAGTGATTTTAGCAACATGCATTCAAAGACAAGTGATTAAACATTCAAGTTTTTTCCTTTGAGCATTCAAGATTGAGATTTTGCGTGTTGTTTTAAGAACTTTGAAGTGCTTTGTTTTAACCTTAGATCATTCAAGATTGTTTTGGACTCAAAAGTGAAAATGACTCTTTGGACTTTGGTTTTCATTTAAGATTTTGTGTTCTAGTTTGCATGTTTTGAGCTTAAAAAAATAATGATATTCCTAGATTGTTTTGATGCATGAAAAACTCAGGAAACATTCAAGATTTTGCAACAAGACATTTGTTTGGAACAAATAACAAAGCTTTTAGGACAATTTTGGAAACCATTTAGGACTCTTAGTTTTCATGAGATTTTTAAAAGAACTTTAAAATATTTGCAAATGAGGTTCATTTTATCCTTGATTGATGCTTTGAGTTTGATTTAGATTTTACTGTGCACTTAGTGTTGATTTTGAACCTTTTAAAATGGAAACTTGAAGTTCTTTTTAAATTCCCAAAAATGAAGTGTTCCTAACTTTGCATGAATGCATCTAAAACCTTGATGTTGCAAGGATGCAAATGATTGGATTGGTTTAGTTTCACTTGTTAAAAGATTTTTTTTTTGCAAATTTTTAGTTTTTAATGGATTTAAGTATAATTTGGGGGTTCATTTTAAGCACTAAAAAAAAGTGTGTATGATTTTGCTTCCTTAAAAAAAAAAGGCCAAGATCCCTCAAGAAGAAGAAGAAGAAGTAGACGGAATAGAAGAAGAATATAGACAAGAGGAAGAAGAATTCCAAGTGCTCCATCCACCTATAAGCTTGAAAAAATTGCAAACACTATGAGATAGACTATGAGTTCCTTTGTCTTCTTCATGCTCATGTGGACCTACAAAACCAATTTATACAATCCTACCAATCACAAAAACAAGAAAAATTAGTCAAAATTAGGAAATGACATACAAAACTTGACTTAAAAAGCTAATGAAGATGACTCATGCGGGGTCCCACCGAGTGTGCTAAAATGTATATGCTACTTTAGTATGTTAGAAACACTAAATTAAAACAATCAAAAAGCATTTGCATACTAATTTAACATAACTTCATGAGAGACAAAGTGAAGTCCTCAAATGAGAATATGAGCCATGGATAGGCTCTCTCAATGAGGATGATCACTTGATGTAGAGGTGTGTCTAATAGCTAAGATGGCTTGATTATGTATGTATGCTCAAATGCTCAAATGGGCTTCAATGGAGGATTTTTGATAGATTTTGGTGAATGGATTTGATGTAAAAATGGCTTCTCAAAATGGCATTATGGCTTTACTTTCTAGATTGTGTTGTTTTTGCAAAGGGCAAGTATCCAATTTATAGGCAAGAGGCTTGAGGGATGGAGGGCTAAGATGGAAGGAAAGGAGAAAGCTTATGGAGGGCTCAGATTTAATGAGAGGAGAGCACATGGATTGTGCTTCCTTACAGCCAATCAAGGAGTGACACATGTCACAGGGTGAGAGGATGGAGGAAAGGGCAAGGATGAGTCAACAAAGGAGGCTTAAGGGATAATATCTTCATAAGATCCTTCATAAGTGCTTTGTAAGAGCATTAAAGGAGAGTGTAAGAGATATTTGAGGGTCATTTATGTTGGAGGGTGAGGAATTTCGACTTGGGTTGGATTAGGAAGGTTTTAAGCTTGCTTAGGATTATGCAAATGATTAGAGGATGGATTAGGATGGTTTAGGATTAGCTTAGGGATAGACAAGTGGATGGCAATAAATGAGGGTGGGTGAAGGAGGAGATATTTGTTAACTTTGGCAAGGGTTAGCAAGTCTTAACCCATGTTTAGGAAATGTGACAAGGTTAGGAGGGGATTAGGATTAGGATTAAAGATAAGGATTGACATCTTTTAGAAGAGTCTAGGCTTTGGATGAGGATGAAGACTTTCTAGAAGAGTCTAGAACTTCCTAGGATGAGGATAAAAAAGGTTTTTTAGAAAATAAATAAAGTTTTATTTATTTCAAGGGTTTTGGTTGAGGAGATATTTATTAAAACATTTTTAATAAACATGAGGATTAATATTTAATCTTAATTAAATATTTTGAGTTGGGATTAGGGGTAGGAAATGATGGGATTAGCCTTTAGTCGAAATTTAAGGAGTAGAAAATTTTGGAAGAGGTTAGTGGTCTTGAGGAAATTGGCCAAGTTTTGGGCAAAAAATAAATTATTTATTTATTTTGGGATTTTTGGTCAATTTATTAATTAAATAATTAATAAATAAGGAAATAATGTTTAAATAAGATTTAAACATTTTTGAGAGGGATTCCTTAATTAAATATTTTTAATTAAGATAAAGGAATTTAATGGCATAAAAATAAATAAATTAACTAAATAATTAATTAATTAATTAATGATGATGTCATCAGGGACTTTTTCAGAAAATAAAAACACTTTATTTTCTAAAGGATTTTAGGTGTCTACAGCAATAACTACATTAATACATATGATATGGCAATGCAACTCTTATGGTAGGCTTATATATCTAATATGACCTACACATATGAAATTAGAATAGTTTGAGCTCATAAGACCAATTTACTAAAATTAGCAAGCTTCCACAAATAGCAACTATGTACAAAAATAACCCTTATTGAAAACACAAAACTAGAAATAGAAATATTTTTGGGTGATGCAAGATTGCCCTTGCACCCAAGATGCTCAAGAAGGATTGTGGGGAGAAAAAGAAAGAGGAAAGAGGGACAGATAAAGATGGAAGAGAAAATATATAGGAAGTCTAGTAGACATTACAAGATTATTACAATGTTTGTAGTCATTAAATCATTTGTTTATGTTTTCCATTCTTCTTTTGCTCTTATTTTTTATTCACACAATATCATATTTCTCTTTAAACCTCTCTTTCTCTACCTATTTATCCCCTCTCTTTATTACTTCTATCTTCACCTTATTTACCCCTTTATCTTTACCTTCCCATCTCTCAAGTTCTCTGTCTAAATGACACTATCTCTATCTTTATATGTCTTGACCTCTCCATCCTCCTCTCTTCTTCCATCTCACTCACCTCTATATCTTGTATGAGTTACATCTCTCTCTCTCTCTCTCTCTCTCTCTCTCTCTCTCTCTCTCTCTCTCTCTCTCTAACACACACACACAATCAATAATATTCAATTATTTTTAACACTCAATAATGATTTTTTTAGTTGATTAATAAATAAATAAAATAATACAGCTAAATTTTACTTGAATCATTATGTTACAAGCATTGTACTTAATGAACAATTGTGTTTGTGGTCATTTGGGTCTCAAGTAGCTAACATTACGGTGATGAGACCTTGGTGTGTGTGTGTGTGTGTGTGGAGAGAGAGAGAGAGAGAGAGAGAGAGAGAGAGAGAGAGAGAGAGAGAGAGAGAGAGAGAGAGAGAGAGAGTTTTGGGACTACCTTTATACACGTTGATTGCATTTTATTGAAAGTTCTCAACCACTTTTCAACAAATTTATTATGTAGATTTTGCAATCATAGAAAGTCATGACAGGACAACACAAGTGCATGGATCCTTACGTCAAAACATCATTAAATTCACATTAATAATTAGAGGCTCATCTATACATGTTGAGAGAGAGTTTTGGAACTACCTTTATGCATTATTACATTTTATTGAAAGTCCTCAACCACTTTTAAACAAAATTATTATGTAGATTTTGCAATCATAGAAAGCCATGACAGGAGAACATGAGTGCATGGATCCTTACATCAAAACATCATTAAATTCACATTAGTAAGTAGAGGCTTATCTATTTTAAGATCAACTCAATATGTAATAACCTTAGAGTAGTTGTATAAAATGGGGGGAAAAAAGTGGAGTTGTTTGAACCAAAAATTAGTCAAAATTAATTTGAAATTTGATGGTTTTGTTTATTTAAATTTGTCAATAGAAAATTACTCTAAATTTTGATGGATTTGTTAATTTTAGATTTTCAACAACAAAAATATGTTTACTTAAATAGACTGGTAAAACACAATTCAAATCTTTCATTCGTTAACAAAAATACGATAAAATAGCTACATGCAAATTAAATTTTTAAGAGAAAATGAAATATTATTTCCAAAAGATCATTTATTGACACAGTGCAAGGTAGCAGAATCCCCAAAGGAAATGTCCTAGCCCCCAACAAATAACCACACAGCGAAAACACAAAAAATAATGCAAAATCTAATACCAAATCACAACCCTTTATTCATAAAATAATTGATTACATTCAATATGTCCGGTTGTAAGGCCTTTTGGGTTAGGGCCAAATACAAACAACAATTACAATATCAGTTCTATAAGATCCCACAAGATTCACAATCTTGATCCCAACTAGTCCAAATCCACAACTGAATCAAAATATTAAGAAGAACCACACTTGTACCCTCAGGTCCACCAAGCAATCCTGTAGTTCTCAGGATACAACTACTAGCTCTTCCAAATTTGCATCTACCTTTCATCCTCTTCTCCAAGCTAGATGATAATAATACCTAAAGACTTCACAAAACCCCCTAATTATACCACTACACCACAAGTTGGTCAGTTCATTACAAATTAAATTAAATCCCTTACATTTAATATATGTTGAGCCATGAGTCAACCACAACACAAATTAAATACCCATACATAAATTAAATGTCAAAATTTGGCTCACTAACAACTCGACACCAACAGGAACCAAGACCAAGCTGAGTGCTAGAGAAAATCAAGCCAAGTGTCAACCAAACCATATGCAATGTTGAGCTCCCAAAGCATGTCGAGCACCATAGTGTATGCCAAGCACCATAGAGTATGTTGAGCTCCTAGTACTTTATGAGCTCCTATAATGAAATAACTTGCACAATATAAGAAATAATATAAAATATTATATAAATACTTGATAATAACTGAGAGTAATAGGTCACTTTGAGGCAGCAACCTCTAAATATCTCCAATGAGAACACACTTCACAATATGATCTTGAAATAAGAATCACAGTCTCCTATATATAACTAATCATACTTAGGATGAATAGACACAACCTTACATAACACCTAGGCCGACCTGCCTACCTAAATAACAATATAATAATGATAACATGACTTAATTAAGGATTAAGATAGCCACAAGTTTAATATTCATAACCCTATATACACCAATATTAAGGGCGTAGCATGCCCCCTTTCTTGAAAGAAGCATTTTCCTCAATGCTAACCAAGTGTGGATTATTTTGAACAAACTCCTCATCCTCCCATGTGGCCTCTTCAACTAGTAAGTTCTTCCATTGGATGAGATACTGGGTGAGGGTTCTAGTCTTGAACTTCTTCATGCGTGTTTGAAGAATGCACTTTTGTTCCAAAATTATTCTTCCTTCTTCATCAAGCTTTGGTAGTACTATTTGAGTAGGAATAATCTTCCCAATTACCTTCTTCAAACAAGAAACATGAAAAACTGGATGTATCTTTGTTGTTGGTGGCAACTCTAGCTTGTAGGCAACACTACCAATCTTTTTCATGATTTGGTATGGTCCATAATATCTTGGAGACAACTTATTATTCTTTTTTTGTTTCTTCATTGAGGTTTGTTTATAGGGCTGCAATCTCAAGAAGACCCAATCCCCTAAGTTCAAAATTTCTTTCACTATGATGCTGGTCCGCTTGTTGTTTCATTCAATTTTGTGCCATAGCTAAATTCTCCTTGAGTCTTGAAAGTACCTCTTGTTGATGAAGCAAGTGGTCCTCTATTGCCTAAACTCTTGGTGACACCTTTGATGATGATGTGATGGAAGGAGGATGATATCCATAAAGTGCCAAAAATGGAGACATTTTTTATGAGTTATGAAAAGAAGTATTGTACCACCATTATGCAAGAGGTAGCCAATTTACCCACTGAGATTGTTTCTCTGAAGTGAAATAACGTAGATATCCTTCCAAACATTTATTAACAACCTCAGTTTGCCCATCTGATTGAGGATGGTATGAAGAACTATGAGCCAATTGAGTACCCAAACATGAGAATAAATCTTTCCAGAAGTGACTAGTAAAGATAGGATCATGATCATTAACAATAATGTTAGATGTACCATGTAGCTTTTGGATATTCTCCAAGAAAACTTTTGTCACTATACTTGTTGTAAAAGGATGTGATAATGTAATAAATGTGCATATTTAATGAGGCGATCAACTACTACCATAATGACATTATGAACTTTAGATTTGGGAAGCCCTGTGATGAAGTCCATGGATACCTCTTCCCAACATTGGCTAGGAATAGATAATGGCTGCAAGAGACCTAGTGTCTTAATTGTCTCCCCCTTATTTCTTTGACAAACCAAACATTCGGCCACAAATTTTTGAACATCACCTTTTAGCCCTTCCCAAAAAAAATCTTGCTTGACCTGATGATATGTCTTCAAAAATCTTGAATGACCACCAATTGGGGACTCATGTAGTTCTACGAGAATCTTGTGTTTAAGAATGGAATTCTTCCAAAGATACAACCACTCTTCGTACCAAAGAATAACCCCCTTAAAACAAAACTTATCTAAACTACTAGGGTCACTCTTTATTTGTTGGATGAGATTACTTGTTGCAACATCATTTTTCCACTCTTCTTTGGCTTCTTACACCCAATTTGCTTGTAATATTGAAAAAACACATAATAAGGCTTCATTTTTTTCATCCTTCTTGGAAAGTGCATTGGCAACAATATTTTCCTTTTGTTTCTTGTATACAATTTCAAATTTATATCCCACCATCTTAGTGACCCATTTTTTTTGGTCTTTCAAAGATAGTATTTGTTCCAAAAAATATTTTAGGCTATCATTATCTATCTTAACCTTGAAGTGTTGACCCATTAAATAAGGCCTCCATTTTTTAACTACGTGAAGGATTGCTAGCATTTCCTTCTCATAAATACGTTTTAGCTTATTTTTACCTTTTAATTGACAAATCTCAAAAGCAATTGGTTGACCTTCTTGCATGATAACTACTCCTATCCCATTTCCATAAGCATCACATCCCACAATGAATTCCTTCTTGAAGTACAAAATGGCAAGCACTGGAGTTGTATACATACCCTTCTTCAATTGCTCAAATGCCACATTAGTAGATTCATTCCAATGAAAAGAATCCTTCTTCAATAGAGTGGTGAGGGGTGCTACTATACAACCATAATTCTTCACAAATCTTCTATAGTATCCTATCAATCCCAAGAAACCCCTAAGCTTCTTAATGGTTTTTGGAATATGCCATTCCATGATAGCCTTAATTTTGTTAGGGTCCACCTTTACTAAATGTGAAACTATGTGTCCCAAATACTCCACCTCCTTAAGACCAAAAGCACACTTGGATAGCTTAGTATAGAGTTCATGATCTTCGAGTAATTGTAATGCTTGATCTACATGCTGCAAATTTTCTTCCCAAGTCATCCTATAAATTAATATATCATCAAAAAACACTAACACAAACTTTCTCAAGAACTTCTTAAAAATGGAATTCATCAAAATTTGGAATGTAGATGGTGCATTGGTAAGACTGAATAACATCACCAAAAATTCATAATGAACATCATGAGTTCGAAATGTTTTCTTACAAATATCTTCCTCCTTAATCTGAATTTGGTGATAACTTGATCTAAGATCTAACTTGGTAAAATACATAGTTTCATTTAATTCATCTAGAAAACCATCAATGGCTGGAATAAGAAACTTATCTTTAATGGTGTACTTGTTGAGCACTCTATAATTTGGACACATGCACCAAGTTTCATCCTTCTTACGCACCATCACCATAGGTGAGGAGTAAGCACTTTGGTTATGCCTGATAATTCCTGCCTCTAGCATTTCCTCAACAATTTTTTCTATCTCACTTTTTTGTATGTGCGGGTACCTATAAGGCCTTATGTTTGGTGGCTAGCTTCCTGGAACTAGTTGTATGGCTTGGTCATGATCCCTTTTAGGAGGAAGTCCTTTAGGCATATCTCCAAGAATTAGGTAGTGACGATCAATTATTGCCTGTAAATTTGGATGAGTAAGAGCATTAGATTGAGAGACTTCTAATGAACATAATTGGGCCACAAATCTATCCACTCCTTTCTTAAGAAACTTTTGCATTTGATGAGAGCTTACCATCTGTGGGGATTTTTCCTTCAACCCCCTTATCTCCACTACCTTTCCTTTTGATTGAAATCTCATGAATAGTTCTTGGAAGTTCATCTCAATTATTTCCAATGTAGTACGCCATTGTGCTCCCAAAACAATATATGTCACGACCATGGATATTACATACATTGGGGTATCAAGTTGATAATCTCCCATGGATAATTTGATGCTATAACACTTTCCTTAACAACTAATTATGCCCCCATCTGCAATCAAAACTTGAAACTCTGGGGTTGGATATATAAAACAATTTAGAAGAGTTGTCAACTTTTTATTGATGAAATTATGAGTACTACCTAAGTCGATCAACATAGTTACTTTCTACTTCTTTAAGAAACCCACTACCTTGAGAGTTTGTGGTGCACTAAAGCCTGAAAGTTCATGATGAGAAATGATTGGTTGAGAATCATGTGATTCCTCACCTAACTCCCTATAATCCTCTAAAATGGGTTCATCCTCTTCTTCCTCACTTGGACCTTCAATATAGAACAATTTCTTTTTACTACATTTATGTCCTCGACTATATTTGCTATCACAATTGAAACACAACCCTTTTACTCTTTTCTCCTCAATTTGTTGTGGAGTCAACCTAGTAGGTTGAGGAAGAGAAGGTGTTGAATATCCTTTTTCTCTTGTCACATTAGCCCCTTGCTTTCTAGGAATCAAGAACTTCTCCTCTACGTGCCAATATAAAAGACTCGTTTATTGAGATGGGACAAAACATGTGTACCTCATGTTGAATGTGATCCTTGAGACCACCAAAGAATAAATCATTCAAGTTCTCCTCTGCAATTGTATCCACTCTTAAGGATAGATTTTGGAATTTTTTAATATAATCCTTAACTGATCCTATTTGTTGAATCTTAGCAAGTTGACTAAAGAAGTTTTCTATCACACTATTGCTATATTGTTCTTGGAGTTCTTTTGTAAAAATAGACCATGATACAGTGAGACCCTTTTTCCTCCTATGAGTACAAAGCCAATGATACCAAATTGGTTCTAGATATAAGGAAGCCATTGTGACCTTTTGTCCATATGGAGTTTGATGTACTTCAAAAAAAATCTCCATTTTCTTTATCCATGTTAGAGGATCCTTGACATCAAATTTGCACATATCCACTTTTGGAAATAAAATTATAGATCCCATAGGATTATTAAAATTTGTGTCATTATTAGTCAACTTGAAGGTTTCACCTTGATGGCTTGAGAGCTCCTTCTTTGTTTCATTCATATAGGTGCTTAACATGCTTCATATATCTGATATATCTCCTCGTAGGTCACACATGTCCCTCTTAACCTCTTCCTTGAACTTACTTAGTTCCTTATTGGGATTACTATCCTCTATTGTTTCACAATCTTGATCAGAGGATTTTCCCAGTGTGGTAGCATTCTTTTTGCCTCTTGTTGAAGGCCTCGTCATGATGGAAACCAATATTTTTGAAATAAATCAAACAAATAAAATGTAAATTTTCTAATTTATTTATTTATTTATTACTATAACATACTAGGGCCAAGATACCCTTACTCGAAAAAGAATGCAAAAAAATTAGCAAATTTGTTGCCTTGAGAGAAAATTTTCCTAATTTTGCAATATATCACTTATTTTTTCTTTAATTTCTCCAAGCTTTGAAATATAGGCTCCTCTACTATGTATTTAAAAACCCAATACAAGTTATACTCCAATTCAGTAGGATGTGAGAGATATGAAGATCTCAATAAAATGTGTAGAAATAGTAATTCTGTAATAATTTGCTCAAGTTTGCTCCAATTCCTCTAAATTTTGGATTATAGCTTCTTTAATATGGTCTTCCAAAACCCTTTAAAAATATTTGAAAATTTTGCTAAAATCTAAAAGTAATGTTCTTCTCAAAATCGCTCCAATGTTGAGAAAAAATCTTGCCTCTATGGTGTCAAGATCATGCTCTTATACCACTTGTAATGAAATAACTTGCACAATAGAAGAAATAATTTAAAATATTATACAAATACTTGATAACAACTGAGAGTAATAGGCCACTTCAAGGGGGAAACCTCCAAATATCTCCAATGAGAACACACTTCACAATATGATCTTAAAATAAGACTCACAACCTCCTACATATACCTAATTATATTTAGGCTAAATAGACACAACCCTACATAACACCTAGGTCGACCTACCTACCTAAATAACAATATAATAATGATATCATGACTTAATTATGGATTAAGATAGCCACAAGTTCACTATTCATAACCCTATATACACCAATATTAAGGGCATAGTGGCTCCCTTCAATGATTGAGCTGACTCAGGCAACACTATTGACTAGCTCCCAATATTTTTCTAAAACTCCAAGCTTTGTCAATCGTCTTCATTAACCATGTCACTCGGTTAACACAACAACCAAACCAACTTAGTATCGACCGAGTCACACTTCATTATTCGACCGAGTTCCCAAATCCAAAGCCAAACCACATCATCCTGTAGGATAGCAAGCCAACTAGGGATGCTCCTTCATTAGACACCCCAGGTTGAAAAAGATGTTCTTAATAGCTAGAAGAACATCTTCTAACACATAAATCCCAAATTGGTTCTTCACATACATATCCTCCAAGTCTTCAACTTGTACACTATTTGCCTTGTTCTTCTTATGCTTCTTCATATCCATCCTTGATGTCCTATAGGTCTGATTTTGATATTGATCTCCAACCTTCTCAGAATCTTCCAACTCAACTTGTTTGCCAATACTCAGGTTCCTCCTATCGAGTTCTTCATTTTGTAAAGAAATCGAGGAATACTTCTTGCCACCTTTCTCAACAGTAAATAAATTTTTGACACAATCATGCATAGCCCTACAATCATACTGCCAGGGTCTATCAAGAAACACATTAAAACTATTCATGTCCACAATATCACACAAAACTTGATCCTTATACTACCCAATTTGGAAATCAACAAGGAATTGCTCCTTCACTTCCAAAGCATGCTCACCTTGCAACTAGCCGATCCTATAAGGATAAGGGTGTCTCATTCTGTTCAAACCAAGTTTTTGAACCATCTCCTCAATAACGAGATTATCAGTACTACCACCATCCACAACCACCTTGCAAACTTTACCACTAGACTTACAAAAAGTCCTAAACAAACTAGTCCTCTGACAAGAGTCCAATGTCCTCTGACCAGCTAGTACTCCTCAAGCTAGCAAACTCTCTCCTTGCTCAGGTTGACTGTCTTGGATTGCAACATCATTCACAACAACAACTTTCATACCATTAGGACATTCAAAAGATCTATGCCCTTCTTCATCACATCTGAAATAATTACCACTAAACCCACCTCCACCTCCACCTGCCCTCCTCCTCTGTTCAACAGGTTTTGGTTCACCTTCAACACTTAGTTTAACCTTTGTCCAATTATCTTGCTTCTCCTTCCCTCTAGCATTACCTTGACTTTTCCTCTTTAACTTATCTTTTTCCTTCAAAGCATAGTGATAAGCATCCTCAACTAAAGAAATATTCAACATACCAACCACATCTTGAATATTGAATCTCAAACCATTAATGTATCAAGCTACCTTCTCCTTTGACAATTCTCTATGTCCAGACTAAATAGTCAACTTGTAGAACTCCTTGGTATAATCTTTGACAGACATATTCTTTAGCTTCAAATTTTACAACTTCTTAAACAACTCAAGTTCATGATCAACAAGAATGAACTTAGCCTTTAATTTAGTCACCTTCAACCTCCATCTAGTGATCTTCATTTCACCTTCCTCCTCTAAGTCTCTTTATAGTTCTTTCCACCAAAGAGCAGCATGTCCTTTCAACTTAGTTTGAGCCAACCTCACTTTGAGTGGATCCTTAATATCCTCAAGCTCAAAGTAATCTTCCAATTCACCAATCCAATCAATTAGGTCTTCAAGAGTCAAAGTTCTTGAGAAATTAGAAACCTCCATCTTATGCTTTAGCTTCAATTGAGATCTAGGTCTAGCAAACTAACCAACCCTAGTTCTAATATGTCTCTCCACATAATCAATTTTTTCCTTGCCACTAAATCCAACAACTTCAAAGTCTTCAAAAAATTTCTCATAGCCATCATTGGTACCCACATCCCTAGGTACACCACCTAAAGCACTCACAATTTCAGCAATCATGTCACTCTTCACCAATGCAATATTAGATATGAATTATGCTCTAATCTTCTTTGAGATCCTTTCCTCCACAACATCACTAAGATCATCAATTGCCCTAGGGTCCAATCTTCTTGGAGGCATCTTCCAAAAATTTTGCAAACCCAAAGCAATTGATCCACCAATCCAAAAGATCAATTAGCTCCACCAGATCAACTTTCTCTTCCAACCTTCACCCAAGTCTTGGTGTAAACTACCTCAACTTCAGCAATCTATCTACACACTCAGGAAAAACATATCTCTGATACCACCTGATGTAATGCAAGGTAGGAGAATCCCAAAAGGAGATGTACAAGCCCCCAACAAATAATCATATAATAGAAACACAACAACAATGCAATATCTGGTACCAAAGCACAACTCTTTATTCATAAAATAACTGATTACATGCAATGTGCCTGGTTGTAAGGCCTTCTGGGTTAGGGCTAAATACAAATAACAATTACAATATCAATTCTACAAGATCCCACAAGATCCAACTTACAATCTCAATCCTAGCTAATCCAGATCCACAGCTAGATAAGAACACGAAGAAGAACCACACTTGTACCCTTAGGTCCACCAAGCATTTCTCCAATTCTCAGGCCATAGCTACTAGCTCTTCAAAATTTGCATTTACCTTTCATCCTCTTCTCCAAGCTACATGATAATAATGCCTAAAGACTCCACAATACCCCCTACCTGTACCCAACTATGCCACAAGTTGGCCCAGTTCATTACAAATTAAATTAAATCCCTTACATTAAATATATGTTGAGCCACAAGTCAATTACAACACAAACTAAATACCCATACATAAATTGAATGCCAAAAGTTGGCTCACAGACAACTTGACACCAATAGGAACCAAGACCAAGCTGAGTGCCAAAGAAAACCAAGTCAAGCATTAGCCAAACCATAAGCAATGTCGAGCTCCCAAAGCATGCTGAGCACCACAGTGTATGCCAAGCTCCTAGTATGTCGAGCACCACAAAGTATGCCAAGCTCCTCTTACCTTTTGAGCTCCCTTCAATGATCAAGCTAACTTAGACAATGCTATTGAAGAGCTCCTAGTGCAAACTGAGCTCCTAGTATCTGTTGAGTTCCCCAAGCTTTGCCAAACATCTTCATTAATTGATTCACTTGGTTAACACAACAACCAAACCAACTCAATATCAACTGAGTCACACTTCATTCTTTGACCGAGTTCCCAAACTCCAAAGCCAAACCACACCATCCTGTAAGATAGCAAGCCAACCAAGGATGCTCCCACATCATTTATAGATAATAAAATTAGGTCATTCAGGGTTAGCTCATATCTATAATAGTTTATATATAAAAAAGAGGGGTAGAGAAATAAAATTGCATCAAACTGGAACTGAGAAGAGTTCAAAGAATGTTGTATCTCTGCAATAGCCAAGCAGACAACCCAAAGCTCATCATTCATCTCTTTAAATCACAACTTTCTAATGATTTGCATTGTTTTACTTTGATTTATCAAACAAGAGAGGCTAACAAGTAAAATTGTATCAAATTGGGAATATGAATGGTGCAAATAACTTTGTCTCTCTATAGCATCCAAGTAGTCAGTCCAAAGCTCATAATCCATCTTTTTAAACCCTCATTTTTAAGTGATCGACATTATTTTACTTTGATTTGTCTCAACACCTTCAAGTTGAAGGTCAAATACTTTTTTCCCTTTAGAAGTCCTCCAAAAAATTTAAGAGTTGATACAATTGAATTGGGTACCTCCATAGGAAGGAAAAACATGAATCTTCATGCATATGGGAACAAAATATCTTAATTCCTTTGGGAGATAACTAATACTTGCACAAAAAGTGTTCATAATTCTTTTATTTCCATGTTGATTTGCCACCTTATTAAATTTTTGCAAATAATGACCGATGGAAGTAATTTCAAATTTATATTACTTTTGTGTCTGCTTTAAAGATCTTGAACAAACCATCTCCTGATGGGATTACAAAAAAACAAATGACGAGAATAAAACCCATTAAAATGATCCAACAATTAGATCCTAAGATGTGGTCGATCCCGAGAAGACAATAATCTATATGAGTGCCCTAATGACACTACTCAAATCAAGAGGTAAAATAAGGCAAATAATTGAAGTCAAAGATACAAATGAAAATGAAACTTTATCTCAGTGTGTTTGCATAAATGCATATAAAAGATGTCAAAAAAGATCAAAAGAGACAAAAGGATGATACAACATAAAAAATAAACCAAGATGAGTCATCCCATGCAACGAAACTAATCCCCATAGCTAAAGTAACCAAAATATTCACTAAAGTGCAAAAATGTAAAAAATTGAATAAAATGTACCTAAACTAAAATTAAGAAAAGTGCCCATATCACTTGAAAGAGCACAAAAAAAACTTTCCAATGATATAATCTTTTAAAAAATTAGAGTTTGAATGTTCAAGATATGTCTCCCAAACTATAAAATAGAGCCCCTAGCTTTGATAACAAAAAAAAAATCCATCAAAATAGAAAAATTAACAAATCAAACTTGCACCATTATGACAGTCTCGTAACTAGATTTTCAACGTCATCTTGTTTGTGAAAATAGAGTATGCATGCCAAAGATACAATAAAAAAACCATCGCATGCTCCAAATAAGGTCAGAAGGGCTAACATACGTGTTGATGGAGTGATGATGCCAGTAGACAACAAGATTAAATTTGATAGTCGTATGGCCATCGCTAGAATAAATACCCCAGCCAGAAAAAAAATGCTACAAAATATCCAATGTGGTCAGAAAAGGACGTGTTCATCAAAAAATTCCATATGGTCAGAAAAGTAGGTTGTACCTTGTCTGCAAATGGGTTGCAAAAACAAAACAAAAATGTTAGAAAGAGCACATACCATCTACCAAGAAAAGTGAGGGGGCACAATGGTGGCATACATGAGGCACCATTGGTGGCATGATGGATTTTGTCAGTGGCACAATGGCTAAGATTTTTTTATACTCAAATCACTTTCCGTGTTGAATCGTAATAGTTCTCAAGTCTAAATCCCTTAATTGGGTCACTCTTAATAGGGTGAGTGAGATCCTAATAGGTTTGAAGATTAATTCCCTTAATTGGGTGGCTCATTATCTTGAATTAGAAATCCTCCAATGAGCTTACTCCTAATAGGGTAAAGCCCCTGATAAGGATAGAGGAAGATCCATTAACCAGGTGACTCCTAAGAGGGCATTATTGTACAATCCTAACAAGAATAAGGCTTTAATAGGGCACATTTTAGAAGAGTGAAAATACTTGTGGGCATTAATTCCCATTATGGTTTTTCCCTCTGGCCAAGGGTTTCCACTTCAAAAATATTGGTGTCTATGTGTTACTTGTGTGGATGATTTTATTTTGATGTCTTACTCATAGTTTCATAAATTTATATCATATGCATGTGGCAAATGATCAAATGATTTAGATATATGTTGGTTGATGTTTATAATAAGTTGGAAAAAGTTTGAATATGTTATATTACTAATTCCCTATGTCTCTCATTAATATTGGACCTTAAATATATTAGCATGTTTTTATTCTCAAAAGAGTAGCATGCTTGAACTGGTACAAACTGATTTCCTAAAAATTATTTATGTTTGCATGTGTTTTCAGCCTCATAAAGTGCACTCATCTATATTCAAGACTTTTCAAGATATTGAGAAAATGACCAATGGTGAGAATAATTTTCTTGCTCAAAATTTTAGTGTTCCTAAAGAAGCTAAAGTTGCATCACTAGATATTATAAAAATTGGAACATCTTGTGTCAGTATGGAGAATGAATTAGCTGATCAAATATGTGATAATAATTAATGAATATGATTTTTTACGTGAAAAAGATGTCTTTTATGTAGCTGACTATAAATTTGAAAAGGATGTTAGTGAAAGAAAGAAAGACAATTGACACTTGTTATGGTGGTGTCATAGAAGAAGTAGATGATAAAGACAACTTGTTCATAGGAAAGGTAAATGATGGATTGATCTTGGAGCCTTTTATTTAAAAAATAAAGATATGCATGTCTTCTTTGCCTTTCCTAGTATTGATCAAGAAATGATAAAACATGAATTAGCATTTGGAGTCCATGCATTAGATGGAAATATACCATCAGTTGATGTTGGTCACCATAATAGACTATATAAAGGGTAACTTATTAGAAATTTAACTCATTCTTCTAAAAGAATCATGAAAAGGAATGTAGAAGATTGTTGATATGAGATTATTTTAAAGCAAAGAACCAATAATGGAACAATCATTATTTTTTCAATGATGTCAAACCTGCTACCTACTAGTAGGACAATTGCTTTTTGGTCTAAAAGCTATCATTTTTTTGATTGATGAAGAGGATTTGAAAAAAGGAGATAATAAGAGCACCTAGAGAAAGGTTAAGTTATTTGGTATGTAAAAGAAGCACTAAGACCAAGTAAGACATTGATACTATAGTGTATTGTTTATCTACCTAAAGTTTATAATGAAAGATTACTCAAGTCAAGACTGGAAGAAGATCAAGTAAGAAAAATGTCTACTAAGTCTTGCTGAGTAGTCATTGCAAGTCAAGAAGAATTTCAGTAGAAGTCGAGTCAAAATCAAGAGGTGTCAAGCAAAGATGAAAAATAGTGCAAGTCAAGTGAATGTTAGTATATGCTGAGTAGAGATTAATTGGTATTGAGCATCAATAAACTTTAGTTTTTGCTGAGTGAACTAGTGTAGGTCGAGTGATAGAATAATATAGATGTCAAGTGATAATAAATAGTGTTAAATCAAATATTTGATGAAACCAATTAATTTGATTTCTTGAATTATGTGAAGTGTGTGGAAGATAACCATGATGAGATGGTGGCACAGAATTCAAGGTAAACCATTTTGAGGCAAATTCAAGGAAGATTGAAGAGGAAGTTTCTAGAGGAACCAAATGGAAAAGTGGGTAGATTCATTAAATCATACCTAATCCTACCTAACCCTAAAATGGATGATTATGGTTAAGTGAAAAAAGATCTAAATTCTTTATTTATAGAGATAGTTGCTCAGAAGCAAATGTTGTCATGTATGAGAACCTAAGGAAGACAAGGAGTTTAGGGTATTGCTTCGTTCAATGGCCAAATAGAAGAGACTTTAGTTGGCATACAAAACAAGAAGGACGAAGAGTATGAATGGTTGAAGGATGAAAAGTCTATCAGAGGTGAAGTGTGAAAGCCAAACAAAATGGAGGAATGAAACAAAGATATGTAATCTGCAAGTGAGTTGTGATTTGTTATCAGATCAAGCCTTATTGTTACTTTCTAATCATTGTATTAATCTAGGGTAAATCTTTTGGATTAAGGTTGACCTAACAGTCATTATAAATCCTTTAATTGGGTGATATTCTAATGGAATGGTCTAAAGTCCTCTAACAAGGCTTACTCCTAACAAGGTGATTGAAATCCTTTAACCAAGTCACATTTAACAGTGTGTATTGTAACCTTTAATATGGTTGGTCTTTCACAAGGCATCACTTCAGAAGAGTGAGAATTAGTAGCATGTTACTAGCAGTTTTTCCCAAATTGGGTTTCCACATAAAATCCTTGTGTCAAATTGTGTGAATGTTCTTATGGTGTTTCATTTTTACATTTCTGCAAAGTTGTTTTGACCTAGGATGGTAACCTACAAAGTTTAAGTATTGTACGATCTAATGGATGCATGCATGATGAGATTCTATGAATATGGCCCTACTAAGCATTGAAAAGTTTTATTTGTATATCTCGACCTTGGATAACTGATTCTCACCCAGCCTCTTAGTTATTCTAAAGAATTTCAACAATTGGTATCAGAGCCGTAGTGCTTGAGAGAATTAGTTTGAAGGCACTAGAAGTAAAAGATCAAGATGTCGAAAAGAAAGGTACCCAAGTTTAACAAGGAGAAATTACCTACATGGCAAGTTTTTTGAAGCTACATCTAGGAGGACTTGGAGATCATGTACAATCTACCATCACCACTGAACTTGTTGACCCTGTTGGAGTCCTTACTATTGATGATCTAAAAAAGAAGAAAGCACACAATTAGGCTATGTTAGAGATTGCATCCGCCCTAAGATACACTAAGTTTGATGACATCAAGGAATGTAATTACACTAAGAAGATGTGGGATGCTATGGAAAATATCCACGGAGGAGAAAAATATATGTTGAGAGACAAATATGAAAGTCTTAGAGGTATGTTTGATGATATGAGAATGCAGGAAGGTGATAATATAGTTCAATATTGTGCCAAAGTAAAAGAAGTTGTTAATGCTATTAGAGGAGCAACTGGTAAAATTAAAGATGAGATTGTGATTAGCAAAGTACTAAGAATCCTATTGCCTATTTATGCAATTAGAGTTTCTGTTATACAAGAACTAAGATGCACACCTAGCAATGATCAGAACCTTGAAGGATTGATAGGTAGAATCATTGCCTTTGAACTCTCTAATTTTGATAATTTCAAATCTGATAATGTTGAATCTTCTTTCAAAGCTAAAGGAACCTAAAGAGAAAAGAAAAATGTCAAATATGTTTCTAGTGACAGTGATATAGATGAAGAGGATGTAGAACAATTTGAAGCATTGTTGGCTAGGAGATTTCACAGAGGCAAAGGGAAATTCAAAGGTAATCTACCTATCATGTGCTTTAATTGTAATAAGGTTGGTCATATTGCTGCTAGATGTCTAGAGAAGAAGAAAAATATAAGTGGAGACAAATACAGAAGAAAAAGAGACAAGGACAACAAAGATTATAAAGATAAAGGAAAGAAGTCTTGTTGCATTGTTGAAGATGAAAGCAAAGATGGATCTAATGATCATGATAATGAAGTGGTGTATGTTGCTATGAAGGATGATTTAGATGGGGATGAGGCAACTGCACTAGTATCTTATGTGAGCAAAAGTGATAGATGGATCATTGACAGTGGGTGTTTGCATCACATGACTAGAGATAAAAGTAAGTTCATTACCCTTGATTATTACAATGGAAATAGTGTAAGTTTTGGTAATCATGCACCATGTTTGATAAAAGGTAAAGGATCAATCAAACTCACATAAAAGATCATGTGTGACAATGCTTATTATGTAGAAGGACATAACTATAACTTGTTAAGTGTGTCACAACCGAATAGTTTAAGTTTCAAAGTCAAGTTTGAGAACAAGATAACAAGATCTATGACATTGATGGGAAACTAATTGGAAAAGATGAGAAGACTAGAGGTAATCTATATTATCTTGACATAAATGATGTTTCTTGTCTTGTAGAATTTGATGATGTGTGGCTATGGCACAAGAGGTTATGTCATGTTAACTTTGATAACTTAATTAGTATTAGTAACATGAAAAGAGTCAGAGGTTTGCCTAAACTAAAGAAACATGACAATATGATTTGTAAATAATGTCAATTAGACAAGATGATAAAATCTAGTTTCAAAAGTAAGACTCACACCTTTAAAGAAATTCTAGAATTAGTTCATATTGATTTGTGTGGACCAATTGATGTGCAAAGCTACAGAGATGACAAGTACATTATCCTATTTGTTGATGATTATTCTAGGATGATGACAATTATGTTTCTGAAAAAAAAAAAATTGATGCTTTCCAAATGTTTAAGTGGTACTTAGCTATAGTTGAAAAGAAGACAGACAAAAGCTTGAAATGTCTAAGATCTGATAGAGGTGGAGAATTTACATAAAATGAGTTTGAGATGTTCTATAATAATAGAGGAATCAAAAGACAAACTTATGCACCTAGGATCCCTCCACAAAATGGGATTGCTGAAAGGAGGAACAAATATGTAATGGAATATGCTAGAACACTCATAATTGAGAACAACATTGCTTTAAAATACTAGAGAGAAGATGTAAGTACAACTATCTATACCATGAACCAAGTACAAGTCAGGAAAGGTACTCATTCAGCACCTTTTGAGCTATGGTATGGATACTCACCCAATGTAAACTATTTTAAGGTATTTGGAAGCAAGTGCTACATTCTTAAGGATTCCAGGAATAGTAAATTAGATTCTAAAAGTGAAGAAGGTATATTCCTGGGCTATTCCACAAGAAGTAAAGCTTATAAGTGTTTGAATACTAATACTAACAAAGTTGTGGATGTATCACCTAATCTAGTAGTGTAATAAAGGAATACTAACCAATAATGAGAGTATTAACAATACTAAAATAGTTAACACTTATGATAGGACTGGGTTATCACCACAAAAGAAGGCAAGCCAAGAATGGTAGGCTCCTTGTGGTATAATCTATGATCACGTAGTTGTGTCCCTGATGGGTAGAGATGTGTGCTCACAGTGTGCTCATGCTTCAAGTGGATGGGTGATTATCAAGTGTGTAGATGGGTGAGGGTTTTAGCAATAGAGGTGTGGATGTATTTCAACATTATGATGGTATTTTGGTAGTTTTTAGGCTCTCAAAATAACATTATACCTTTGCATGAAAAGTGGATGATATTTATGAAGGGAGAGGGTCTCATTTATAGGCTAAGGGGTAGAGAGATGGATGGTCAAGATGCAAGGATGGAAGAATGGTGAGGGAGGGTTAAGATGCATTCAAAGGGAAGCACATGGATTGTGCTTGTTTGGAGCCAATAGGGGAGTGCCACTTGTCACAAGGAGGATGAGTGTGAGGGGATGGGATAAGGGTTGGTCAAGGGAGTAATGAGGGAGGTTGAGTATATAAGAGGGATGTAAGAGTCATAAAGGAGACTTGTTGACTTTGGCTCAGTTTAGTAAGTCTTAACCCTTGCTTAAAGTTGTGCACATGTTTAGGAGGGGGATTATGATTAGCTTAGGAAGGGGGTTAGGGGGCAAGTGGCTTATCTTTGATGGGATGGGTTAGTTAGGTGGCTAAGTGAGGTTAGTATAGGTGAATGGGTTGGATTACGAGTAAAGGTTGGGTTTAGGGATGTTTTAGGGGTTTAGATATTTTATTAAATGATTTATTTAATAAAATGGGGATATGGAATTAAGTTAAATGTATTTGAGAAAAAAAAATTGATCAATAAATGACCAGAGCCTTGATTATATAATATAAACTAAATAGTATACAACAGAGTATCTCAAATGGGCATTGGTAGGAAAGCACGAAGAAGAAAACCTCTAGTCTAGCCTAGGACTGAGGTCCTTTATTATTACAATATAAAAGGGGCATACCCTAGTGAACTATTTGAGAATTTATTTAATTTAATAGAGGAATAGGGATTTAATTGATAATTTGATTTTGGGTTATCATTTAATTTTATCAATTGGATTGTAGTTAATTAAATTAATTAATTAACTAGGGGATGATGATTAATTAATTAAATAATAAATATTTAATTAGTAATGTCCTAGGAGATGGCTTAAATAAGATTACCTAGTAATGTAATCAGATTTAGGTGTCTACAATGGAAAGTGCAAATGTGAAGTTTGATGAATATACAGATATACATGAAGCTGAACTTATGAAGGAACCTGAAGAGTACACATCCTTTATATATATTTATGAAGGTATGCCTATTGATGAAGGTGTTGTAAACCAAGTTGTAAATCATCAAAAAGTTTCAATATTTTCCAAGTCACATGCAATGAATGTTGAGTTGCATTCAGGAACTAAGTTATAGTTAGGAGCTGAATTGCAAACAAAAGTTGAGGTACATTCTAATTATGAGATAAGCGTACATGAAAGGAATGCCAATCTACTTGATAGAGAAGTACATAGTGATTCTAAAGTTGACTGAACCATTGAAGAAAGAAGAGCATAACCAAGATTGTCAAAGTATCTCAAAAGACATCACTCTACTGAACAAATTATTGGAGATAAAGAAGCTAGAGCAATGACAAGGAACAAGCTAAGAAACAATACATGTTTGTTGAGCATGCATGAGCCTAAGTCAGTGAAAGATGCCTTACAAATTGAGAACTAGAGTAAAACCATGAAAGAAGAGATTAATTAGATTGAGAAGAACAAGAAATCAACTCTAATACCTAGACCAGAGGACAAGATGTGATTGGAACCAAGTGGGTGTACAGAAACAAATAAGATGAGAATGGGGAATTCACAAGGAATAAGACAATATTAGTTTGCAAAGGGTATACACAGGAAGAAGGAATAGAGTATGGAGAATCATTTGCCCTAGTTACAAGATTGGAAGGAGTAAGAACTTTGCTTTCTTACTTTGCATACAAAGGTTTCAAAGTTTATCAACTGGATGTGAAGTCAACATTTCTGAATGGTATATTAGAAGAAGAGGTTTACATAGATAAACTTGAAGGATTTGTTGATCTAAACAACAAGAACATGGTATGTAGATTGCACAAAGCTTTATATGGTTTAAAGCAAGCCCCAAGAGCATGGTATGAAAGGCTTCACAATTATCTTGTGAAGATTGGTTTTGAGAAGACTGATGATAACAATAATCTGTACTCAAAGACAGAAGGAGGTAAAGGCATTTTACTAGCTGAAATTTTTGTTGATGATATCATATTTTGATGTAGTGCAAGGTAGGAGAATCCTCAAAGGAGATGTCCTATCACCCAACAAATAACCACATAGTGGAAACAAAACACAAGATACACAATTTGATACCAAATGCAACTCTTTATTCATAAAATAACTATTTACATGCAATGTGCCTGGCTGCAAGGCCTTCCAGGTTACAACCAAATACAATAGAGATTACAATAATAATTCTCCAAGATCTCTCAAGATCCAATCCAAACACTAGCTAGTTCAGATCCACACTCTGGTAGAAATCTCCAAGGAAGATCTAAAATTGTTCTCACAAGCCCACCAAGCAATCTCCTTATTTTGCAAGCCTCAACTATTAGCCCTTCTCAAACATTATCTAAGACCCAATTGTAAATTGCCTCATATTCAGTGCTCTATCCACACACTCTAGAAAAAATTGCTCCTCTATTTCCTCCTTCTCTCCAAGCTTCTACTAAGAAGAGATCACACCTTGAAGCTTCATTACAAATGCTCATATGCCTTATTTAAATAGACACTTACCACCCAAGATGTTGCAAACACAACCATTGTGGGATAAAAAGGTAATTACAATTACCTTACAACAAATATTTAATTCCCACCCAAATACAACTAAGCACCACCATGTGGCCCAACAAATATTAAATGCATGATTTAAGGAAATATCCACAAACTTCTAAAATTCCACCTACACACCTCAATAAATGGAATGACAACCATTTTTATTTATTCCACCTATGCACCTTGAAAATAGAAATTCCTCTTTTTCTCCCTTTTCCCCATTTTTTATTTTATTATTATTTTTCCTCTAATTTTCATCACTTTATCTCTCCTTACAATTTTTTTTCTCGACACAAGATGTTCCTACATCAGACTCCCCAGGTAGATAGAAAAGTGCGTCTCACACTTTGACCCCAAAAGAAATATCTGCATCCATCTTCATCTTCACCAAAGGATTCTATTGAAATTCTTTTAGAATAACTAAGAGGGGGAGGGGGTGAATCAGTTATTCAAGGTCTAGATGTCCAAATAAAACTTTTACAATTTAGTGAACCCATAAAACTTTCTTAACCATGCATGCATTCATTGTGTGTAAACCAAAACTGATATGTTACCATTGAACTAACATGCATAAATGTAAAGCATAAAACACAACACATCCATCAGTATACATGACATAATGATTTATCATGGAAACCCAATTTGGGGAAAACCACTAGTAACATGCTACTCCTTTCTTACTCTTCTAAAGTGATGCCTTGTTAAAGGTTACAACACACACTATTAAATGTGATCCGGTTAAGGGATTTCAATCACCTTGTTAAAAGTGAGCCTTGTTAGAGGACTTTAGGTCATTCACTTGGAATGCCATCCTATTAAAGGATTTTCCAATGACTATTAAGTCAACCTTTCTCCAAAGAATTTTATCCTAATCTGATATAATTGGTAGAAAGTAACAGTAGGGTTTGATTGCAGATTACAGATCACTATCCAATCCTCATCTTTTCTTGGCTTCCAATCTTTGCAGTTCTGATAGCTTGTTCACCCTTTAAGCATTCACCTTCAGTAAGCCTTCTTTCTTAGCTCTCCATTGCAAACTTCTTCACTTTAGGTCACTTAATGAAACAAACCCTTCTTCCTTCACCTTGTTAGATTTTCACATCCAAAAAATCTCTTACCTCTCACCAACCTTGCTTCATGACTAGGCATCCCTAGATATAGGGAATTATAATTCTTTTTCCCGCTCATTATCCATCTCAAAAATTAGGGTTTTCGATGGATTAGGTAGGATACAATGTATCTACCCCATATCTTGTCTTCTCTAGAAATTTCTCCTAGAATCCATTTGAATTTGCCTCCAAAATGGTTTAATCAATCTTATCTTCCTCCTGGTTCACAAGTTTCAACAAAAAAAACTTGTCAGCTTTTATTAGGAAAATCTTTGATCTTATTCATAATGCAATAGCTCGATATTATCAATTTACTAATGCTCGGCACATACTGTGTTACTCAGCATCTACTATAAAATCACTCAATATCAATTGGATTTTATTAGTGCTCGACAGATATTGAAAATCACTTGGCATCTACTAACTTGCTCAACACCTATTAGTTTGCTCGACATCCACTAGAAAACACTTTCACTTGGCTCCAACTAACTTTTTGCTCAGCTTGCACTAACTTTACTCAGCACCTTCTATCAACTTGGTCAAGCTTAGCAAATGAACTTTGTCCAACCTTTTTCATCTGAACTTTCTAAGTGTAGTTAATCATTTTGTAACCCCAAGTAGATCATCAATACATTATGTTATCACTATCTTAATTAATTCTTGCACTTCAATACATAATCATAACTCAACCTTTCCTCTAGGTACTTTTGTTACATATTGTTAATCAAATTCTCTTCATTAATCAACTAAGTGATAGTGCTTAAAACATATAAGCAATTATATTACCAACATGTAATAGGTTTGACATCAATGACCAAATAATGATTGAAAATACTTCTTACAACAATTTTCTAACTCAAATGATCTTTTCAATCATATATCAACAACTTCCACTCCATTAGGGACAAGAAAAACAACATGCGAATCATCCACATCTACATCCATTTGTCAAACACTAGAATTTCAATCATCCAATCAGCATACTCACTTCCAAGAACAAACTGAACATAATGCCTCATCAACAAAACATCATTCACATCAACAACTAATGAATCCACACTAGTAGCAACAAACTATATATTAGCAACAATATGTAGATCTCCCTCGACACATTCCAAACTCTCAACTCTAGCAATCTCATTGCTCACAACAAGATGCTTTGCAACACACAAGTCACCACCAACAACAATCGGATCATCCATGACTTAGTGCTCTATAATCTCCATGTTAGACTCAACCAAATGATCATGAAAACCAATCTCTATCTCAACATCACCAAGGTTAGGAATATCCTCAACAACAACCTCTAGTTGCTCTACAAGTTTTATATTAGGCTCCACAAATTGATCAACAAAACTAAACTCTTCCACCTCAACCTTGTGATGCCATCTTCTCTATCAAACAAGTCTTCTAACTGGACAGACAAATTTCTTCTAAATTGGTAGACTCCAACTCCAATAGCATAGAACTTCCTTCTTCTATTTCTCAACTCTTTTAGAAAAATTAGCATCCACAATAACATCCACCTAAGCCATTGTCTCGTTAATCCTCCTCTCCACTATATCATGGAGATTCGTAATCATCCCAGGGTTCATTCCTCTCAGAGCCATCTTCTACGATATTCAAAAACCCTCTACAACAAATCACCAATAGATCAGTCTTCCCAAACAAGATCAACCTTCCATCCTTGCAACCATAGATCCATTTGCATGTCCTCCCAAGGTCCTGGTGTAAACTGCCTCAAATTTGGCAATTTGTCTATATACTCAGGAACAACTAGGCTCTAATACCATTTGATGTAGTGCAGGGTAGGAGAAACCCCAAAGGAGATCTCCTAGCCCCCAAAAAATAACCACACAATGGAAACACAACACAAGATACACAATCTAATACCAAATGTAACTCTTTATTCATAAAATATCTATTTACATGCAATGTGCCCTACTGTAAGGCCTTCCAGGTTATGGTCAAATACAATAGTAATTATAATAACAGTTCTACAAGATCCCTCAAGATCCAACCCAAATACTAACTAGTCTAGATGCACACTCTGGTAGAAACCTCCAAGGCAGATCTAAACTTGTGCTCGCAAGCCCACCAAGCAATCTCCTTGTTTCCCAAGCCACAACTACTAGCCCTTCTCAAACATTATCCAAGACCTAAGTGTAAACTACCTCACATTTAGTGCTCTGTCCACACACTCTGGAAAACTTTGTTCCTTTGCTTCCTCATTCTCTCCAAGCTTCTACTAAGAAAGAAGAATGGAAGAATGCAAGAGAGCATCCAAAACATGTAGTAGGCAGACTTTCTCGCTATGAAAGGTAAGATCAAGATCTGTCTCGAGAAAGAAATATGCAAATCAATAAAAACTAGCCCATAAGGGACAAATGGACCAAAGTAACAAGTAGAAATGGCGAAGAGACTATTATTATTGCCCTACCAAGACACAATATAATACTTGCCCTAACTTACTAGTCACCCATAGGACTCTATTTGAAGTAAAATCCTTTATAAATCCAATTGAAGAATCAACCGCTCTAGAAACCATATCTCCTTGACCTTTCAAATCCAAGCCCCTCAATATAAACACTATGACCAATGCTTATATCCCCCCATAGAATGGAATCTTAGCCTCCAACCCCTCAAAAAATCAAACCTTTAAACCCTAATCAAAAGCAATATGTTGATTCATCAGCTACTAATAGAATCATTTTGAATCAATCCAACAACCAATAGTTTATCAACAAAAGAAACCTCTCATCAAGGCAGACTCTAGTAAATTCTAAGAATTTTCTTATCATTAGTGATATTCACACTAAAAGTAGATGGAAGGAATGTCAAGAGCAAGGTCTATATGCATATTGGAATAGACGTAAAGAAAAAATCCCCAAATTAATCAAATGGTTGAAAGACTTATAGGGAGACCAGGTAAGTATCTCTAACTTTACTGATCATTTAATTTACATTCATTGTCAAAACAAATATATTAGAGATTATTTTTTTCAGTGTCTCAATGTTTTTTTAAAGGATACCCAATACTATTTGTAAAATAGGAACCGAATTTCAATGAAGATAGGGTTAAAAATATACAAGCACCAACATGGGTAGCCATTAAATTTCTACCTTCAAAACTAAATCAAATTCAAATTCTAAACCATATAGGTTCCTCTATAAGTGGATTAATTGGTATAGAAGTAGATTTGAAATGCTCTAATGACATCAAATTTCTCATTAACATGGAGTTAATAATACAAGAGATCAAACCTCTTAAACTAATAACAAACATATCAATTTATGAACTAAAAATATCAAAATTTGATGGACAAATCAAATATATTATAAAAACAAATTCACTCATAACCATAAAACCTATATAAATTAAGAATAATTCATCCTTGAAGGAAATATTTTCGCTAGCATATATTAAAAAAAGAAGGTGGCAAAAAAAGATAAAGCACAACCATAATCAGAGCAAAAGGAAAGAAGGGCACCAAAAAAGAAACCTGACTCAAGAATAGCTATGGATAATAGGGATATAATTATGGAGGAAGGATCAAATAAGGTAAGGAAATAGACAAAGGACCCACAAACAAAACATGATTTGTCAAGAGAAGGAAATGAGTTTCAAATAATGATTGAAATAGTTGCCAAGGAAAGAGTCAATATAGAACGAAAAATTGCATGTTTACAATGGTGTAACCAATCTAAACATCATAATCTATTTACGGATGACATAAAGAGAAACATGATCACTATAGACAAATTAACTCATGACATCATGCTGAAAAAGAGTGATATCAATGATCAATTTTCTTTATGGGAAGAGGCTCATTGGAACCAGCTTCATAATGCAACAAAATAATTATATCCAAGATGATAGGGAGGAAACAAAGAAGATGTTGAATCGAGAGGAGCACATAAGGTTCCATCATGCATAAGAGATCCAAAGAGAAAATAATTAGTAGAGGTAAACAGGCCAGAAAGCACATTATATTTAGAACATGAAATAGAAAAAGATGATCTCAATCTAGCTTCCATGTTGGTATTGAAAAGCTTAGAGGAGAAACCAAAAACCATAGAGTTTGAGTAGAAGAACACCTTAAAGGGAGAGACCATAAATCCAAACATTGAAGAAGAAAATATAGAAATAGAAAATTTGGATAATGCACTTGGTGTTGGAATATTCAAATGGGACGAGTACTTCTGAGGTGGGGGAAGGGGGGGGGGGGGGGGAATGAATCAGAAGTACCACACCTTTTTAACCTATTTTTTAATCATTTAAACATATAACTGAAAAAATAAATTGCGTGCATGTAAACATATAAAAGAACATAAAGTCAATCACATGCAATAACACAACACCAGAATTGATAACCCATAAACCCTCCATGAATAAGAAGGTAAAATTGGGGTGGGGATGATACCCACAAAAATCATTGTAGCAATCAATGTTCAACCACTTCTAATGGTCCGCCCTGTGAAAGGCCTACCCTGTTAAAGGCTATACATTGTGTCAATAGTGACCTGGTTAGAGGATTTACAAACACTTACATGAAGTGCCACCCTGGTAAAGGATTTAAAATAGGTTGTTAAACCCACCTAATTTAATAGGACTTTCATGACCTTCTCCAAAGGTTCTCCTACCTAGTTGTTAAGCTAACCTATCAACATAGGATTTCAACCTCTAATACAATTGTGAGAGAGTATTAGAACATTTGACCTGATTGAATGCAATCTCAAATTGCTAGATTTAGGTACTAGATCTACTCTTCTCATTCTCATCCCTGCTTGATTTGATCTCTGAATGTATCCCCTGCTCTATTCTGATCAACTGGATGTATATTTGTAGTCCATTTCACTAAGTCCTTGACACCTTTGCTAATTGCTCTATTTTGCAGTTTGACAACTCCATCAATAACCTTCTCAACTCTTATCTTAGCAATCTCAACAACTTCTTCAACTCTTTCAATATGGTGTCGTGGTCTCCTTATAAAGATATTGTGGACTTAGGGTTTGCTATGCATTCACAAACTTGAAATTCCCGTTCAAATCCTTTGTTTTCACCTATTGGTTTCATGTTGTCTCTAATTTTTTGATTAGTTGCATGTTGATTTCATACGTAATTGCAAGGATTCAATCTTATCTTCTTATCCTCTCGTGAGTCATGCAAAAATTGTTTCACATCTTAGTTTGTCATGGCACAAACTCTTATGCTAATCCTGAGTTACTTAGCACATATTGTATTCCTGATGCTTGGCACATACTATTTCTAGATTGCTTGGCATCTACTACATTTCTGGTTTGCTCGACACTTGTTATATTTTGTTTTTCTCGACACCTGTTATATCTTGTATTGCTCGACACATGAATGTTCTTGGATCACTTGGCATTTGAACTATTTTGGATCACTCGGCATACATTGTGTACTCAACATATATAGTGAAAATAGTTAAGTGTGTTGACACTCAATCGTCAAGACTATTCTTTTGATCAATACTTGGGAATGAGAGTCAACTAGAAGGGTATAAGGATGGTCTTGAACATAGTCTACATAAAGTATATGGAGCAAGTCCAAAAGGGACAAGAGAAACAACCATGAATAAGGAAAATAAGGAATCTACAAAAATATAGAAAAAGGATAATAATTTTAGTTAAATAGAGTTGAGTAAAAAATTCCCCCCTCCTACAATAACTATAAAAATAGAGTTCATCACCATTAGGAAAAGAGCAAAGGAAAACATGAAGAAATCACACAAAGTTTGGCAAACACCACTTAGTGGGAAGGATCCTTTTGAAGCAAATGAATTTGAATAGGTGAAATTTAAAGATCATAGCATAAGTCATATCCCTATAGATGTAGACACTTTTTTGAATGATATTTGAATAGCAGAACCTTCAACAACAAAAGAGTTGGATAACAAGGACAAATTATAGATACCCTCCAAAGAATTTTGGGAAGAATTTGGGGTTTTAGACCTAATGGAAAAGATTATGAACTTAAGCAAAAAAATCACCACTAAAGAACTCGAAAGGGAAAGTATAACACCAGAGAAAGAGGAAACATGTATTAGTTAAAGAATTTTAGAAGAAATTACACAAGACAATGAGGAACCTAATGAAGAATCGGTTAGGGGTAGCACACATCGAGAAAGTGAGCACTTGGATAAATTAGACTTAGCATGAAACTTTGAAGGAATAATAGAGCCAAGATGTGGAAAATAACAAAAAAGAAAAGAGGGAGAAAATCCCTAGTAGAATTAAGAATAGTAACAAGTAAAGCTGAAGATCAGAGAAAGATACAATATATCCTTAAAGTAGGGAAGGTGAAGGTCCTTCCCAGTGCACAATGAGGCTTACCAAATGGAATGTTAGGGGTCTAAACACCTCTTACAAGAAGCACTTATTGAAGTGAAATATATCTTTATTTAATTTAGAACTTATCTTGATTCAAGAAACCAAACTAAGAAAATCAAAGGGAAATAAATTGAGTAAAAAATTGGGTTATTGGAAAACACTTTTGGTAGAATCTGCAAGGGCCTCAGGAGGCATTGGAATTATCTAGGACCCCATGAAGATAGAAATTAATAGTTTGGTCACTAATAACAATTGGATGGGGGAGCATCAAGTGCTACAAACCATATATTCAATTCATCATTATTAGTGTATATGGCCCAAGTCAGACAAAAGAAAAAAAAACAAAAACACTTTGGAATTATATAAGAATATTTATCAATTCAAACCATACAAAGAACTTTTGGATTAGGGGAGACTTCAAGGCCATCTTAGAATTAGAGGAAAAGAGTAGCAGAATGCACACTATTTCACAAACAATGACATATTTCAGAGATTAGTTTCTTCATAACAACTTAATTGATATCTCACCAACTAATGGGTTATTTACTTGGTTTAATAGAAGAAAGGTTTTTAATCAGATTGTAGAACGATTAGACAAATTTATCTTCAAGGGAGACCTACCAACTTTAAATCATATGGTGCAGTTTACCATTGTCCCCAATGCTAGTTCATACCACTTTTCAGTCAGTTTGGAAATAATAGAACAACAAAAACCATCAAGTAACCCCTTCAAATGTGAAAAGGTGTGGTTCTTGGATGAAAAAATTATGGAAAATATTAAACAATGGTGGCAAGAAGGTGACTTTGAGGGTTCAAGTATGTATTGTTTTGTATCTAAACTCAAATTATTGAAAGAAAAATTACTTAAATGGAACAAAAAACACTTCAACAACATCTTTAAAGAAAAATTAGATAAAGAAGAAGAACTAAAAAACCTCAATGAAGAAGTCATTAAACATGGAATGGATAATAATAAATATATAAAATAAAAATAGCTTATGTCAAAACATGGAACCATCCTAACAAGAGAAGAAGTATTCTAGAAATAAAAATCACAAGAAGATTAGCTCCTGGAAGGGGATTGAAGCACAACGTTTTTCCATAATTGCATGATTAATAATAGAAACATTAATAGAATAACAAAAATAAAAAGCAATGAGGGAGTAGTGATAGATATTTTGTTACAAATAGTAGAAGTATTTGGTAACTACTATATAAATATACTCAACAATTATGAATACTCGAACTTAACAACACAAAAACTTATGTTAAGCACAATTCCTAAGATTATAACAGAGGAGTATAAAAAATTTCTAAATAAGGGTTTCTCAATAAAAGAAATTAAAGAGGCCCTATTTAGCATGAATCAAGACCAATTATCGAGGCCTAATGGCTTCCAAGCATTCTTCATTAAAAAATGTGGGTCATTTATGGGAGAGGACCTTTGGTAAGCCCTAGAAGTAACCAAAAACTTAGGTTCACTCCTAGCTGAAATAAATTATACCTTCATATCACTAATACCTAAGAAAGTTGAACATGAAGATCTAGGTGATTTTCACCCAATAACACTATGTAACACTATTTACAAAATATTGACTAAAGCTTTAGCCAATAGGCTTTAAAAGGTACTACCCAAATTAATCTTAGAAGAACAAACATGATTTGTCTTGAATAGGTCAAATTTAGACAAAATTATCATTATTCAAGAATTGATTCACTCAATCCAAACAAAAAAAGAAGCACGCATGCTAATGCAACTAGACATTCAAAAGACATATGACAAAGTGGACTGAAGATTTTTATGTAAATCTCTAGAAGCTTTCAATTTTTCTTGTCAATAAACTAACCTCATCTTTAATTGTATGTCAGCCCCTAAATTTTCACTTTTAATCAATGGTATACCTGAAGGTTTTTTCAACACATCTAGGGGTATTAGACAAGGAGATCCCATTTCCTCCATTTTATTTATTATTATGGAAGAATCATTTGGTAAAGCCATAAATAAGGTCTAGGTCGATGGTAAGATTAAAGAGTTTCAATAATCAAAGATATATCTAATATCACACATCAACACTTAATGGATGATACAATCCTACCTAGAGAGAGTACATTAGAAGAAGCCCAAAATCACAAATAGATTAGTAATACATATATGGAAGCTTCAGGGCAAAAGGTCAACATTGAAAAATAAAAATAAAAATCTTTTTAAACACTAACCCAGAATTGGAAAGAAAAATCTACCATTTGATAGGATTCAGGAAGGGATCCTTCTCCTATAAATCTCTGGGTATTCATATGGATGAAGGGGTTAGAGATAGAAAATCCCAGGATCCCATTTTTGAAAGAATGGAAAGGAAAATCAAAAGATAGAAAAGTAAATGGCTAACCAAAGTAGGTGGAGTCACTGAAATTAAATTAGTTTTAACAGCCATATCGACTTACCAATTATCATGTCTCCCTCTACAAAAGGAAGTCAAACACAATATAGATAGGAAACTAAGAAAAAACTTCTAGAAAGGGACAATGGAAAATTAAAAAAGAAGCTTTGATAAAGTGGGACAATATTTGTAGACCAAAAGAGCTAGGAGGATTAGGAATAAAAAAATTAAGTTGACAAAACAGAGCTCTCGGAGCAAAATTAGAATGCTGAATGTATAAGGAAAAAGAGAGAAAATGGTAAAAAGTATTGTATCATAAATACCTCAACAACTCTAACCCACTGGTATTGTTTCACACTAGCCATCCCCCCAAAGGATCCAAAACTTGGAACTTTATGACACATTGTAGATCTATCATCTGCTACCTAACTTGGGATATAGGACAAGGGAGGGAAGCCCTATTATAGGAAGATTCTTGGGATGGACTCCCTCCACTTGATTCTTATAACCTTCCCCAAAATATTAAAAAAACTTTAATTAATAATTCAGGTGTTCATGTGGAGGATTACAAACATAAATTATATGAAAATCAAGTAGAGATTTGGAAGTGGGAGACGTTAGAAGAAAAAAGTTTGTCAAAGCAAGAAAAGTGACTTTTTGAGCAATTCATCAACCAAAGGAAAGACAATCATAAATAAAGACGAGATAAATTGATATGGAGAGCTTCAAAAAATGATTTATATAGTGTCAAAAAAGGATATGACTAAATAATAAATTCACAAAGATGGGAACAAATCGATATTCCCCTTGCCCTTTATTGGGACTCAACATGTCTACCTAAAGCATGCATCTTTTTATAAGCAACATCACAAAATAGGATACTCACCACAAATAAGTTTACAAAAATGGGCTTTGAAGGCCCATCAAATATGTCCACTATGCAAGAGATGTTCTAAAATAGTTGAACACCTACTATTCCAATGTAATTTTGCAAAAGAGTGTTGGAAATGGTTATGCCACAAACTCAACTGGTCAATAACTTTCCCTAGTAATCTGTGGGATCATTTGAAAAGCTAGCCTAAAAATAGGTAGTCCAAGATCTATAACAAAATATGGAAAATATCACCTTTTAACATGTTATGGGAAATATGGGAGGGAAACAAAAGAATATTCAAGAACAAAGAAATGCTAATTCAATCATTTTTGAATAAATTGGAAGCTAGTATCACCAAAGTGCTTAACGATAATCTCAAAAAGACAAAAAAAGATGAAGGAGAATTTTCAAATTGGGATGCTATTATGAAGAAAAATTGGAGCAAACTCATCAACCCCCAAGAGTATTTATGAAAGCCAATAAGAAAGCCGAGGAAAATGGCAAATGGGAACTGCCGCCTTGGGGATGAGAAAAATTAAACTTTGATGGAGCTTCTAGGGGAATTCTAAGAAAAGTTGGGTTAGGTTGTTTTATTACATCTCCAAGTTCCTGGTTAATCAAACAAGCCAAACCTTTAGGTTTTATTTCAAATAACCTAGTTGAATTAGAAGCATTAATAAAGGGTCTAAAACTAAGCTTGGGTCTAGGGATTAGGAAACTTATCATAGAAGGGGATTCTCAAATCATTTTGAATGCAACAAGGAAAAGAAGTACACTAAACTGGACTCTCAACTCTAAATTAGAAGATGACCTAATCTTGGTAGACAAATTCGTGGAAATCAGGGTAGAACACATATACCTGGGAGGAAACAAAGAAGTAGATAAGCTAAAAATTTTAGGAGCATATATGATAAAGATCTTGATGTAGAGTTGTCCCTTATATAGGAAAGTATGATGTGGTGTGGCCTTAGACTACTTCTAATACCCCAAAATGGAGTCAAGAGAGTGCCCTACACCTTTGGAATAAAGGTACTAAAAAACTTGGCCTAGGCACCCACATGAGCACAACTAGGTCTTAAAGCACAAAATCTCTAAATACTAGGTTTATGCTTGGAATGGGAACCTATGAGTTTATAGGTGAATGTAAAGGTTCCTAAATATTAAATAAACTCAAACTTGTGGGTTTGAATAGCCTATATTATTCCCAAAGGCTATAGATAGCAAAACTACCTTTTAGGCCTAAGGGGCCCCAATTAGCCCTGCCAACAAGGTTATTAGGGTTTAGTTTTAAACTGCTCCAAAGGACTTAGAAAAAAGGTTCATATATGATACCCTTTTGGAAGAAGCTTTCGATTCTAAACTTTTAGACTCCCAACTGGTCAAATGATTCCCTTACCAAAAATACAACAATTACCCTTGTTAGGCCTAATTGCTAGGGTTTGCGAAGGAGGTGTGAATTAGGTGATTGACCAGGTTAAGCCACCAACTAGGAAACATGTAGGGTTCTACTAGAGATCATATTCCACCCTTAGAATGGTATCATCCATCTCCCAAGTGCCTGCAACACTTCAAAACCTGTTGTCCTGCACCAAACACATAGAGATGTTTGGCCTAGGGCTTGTTAGCAAAATTAGATGCCTTGCTTTCCATCTGCCATCCTTCAGAGGTATTATAGTACATCCATGGTGGGAATGAAAGTTAGGGAATTTTTCCTAAAACTTGTCACTAATTTGAGGGTTTTGGTGCACTCACGAAAGAAATTAGGATATATTTTTATGCAGGTCACTTAAAGACCTCAAATCACTTGAATTCTTCTACTATGACAACCAGGATTCAAAATAAAACCTCCATCTACCTGTGCCAATCTGTACCAGCCCACATACTCATGAAATGTAGTGTCTTACAAGAAAAAGTGGGATATTTATTTGATTCAAATTGCAAAATTACATTCTCTATCTCCCACCTGCCTGAAAGGGCTATTTGAAGAGTTCTCCCAACCAATCCAATTGATTTTCAAAGATTGTTACCATTGGGAGAAATTATGTAAAAGTTGACAAATTTTTGAAAAAGTTAAGCAACTATTCTTGCACAATACAAGTTTTGGCAAATTTTTCAAATTGTGTAATCTAACCCAACTAGGAACTTTCCCTTGTGACCTAGGGGCCTAAAAAATATTAGGAAACCTAAAGACACTCCTAACCTATGCTAGCTATAAGATGTTCCCTTTGACCATAGTCAAAACCCATGGTTGATAAAGCACCAAATGGGGACTAGGTCTTACAAATAGGCTTATTTCAATAAGTAACTATTTCTACCAATTACAAAAGTCTCTTGGGCACAAATGCCCTTGAGTAAAACTCATGTAGAATTATTTATGATGGATTCTCTAGAGAGTGTAGTGATAGGTGCTCTTGCACCATACTCTCTTGCTTGAAAAAATCAAGTCCCACTTGAAGATAGTTGTTGAATAGAAGTGCCATGCTTGGAAATGCATTCTTCACTCATCCATGTAGCATCTATGTCTGGAAGACCCTTCCACTTGACTAGGTAGTTTGTGTAGGTCATCTTTCTTATCTTCTTGACCACCTTGGAAAGCACAATCGTCTCCAACTAGTGCTTAGCTAGGTGGATCCCTAATCTATTCTGCAAAATCCTAATCCATTCTACTTTTTCATCAACATCTTGCATTACATCATTAGTTCTTATGTCACCTTTGAAAATGGTGAGATAACAAACATTAAAATAGGAGAAATTGATATGGTTGGAGGTAATGAAATTTTACATACATTTTCCCCAAATTTGTGCAATATCTGATAGGGTCCAATCTTCCTCATCTATAATTTTGTGTGTCCCCTTGGTAGTCTTGCTTTGTTTAGATAAGCCCATACTTAATCTCCTTCCTTGAATGAAACATGTCTCTTCTTTTTGCCTGCCTGTTGTTTGTATTTTGCAATATTCTAACTTAGAGTGTCTCTGACCTGATCATGAATCATTTTTATCCATGCTAAGAACTCTTCACCTTGTGCACTAGTTTTGAAATCACTTGGAAAGTCTCTCAGCTCCATGACTCCTCTAGGATAGAATCCATAGTTTACTTGGAATGGTATTTTCCCTATTGACCTGTTTATTGAGTCATTGAATGCAAATTATCCTTGAGGGAGGATCACATCCCATGTCTGCTCATGTTACCTTGTTAGACATCTTAAAAGGTTGCCTAATGATTTGTTTACAACTTTAGTCTACCCATTTGTTTGCGAATGGCAGGCAGAACTGAAGGATAGATTTGTGCCCAAATTTTTCCATAAGGTCCTCCAAAAATGACCTTGGAATTTCATATCTTTGTCTGAGATCATGGATGTTGGTAATCCATGAATCCTGATGACTTCCTTGAAAAAAAAGTTAGCAATGTGAGAAGCATCATTAAAGCTCTTACAAGGAACAAAATGAGTCATTTTACTAAATCTGTCTACAATAACAAAAATGCTATCAAATCCTTGTCTTGTCCTTGGAAGGCCCGAGACAAAATCCATGCTCTCAATGTCCCATGGCTTTATTGGAATAGGTAAGGGTTGATAAAGACCTTGATTTTTCCTTACTCCCTTGGCTCTTTGACATATTGTGCAAGTTTCTACAAACTTTCTGACATTAGTAGGTAACTTTTTCCAATGGTAGTTTCTCCTTAGGAGTTCTAGAATTTTATCAATTCTAAAGTGACCTCCTAATATGCCACGGTGCTTCTCTTTGAGTATATTTTCCCTCATGGAGCATCTTGGAATGCAAAGTTGTCCTCCTTTGGATACTAGACCGTTCTACAACAAATATTCAGAGTATATTGTGTTATATACATCAGATAATGTAGAACAAACCTTATGTATTTCCTCAAAGTCTGGGTCATCTTTATGTAGGTGTTTAAGGGAATCAATCCCCATGCTTTGTACTTGAACTTCTTCCACCAAGGTGACTCTCCTATTGAGAGCATTTGCTACATTTTTTTGCAGTGCCTTTCTTGTGTCTGATTGAGAATGTGAAGGCTTGGAGTTGGTCAACCCACTTCATGTATCTACAACTCAATTTGTCTTGGCTATTTAGGAATATTAGTTCATGATTATTTGTGTAGTTAGTGAATTCCTTAGGAAGCAAGTAGTGTATCCATTTCTTGAGAGCCTGAAGCATAGCATATAGTTCTAGGTCATATGTTTTGTATTTCTTCTTGGCATCATTGATTTTTTTAGAGAAGAAAGCCATTGCTCTTTCGTCCTAACTGAGAATTGCTCTTATGGTAAGATTTCTTGCGTCACTTTCCACTGTGAACAATTTGTTGAAGGTAGGTAGTGCCAAGATTGGATATTGTGCTACCCTACCTTTCAAGTATTCAAGTGATTCATATGCTTGAGTTGTCCATTGTAATTTTGTATTCTTACCTCCTTTGATGGTATCCAATAGAGGTGCACATATGTGACTAAATTTTTTGACAAATTTCCTATAGAAGGTTCCCAATCCATGGAAGCTCCTAACTTTTCCTGCTGTCTTAGGTGTTGGCTAGTTAATGATGGCTTCTACATTTTTAGGATCCATCTTCAAGGTGCTCTTTGAGATGACAAACTCCAAGAATGTTAATTTTGTTTGCATAAATGCACATTTTTCAAGGTTGATTGCCAACTTCTTTTCATATAACCTTTGAAGAACTTGTTCCAAATGCTTCATATTAGTCTTGTTGAAGATCAATATGTCATCAAGATAGACCACTATAAACTTACCTATGAAGTCATGAAACACTTCATTCATCAGCCTTGTGAAGGTGATAGGGCATTGCTTAGACCAAATGGCATGAAAAACCATTCATATAACCCTTCAATGGTTTTAAATGTTGTTTTCCACTCATCTCCAATTCTAATCCTTATCTAATGATAGCTTGATTTAAGGTCTATTTTGGAAAATTAGCATGCTCCTCCAAGTTGGTCTAGTAGATCTTCAATCCTAGGTATAGGGAACCTATACTTTATAGTTATTTTTTTGATTGCCCTAGAGTCAGTGCAAAGTCTCCATTTTCCATCCTTTTTAGGGGCCAATACACTAGGGACTACATAAGGGTTGAGACTATTTTGAATAAGTCCTTTAGACAACAAATCACTGGTCTATCTAGATACCTATGCATTTTGATTAGGGGTGAGTTTGTATGCAACCTTGTTGGGAAGAGAAGTACCTGGTATGAAGTCAATATGGTGTGAGATGTCCCTTAATGGTGGGAGTTCATCTAGAGTGTCTCCTAAAAGTATCCCTTTGTATTTCTATAGTAGATCATTTACTTCTTTAGGCACTTCTCGAGTGACTTCTTTCATCTTAGGTTTAAGGACTAGGATATACCCTATTTGAGAGTCTTGGATGGTATTTGACATCTCTTGTTCACGTGCCATGACAACTAATGTGTTCTTTGGGTTTCTCTTAGTGAGGGTTAGGGTTGGGAAGAAGATTATATTTGTGACCATATTTAGTAATTTTGTATTTATTTGTGACACCATCATGTTTGGACTTAAGTTCATACTGCCATGGACAATCTAGTAACAAGTGACAAATGTCCATATTGACAATGTCACAAATGACTCTATCCTTATAATCTTTTATGGAAAAGTCTGCCCAAGCTTGTTTATTTATCAATGTTTGTTGCCCTTTTGTTAGCCAAGATACATGTGAGGGATTAGGGTGGGGTATTTTCTCTAGATTCAATTTATCTACCTTTTCTTTAAACACAAGATTTTTTAGTAGAAGCAGAATCAATAACTACCTTACATACCTTTCCATGGCTTTTGTAGTTGGTCTTGAAGAGAGGCTTTCTTTGTGGAGGCTCTACAAGCATGGGTGCTTGAATCACTGTCCTCTTCATCATAAGAGTAGCCCCTTCTTCACCAGCATAGTTGTTGACACTTTCATCATCATCATCATCCTCTTGAACAAGATTAGTTCTTCCTTCTCCTTGGTTATTCTTATTCTCAGGATATTTGTTTGTATAGTTTCCCATCTAGTTAAAATTGTAGCATTTGACCTACCCATTGTTTCTTCCACCATTTCCACCTCTTCCATTACCTCTCCTTCCTCTGTATCCACCTCTTGAACTACTTTCTCCTTGGGTATTTTCTTTGTTAGAATCTCCTTGAGGTCTATTGTTGTGTGTTCCTTTACCCCCACAGTTTCCTCTTCCTCTATCATTCTTTCCTTTATTTCTACCACTTTTTTCATTCCTTCTTTTGAACTTATCCTCAACCTTGAATGCCAATTGATAGCACTGGCTTATAGTGATAGGGCTTGTCAAACTTAATTCATCTTGAATGGCAAGCCTTAGTCGTTGCATATATCTAGCAAGTTTTACACTCTCAAGCTCAAGAAGTTTGGATTTCATCACCAAGTTCTAAAATTCTTTAGTGTAGGTAGAGATGTCCATCTCTTTTTGCCTCAAACTCATTCTCTTCTTATAAAGTTGAACTTCATAATCCTCAGGGACATAGGTCTCTCTGAGTAGAGCCAATATTTTCTTCCATATGGTAACTAGATTCTTGTCATTCTTCACCCTATCATCTTGAGTGAAGTTCCACCATGTGAGTGCAAAGCCCTTGAGTCTAGACTTGGCAATTTTTACCCTTTGGTTCTCAGGGATGTCTTCACAATCAAAGAAATTGGTTAGGGAATCCATTTAATACATTGCATCCTCTAGGTCCATCTTCTTGTTGTATATGGGCAAGCCAAGCTTAGCATCCATGGTTCTCCTCTCCATAGATATAAGAAACCTCTAGCTAATGAGACATTATTCTTCCTCCTACTCAAGGGATTCTTCATCACTCCCTTGTTTGACTTCTTTAGAGTTTTCACTACTTTTGTTATGAAGCTCTTCTTTAAGCTTATTCATCTCTTGCCTCATCAACTGCATCTCCTTGTTTCTTTGTTCATCTTGCCTTAATTTCAGGTCTCTCAAGTATTCACAATCTCTAAATTGGTCATACTTGAAGATAACCCTCCTTTTTCTTCTCCTTCCATGGTGTTGTCGAATTTCTTTACCCTAAGGGATCTTAGGTTTGCTCTGATGCCACTTGATGCAGAGCTCTCCCTTATATAGGCAACTATGATGTGATGTGGCCTTAGAATACTTCTAATACCCCAAAATGGAGTCAAAAGAATACCCTACACCTTTGGAATAAAGTTACTCAAAAACTTGGCCCATGCACCCACATGAGCACAACTAGGTCTTAAAGCACAAAATCTCCAAATACTAGGTTTATGCTTGGAATGGGAACCTATGAGTTTATAGGGAATTGAAAGTTTCCTAAACATTAAAAAAAATCAAATTGATGGGTTTGAATAGCCTATATTGTTCCCAAAGGCTATAAATAAAAAAACTACCTTTTAGGCCTAGGGGCCCCTAATTAGCCCTGCCAATGAGATTATTAGGGTTTAGTTTGAAATTGTTCCAAAGGACCTAGAAAAAAAGGTTCATATAAGGATAACCTTTTGGAATAATCTTTATATTCTAAACTTTTAGACTCCCAAATGGTTAAATGATTCCCTTACCTAAAATGCAACAATTACCCTTATTAGGCCTAATTGTCAGGGTTTGTAAAGAAAGTGTGAATTAGGTGATTGACCAGGTTAAGCCACCAACTAAGAAACATGTATGGTTTTAATAGAGATCATATTACACCCTTATAATGGTTTCATGCATCCCCAAAGTACCTGCAACACTTTAATACCTGTTGTCCTACACCAAACACATAGAGATGTTTGCCCTAGGGCTTGTTAGAAAAATTAGATTCCTTACTTGTCATAGCCCATCCTTTAGATTTCTTATAGTACATCCTCCTAAATTTCATTTTACCAAGTGTCATGAAGTTTCCATGGTGAGAATGCAAGTTAGGGCATTTTTCCTAAAACTTGTCACTACTTTGAGGGTTTTGGTGCACTCGAGGAAGAAATTAGGATATCTTTTGATGTAGGTCACTTAAAGACCTCAAATCACTTGCATTATTCTACTAAGACAACCATGATTCAAAATAGAATCTTAATCTTCCTATGCCAATCCGTACTAATCTGTATACTCATGAAATGCAGTGTTTTACAAGGAAAAATGGGATCTTTATTTGATTCAAATTACAAAATTACATTCTCTATCTTTTACCCACCTAAAAGGGATACTTGAAGACTTCCCCAAACTAATCTAGCTGATTTTCAAAGGTTGTGACTGTTGGGGAGCAATTATGTAAAAGTTGACAAATTTTTCGCAAAAGTTGTCGAGCAACTTTTCTTGCACAATGCAACTTTTAGCATTTTTTGTAAATTGTGCAATACAACCCAAATAAGACCTTTCCCTTGTGCTCTAGGGGCCTAAAACATATTAGGAAACCTAGAGACATGTTGAGCTGTCATTTTACACGATGCTAAATGACAGGAATTCTTGCGAACTCCTCTCTTGAAAAGCTGATTTTGTGAATCGACTCCAAGGTTCCAGGTGATCTTGTGACCTACTGGAATCTACTCAGTTGAAGATAAATGTGAATGTTCATGAGGAGACCTTTTCTGGTTCATTTTGATTTTGGATGAAATGAAGAATCTGCACACTGTTTCAAAAATAACACCCAAAGAACTATGTTTTTGTATTTTTGTGTTTTTTATGAATGCAATCTAATAGTGTAGCTAGTATGAAATCCTATTCTAACAAGGAGGTTAATAAAACAAATAACAAGAACTTTAAATAAAAAAACATGAAATTCAAAGAAAATAATGTTAAATTGAAATCCTAATGGACATAAGCTATAGAAAACAACATGTCTGCGAGTTAAGCTTTCAAAAAAATTGATAGGTAACCAATGAAAGTAGGAGCAACACTTCCTCAATTCCACTAATGCAATTGTTGGTGAGAAAATTTAATGATCATAGGATATTTCACTCTTCATCAAATTGCAAGGCCACAGAAAGTGCACTCGTGCGAGACAAAGAGTTATGCAGGCACAATTCGATGATTTATTTTGAAGCTAGTTATGTCAGTAGAATTCGTCAAACAGTAGCAAACACAAAAACTAAAAGATTGCATAACCAAAAATAAAGCAATAAACCTTTGGCTCTATCACAATTCAATTCACAGAGCAATGACACATTTAGGCAAGATTTACTACACTCCAAATACAAGCACCAAAAGCATAATTTTATTGCAAAATAATGGCGGCCCTAATTACATATTACAATCCAGTATTTATAAGAAATCATCTCCTCAATTGGTGTTGAGAGTGAGATATTATTCATACAATAAAATTCTTTTAATCAATAAAAAAAACTAATTATATACAAGCTAACAATTTAATCGGTGCTTAGTAGGATTCCATCCATATTTTATTCATTAATTGGATGCATGAGCCTTTACATGTCAAAGAACAAAGAATTTATGAGAGAAGAAGAATGAGAAAGTCTTCAATCAAAGTAGAAGTGTCAAGAAGTGTCAAAAATAGAGGCTAATCCTTCACTGGGCATCAGTCAGAGTTAAATTCTTGTCAAAATGCATTTCTGATGCATGGAAAGCTCTATTTTTGAAATTGGCAGTTAACTGTCAGCTCACCTCTGGAAAAGTGCACCTATGCACTTTCTGAAAATGCGCACCTCGTAAATGTGCACCTCGAAAATGTGCACCTCGAAAATGTGCACTTTCTAAAAATGCGCACCTCCTAAAAATGTGCACCTGTTGAAATGCGCACCTGCTGAAAATGCGCACCTCCTAAAAATGCGGACCTCAAAAATGCACACCTATTGAAAATGTGCACCTACTGAAAATGCATACTTGTGCATCTCGAAGGTCCAAAAATGCAAAATTTTACGTAGTGCCAAAAATGAAATTCTGACTTCTGGGTTTTGTTCCCCTTCATACTAGAGCTATGTTTGGATGTTTGCCCTTGAATTTCTCAATGATCTCAGTGACCTTCATCGTGTCTAGTAAATCCAAGGCATTATATTTATCTTTGACCTTTTTTCCTATAATTATTTACCTCTATACGGGTTTCAGAAAAATCCCCGAGCTTGGCATTTAGTTCTAGAAAAGCTTCTTCTATTCTAAAGGCCTACCAGATGTCTTCATCAGTAGAAAATTTTTTAAAAATATTTCTAAAACTCTAAAAAAGTGCACTTTGATTCCTTTGATGATTTATACCCTCTTTATAGCCAGAAAACTTGCATACATTTGAACTCCTTCTGCTTCTTCTACCTGAAATTCCAAGGCACCCGTGTTGAATCTTGTCATTGCATAAGATGAGGAACATGTTTTGGTTCATGTGTCCAACCTCCATATCTTTGATCTTTTCTTCTCTACAACTACCCTATCCTTCTTGGTGAGAGACAAGGTGATCTAGATTATCCAAAATGATCAAATGTTTGCAACTTTCTCACAAGATTTTCTAGGCATTTTTAAATGGCTTTTTCAGAGGTCTTCTACTCAAAATTTCAAGTTGAAACTTTCATTGGTCCCTAAAACTAGGCAGCCAAAAGCTCACTATTTTAGGGACTAAAATTAGATCTTCAGTTCTTCTTTCCAATGGTGTAAATGGTTCTAAATTATGAGCTCTAGATCAAAAGTTATGACCTTGACAAGTTGAGGATGTCCTTTTTACCTACAAAAGAAGTAAACATTATTTCAAAGAGTTGAAAATGCTTAATTAATAAGCCCTAACATGACAAAAAATACTGAGAATGTAAAAACATCACAAAACTCGTAAAAACATCATTTTAGCCTCTGATAAGCAAAAAAGAGTGCACTAGGTACACCTCATAGGTGCGCTAGGTGTACCTTTTCCTCATCAATGGTTTAATATATGAGAATATGCACCAGCACACCTCATGGGGTGTGCTGGGTGCACATCTCAAATATGCTTTCTAATGCATGAGGTGTATAAAGGTGCACAGGTGTGCACCTTCTTTTTGTGTGCTTTCCTTTGAATTTTGGCGCACTAGCGCACCTAGGGAGGTGCACTATTTTTTGTTTGCAAAAATGACTTATCCTCTTTGATGATGATTTCTAGAATCTAATTTTTCAAACCGAGACCCAGATCTGACCAAAGACACTAGGAAAAACCCTAGAAAAGACTCAGACCTCGAACTAGGGATTCGAAAAGCTAAAAGAAAAAGTAGGGGGTACCCATTTGTAGGAGAAATGGGGCATGTGTTGTGAAACCACAACAAATAGCCCCAAAAAAAAAAGGAAGAAATGACAAAGGCATTTCTTCATCAGCAAACATTCATCTGATATGTGTCAAACACCAACTGAATCCCAAATATTCCAAGCATAATTCGAGTCACTTTATAGTCAAAACCTCAGAATCTTGAATCTCCAATTTTAGTGTGTGTTTAGTGTATCCATTTCCTTCAACATCTTAGGATGTGATCAATCAAAATCTTCTAACAACTAAGAAACAATCTTCCACCCCTCTTGGCACATCCATCGGGAATCTTTGCGAAGGTCATTTGTCGATCCTTTGCTTGACTAGATGAGAGAATCAGTTTGAGGGCTCTTGGCGAACAATCACTTTTCTTTTAAATTTTTTGGGAAATCCTTTGAATTATCTACTCCATGTAGTTCATAATGTCATCATTTGATTCTTGAATGAAGCATTGTTTTGATACTAGATAGCTCATTTTGTATCTATTTATCAGACTACCCCCTTTTGGATCTCTTAAAATCCTTTAGTCTTAACACTGTTCTTTTCTTTTCTTTTCTCTCTTTCTTTTTTTGCTTTATTTTCTTATGTATCTTGACTAGACTTAGACTATGTAGCCAGGACATCGATGCCATTTCTTAGATTCGATCCTTTGTTGAACATCCTTTGCGTTCCTCTTTTAGAATTTTTTAGAAACTCTCACGACAAACAATGATCTTAGCAACCCTTTGAGAAGATCCTTCTATTTGGACCAATTAGGGTTTGGACCATCCCTTGCTGCTTTCAACCTTGGCTTGACAACACTTGAGACGATCGATTCACATTTGTAAAGTGTTGAAAACTTGTTGACTTGTGATTTTGAATTCAAGACTGAAAGTCCCCTATTACTACAAGTAACATCCATTCCTTAGTTGGTATAAGAAACAAAATCATTAAAATGTTTTGACAAAGAAATACCTCTTCCCAAAAGTTGAAACTACAAGGAGTGATTTATGAAATGAGCTAAAAAAATGAGTCTTGATTGCACCCAACCCTCGGACTGACACAACTAAAAGAGAAAAAGAGAGAAAAAGAAAAAAAAAGAAATGAAACCCAAACAAAAATACTCAACTAAATGAAAACTAACACCTAACTAGAAAGACTAAGAAAGACTACTAAAAGAAAAAAAACAAAAAACAAAAGCGAAAACTTATCTATAGAAAACCTTGAATGATAAGAATGTGGGGTGGTTTTTAGTAGATTTCTCATTATGTGCAATATTAATGAACCACCCCATATAGTCCTAAGAAAAGATAATTTTTCTTTCTACTTAGAAAAATAAAATTTGGACAATCTTGGTTCAAATTCTGAGCACATTCACCCAAAATCAGGAGCTGTGGTAACTCTTTATGACCATGATTAATCCACAAAAAAGTTCTCTTACCTTTAGCATCATATTCAAATTGAAAATCATCAAACTGAGAGGAATAATGGGAAAATATTACCTGATCTTGCGAGTTCCCCACCATAGGGGTACACTCACACATTGTAATCTCTCCTTCTGGTGGTCTTATCTTAGGGTACACAGCTCCACGCACACATGGAAACACTTTAGGTTCGTTCGAACTAGAAAAATCAATCACCAACCTTCCTTTTGAATTACAAGATTCATTATTATCATCAATCAAAATGTTTTCCATGTCCTAAAGAATCTTGTTCAAAATCATGCCTTCCCTCCATTTCAATCTCCTAAGCTAACAAGAAATCAGGACAAATTTCTTCTAAATGAAACCTAAATGGATGGATTCTACATGACTCAGTTATTGCATGGTTTGATATATGTGTAGAATACCCACAAATAGACATTTCCTTAGTCAAGCATGAGACCAAATTGAGCACTCTATCCATCTCTTCTAATGAAAAATCATGTTTTGAGGGAGGTATCTTATTATTATCCAATGGGGAATCAATATCACAGTAGGAAGAATTGGTATCTTCTTCTTAATGACTTTCTAATTCAAACATCTTACCAACCTTAGGATCTTCTACATTTCCATCACGTTTTGCAACTTCATGGAGTTTTGGACTTCAAGATTTTTCATTTCCTCAAAATTTCTTGGCATGTACACACTTATTGAAACATCAAAACTTGGAAGAATTTCTTCATTGAATGGGAACACAAACTCCTCTTGATCATCTTGATCATTTTTTCCTCCTACAGATTTATCATATAATTCAAACGTCATTGCACTAAACTGCAAAGGTTGTTCCTTCGTGATATGGGGAGGCTGATCCAAAACATCATTGCACCCATATCCATTTTCACTTGGTCTCATATATGTAATACCATTATTCTCATTGTTAATGTTATCATAGGGGCCATATTGTTTTCTGCTTTGATTTTGAGAATAACTGTCTTGGTTAGCAAGTTGTCTTGGATGATTACCTTGATTTCTTGAGGAATTCAACTTTATTTTAAGAAGTTCATTAGATAAAAGAGACATCATCTCCTTCATGGCCTTAAAATCTCTAGCCGTATTATTTTCTACTTCAATGGATGTAGTTGCCTTTTGAGACTCATACCCTAAATATGTAATTGTTGACACTGGAGCAATAGTAACCTGATTCATGAATGTAACAACCTCTTTGAAGACCTTTTCAATGGTATCAATGTCTTTGGGTGGGAGCCTTCTTAGAAAAATAGAAGTTAATGAATCCATTGTTCCAAAATAGATCTGGATGGCAGCCTCTTGTGGGACAGTATATGGAAACTCCATTCTTTGATACATCCTATAGAAGTGATGATTAAAATTGTGAAATAGTCTCATGGAGATACCTCTTAATTGAGATGAATTGATGATATAACATAGCTGGATCAATATAGATCTTGAATTATTCTAGAAACTTGCTCTCAAAAGAGTTCCAATCCCTTATTGATGCTGGTGGCAAACTGAGGTACCAATTGAATGCCATTTCCCCCAAAGTGTAAGGAAAAAGGCAACATACCACATCCATATGCTGAATCTGGTTTCTATTACAAATCTCCTTGAAAATTTTAAGACGATTCTCTGCTATTCCTGGTTCTCCATAGATGAACCATGGGCAAAACTTTTCAGGATTATTCGGCAAATCACGTAATGGTCCAGTTAGGTTCAAAGGTGAACTTTGGGCATTGAAGAAAGAAATGGTGCATAATGATGGGGATGTGTGAAGTAGAATGTAGAGTGAACGATGATGATGAATTGTGTAATGTGAATGGGTGGAGTTCTTGGAATCCCTTTATCACTGTGATGCTTGTGAAAGTGATCGAGTTCTAGGAACTTGTGTTTATTCTAGAAAAGTGCACCTTTGAAGAATAACACTTTCTTGAAATAGTACACTAGCGCATCTGCGCACCTTAGTGACAAGACCCAAAAATCAAAAAATTCTTCGAAGTGATAATTTTCTAGAGTTAGAATTTTTTTTTCCAACTTCAAAATTTTCTAGAGTTAATTTTTTTTTTTACAACTTCAGAAAACAACAACTTGCATCTTTTGAGCCAAATGGTTTTTAGGCCCTCCTTTTAGCTCCACTTTTGTTGTGCTATCATTTTACACGATACTAAATGATAGGAATTCTTGCAAACTCCTCTCTTAAAAAGCTATTTTTGTGAATCGACTCCAAGGTTCTGGGTGATCTTGCGACCTACTGGAATCCACTCAGTTGAAGATAACTGTGAATGTTCACAAGGAGGCTTTTGCTAGTTCATTTTGATTTTGGATGAAATGAATAATCTGCACATTGTTTCAAAAAAACACCCAAAGAACTATGTTTTTGTATTTTTGTGTTTTTTATGAACGCAATTTAACCATGTAGCTAGTATGAAATCCTATTCTAACAAAGGGGTTAATAAAGAAAATAACAAGAACTTTAAAGAAAACAACATGAAATTCAAAGCAAATAACATGAAATTGAAATCCTAATAGACATAAGCTACAAAAAACAACACATCTACGAGTTAAGCTTTCAAAGAAATCGATAGGTAACTAATGAAAGTAGGAGAAGCACTTCCTCAATTCCACTGATGCAATCGTTGGTGAGAAACTTTAATGATCATAGGATATTTCACTCTTCATCAAATCGCAAGGCCATAGAAAGTGTGCTCGTGTGAGATAGAGAGTTATGCAGGCACAATTCGATGATTTCTTCTCAAGCTAGTTATGTCAACAAAATTTGTCAAACTGTAGCAAACACCAGAACTAAAAGATCACACAACTCGAAACAAAGAAATAAACCTTTGGCTCAATCACAATTCCATGAACAAAATTCACAAAATAATGACACATTTAGGCAAGAATTACTACACTCCAAATGCGAGCACTAAAAGCATAATTTTATTGCGAAATAATGGCGGCCCTGATTACATATTACAATCTAGTATTTATAAGAAATCATCTCCTCAATTTGTGTTGAGAGTTAGAGATATTCTTCATGCAATAAAATGCTTTTAATCTATTGTTAGTCATCCAAAGAATCACTATATTTAAAAAAAATCCTTCCTTAGAATTTTGCTCATCTTGTTGCCGAAATACTTCTTTCGTCATTCCATGTATTTGCAATCATTTGAAGTGTTGTACAAAGTTTCCCCCACACTCCCCATCATTGTTACTTCATTTGAATCACTTTGAACCACTTTGAACTCTAGTTTGAAGTAGTTCAATCAAAGGATTTTTCACTAAAGATTTTCTTACAGGATATGCGCGCCAAAACAACAGGGTATTCTTTTGAATCACTTTGAATCACTTTGATTCACTTTGAACCTTGGTTCAAAGTAGTTCAAAGCAGTTCTACAATAAAGACTTTCCAGCAAGATTAAATCATGTTGTACGAACGGGCTGCCATTTCCCAAAATATTAATTGTCATGTCAGAGGGTAATCATTAAAAAGGGTGCTTCAATTCCAAATGTGAAGAATCATCATTATGATCAAAAGTGGAAAATATTTCGCCGAAAAGAGGGTTTGATGTTATTATGATGCTAATCATTATTGATATAGCCATAAAGGGAATTATTAAATAAGAAGGTCATGTCAGAAGGCTTTCGAACATGTAAACCTTGCCTGAGTTAATTATCATGAAATGCCTCATAATGAGGCTGTACTTTTGCACATAAGTACTCTTTTCTTTAAAATGAGTTTGATTTTTCCTTTTTGTTTACGATGTGAAAAATCAAGAATTTGAAGGAGAAGTTGTTAAGGAGAAAGGAAAGGAAAACCATTTTTTTCAGCAGGTCACAAGTGAGAACACAGAAATCCTTGTTTTTGTTCTGCAATCTGTGTTTTCCAAGATAAATTAGTTTGAAGCCTTGCTTTATTTGTTTAAGAATGAAATCCGTGTTACATTTCTTTGGCAACGTTTCAAGTTTGGAATGCAAAAGGTTTGTCATCTATGATACCGACCTAGAAGGTGTTAAATTGGAGAAATTGCAAATAAACTTCCTTGAGCATGCTAATGAATTAAATGGGTGCATGGAAATTTTGACCAGTGGTCTAGTTAAAGCCATAGCTTTTCCCCCTGCCCTTTTGAGCCCTGAATTGCTTCAAATCTGCATTGATCATTATGATGTAAGTAGAGAAAGTATCATAAACAAAAATGGGGAACCAGTGCTATCAGTTTCAAGAGAAACCATTGCATCTGTACTGTGTCTACCAGAAAATACATTTGCCACATTTTTTCCCATTCAATGCTTGGCTGAATATCGAGAAAATCCAAGCCAATACTAGAATATTCTAGCTAGGAAATGGACTGAAACTAACTATGGTGGAGGTTCTAAGTTACCTAAGATAGTCACCAAGGATCATCTTAAGCCCCATATTCATGACCTTGTGGTGTTGTTACATCGAGTCAAGGGTTTAGCTAGTGTTTTCCTCTTCGAGGATTGGATGTATCGTTATGTAGAAATCATTTTGAAAGGAGAACAATGGATTGATTGGGCTGAAATTATTGTTAATTCATTGAGGATGCAAGTAAAATATGCCAAAGAATCTAGGGAAAGTTTCTACATGGCCTCATATTTGACATACTGCATTGCCTACGTTAGTAATCTTACTCCTCTCCCTCATGAAGTATGGAATGAAGAAATAATAGTTTATCAATATTGTCTCTTGCTGCAGAAAGAAAAACTGCTGGAGAATTTTAGGAAGGTTCATGATGTATTGATAGAAAACATGCATGTATCTTTGAAGAAAGCACCCATGCCTAGGTTATCCTCTGAAGCTTAGAAATTGGTTCAACAATACAAAATCTATTTCATACAATTTCTCAAGTTCACCTATTTGAGAATCAAAGGATTTGAAGATGAACCAATGAAACTTCCACGATATGCATTGGATTGCTTTATTTTAGCTGAAATTTGCAGGCAATTATTTTCTGTTATTAAAGATAACTTACTACAAGAGAATTGGGAGACATTATTTCCTATCAAGCTTCGTTCTTTTGTTTGTAATAGTATGATCAGGGCCTCTATTATAGGTAGTAATCTGCCTAGATTTAGTTTTGGTTCTTGTTAAAGTAGAAGAAATTTTGATAGTAAAGGCTTTGCAGTTCAAGTCCTTGGTCTCAAAGGTTACGCAACAACAATTCCACAATTAGAAGATTTATGGTAGGACTGTAAAGATGAAGGAGAAGTATTAAGGAGAGATCATTAAAGATTGACATTGCAACAAATCAATTCCCTAAAATTGAAATTTGAAATAGAGGGGATAATTGAAGATGGTTCAGACATTGTTGAACCAGGTTGGGAAGAGCCCCATGAATCAAAATCATTGGAAGTTGATTGGAACCAAGAAGAAGAAGAACATATAAACCTAAGGGCTAGATTTATACTCACTTAAATATATGATTGGATAAAGAGATAGAAAATGAAAGTTGTGAAGGACCCCTCTCTGAGGGTAGTTTCTTTTTCTGAACCATTGACCTCTAACATCCAACTTTCATTTCCTGTTGCAGGTAGTGTGTTGGCTCCAGGTAAGCAGAAAAGGTCACCAATTCATATACAAAATATGGCTCCTAGGACTAGGTCTAAAGCTAAATTTGAGGCCCTTAAGTAGTAGGAATTTTGAAAAGAAAAGATTTTGACTCAGGGACAAGATTCAAATGATGGTCTCAACTTCTCGAATAGTGCCGATGGTGATGTGTAGTTTATTAAAGCCCCTAAAGTGGATCAGCCTAGGTTCATGACTCCCACCAGGAATGCTCATGCAATCTCTTTTAACCCTCCTATCCCATCCTAGTTATCCAATTCAATTAGTAAGAAAAGAAATCTACAGCTAGTTTCAACACCCTTAAAGGATATTGTAACCAAATATGTTGCTTGAGCTTCAAAGGCAAAGAAACTAAAAAATGATGCCCATTTGACTAAGGACACAGTGACTAGAAAAATAATGGCTGAAGTAGCCACATATAAGCATAAAATAGAGCCTAGAGAGATTCACAATGAAGATTTCAAAGTCACTTCAGTCAAATTGCGAACTATTAATTGGATCACAGGCAATCACCTTTTCAAATTTTTTGCCGATCATATGTTAACCCAATCTGAAAAAGATAGTAGGGATAAAAAAGAACTCAAGGGTTTAGTAATGACTATGGCTACTTACATTGATTCTTTGATGAATCTTGGAGCCTTACCAGTTGTTCAAGCACCTCAATCCTTTGACCAAAATTCTATAGATAGCCAACAACTGGTAAAGCAAATGCAAAGGGGGAAGCTACTATCAAATGCAATGTAAGATTGGGTCAACACTATTATCAAAGAAGGTAACAAATTTATCATAGAGTTCACTATTGTATATGCCAAAGGAGAAACACTCTTCGGAGAGATTCAAACTTTGATTCCAAGATGAGAAACTGAACAAAGCAGGTGCCAAGTAATCGTATTCCAGGTAACTAAAGTTGAAAAGTATGGAGTACTTAAGTTTTTGAGTGAAAATCTAATGAAAAATGTAGACCTCTACATGTTATTCACCATGAAAAATAACATGGGTTGGAAATAATCAGTTTATAAAGAAGCAATCAATGAAATGCAAGCCATTGAGAGTAAAATTGCTGGGATGCACAAGGAACTTCGTAAAGACATGAATATAGTAAACCCTACACGGATTCTATAGTTTGATGAAGGAAACATGGATTTTGAAACATCAACTAAATACTTCAATGAAGCTATTGAAAAGAGTAGAGATAATGAAATGCCTATTGATAGTGATTTCACTACGCTAGCAAATATTGAATCCATGCTATGTCTTAACAAGAATCTTATGCCATGTCAGAGCTTGAAAATCAAGGAGTTTAAATGGCAAAAGGATGCATAGGTCTAGGCTGCTAAGTTTGAAAAATCCTCATTCCCATGCAATGCAAGAGTTCATGAACACCTTTAGAAGTTGGAAAGTGGTGTGGCAAACCTTGGGCAACAAAGAGAAGACTAGCAATGAACCTTGAACAAGATAGTTATGTTCGACCATGTTTGGTGACCATTTTTGTAACTATTTTTTGTTCATATCTTAACTTTTTTGAACTGAAATGGCTGGGTTTTGATGGAGGCCTTTTGAATTTTTAATGAAACTATAAATGTTGGGGCATTGAACTAATTAGGGGATAGAATAGATAGCTAGAAAGAAATTTTGATAAATAAATACTTTAAAACAACAATCGACTAATAACATATATATGTTTGCTTTTGAATGACTAATAACTAATTATATATATATATATCATCTTAGATTTTGCTTTGAAACTTGGAGTTCAAAGTGTTTAAATCATTGTTACTTAGTGAGCTATGATTTATTGATTCAAGATATCTGTTGCTGTTTCTACCATAAGTTCATTTTAATTAAGATTCTTGAATGATTGATATCAAGATGTGGTATTATTCATTCTTTAAATTGTTTTTTTTCAAAAGGAGATTATGGTGAATTTTCTCTTTATTGTTTGAATGAATCCTCACCTCACTACCTAAGAGTATGGGAGAGAACCTTATGTGCTTTCTGATAAAAGCACGAAGTTGATCTTTGAATTTATTGAAAATTTTATAAGGAAGTTGCACCTCTAAAATACAGAGAGAAAACCAACTAATATGCAGTTTTCTCAATTGTTGAGAACATTTTTGTACTTTTTAACACCTTGGGCATAGAGTAAATTTGTTGTATAATCGAAAAGACAAATATGTTCATTAACAAATTTTTGTTGACTCTACTGGGGAAAGAGTCCCTTTTGAAAAAGAAATTGATTTTTGAAAACTATGAATAATAATGGTTCTTCCACATGATAATGTGTTCCCTGTGTTACAACCTAACCTTAGATTTGAAGATACACAGGAAGATATAATCTTAGATTTGAAGATACACAGGAAAATATAATCTTAGATTTGATTGCAACTGCCTTGACATTGCGTCAAAATAGCCAACAATTTCAACAAGTATTGAGGGTCCTAGAAATAGAAGAAGAACGAGCTGAACTATTGAGGGGTATGCCTGAAGTTCAAGAAGAGGCAGTAGTCAATAGGCTTGCCCAAGCACCTACAAGACCTTAAGCAAGAGGTAAGAAATAGAGTTGGCTGCTTAAGGATATACAAGGGGAGAAAGAGAAAAGGGGATCCTAGATGAAAATTTTGATCCATTAAAGAATCTAAAATTCTAATCAGATTTCAATGATCCCAAAAAGAAGAAGATTAAGTCCTGAAGTAGACCTAGTTCACCACCCAAGCAATCTTCTCTCTCACCATTAGTACAATCTTTACTTCCATTAACAACTCTTGTCCCCACTCATTTAAATATCCAATCTTTGCAAGTTGTACTACCAAACATGGCTATCAATCAACCATGGGGGCAAAACATAGGGCTATTAAATCTAGGCATTAATCCTACAACATTATCTAAAGGAGCCACTAAAATTTTACCTAAGTTTAGTGGAGATGGTAAAGTTTCAATAGATAATCGTTTGAGTGCCTTTCATATGGCTTGTGGTGTTATAAGTTTTCCTACTCAAGAAGTCACTGTGAGATTGTTTGTCTAAACATTAATTGATGCCGCTGCTAATTGGTTCAATCACCTACCCCATCATTCAATCACTAGTTGGAATGACATGAAAAATTCATTTGAAGGTAGATTCAAAGCTCCTAAAAATGAATGCTCTCTGTTACTTCAACTTAGTCAAATGAAAAAGGAAATGCATGAACCTATGAGAGAAGAAGTTGCTAAATTTAATAGGTTGGTTCAAAGAATTCCTACAACATCTAGACCCAATGCAAAAAACCAAAAAATATTCTTTATCAATGTTGTTCCTCTAGATGTAAGTTTTCATATCATTAAAGACGCGACTGCTAATTTAGCTACTACCCAGAGGCTAGTTGTTCAATTAGAAGACACATTTATCAATGCTGGCAAATGGAAAAGAGAAGTTCAAACACCTAGAACTACTTAATCCTCTGCTTCTACAGACCCTGTTATACATAAGTTAATGAATGATGTAGCAATGATGAAAAGACAACAAAATAAAACCCATGGCCCTTATTAAGACATTCATAGGTGACAATAGCCTCAAAATTTTGGTAAAGCTCCCATGTCGACTGCCCCTCAAACAAGATTACAAATTGAAGAAGCTCCTAAGGAGGTAGTGTGTTCTTTTCACATGACTTCACATCATGATGAATGAACTTGTCCTGACTGGCCAAGTTGTGTCCAACTAGTAAAAAATTCTCTTGCAATAGAACAATTACCTAAAAATGAAAAGGTAGAAGATGGAGGTGCAGGTGCTTATTTTCTCGAATATGAACCTGATTCAAAAAGGGGAGGTAATGTTTTCATGACACTCTAAGATCCTACTTGCATAGTAATGACTAGAGGCCAAAGAAATTAGAAACCTTATGTAGGAGTATGTCCAATTGTTTCAACTCCTAAAAGGAAGGAACATATACAAGCTGATTCAACAAAGACTATAGAACTGATAATTTTATCCAAAACAGATGCAATGACTAGTACATCGACTTTTGATATTGTGGAATTTTTCAAATCTTCTTCTATATCTATCTCCCAAGCCGAATATTTGAAAATTAACCCTAAAGAGTTAGACAAGTTAGTCCATTATGTGAAAGGAGGCTCTGCCACTAATGTACAATTTACTGATGGTATGATGGAAAACTCAAAGGCTATAAGTGAGCCTATCTTTGTGTCTAAAAAATGCAGAACAAATTCTTCTTACAGAGAAGTGGCCGCTAACTCTATTGAAAAGGAAATGAAAAAGGCCTAATCCATATTATGTATCATTATTATTAAATCAACATAAACTTAGCAACTATATCATTGACTCTAGAGCATCAAATAATATTATGCCAATGCCTGTTGCAAAAGCCCTCGACTTAGAGCTCACAAAAACCTTTAGAAGTTGCTATTCTATGGATGAGAAACAAATACCTCTAGTTGGTCAAGTGAAAGATGTACAAGTTGTCCTTTATGCCTACCTGGAGAAAAGGTTGAAACTTACCATTCTTGTAGCTGATATACCAGCCAGCTATGGAATGCTACTTAGCAGAACTTTCTATAAAGATATGGGTGGGGAAATTAAAATGGATTGGTCTAGAGCCTACATTCCAATGGGGAAGAAGAAGATAAAGCTAGAGCCTGAGCCAAAGGACAAATACATAGTCATGCCTTCGGATAATCCCCAAGCATAGATACTATACGAGGAATGTCAATTTGGAAATTATGTTATATTACCTGAGGAACAATGTGAAGGAAATGAGATAGTAAGCTACAAAGAAACCCTTTGGACTCTAGAATTTGATGGAAGCTATTCAAATTTAGGTTTAGGAGCGGGTGTTGTTCTCATCTCACCCTTAGGAGATATTTTTCCTTTCTCTTTAAAATTAGATTTCCATAATACCAATAACACTATAGAATATGAATCATTGCTCCTAGGTCTGTAAGAAGCCAAAGCGAGAGGGGTGAAGTAGCTAAGGGTGAGAGGTGATGCTGAACCCATTATGAAGCAGGTAAGGAAGCAATCTTCTATAAAAAAATGATAAGCTGAAGCATTATAGAATTTTGGTTTGGGATGAAATTGAGTCTTTTGAAGCTTTTTCTATTGAATTTGTACCTCACTCTCAAAACACTAAAGCTGATTCTTTAGTTGTTTTAGCATCCTTGTTGTTACCACACCCAAAGTTTAAAAATGATACCTACAAGATTGAAATGATTTATAGGCCTAGAGTCCCATATAATGTTAATCATTGGTAGGTTTTTAATGATGACACACAATTGAAAGAGTTCATTGAATGTGCTAGCAATTTTGCTGAAACTTTCTTTGAAGGGTCTAATCATGATGGTAAATCAATTGGAGAAGAATCAGCTGAATTAGGGGAAATTGTCCAATTAAAGGGTAATTGGATCCCAAAGGGATTAATTTATTTAGAACACCTTTTTGGAAGGAAGGATGACAACACCTTAAAAGGAAAGGTTAATTCTGACAAAAATACAACGGAACATGATAAAATCAATATTGGGAATGAGGAAAATCCCAGGTGGATTTCTATTGGTCGAACCTGTTTCGAGAGGGAGAAAGATAGGCTATCTAAACTTCTTACTCAGTGTCAAGATGTCTTTGCTTGGGGGTATGAAGACTTGAAGAACTTCAGAAGTGGAGAATTTGTACATCATACACCTTTAAAGCCAAGAGTTAGCACATTTAGGAAAAAGCTTAGAAACTATAATCCTAAGGTATCTGAAGCCATTTTTAAAGAAGTAGAGAAGATACTAACGGCTCACATAATCTACCCGATTCATCACTCAACTTGGGTAGCAAATATTGTCCCTGTGAGAAAGAAAAATGGTGAAATTATAATTTGTGTGGATTTTAGAAATCTAAATCAAGCCAACCTCAAGGACAATTATGCACTTCCTACTATGGATCACATTTTGCAAACGGTTGCTGGGTTTGAGGTCATGTCAATTCTTGATGGGTATTCAGGATATAATCAAATCAATGTTGCACTAGAGGATCAACATAAAACAAACTTCATCACTCCATGGGGTACTTTTGCTTATAATCAGATGCCATTTAGTTTAATTAATGCAGGAGCAACCTTTCAAAGAGCAACGAATTCTTCCTTTAAAGATTTGAGAGACAGGATAATTGTAATATACCTGGATGACTTAACTATATACTCTAAAAAGAGGAAACACCATTTCAAAGATCTAGAAAGGGTGCTTGATAGATGTAGACAACATGATATATCTCTAAATCCTAAAAAATCTATGTTCTTTGTGAAAGAGGGCATACAAATTGATCCAGAAAGAGTGAAGGCAATACATAAAATGACCTTGCCTACCAACATAAGTGATTTGAAGTCTTTTTTTGGTCAAATCAACTTCTTAAGAAGTTTTGTTCCTGAATTATCTGAAAAGGTAAGACATATGTTGAATATGATGATTGAAAAACATCCTTTCAGATGGTAGGAAGAAGGTAAGAAAGCTTTTGAAGATATTAAAACAACTATTTCAAATGCACCTATGCTAGTGAGCCCAAATTTTGAAAAAGATTTCATCATTTACTACTATGCTTCAGAGCATTCCCTGTCTAGTATTTTGACTCAAAAGGATGATTAAGATAACGAAGCTCCAATTTCCTTCATGAGCATCTCATTGAAGAAGCATGAGTTAAATTATACTCAAATGGAGAAGCATGCATTTGCTATGGTGAAAGTATTAAAACATTTTAGGTATTGCATTTTGCATTCTCGTTCACTTGTGTATGTGCTAGAAATAATAGTTAAAAGTATATTAACTTAGCAAGAAGTTGGGATGAATAAAAGAGCTCTATGGGTAACTAAAGTTCAGGAATATGATTTAACCATTAAGCCTACTTCTTTGGTAAGAGGGTGTGGTTTATGCAAATTGATGGTTGAAAGCAAAGATTCACCTCTTGACAATGCTAAAGAAACACCCACTGTTTTGTTAGTCAGCTTTATAGACCCCTGGCTCTCCAATATTGCATACCTTTTAACATATGGTGAATGTCCTCCAAACATGAGCTACAAAGAAAGGCAAAATCTTAGACTGAATGCTACTAAATATGTGATTTCAAATGGTATTTTATATAAAAGAGGGATAGATAGAACCTTTTTAAGGTGTGTAGATATAGAGCAACAAGAAAAGTTGTTAAAGGCATATCATTCAGGACGTTTGTGGAGGTAACTGCTTTTAAAATTCTTAGAAACTTCTTCTACTGGCTAGGTATGTTCAAAGATGCTTACAAATTTGTGAAGAATTGTGAAAAATGTCAACTTTTCACTGGTCGCCCTCAACTAGCAGCCCTACCCCTTAGGCCAATAGTCACTGATGAGCCTTTTTACCAGTGGGGTATTGATTTTATTGGACCTTTAAGTCCCCCATCAAGTGTTGGGCATATATACATATTAATAACAACTGATTATTTCACCAAGTGGGTGGAGGCTATCCCACCCAAAAAGGCCAACTCCCAATTGGTATGTGAGTTTTTATTTGAACATATATTTGTCAGGTTTGGAGTTCCCCAAAAGATAGTCTCAGACAATGCAACTTATTTTTCATCTGAGGAAATCTCCCTCTTCTGCTATGAACATGGCATATCAGTAGCCCATTCCTTAGATTATTTTCCCCAAGGGAATGGACAGGCGGAGTCCAATAATAAGAACCTGGTTGCTATAATTAAAAAATTGGTGTCTGATAATCCCCGGGATTGGCATAAGAAATTGTATGAAGCATTATGGGTTGACCAGATTACCCCTAAGAGAGCTATAGGCATGGATCCATTTGAATTCGTGTATGGAATAGGTGCTCAAGTGTCCTTGCCTCTGGAGTTATCTACTACCAAATTACAGTCTATAATTGAAGATCATTTCTTTAAAGATTCTCTGGAGAAGAGGATAATGTATTTGAACAAGCTAGAAGAAGAAAGGGATAAACTTGTTGATCACATTAGCGAACATCAGATGAAGGTGAAACAAATCTTTGAAATGAGAGCTAGACCTCATGGTTTCTTAAAAAATGATGAAGTTCTTTTAAGGGCCAAAAGAAAAGAACCAAAGGGAGCACATGGTAAATTTGATTCTCTCTAGAAAGGTCTGTTCATCATTTTAGAAATTGTTGGCCCAAATACCTTTCATCTAAGTTACCTGGATGGTATAATTCTACCCTTTACCTACAATGGGTAGGATTTGAAGTTAACTAAAGTATGAGTATCTTAAAGTTCCCCAATCATGTACATATCTTTTTGCTCTATGTCCTATTTTCCTTTTCTGTTGTTTTCCTTTTTGTGTTGAGTAGGTTCCTATACCTAGATTTCTAAGTTATCTATGTACTTTGTGTACCCAGTCCCCAGGTAGAGCCCCTATTAGTCATCCAAAGAGTTGCCATTTTAAAAAAAATCTTTCCTTAGAATTTTGCTCATCCTGTTGCCGAAATACTTCTTTCATCATTCCATGTATTTGCAATCATTTGAAGTGTTGTACAAAGTTTCCCCCACACTCCCTGTCATTGTTGCTTCATTTGAATCACTTTGAACCACTTTTAACTTCGGTTCAAAGTAGTTCAAAGTAGATCAATGAAAGGATTTTTCACTAACAATTTTCTTGTAGGAAATGCGCACCAAAACAGTGAGGTATTCTTTTGAATCACTTTGAACCTTGATTCAAAGTAGTTCAAAGCCGTCCTACAACAAAGAATTTTTGGCAAGATTAGATCATGTTGTAGAACGAGCCACCATTTCCTAGAATATTAATTGTTGTGCCAGAGGGTAATCATTAAAAAGGGTGCTTCAATTCCAAATGTGAAGAATCATCATTATGATCAAAAGTGGAAAATCTTTTGTCAAAAAGAGGGTTTGATGTAATTATGAGGCTAATCATTATTAATATAACCATAAAGGGAATTATTAAATAAGAAGGTCATGTCAGAAGGCTTTCGAATGTGTAAACATTGCCGTGAGTTAATTATCATGAATGCCTCATAATGAGGTTGTACTTTCACATGTAAGTACTCTTTTCTTTAAAATGAGTTTGGGTTTTCCTTTTTGTTTACTGTGCAAAAAATCAAGAATTTGAAGGAGAAGCTGTTAAGGAGAAAGGAAAGGAAAACCATTTTTTTTAGCAGGTCATAGGTGAGAACACATAAATCCTTCTTTTTGTTCTACAATCTATGTATTTTCCAAGATAAATCAGTTTGAAGCCTTGCTTTATTTGTTTAAGGATGAAATCTGTGTTACATTTCTTTAGCAAAATTTCAAGTTTGGAATGCAAAAGGCTTGTCATATGTGATACCAACCTAGAAGGTGTTAAATTGAAGAAATTGCAAACAAACTCCCTTGAGCATGCTGATGAATTAAATGGTTGCACAGAAATTCTAACCAGTGGTCTAGTTGAAGCCACAACTTTTCCCCCTACCCTTTTGAGCCTCGAATTGCTTCAAATTTGCATTGATCATTATGATGTAAGTGTTAGTCTCAGAATGGTTTGGACATTTGAATACCAACACACACAACCATTTTCTACATTGGAGATGAGCACACTACGTATGCCGAGCCACAACTTGTACCGAGTTAGGAAATCCATCAGGTGCCGAGCAGACTTTAGGTGCCAAGTGAAGATCAAGTGCCGAGTGACTTCAGGTGTCAAGCATGATATAAGTGCCAAGTAACATTTAGGTGCTGAGTCATAGATGATGCCGAGCATAAGGAATCAGTAAGTGCTAAGTAACACAGAATGCACATATGAGTTTGTAACTTCACTAATTCAGATGTAAATCATTTTCATGGCCGACATATGAGGAATCTCGAAAGATTTAATTGATAAGACAGAATCTTTTGTATCTTCTATGCAATCTACATGCAGCCAATAAGAAAAATGGAGAAGGCATGTAACCAATAATAAAAGTGCAAGGAAGGAGTGGGAAACAAAGATTCAATATGGATCATAGATCCATATCTAACCCTAAGTCTTCGAATGTCTTTATAAGGAAGACAAAATTTTATTGTAAAAAAAAAAAAGGGAAAACAAAGTGTATGAAAGCTCTAGTGGAGTTCAAAGTGAAGAGTAAAAAGACTTAAAGGAAGAGACCAGCAGTTAAATATTTAGTTGATCATAACTAAGCAAGATATAGGAACATACATCATATTTCATAGAATCAAAATCAGAGAAAGCAGATCAAGTGCCTGAATTCAACAATCAAGGATTGTAATCCATTAGGTTTATTATATCTAATACTCTCTAGCAATTGTATTAGAAAGGAAACCCTATGGAGATGGGTTAGCTTAACGACTATTTTGTTGATCCTTTAAATAGGTGATTAAATCCTTTAACAGGGTAACACTTCATGTAAAGTGTTTGTAAATCCTTTAAGCAAGTCACTATTGATACAGTGTAAAGCCTTTAATAGGGCAGACCATCAGAAGTGGTCAAACATTATTGCTGCAGTGATTTTTTGGGTATCATCCCCACCCCAGTTTTACCTTCTTATTCCTGGAGGGTTTCTGGGTTACCAAAATCTCAAGTGTTATGTGATGATGCATATGTGTTTCTCATAATTGCTTAATGTTGATATGCATGCATGTTCATTTCATTAATATGTTATTAAAGGGTATAAAAAGGGACAAAAGCTAATACTTTTGATTCACCCCCCCCCTCTCAGAAGCATTCTTTCCATTAAGACTTTCCAACAATTGGTATCAGAGCAGCAAGGTTCTCGCAAGGAGAAATCTAACAGCTTGGAGAAAAAGATCTAAATATGGAAGTCTTCAAACTTGGGAAGATTATTGACAATCAAGTGATTGATGTGCAACTGGCTCTACACAAAGTAGAGGAAGCCAAGCAGGAATTGAGAAAATCCTTGAAAAGAAGGAAGGATATAGCCATAGCTAAAAATGATATAAACTACAAGGAGATTGATACCACAAAACTGTTTGTCAATGGAAACACTAAAGAGTTTGATGCATCAATAGCAGAACTGATGGAGAAAGACAAAGTTCAAGCAGATGAGATAAGATCTCTCAAGATGGAATATGAATCACAAGCCATAATGTTATGTGAAATCACTAAGAAAAAGAAAAGAGCAGTTGAGGATAGAGTCATGATGCAAGATGAAAAAAGAAATCTTGCAAATAGACTTGAAGAAAAATGTATTGAATAAACAAGGATCTCAAACATGCAGATGGATACACTTGCCCAAATGATGAACCTTCATCATGAACTTAATATGAAAGATATTGAGATCTCTACTTTGAGGATGCAAAATGAACAATTGCAAAATGAATTGAACAGAGAAAAAGAAATAGCAGAGAATCTCAACAAGTCAAGTGAAGCCATCAAGTACTTTGAACAGTTGATGAAATTCCCAAGATCAGCCCATGATACGTTAGGACTTGGATACAACAGCACTGAAGTAGGGGAATCATCAAAAAGTGTTGAGCAAAGAAGTGACAAAGGTAAGGATTCTAAACCCACTTGTCATTGCTGTAATAAAAAGGGGCATGCTGCCAATGTTTGCAGGAGTAGAAGAATCAATTAGCTAAACATACCCAAAAGCAAGAGTTACTGTCACAAGTGCAACATGCAAGTACATATGACACAAGATTGTAGATCCAAAGTCACAAGGACACAAAGATTTGATGGACATTGTCATAATTGTAAGAAGTATGGACATAGAGCATTTGAATGCAGATCAAAGCCTATGTGGACATCAAATCAACCAGCAAAAACAAAGGGGAATGAACGTCACTATCATTGGGATTATAACACCAGGTATAGCTGTCATTATTGTTAGGAATATGGATATATTCTCAAAATTTTTATAAGGACACACTTCAGAGGGAATTATAGCAGGTGGCTAAGTCAAACCACTTGTTTTAGCTGCTTGAAAACTGGTCATATTAGCAAAAACTGTCCTACAAGGTCCAAAGCACCAAAAACTGAATTCAACAAAGGAAAAGAGAAGATTGATGTCAATAAAATAAGAAGACAAATGAATAAGACTTGGAAGAAGAGAGATGAGTGCAGCACATCAAGTGGAGGGATCACTTCACCCAATGGGTCAAGTGATCACACTTCATCAAATTAAGCATAAGAGAGGTGTATGGGACTGATATGCAAAGTTACATCATACATCAGTCCCAAGACATAGAAGTACTGAAAAGAAGAAATAAGCATGAAACAAGATGCCAAGACAAAATGTTAAATGATGATGTCAAGCTATCTTTGGATGTCGAGTAAAATTCTAGTGGACTCCAAGTTCTTAATAGCGACCGAGTTGATAACTGATGCCGAATTAAATAACTCCAATGGAAGCCGAGTAATGTTAAAAATCCTTCAGAGGCCGAGTGTGCAGTTGAGCATTTAATGTGATGGACATAGGGTATATTATCACGATCTTAATCACTTTTTCTTCATCGCAAACTAGAAGCAAAGGAGAAAAAAAGAGAAAAGCAACTTCATAGTGGAGAATCCAGTATTCCAAACAAATTTCAACTTCTTTCAACAGTGATTAAGCATAAATCTCATCGATCAAAGGTATTTCATTCAAGTGTCGAGCTACGTAGAGTTTGAAAGCTTGTTTATATTTTAAAACCCTAGTTTGGAAAACAATGGCATCTGGGTCAGGAACCACTAAAGGGAAGGAAAGTCAAGAAGTACAGCTAGTCAGTAATGAAGTCAAACAACCTGTATTCAAGCCCATTCCAGAAGTCACCTACAAAAATGACCCTACTAGCACATTATCCATTATCGCATCCAAATTAGTTATGGTGCAAGATGTAAGGAAGTATTATAAATGTAAAATTGGTGCCATAGGTGATCTTGAAATTTTCCATGCCTATGAAAAATTGTGCAAGAATAAGATTTTGAAAGATGAATACAAGATAGTCGAGAGAAAGGGTTTGACCAATGCCTTAGTTTATTCTATACTATTCAAAATTGAATGGATATAGATTATTTTACGTAGAATCCAAAATGGATGTTTATGGTTGGAAATAGGTCTAGTTAAGATTACAAAAGGGATAGTACATAGGGTTACAAGTTTCCCAACCCTAGATCAGACTAAGACCCTGCGCAGTGAATCCAAGGAGGTTATTGAGAAAAACATAGGTGCCCAGTGGAATAAAAGAGGGATGACAATTCACACCATCCATGATCCTCTCATTGAATTTGCTATTAGAATCATTGCCCATAAATTCTACCAATCCAGTCAATTGAACAGTGTGCCATGCATAGCTATTGATGTAGCATACAAACTGGTAAAGAAAGATCATACATATGATTTGTCAGAACTTATGTTGTAACAGATAAATAAAAACCTAGGAGCTATAAGGAGATCAAAAGGTGCTCAATGCAAATTTGGTTCAGTTCTTATGTGTATATTCCTTTATGTTATGGAAGAGTTTCCTTCTATAGGAAAGGTAAATTGGGACCCTAAAAAAATTGCAATAACACAAATTAATGAGTTCATTGATCAGATGGGTGATAACTTTGAAGCCCAAATGACAAGCTATTTTGAGGATTTCAAGAAATCCATGAAGCAAAGGGTAAGAATACTAGTTTCCTTAGTGGAAAAACACATTAATGACATATGTTTCCTAGTTGACATAGATTTCACCTATTTCCAAGCAGCAACTCCAAGGGTGAGATGGCTAAGGCCATTTGGTTATGAACTAGATGTGGATGAAGCATTTGCAGCTATCACTGCTTTGCTTGTAGAGGAAATAGACAAGTCTAACAAATCTTTTGGCACATATGATATGGTTAAATCCAAGATTGAAATAGAACTAAAGATTGCCTCTGTAATCAAGAAGAAAGATCAAATGGTGAAGAAAATAAAGAAGAAATTTGGTAAAGGAATTGAGGCAGAAGAAGAAGATGAAGAAGATGATGATGACAATGAGGATGAACAAGAACAAGGCCCAATGGAATTAAATCAAGGTCTGGGTGAAGACAAGGAGGAAGGTGCTGAGGAAGAAGAAGCCAAGGAAGCACCAACTCAAGCCGAGCCAAAGAAAAAAAAGGCAACAGAACAGCCTCCAGCTCAACCTAAACCAAAGAAAAATGCCATGCCATCACCTCAAAAGCCAACAACCAGAGCTGTAACAAGGGCCTCCATACAAAAGGCTAAAGAGGAGGCTACAAAGAAGAAAACAATCAAGACAAGACAGGAAGATCCAAAGAAAAGAAGAAAATATGTGGCTCAACCTGACACTGATGAGGAAGATCAATTTGAAAAGGTAAGCCATTCTCCTAAGTCTTTAGTTGATACACTATGTGCAAAGATTGGTAATGGAGACTTAAGCAACATGAATAAAGTTGATTTCAATAAGTTCACTAAAGAGGAACAAAATATAATAGAAGAATCATTTTATGGAATGATGGCACAGTTCAAGTATACTCCTCTTGAACTAGATGGATAATTGCCAAAGGAACTATCTAAAATTGTAGAAGACAGATGACACTTTTGTTTGAAAATGGAGAAGGAGATGAGAGAATCAACCCTAGCAAGCATATTGCCTAATTTGACTAAGGAGAAAATAGAGAAAGTAGTCAAAAGGAATAACACTAGGTTTACACCTAAGTACAGGGCATTCTTCATTCTCCAAAACAAAATGGAAGAAATTGTACAAAGAACAACAAAATCATGGAAGAATTTGTACAAAAAGGTTGAAGATTTTCTTGAAGAAGAATACAAGGAAGAAGCTACTGCTCTGCCAGAGGAGAGAATAAAAAGGAGAGAAGAGAAGACAAAAGTAGAGAAAAAGATTGAAGAAGAGGAAGGAAAGATGAAGACAGGGGTACTGGTGAGCAGCAAGAAGATCAAAGTGTACAAGACACACAACTTCCACCTCCTAGTCCTCCTCACTCTATCACCACTCCTATAGAATTCATTAAAATTAAGGATGTTTTTGACATCTATGTCTATACATCAACCCATTAACTACAGAGGATCTCACAAAGATCGTTGACCAAACAACTCTACAAGCAAAATTATGTACAAGTCCAATTTTGGTTAGTGTGGATGACTTACAAAAGTTAGTAGAAAACACAGTGAGAGATAAGGTGAAACTGCAAGAACCACCTTCCATCATCTCTACAACTACTAGTGGTCAACACCAAACACCAACAGAAGTTACATCAGGAATAGTTGACACTACAATGTAGAAGCCGAGTGTAGAAGGAGATAAAAATATAGCACAAATAGGACAGTCTGTTGTTTATGATCCTACAACACAAACACAAGGTGCACCTCCTCACATTCTTATTATTGATCAAAGTAGCAGACATGAGGAGAAGGAAGCAGAGAAAACCCCCAAAGAGCGAGAGGCTATACAAGCATTGGTAAATTTGCCTACCTCTGGGACTCCTCCTAAACAACCTAGAAATGTTGCAATGCTACTACAGATGTCAACACCAGGGTCAAGTACTACAAAAGTTACAAGGGTGCTTCACTATGGAGACCCTGAATTAGATGAGGAGATAGTCATACCAAGTTATGACTCCAAAACAATAAGCATTGATCAAATCAATGAGGTGCAGGAAGCATTGAACAGAAGAAAGAGGCAGGAGATACTCAGGAAGGAGTACAAAAAAAAGTGAACATTACATGAGATTAAAGACATCTTTATGGATGCCTTCAGTTTGCAATCACCAGATGAGTCCAAGCATATAATGGAACAATTGACAGATATTGTTGACCAGGTGACAAATGTAGACCAAGAGACAAATGCAAAACTTATGGAATGGTCTGAAAGAAAATTCTAGGGGAAAGTAAATGAGAAAATATCTAGTCAAATTGAACTTTCCCAGGTTGAATTGGCCAAGGTAATAGACAAAGTTAAAAAGGTACTTGAGAATATATTCTCATTGTACAAAAAGTTGTGTGACTTTTCCTACTTCACACAAGAGACAAGCCAAAAGATAATGAGCATGGAGAAGAATTTGAATATTTCAAGCATGCAACTACCAAATGATCCAGCTCAAAGTGAGAAGCATTTTTCTCAAATGCTTCACACCCAAAGGGAAATAGCTATATTAACAGTAGAAGAAGCTAACATCAAGGCCAAACTGATTCAACTCCAATCTTTCATTACTCCACATTTGGAAGTACTTCATAAAGAATAGGTCTATGCTGAAACCATTCTGAACAAAGATCCCAATCTTTCTACCTTAGATGGACTTGTTCACCTTGCTGCAGAGACTGCCATCAAGCATAATTCATTAGAAATTGCTTTGAATAATTGGGATGCAGCTCTCAAGATGATTATGGATGTAAATAGTACATTTTTGAAAAAATATGGTCTTAACCCTTAGTGCCCTTTGACATTTGTGTCAAAAAGGGGGAGATATATAAGTAAGGAGAAATTATAAGATGAAAGGGGGAGACAAGATAAAAGGGGAGCATAATTTGGTTACCAAGATAGCGGCTCAATCAACTCAGGGGGAGTTAAAATAATTTTGAGGTATATATTGTAAGTTACAAAATTTTGATCAAGTTTTTTAAACCTTTATATATATATTGAGCAGATTAGTGAATGTACTCATAAGGTCAGTTAAGTGTTTTTGTCACTCATGTCAAAGGGGGAGATTGTTAGTCTTAGAATTCTTTTGACGTTTGAGTACCAACACACTTAACCATTTTCTACATTGGAGCCCAGCACACTATGTATGTCGACCCACAGCTTGTGCCGAGTCAGGAAATCCATCAGGTGCTGAGCAGACTTCAGGTGTCGAGTGAAGATCAAGTGCCAAGCATGATATAAGTGCTGAGTAACATTTAGGTGCCAAGTCATAGACGATGCTGAGCATTAGGAATCAGTAAGTGCTGAGTAACATAGAATGCACATATGAGTTTGTAACTTCACTAATTCAGATGTAAATTATTTTCATGGCCGACATATGACGAATCTCGAAAGATTTAAGTGATAAGATCAAATATTTTGTATCTGCTATGCAATCTACATGCAGCCAATAAGAAAAATGGAGAAGGCATGCAACCAATAATAAAAGTGCAAGGAGAGAGAAACAAAGATTCAATATGGATCGTAGATCCATATCTAACCCTAAGTCTTCGGATGTCTTTATAAGGAAGACAAAATTTCATTGTAAAAAAAATAAGGGAAAAAGAAGTGTATGAAAGCTCTAGTGGAGTTTAGAGTTAAGAGTAAAAAGAATTAAAGGAAGAGAGCAGTAGTTAAATATTTAGTTGATCAGGACTAAGCAAGATATACGAATAGACATCAAATTTCATAGAATCAAAATCAGAGAAAGCAGATCAAGTGCCTAAATTCAGCAATCAAGGATTGTAAGCCATCAAGTTTATTATACCTAATACTCTCTAGCAATTGTATTAGAAAGGAAACCCTATGGAGATAGGTTAGCTTAACAGCTATTATGTTGATCCTATAAATAGGTGATTAAATCCTTTAACACGGTAACACTTCATGTAAAGTGTTTGTAAATCCTTTAACCAGGTTACTATTGATACAGTGTAAAGCCTTTAACAGGGAAGACCATCAGAAGTGGTCAAACATTATTGCTGTAGTGATTTTGTGGGTATCATCCCCACCCCAATCTTACCTTCTTATTCCTGGAGGGTTTCTGGGTTACCAAAATCTCAAGTGTTATGTGATGATGCATATGTGTTTCTCATAATTGCTTAATGTTGATATGCATGCATGTTCATTTCAATGATATGTTATTAAAGGATATAAAAAGGGATAGAAGCTAATACTTTTGATTCAACCCCCCCCCCCTCTCAGAAGCATTCTTTCCATTAAGACTTTCCAATAGCAAGGAGCAAAAGTATCATAAAAAAAGATGGGGAACCGGTACTATCAATTTCAAGAGAAACCATTGCCTCTATACTATGTCTATGAGAAAATACATTTGCCGCATTTTCTCCCATTCAATGCCTGGCTGAATATCAAAAAAAATCTAAGCCAATACGACAATATTCTAGCTAAGGAATGGACTAAAACTAACTATGGTGGAGGTTCTAGGTTACCTAAGATAGTCACTAAGGATCATCTTAAGCCCCATATTCATGACCATGTGCTACTGTTACATTGAGTCAAGGGTTCAACTAGTGTTTTCCTCTTTGAGGATTGGATGTATCATTATGTAGGAATTATTTTGAAAGGAGAACAATGGATGGATTGGGCTGAAATTATTTCTAATTCATTGAGGATGCAACTAAAACATGCCACAGAATCTAGGGAAAGTTTCTACATGGCCTCATATTTGACATACTGCATTACCTGCGTTAGTAATCTTACTTCTCTCCCTCATGAAGTCTAGAATGAAGAAATAACAGTTTATCAATATTGTTCCCTCCCGTAAAAAGACAAAGTGTTGGAGAATTTTAGGAAGGTTCATGATGTATTGATAGAAAACATGCATGTATATTTGAAGAAACCACCCATGCCTAGGTTATCGTCTGAAGCTCAAAAATTGGTTCAACAATATGGAAGCTATTTCATACAATCTCCCAAGTTCACCTATTTGAGAATTAGAGGATTCAAAGATGAACCAATGAAATTTCCACGATGTGCATTGGATTGCTTTATTTTAGCTGAAATTTATTGGCAGTTATTTTTTGTTATTAAAGATAACTTACCACAGGAGAATTGGGACACATCATTTCCTGTCAAGCTGGGTTCTTTGGTTTGTAATAGTATGATCAATGCCTCTATTATATGAAGTAATTTGCTTGGATTTAGTTTTGGTTCTTATCAAAGCAGAAGAAATTTTGATAGTAAAGGCTTTGCAATTTAAGTCCTTGGTCTCAAAGGTTACTCAGGGATAATTCCACAATTAGAAGATTTATGGCAGGACTGTAAAGATGAAGAAGTTTTGAGGAGAGATCATTCAAGATTGACATTGCAACAAATTGATTCCCTAAAACTGAAATTTCAAATAGAGGGGATAATTGAAGATGGTTCAGACATTGTTGAACCAGGCTGGGAAGAGCCCCATTAATCAAAATCACTGGAAGTTGATTGGAACCAAGAAGAAGAAGAAGATATAAACCTAAGGGCTAGATTTTGGAAATTGATTGGAACCAAGAAGAAGAAGAAGATATAAACCTAAGGGCTAGATTTATACTCACTTATACAGATGATTGGCTAAAGAGACAAAACATGAAAGTTGTGAAGGACCCCTCTCTGAGGGTAGTTTCTTTTTCTAAACCATTGACCTCTGACATCCAACTTTCATCTCCTGTTTTAGGTAGTGTGTTTGCTCTAGGTAAGTTGAAAAGGTCACCAATTCATATACAAAATACAACTCCTAGGACCATGTCTAAAGCTAAATCTAAGGCCCTTAAGCCGCAGGAGTTTTGAAAAGAAAAGATGTCAACTCAGGGACAAGATTCAAATGATGGTATCAACTTCTTAGATAGTGTTGATGGTGATGTGCAGTTTATCGAATCCCCTAAAGTGGATTAGCCTAGGTTCATGACTCCCACCAGGGATGCTCATGCAATCTCTATAAGCCCTACTGTCCTATCTTGGTTATCCAATTCAATCAGTAAGAAAAGTAATTTGCAACCAGTTTCAACCCCGTAAAGGATATTGTAACCAAATATATTGCTTGAGGTTCAAAGGCAAAGAAATTGAAAACTGATACCCATTTGACTAAGAACCCAATGATTGGAAAAATAACGGCTGAAGTAGCCACATATAAGTAGAAAATAGAGTCTGGAGAGATCGATAGTGAAGATTTAAAAGTCATTTTAGTCTAACTGGGAACTATTAATCGGAGCACAGTCAATCACCTTTTCAATTTTTTGCCGATCATACATTAACCCAGTCTGAAAAAGATAGCAAGGAGAAAAAGGAACTCAGGGGTTTAGTAATGACTATGGCTACTTACATTGATTCTTTGATGAATCTTGGAACCTTACCAGTTGTTCAAGCTCCTCAATCCTTTGACCTGAATTTTGCAGACAACCAACAACTGGTAAAGCAAATGCAAAGGGGAAAGCTGTTGTCAGATGCAATGCAATATTAGGTGAATGATATTATCAAATATGGTAAAAAATTTATCCTAGAGTTCACTACTGTATATGTCAAAGGAGAAACACTCTTGGGAGAGATTCAAAATCTGATTCCAGGATGGGAAACTGAACAGAGCAGGTGCTAGTCAATCGTATTCTAGATAAGTAAAGTTGAAAAGTATGGAGTACTTAAGTTTATGATTGAAAATCTAATGAAAATTGTAGACCCCTACATGTTATTCATCATGAAAAATAACATGAGTTGGAAAGAATCAGTTTATAAAGAAACAATCAATGAAATGCAAGCCATTGAGAGTAAAATTGTTGGGATGCACAAGGAACTTCTCAAAGACACAAATATAGTAAACCCTATAGGGATTCTATAGTTTGATGAAGGAAACATGGATTCTAAAACATTGACTAAAAGCTTCAATGAAGCTATTGAGAAGATCAGAGATAATGAAATGCCTATTGCTAGTGATTTCACTACGTTGGCAAATATCTAATCCATGCTATGTCTTAACAAGAATCTTATGCCATGTCAGAGCTTGAAAATCAAAGAGTTTAAATGGCAAAAGGACATGTGTAGGGCTCAGATACTAAGTTTGAAAAATCCTCATTCCTATGCAATGCAAGAGTTCATGAACACCTTCAGAAGCTAGAAAGTGGTGCGACAAACCTTGGGTGACGAAGAGAAGATCGACGATGAGCCTTGAACAAGATAGTTATGTTCGGTCATGTTTGGCAACCATTTTTGTAACTATTTTTTGTTCATATATTAACTATTTTGAACTGAAATGACTGGGTTTTGATGGAGGCCTTTCAAGTTTTTAATGAAACTATAAATTTTGAGGCATTGAACTAAGTAGGGGTTAGAATAGATAGCTAGAAATAAACTTTGATAAATAGATACTTTAAAACAATAATTGACTGATAGCATATATATATTTGCTTTTGAATGACTGTGTGCATGAAGGAGATTATATATATACATATATATCATTTTGAATTTTTCTTTGAAACTTGGAGTTCAAAGTGTTTAAATCATTGTTACTTAGTGAGCTATGATTTATTGATTCAAGATATTTTTTGGTGTTTCTACCATAAGTTCATTTTAATTAAGATTCTTGAATGATTGATATCAAGTTGTGGTATTATTCATTCTTTAAATTAGTGTTTTTTGAAAGAAGATTATGGTAAATTTTCTCTTTATTGTTTGAATGAATCCTCACCTTACTACCTAAGAGTATGTGAGAGAACCTTATGTGCTTTCTAGTAAAAGCATGAAGTTGATCTTTGAATTTATTGAAAATTTTATAAGGAAGCTATACCTTTAAAATATAGAGAGAAAACCAACTAATATGTAGTTTTCTGAATTGTTGTGAACATTTTTGTGCTTTCTAACACCTTGGGTATAGAGGAAATTTTTTGTATAATTGAAAAGACAAATTTGTTCACTAAAATCAATAAAACAAACTAATTATATATTGTAAGCTAACAATTTAACTGGTGCTTAGTAGGACTCCATCCAAATTTATTCATTAATTGGATGCATGAGCCTTTACATATCAAAGAACAAATAATTTATGAGAGAAGAAGAATAAGAAAGTCTTTAGTCAAAGTAGAAGTGTCTAGAAGTGTCAAAAATAGAAGCTAGTCCTTCACTGGGCATCAGTCAGAGTTAAACTGCTGTCAGAATGCATTTTCGATGCATGGAAAGCTCTATTTTTGAAACTGGCAGTTAACTATTGGTGCACCTCTAGAAAAGCACACCTGCGCACTTGCTAAAAATGTACACCTACTAAAAATGTACACTTCCTAAATGTGCACCTGAAAAATGTGCACCTGTTGAAAATGTGCACTCGCTAAGAATGCACACCTCCAAAATGCGCACCTTCTAAAAATGCACACCTCGAAAATGCGCACCCACTAAAAATATTTACCTCCTAAAAATGCACACCTGTTGAAAATGCACACCTCCAAAATGCACACCTTCTGAAAATGTGCACCTACACACCTCGAAGGTCCAAAATTGCAAAATTTTACATAGTGCCAAAAATGAAATTCTGACTTCTGGGTTTTGTTCCCCTTCATACCAGAGCTATGTTTGGATGTTTGCCCTTGAATTTCTTAATGATTTCAGTGACCTTTGTCTCATCCAATAAATCCAAGGCATTATATTTATCTTTGACCTTTTACTTATAATTATCTACCTCTATACAGGTTTGAACAAAATCCTCGAGCTTGGCATCAAGTTGTAGAAAAGCTTCTTCTATTCTGAAGGCCTGCCAGATGTCTTCATCAGTAGAAACTTCTTTAAAAATATTTTTGAACCTTTGAAAAAGTGCATTTTGATTCCTTTGATGATTTATATCCTCTTTATAGCTAGAGAACTTGCATACATTCGAACTCCTTCTGCTTCTTCTACCTAAAATTCCAAGGCACCCATGTTGAATCTTGTCATTGCATAAGATGAGGAACATGTTCTAGTTCATGTGTCCAACCTCTATATCTTTGATCTTTTCTTCTCTCCAATTGCCCCATCCTTCCTGGTGAGAGACCAGGTGATCCAAATGATCCAAAATGATCAAATGTTTGAAACTTTGTCACAAGATTTTCTAGGCATTTTTAAATGGCTTTTTCAGAGGTCTTCTGCTCAAAATTTCAAGTTGAAACTTTCATCAATCCCTAAGATTGGGTAGACAAAGGCTTGTTGTTTTAGGGACTAAAATTAGATCTTCAGTTCTTCTTTCCAATGGTGTAAACAGTTCTAAATTCTGAGCTCTAGGTCAATAGTTATGACCTTGACAAGTTGAGGATGTCCTTTTTACCTACAAAAGAAGAAAACATTATTTTGGAGAGTTGAAAATGCTTAATTAATAATCCCTAACATGAAAAAAAATACTGAGAATGTAAAAACATAGCAAAACTTGCAAAAACATCATTTTAGCCTTTGATAAGCAAAAAAAAGAGTGCACCAGGCGCACCTCAGAGGTGCGCTAGGTGCACCTTTTCCTCATCAATGGTTTAATATATGAGAATGCACACCAGCATACCTCATGGGGTGCGTTGGTTACGCATCTCACATATCCTTTCTAATGCATGAGGAGTATAAAGGTGTGTAGGTGTGCACCTTCTTTTTGTGCACTTTCCTTTGAATTTTGGTGCACTAGCACACCTAGGGTGGTGCACTAGTGTGCTATTTTTTCTTTTCAAAAATGAGTTATCCTCTTTGATGATGATTTCCAAAATTTGAGTTCTTGAACCGGGACTTGGATCTGACCAAAGACACTAGGCAAAACCCTAGAAAAGACTCAGACCCTGGACTAGGGATCTGAAAAGCTAAAAGAAAAAGTAGTTGGTCACCATTTTTATGGGGCGTGCATTATGAAACACAACAAGACACTCCTAACCTATGCTAGGTCTAAGATGTTCCTTTGACCATAGTCAAAACACATGGTTTATAAAGCACCAAATGGGGACTAGGTCTTACAAATAGTCTTATTTCAATAAGTAACTATTTCTACCAATTACAAAAGTTTCTTAGGCACAAATTCCCTTGATTGAAACTCATGAAGAGTTATTTATGATGGATGCTTTGGAGAGTGGAGGGATAGGTGCTCCTACACTGGATCTCCTCATCAATAATAATGAACCTAATTGGTAAATTAGTTGTCACACATTTGTAAAGGATAGGCTAGAAGATCAAACCAAAATAAAAAATTTAACTAAGTACTTCTTTAAGAAATCAACTCTAGAGGATTAGGAAGTAATCTATTTTGGAGTGAATGATTTAATCCCCCCCAACAACAACAAAATTATAAATAATTACAAACCTATAATAGATAAAAAAGTGTGATTTTTCTACATCAATATTAAATGAATAGTGACAAATCAATAATTTATAATTAAGATATAACTTAATCCCCAAAGATCTCATATCTACACAACAAAATGAAAATAATTAAATAGAATCTAATAGGACATTGTTGATAGTCATTTCAAGCTCTATACACTAGATTAAACAATTATAAGAATACATAGCTCTTTCATCATAAAGATTATATAAAAAGGGACACTGAAACTAAGTGATTATCTCCCCACATGTGAACAAATCACCCTTGATCCTACAATTTGCACCAATATAGTATTGAGAGAATGTGAGCTCACCAACACACCACATGTAATCTAAAAGGAGTACAAAATCCACACAATATTTACTCCACAATTGTGAAAGGGAGATTATTTCATTATTATGGACCTTGGGAGAAGAGATTCACTATTCTTAGGTACTCTTTAATTATGGCTTCATCACTATATAAGGAGCACTACAACGCAGTGGTAGAACGCCATTTTTGGTTCATCCATAATAGCTGGTAGTTTGAGTCTTGTAGTTTTAGTCGTGGATACTTCCATTAGAATAGGGATGGTAATAGATAGGTATCTTTTTTGGAGGATATTACAGATCTTAGAATTAGCAAGATGGTCAAGACAAAAGAAAAACCAATCCATATGACAATCAAGACCATTGTGGGGCAAGAATTTTTTGACGTAATGGATATGCAAAAACACAATTATGATATTGTAGCCATGTTTGTTGCCACCATTCTTCATGTAGACAAGGATAAGGAAGCTATTAGGGATTTCTATAGGGCATTCTTCAAGGGTCCCATTATCTGGGAATTAGATTTTATATTGGATAATATAGATAATGACTTATGCATCCCAAAAAGGAGTAAATTTGATGTTCTGGAGAACCTTGTCCTAGTCTTCCCGCTCTCAATTAATAAAAAAGGAAAGGAATTGCATGCAAAGGATGGAGAAAATCACTTACAACTAGATTTATTTTTTAGAAGCTTCTAATACTGCATTTGTTTCGATTAAAAGGGTATGGAGTGGTACCTTGTGGAGGAAGGTCTTCAATTAATACATTATCTCTAGCATGTCAAACTATGGTTGCCTATAATAGGTTGTTTTTGCAGACCCAACGACTAGTTTAGTGGGTTATTGTATTTAGTTTAAGTCAATTATAGTATGTTAGTTGGCATAGATACAATGTATATAGTTGCAAGTAATCCTATCTGTCTAGTAGAAGCTTTGGCCCTTTTCAAACAGAGACCATCTCTAGGGCTCTTACTAATTTTTGGTTTGTAATTTCACTATAAATATTAGGGTCATTATTTATTTTTGTATTACCAGTAGGAATAAATCAGTTGTAGAAACTTAGCCTTTTTGGGATCTAGAATTGTTTTTTTAGGTTAAAGTTGGATAAACAATCAGGTTGTAAAAATATAAACTATTAATGAAAATCTAGACCAAAGTTTATTTTAAACTTTCGTGGCTTTGAGGATGAATAAATGAATAATTGAAATTTGTTTAAGTTTATTTTACCGCATTAGTATAGAATATAATCCTTTCACTCAGAAAAAATCTTTCTTTGATGGTTACCTTGTGGACATGGAAACATTTTTGGATGGGATTCTGTAGGTATAATTAAAAATATGGTAATAGGAAGTGACCACAAAGAGAAAATGATTATGAGATTAATAGGATTCCAAGATAAACTAATAGAAATCTTGCATACAAGGTTAAGGATTCTAATAAGAAAGTGTTATATGGAAACCAGGTAATCATGTGTAATAATATTGGAATATTTAGGATGAAGATCTCTATCCTTTTGCCCCTCCCTTGCTTCGTAAAAGATATGTGTTGTACATAGCTTTTATCATTGTAGATTCTCCTTATTGGATACTCCTATATCACAACCTTCCCCTCTCAAGATTTCCTTGATTGATGGCTCTCCTACTTTTCTCTTTGATAGGTTTTATTCAATAGCTTTCCTTTCTATGTTATCTACCCTAGTTTTCTCTTCCTTACCTAAGTTTGAGTTTGTTCCCTTATTTCTCATTAGAAGATAGGAAAACATTGTAGAAGCTCTAGATGGTGTACATAATTTAATGATCAAACTTCAAATGGCTAACAAAAAAAAAAAAAAAAAAAAAAAAAAGAAATTATTCTTGATCAAACATTCTGGAAACATCTATTAAAACAATAAGTAAATCAAACAAGCATTAGATAAATTGATCAATTGTAAGCAATTTTCTTAATGAGAAATTGATCATAAACTAGTTTTCAGTTTTTATAACACAAAATATATACAAATTGCTCTTTGAACTTACATATTTATTAAGATATGGTGTCTACTAACATTGATATTGGCCAAAATTAGTCATTTTTTAGAATATCATCAAGTAAATAAAAGGATGGGAATTTCTTCACAAGAAAATTTTGAAAAATAAGACTAAAACAACTTGTAAGGAAGAAAGCTCTCAAAGGAAATCAATTATGAATTCAAGATAGACAAAAATCTTTATTTAGGGTAGAGAAAGACTCTATTAAATCATGGTGTTACAGTCAATGCTCTCCTTCAACATTAAAAGTTAACTAAATTCAAATGTAGAATGCATAGAAATGATTCCATCTAATAATATTTGGAATTGGGGTATTGCCCGCTTGAATGGAGACATTGTAAAAGTTTATTTATTTAAAATTAATTTATAGGGCTTTTACCTTTTACCAATCAACAAAAAAAAAAAAAAAAAATTGGAGTTGCGGAGGCAAGAGCCTACAACACAATGATAACTTGTGAGCCTCTCATGTGGGAGGTCTTGAGTTTGAATTCACTTAACACATAAAAATAATTAATTACAATAAATAGCAATAACTAATCTAGGCTTCAGCCATTTACCAACAATTTTTTTTTTTTAAAAAAAAATTGGAGTTGTGGAGGAAAGCAATTCTAGAGGAAGGTCTATAAATATGTTATAATATTGATGATGTATTTGCATTTGAGATCAAGAACTTTGATGCATTAGCTTTTGTGTCTCATATAGATGTAATTGATGCATTCAAAACACTTCTAAAATATTCTTATTATATAGAACATGAGGAGACTCTATAGCCCATTATTGATTATTTTGAAGACACATGGATTGACAGACCTACCAAAAGGGGCAATAAACAATCACCCAAGTTTCCAATTACAATGTGGAATTGTTATTCGACTATTCAAGATGATCTTCCAAAAACCAATAATACTATTAAGGGATGGCATAGCGCATTTAGTGAATTTATTTAATCATTGCATAGCTTAGTTTGGAAATTCATCAAAGCATTAAAAAGAGAACAAGGATACCAAGAGAATAAAATAGAGAAATATATGTCTAGATACACTAGGAAACCAAGCAAGAAAAAATATTTTGAACTCAAAGAAAGACTAAAATGACTAGTTGATGGTTGTGACAACCATAACATTTTAGATTATATAAGGGATATTTCTCATAATTTGACACTTTAAATGAAAACTTGAATAATATTTTTTCAGAAACATATATGTGGTTTATAAATTTTATTTTCCTTTCTTGATATTCTTATGATGATAATATGCCTATGGGTTATTTTGGCTTGGCTTATTATGATCTTAAGTTATTTTTTCCTTAGGCTATTATGGCTAGGGTTTTTTGGTTAGATTATTATGTCTTGTAACCATAAAATATGAATAATAATATCTTAGGGATGGTCGACTTCAAAGCTTAGGGTTAAATTTCTAAAAGCTTCTTGGGTAGCTAAAAAAATTGACTATTTAATGAAGGATTAGAGGATTATCTAGTATAGTTCTAGGAATGTATGTGGTGGCTTTGTCTTGCAGAATATTTTAAGGAAAAGCCCATGTGGTTTTGCATCACATATTTATGAATATTGTAATCTTATTTCATTGGAATCGATATAAAGAAAGTTTATTGCTCTTATAATTTGTTGTTATTTTTCCATGTTGATGTGTGTGTTTATGTTAATAAGGGAAATATCCTTCATCACTTTGAACTTATAATTTTGAATTTGAATTCTTTTAACCTTCAAATTCATCCTTTTTGAGCCAATGGAATTTGAACATCTGAAACTTTTATATTTTGGTTTGATGGTTCAAGTAGACTCCACTTGTTCTTTGGTCAAGTGACATAAGAAATAAAATATGGCTTTAGGCATGAAAATTGATTATGTTGAGAAAAAAATAAAATTTGATTAGGTTACCAACTTTTATGGAATAAAAAAATACTCATTTTGTGATTTGGAATGCAGGAGTGTGATGGGGACACAACCAAAGAACAGAATGGACACAACAGAAAAGGGAAATTGTATTAACTGAGAAAATAAGCTAGTACAAATAGTACAGAGAAAATAAACTTCAAAACATGCCCTAAGGGCTTACAATAGCATAAATCTAGAGATAATTTCTCCTTTCAGTAGCTCCTCTCAAACTCCCCTCCGAATTGCCTTTTACAATGCCAGAAATCTCCTTAAATAGACCCCAGAGGGTTAAGGACTAGGAGTACATTCTAGAAAGTGCTAGTAGGCACCCACTGATCAAATAGAAGGTTCTAGAAGCTACATTAGAAGTCGGTGCAAATCTAGAAGAATCCAAAAATGGTAACCGAACTTCTGGGAGGCATAACTTTTGAAGCGTAGCTCCGATTGACGAACTGTTTACATTTTCAGAAATCTCTTGAAGTGCTCTATAGCCTTATGGACCAACTTAGCTCGTCCCCCATTTTCAGCCCTTTTTGAGGTCATTTAATGCCCCTAACCTGACTTTGAAGCATTCTTGGGAGGTCTCCAAAACTTGAAAAATTGCAATAACTTTCAAACCGTGGGGCCTTTTGACCTGATTCTTTTTCTGGAATGCTCTAAATCACAATTACATTCATCTGGCCAATTCACACCTTCTAGGTCACCAAAATGGTGGCCAAATTGCATGCTCCTATTTTTTTGAGATTTTCTAGCACACTGATAGTTGAACTGTGAGAGTTGGAACCTTTATTTGACCCAAATGGGTGTCCAAAAATGAAAACACATGAAACAGAAACTAAGTCTAAGTACATTTTTTTTTGGGTGACATAGGATTGCCCTTATACCTCTGGATGCTCCTGCATCAGACACCCAGGGTAGATTGAAAAGTGACCCTGTCACTTTATGAATGGTAGAGGAAATCCCAAATGGGAAACCTCAGTTGTTGAAATCCAAGTTGAGTCCTTGATCGGTCATCCTTTCCATTTGACCAAATACTCTTCATACTGCCTGTTACTGGTACTCCTACCCACATGATGATCTAGAATGTCTTCTATCTCCTCCTTCTTAGAAGCAGGAATTGGACATGGCTCTAACACCTCATCTGCACCATCATCATGATACTCTGTTAAATCTGCAATGTTGAAAATAGGAGAAATGTGAATACCATCTGGTAGCTCTACCTCATATGCATTTCCTGAGTCATGTTTCTTCAAAATTTTGCAAGGGCCAAATTTCTTCATTTTCAACTTGTTGTAAGTACCGACTGGAAATCTTTCTTTTCGTAAGTGCACCATGACTAGATCCCCTACTTGGAATTCCTTATGTCTTCTTCTTTGATCAGCCCTAGCTTTATACTCTTGATTCATCTTGGTAATGTGTACTTGAACCTCCTCATGTAGATGCTTGATATGTTCAAAAAATTCCTCAGCTTCAGCACTTGTCCTCTCCCCTTGTTCTATCTTCCTCAATTCTGGTGCAGTCCTTGGGCTATTCCCATATACAATTTGAAATGGTGATTTTCTAGTACTCCTATTTACAGAGTTATTATAAGAAAACTCTGCCTATGGTAGAATCAAATCCCATCCCTTGGGCTTATCCCCAACTAAACATCTCAGCAAATTGCCCAGAAATTCTGTTTACCACTTTTGTTTGGCCGTCAGTTTGTGGGTGATGCGTGGAACTGAATTTCAAGTCTGTTCTCAACTTTTTCCACAATGTCCTCCAAAAATACCCCAAAAATTTAGTATCTCTGTCAGAAACTATGCTCCTTGGAAGACCATGTAGTCTCACCACCTCTCTGAAGAACAAGTCTGCAATATGGACAACATCATGAGTTTTGTGGCATGGAATGAAATGTGCCATTTTGGAGAACCTATCAACCACCACAAATACTGAGTCATTACCCCTTTGTTTCCTCGGCAATCCAAGAACAAAATCCATACTTATGTCCTCCCATGGCCTTGATGGAACAGGAAATGGCTGATATAGGCCAGTATTGTGACTAAACCCCTTAGCAACTTGACAAACCTGGCAACTTTGTACAAACTTCTTCACATCTTGTGAAATTTGAGGCCAAAAATAATGTTCTCCAAGAATGGCAATGGTCTTATCTTGACCAAAATGTCCTGCCATCCCTCCACTGTGTTTCTCCTTAATCAAATTTTCCCTCATGGAACTCCTTGGAATGCACAATTGACTACCCTTGAACAACATGCCATCCTGAATCAGATAGTCTAACCACTTGGTTCTATCTATAGCAACAGGTTCTTTACAAGCTTTCCATGCTTCAGCAAAATCAGGATCCTCAGGGTACAAATTCTTGAGTTCATCAAACCCAACTACTTCAACCTGCATTATTGTAAGCAACAACTGTCTCCTACTTAGTGCATCTGTAAACCTGTTAGATTTTCTACTTCTATTCTTCAACACAAATGTATAACTCTGCAAGAATTCTACCCACTTCATATGCCTCTGATTCAATTTACCTTGGCTATTTAGGTATTTTAATGCCTGATGATCAGTATACAAAAAAAATTCCTTTGGCAATAAATAATGCCTCCATTTCTTTAAGGCCTGAACTATTGAATAGAACTCTTGATCATAAACATAATACTTCTTCTTTGCATCATTCAAATTTTCACTAAAATATGCAATAGGCTTACCTTCTTGGCTTAATACAACCCCAATAGCACTGCCACTAGCATCACAATCCACCTGGAACACTTTTCTAAAATTTGGAAGTACCAACACAGGTTGTTCTGTTACCTTCTTCTTTAGGAATTCAAAACTTCTCACAGCTGCTCCAGTCCATTTGAACTCTTTTCTATCCCCTCTTATTGTATCAGTTAGGGGTGCACATATGCCACTGAAATTCTTAATAAACTTCCTGTAAAAACTAATCAGACCATGAAATGATCTTACCTCAGTAGCAGACCTTGGAGTAGGCCATTCCAAGATGGCTTTTACCTTCTCTGGATCCATTTTGAGACCTTCAGGTGATATAACAAACCCCAAATAGACTAACTCCCTTTTTGCAAAGATACATTTCTTCAGATTAATTAATAGTTTCTCTTCCCTTAGCCTTTCAAGGACACTATGAATATGCAGTAAATGTTCTTCCAAAATCTTGTTGAAAATTAAAATATCATCCAAATAAAAAATAACAAATTTTCCCAAGAACTTCTTAAGTACCTCATTCATGAGCCGCATGAAGGTGCTTGGGGTGTTCGTCAATCCAAAGGGCATGACTAACCACTCATAAAGACCCTCCTTGGTCTTGAAGGCTGTTTTCCACTCATCTCCTTCTCGAATTCGTATCTGGTGATAATCGCTCTTTAGATCTATCATTGTGAAGTACTAAGCTCCACTCAAGCAGTCCATAATATCATCCATCCTTGGCAAAGGAAACTGGTACTTGATGGTGATCCTATTTATAGCTCGAGAATTTGTACACATCCTCCACTCTCCATCCTTCTTTGGTGCGAGTACTGTAGGTACTGTACATGGACTCAGGCTCTCTCAAATCAAGCCCTTCCTCAACAACTCCTGAACCTGTCTATTTAGCTCCTCTGTTTCAGTAGGAGTCATCCTATGAGCAGCCTTGTTAGGAAAACTAGCTCCTAGAATCAGATCTATTTGATGACTGATTTGCCTTACTGGTGGCAATCCATCTAGAACATTATCAGAGATAATATCTCCAAATTCTCCTAGTAAATCTGAAACTTCAAATGGTATTTCACTACTACCTTCTTTATCTTTCCTAGGAATCAAAGCATAGCACATATGTTGATGTTTCATGCCATCTAAAAACTTCCTTCCATCAACAAGACAAATCCTAGCACTGCTACATACCTTTTCACCTTCCTTTTTCATGGGCTTCAATTTGTGGTGAACTCCATCCTTTGTCAGAGAGTGTGTGTTTGCATGTCCATCATGTACTACATGTCTATCAAACTGCCATGGTCTACCCAACAATAGATGGAAAACATCCATCGAAATAACATCACAAAGAACTTCATCATGGTAACTCCCAATTTTGAATTTTACTAAACATTGTTCACTTACTAGGACCTTATGATAATCTTTTACCCAAGCAATCCGATAGGGTTGGGGATGTTTCTCCCTCTTGAGCTTCAGCTTAGAGACCATCTCTTCTGATACCAAGTTATTAGTGCTACCACCATCAATGATCACATCACAACATTTATCCTCACACTTGCATCTGGTACGGAACAAACTCCTCCGTTGTCCTGGTTCAATCTCACCACTTAGTAGGAATCTTTTATTTACCAAGGTCTCTCCTCTTTCTGCATCCTCTGAATGTGATGATTGTGCATCCTCATCCACATGAGCAACCCTAGCTTGGCCCTCAGCTCTCCTATCTATCCTTCCTTGTCATTGAGGGCATTCAAAGGCACGATGACCTTCTTCATTGCAATGGAAACGGGTACCATGGAAGCCTCCTCTCCCTTGTCTACATCCTCTACCTCTTCCTCTCTGATTTCCAAAGTCTTGATCATGGGAGCGGTTGAAACCCTCATTCCTCTAGTTCTTGCTAGTACCCACATCTTCATTTTTCTTTTGGGTTTCATTGTGGCCTCCAGATGATCTACTGATTCCCCTTCCTCCTTGACTACGCCCTCTTTGTCTTCCTTCAAACCTTTTATTCAGCTTCTCTTCAACTTGTAGGGAAAACTGGTATGCCTCTTCAACGCTGGTCATTCTTACCAGACTTAATTCCTCCTGGATGCTAGGTCGCAACCCACTGATATAATGAGCAACCTTCTCCTTATTTGCTTCTGCATGTCTCGCTCTAATCAAGAGTCAATAAAATTTCTCTGTATATTCTTGGACTAATCTTCTTGCTTTCTTTAACCCATGCATCTTCTTAAACAAATCAAGCTCGTAGTCCACAGGAATGAACTGCTTCTTCAATTTGTCCACCATGCGATCCCATCTTGTGATCTTCTCCTTTCCTCTTCTGTTTCTTTCCAATTGGACCTCTTGCCACCAGATTTTGGCATGGCCTTTCAGTTTGGCCTTTGCAAACTTAACCCTATCTGGGTCCCTGATATCCTCATACTCAAAGTATTCTTCCAGTTCATTGATCCAATCGATCAACTCATCTGGTTTCAGATTTCCTGAAAATACACCCACTTCAATTGTGGGTCTTTTCCCAAACTTAGTAATGGCCCTAAAAAGCCTTTCCTTTGCATGATTCAGAACTTCCCTATCAAATTCCCCTTCTGGTTCCATTACTTCTTCTTAATTTTCATCCTCACTGTCGTCACCTGCGACAACATTTGCTCCTCTACAAAGCTCCTCTTGCAATGCCTGCACCTGCCTTTGGAGGGCTCTAACCTCCTTAAGATTAATAGCTCTGGCCCTTCCACCATGCTCTCTTCATGGAGGCATCTTCTTAACTCAAACCCACAACCACACAGTCCTGGTGCAAACTACCTCATAGTCGACGCTCTGTCTACACACTCAAGAAAACCTGCTCTGATACCACTTGATGGGGACACAACCCAAGAACATAATGGACACAACAGAAAAGGGAAATTGTATTAACTGAGAAAATAATCCAGTACAAATAGTACAGAGAAAATAAACTTCAAAACATGCCCTAAGGGCTTACAATAGCATAAATCTAGAGATAATTTCTCCTTTCAGTAGCTCCTCTCAAACTCCCCTCCGAACTGCCTTTTACAATGCCAGAAATCTCCTTAAATAGACCCCAGAGGGTTAAGGACTAGGAGTACATTCTAGAAAGTGCTAGTAGGCATCCATCGACCAAATAGAAGGTTCTAGAAGATGCATTAGAAGTCGGTGCAAATCTAGAAGAATCCAAAAATGGTAACCGAACTTCCGGGAGGCATAACTTTTGAACTGTAGCTCTGATTGACGAACCGTTTACATTTTTGGAAAGCTCTTGAAGCGCTCTATAGCCCTGTAGACCAGCTTCACTCATCCCCCATTTTTCAGCCCTTTTTGAGGTCATTTAATGCCCCTAACCTGACTTTGAAGCATTCTTAGGAGGTCTCCAAAACTCAAAAAATTGCAATAACTTTCAAACCGTGGGGCCTTTTGACCTAATTATTTTTCTAAAATGCTCTAAATCACAATTACATTTATCTGACCAATTCACACCTTCTAGGTCACCAAAATGGTGGCCAAATTGCATGCTCCTATTTTTTCGGGATTTTCTAGCATACTGATAGTTGAACTGTGAGAGTTGGAACCTTTATTTGATCCAAATGGGTGTCCAAAAATGAAAACACATGAAACATAAACTAAGTCTAAGTACTTTTTTTTTGGGTGACATAGGATTGCCCTTATACCTATGGATGCTCCTGCATCAGAGTGCATGATGGTGCTTATTTATTTATTTTTTAAATTATTTTTGTGTGTGTGGGGGGGGGGGGGGGTTGGGGGGTTGGGGGTTGGGGGGGTTGGTTGTGCATGACCAAAAATTGGCTATCTCTAAGGACATGGACTAAAAGGGAAAAAAAAATCCAATTGTCTCTAGCTGAGGAGAACAATTCTTATCTCCATTAGGTCACAAAGTCAAAGAAACACATGAGCATATGTAGCCACTTACAAAGAGGGAAGAGAGGCAAGTGGGAATACACCAACACCAAAAAGCTAAAACTGAAAGACAAAACAACTACACCTAGACCACACCGAATTTTTATTTACAAAAGATAGGGAAAATATCACATGCATTCAAGAGTGTATCTAACTGCTCATAAAAAGCCATTGATTGGATGGGAAAAAAAGGATTTACTAAAGAATGGGAATGCATATACTTGAAGCACCCATAGAGAGAAATTTGACATGTAAACCAAATGGAAACTCACTAAAATGAATAAATCAAGATGCATAATTTCACAATAAAAAGCCATTTTTGTCATACACTTCTTGAAGAAAAATGAGTGTATTATGTCTTACGGGATAAAAATCAATATCTTATGTTGGAATTCTTTAGAATAATTGAGAGGGGGGTGAATCAATTATCCAGGGTCCAGATGTACAAATAAAACTTTTCAATGCTTAGTAGACCCATATTCATAAAACCTTATCATGCATGCATCCATTAGATCATACAATACTTAAAGTTTTTAGGTTACTATCTTAGGTCAAAATAACTTTGCAAAAATGTAAACATGAAACACCATAAGAACATTCACACAATTTGACACAAGGATTTTATGTGGAAACCTAATTCAGAAAAAACCACCAGTAACATGCTACTAATTCTCACTCTTTTGAAGTGATGTCCTGTGAAAGGCCAACCCTAATAAAGGTTACAATACACACCATTAAATGTGGCCTGGTTAATAGATTTCAATCACTCTATTAGGAGTGAGCTTTGTTAGAGGACTTTAGACCATTCCATTAGAATGCCACCCAGTTAAAGGATTTACAAATGACTATTAGGTCAACCTTAATCCAAAAGATTTATGCTAGACTGATACAATGATTAGGAAGTAACAGTAAGGCTTGATCTTACAACAAATCACAACTCATATGCAAATTACAGATCTCTATTTTAGTCCTCCATTATGCTTGGCTTTCACACTTTAGCTCTAATAGCTTGTTCACCCTTCAAGCACTCATACTCTTCAGCCTTCTTGCTTTGTATGTCAATTGCAGTCTCTTCTATTCAACCACTGAATGAAGCAATACCCTAGAATCCTTGTCTTCCTTAGGTTCTCGCACATGATAACCTTTGTTTCTGACCAACTATCTTTATAAATAGAGAGTTTATGTCTTTTGTCGCTTGACCATAATCATCTATTTTAGGGTTAGGTAGGATTAGGTAGGATTAAATGAATCTACCCACTTTTCCATTTGGTTCCTCTAGAAACTTCCTCTTCAATCTTCCTTGAATTCACCTCAAAACAATTTATCTTAAATTTTGTACCACCATATCATCATGGTCATCTTCCAAACACTTCACATAATTCAAGAAATCAAATTAGTTAGCTCAGATTTATCAAATCTTTGATTTAACATTGTTTGCTATCACTCGACATCTATATTGTTTTATCACTTGGGCAACACTAGTTCACTTGGAAAATACTAAAGTTTACTGATGCTCGACACCAAATAAAATTTACTCAGCATATACTAACATTCACTCAACTTGCACTATTTTTCATCTTTTCTCAACACCTCTTAATTTTCACTTGACTTCTATTGATTTCTGCTTAGTTTACACTAACTGCTCAGTAAGACTTAGCAGACACTTTTGTTACTTGATCTTTTTCCAATCTTAACTTGAGTAATATTTCATTCTAGACTTTAAGTAGATAAAAAATACACTATAGTATCAATGTCTTACTTGGTCTTAATGCTTCTTTTACATACCAAATAACTCAACCTTTCTCTAGGTACTCTTGTTATCTCCTCTTTTCAAATCCTCTTCATCAATTAGCTAAATGATAGCTTTTAGACCAAAAAGAAACTGTCTCACCAATAGGTAGTAGGTTTAACATCATTGAAAAAATAATGATTGTTCCATTATAGGTTATTTGTTGGAATATTCAAATAGGAAGAGTACTTATGAGAGGGGGGGGGGGGGGGTGTGAATTAGAAGTAACACACTTTTAACCTTTTCAAAACCTTTAAAACAAATAACTAAAAGTAAACTACATGCATGTAAAAATATTAAATGAACATACAATAAACACATGCATTAACATACATTACACCAGATTTGGTAACCCAGAAACCCTCCAGGAATAAGAAGGTAAAATTGGGGTGGGGATAATACCCACAAAATCACTACAGCAATTGTTTGACCACTTCTGATGGTCTGCCTTGTGAAAGGCCTACCCTGTTAAAGGCTTTACACTGTGTCAATAGTGACTTGGTTAAAGGATTTACAAACACTTTACATGAAGTGTCACCTTGCTAAAGGATTTAGTCACTTTTCAAAGGATCTATAAAATAGCTGTTAAGCTAACCTATCATCATAGGGTTTTTACTATCTAATACAATGGCAAGAGAGTATAAGAAACCTTTTGACCTGATTGCTTACAATCTTCAATTGTTGATTTCAGGCACTTGATCTTCTCATTTTGATGTGATCCTTGCTTGATCTAATATTTGTTCATATCCCTTGCTTTGTCCTAATCACCTAGATGTGCAATTGTTGCTCAATTCACTAAGTCTGTGATGCCCCTGCTGTTTTCTCTATTTAGCAATTTTCTATTTGCTTAGCAACTTCCTTAACTTCTCTTTAGAAGCTTAAAATCATGGGGTCTAAGTCTTCTTATAAAGACTTTGTAGACTTGGGGTTAGGTATGGATCTACGATCCATATTGAATCTTTGAATTCCTGCTCATTCCTTGCATTTTTCATTGATTGCATGCCTTCTCCATTTTTTTGGTTGGTTACATGCTAATTACATAGGAAATATACAAGATTCATTCTTATCCTTATTTTTCTTTGAAATCTTTCTATGTCAGCTCCAAAAATGGTTTACATTTGAGTTTGTGAGGGCACAAACTCATATGCTAATTCTCTATTACTCGACACATATTGGACTACTGGTGCTTACACATATACTATCCTGCTTTGCTCGACACCTATTATATTTTGTCTTTCTCGACACATGTATGACTCTAGCTCACTTGGCATATTTAGTGTTCTAACTTGCTCGACATCAACTGTGACTTGACACCTATTGGAATTCTGACTCAGCACGTACTGTGGCTGGGCATATACAGTGTACTCAACTTCAATGTAGAAAGTGTTTAAGTGTGTTGACACTCAAATGTCAAAACCATTCTAAGACCAACAATCTCCCCCTTTGACATGAGTGTCAAAAACACTTAGATAAACATTACTAATATGTCCTTATGAGTACCCTATCCAATCTATTCTACATATGTAAAAAAATTTAAAATTTGTTCAAAAAATACCTTATAACTCCCTTGCACTGATTGTGCCATTTCATTTGTGTAACCCAAAATTTTGTGCTAAATGTGCCTGATACTCTTTGTCTTTACCTTGTTCTTGTGTATTGAGTTGTTTTGTCTACTCTGTCTGTACTGGCTGATTTTGTTCATATCTCCCCCAAAACATTATATCTCCCTCATACTATTTACACATTATGATTTATCTCCCCCAATCTCCTTTTTTATTTCTCCCCTTTTTTTTGACACTTATGTCAAAGGGTTCTAAGGAGTAATACCATATTTAGCCAAAAATGAGTTGTTTACCTCCATTATCATTCTCAGGGCTGCATACCAATTTTTCAAAGCAATATCTAATGACTTATGCTAGATGGCAGTCTCTATAGCAAGATGTACAAGTCCATCTAATATAGAAAGATTAGGATCTTTCTTTAAGATAGTTTCAGCATAGACTTGCTCTTTGTGGAGGACCTCCAAATGTGGGGTTATGGAGGATTGAATCTGCATCAATTTGGCCTTTATATTGGCCTCTTCACTTGTAAGTACAAATAACTCTCTTTGAATGTGAAGCGATTGGAAAAAATGCTTCTCACTTTGAGCTAGATCTCTTGGTAATTGCATGCTAGAAATTTTTAGATTTCTCTCCAAGCTCATTATTCTCTGGCCCGTCTCTTGTGTGAAGTTAGAAAATCACAAATCTTTTTGCACAATGAGAAAATGTTCTCAAGTACAAATTTTCAACCTTTTCAATTTTCTTGGCCAATTCTACCTGTTCAAGTGCTATACCACTAGATATTTTCTCATTTACCTTCCCTTGAAACTTCCTTTCAGACCATTCCATAAGTTTAACACTTGTATCCTAGTCTTCACTACTCACCTAGTCAACTATATTAGATAATTGTTCCATTATGGGCTTTGACTCATCTGGTGATTGTAAGCTGAAGGAATCCATAAAGATATCCTTAATCTCATGTAGTGCTTGCTTATGTTTATACTCTTTTCTGAGTATTTCTTGTCTTTGTCTCCTATTTAATGCTTTTTGCATTTCTTAATCTGCTCCATTGTGATAGTCTTTGAGTCATAAGAAGGAATGATTATTTCTTCATCTAACTCAGGGTCTCCATAGTGAAGTACCCTAGAAACCTTGGTTGACCTTGAGCCTGGTGTGGAGATTTGCAAAGGTATGGCTTCAATGCTCGACTCCTAAGGAGTCATTGTGGGAGTGCCTATTTTTGGTAGTTCTACCAATGTATGAATAGCAGCTTGCTCCTCTTCCTTTGATGTTTCCTCCTTCTCACCAGACTTCCCTTCTTCTACATTTGGCTTCTGAATGGTGTCACCTGTTGCTATTGCAATTGTTGGAGGTGGTGGAAGCATTAAAATTTTAGTGCTAGTAGTTGTATAAGTAAAAGGTGGTTCTTGTGGTTTCAACTTGTCTCTTTTTGGTTTTGCTACTACCTTCTATAGCTCATCTACACTCACCAATACAGGGTTTGTGCATAACTGTGCCTGTCGAGTGGAGTGGTGAAGGATGTTGGAGAGATCCTCTATAGTTAGGGGATTGATGTTTTGAGCTGAATTGTCAGGAACATCCTTGATAGTTATTGTATCTGCAGGTGTGATGGTTACATGAGGAGGGCTAGGAGGTGGCATTTGTGTGTCTTGCACACTCTGTTCCTCTTCTTCCTACTGTTCAACTGTTTCCATGTCTTCTCCTTCATGTGTTTCTTCCTCCTCACCTTTTTCCTTATCTTCTTCCTCTTTCTCCTCTTCTTCTCCTTTCTTTTCCTCTACCTTCTCCTCTTTTTGTTTCTCATCCACTTTCTTTTCCTCTATCTTCTCCTTGGCACTAGCCTCTGCCTTATTTTCTTCTTCATCCTTCTCATCAGTTATCTAGTAGATTGTCTTCCACAATTGTGTGGATTTATTTACTACATCCTCTATCTTATTTTGTAGGATGCTGAAGGCTTTGTATTTAGGTGTGAATTTGTCACCATGTTTCTTATTAGCCTTTGTTATTTGACCTCTTGTTAGGTTAGGCATCACTTGTGCTAAGGTAGATTCTCTCATCTCCTTTTCCATTTTTCAGACAGTAATGCCATTTATTTACAATTATTTCATATAGCTCTCTAGGCATGGTATTGTCTAGCTCTAGAGGTGTATTCTTAAATTTAGCCTTCATGGCATATACTGATTCCTCTATTTTATCTTGCTCTTCTCTACTTAGCTTGTTGAAATCAAGATTTTTCAAATCATTCAAATATGCATTCTTAATATTTTCACAAATCTTATCTATGGTAAATTTGGGAGGATGGCTTACCACTCTGAATTGGCTGATATCCTCTGATTCTGTTCTCTCCTCATCATCAGTTTATGGCTGTGCCACATATTTTCTTCTTTTCTTTGGCATTTCATCAGTCTGTTCAATGGCCTTTTTCTTCTCTTTTACTTGCTCCTTGACCTTTTGAGTAGATGCCCTTGTGCTAGCTCTTGTTGCTGGTGTTGGCTTGGCTTGTGTAGGCTTGGTCACCTTCTTGGATTTGGGCTGAGCTGAAGACTGAGTTTTAATCTTTTCCTTCTTTGACCCAACTTCTTCCTCCTCTGCACCTTCCTCCTTGTCTTCTCCTGAGCCTTGGGTCAACTCCATTGGGCCTTGCCCTTGTTCTTGTTCTTCTTCACTCTCTCCTTCTTCTTCTTCAACACCTGCTTCTCCTTCAATATTTGCACCACAGTTCTTCTTTATCTTCCTCACTAACTTGTCTTTCTTTTTTATTACAGAGGCTATCTTCAATTCCATTTCATTTTTGGATTTAACATCATATGTGCCAAAATGAGGAGTTTCCTTTTCTAGCTCTTCTCCAAGCAATGTTATGATTGTTGTTGAGGCTTCATCTACATCAAGTTCATAACCCAATGGCCTTAGCCATCTTACTCTTGGAATTGCTGCCTAGATATAGGTATAGTCAATGTCAACCATAAAGCATATTTCATTGATATGTTTTTCCACTAGGGAAATTGGTATTCTTACTCTTTGTTTCATGGATTTCTTGAAATCCTTAAAATAGCTTGTCATTTAGGCCTCAAAATTATCACCCATCTGATCAATGAACTCATTGATTTGTGTGATTGCAGTTTTGTTTGGATTCCAATTCACCTTTTTGATAGAAGGGAAATCTTCCATGACATAAAAGAATATGCACATAAGAACTGAACCAAACTTGCGTTGAGCACCTTTTGATCTTCTTATTGCTCCTAGTTTTCATTTACTTGCTACAACTTTAGTTCTGATAGATCATATGTGTGATCTCTCTTCACAAGCTTATAGGCTACATCCACAACAATACATGGTACATTGTTTAACTTGCTAGATTAGTAGAACTTGTGAGAAATGATTCTCACAACAAAGTCTAGAAGGGGATTTGTGATCATGTTAATTGACATGCCTCTTTTATTCCATTTATCCCCTGTGTTCTTTTCAATTACCTCCTTTGAGTCACTTTGTAGGGTTTTAGGCCAATCTAGGGATGGGAAACTCGTAACCCTATGTACTATTCTCTTGGTAATCTTAATTGGTTTTGTTTCCAACCACAAATATCCATTGTGAATTTTATTGAGGACAATCCGTATCCATTCTATTTTGAAACTTGTAGGGTAAACTAGGGCATTTGTTAAACCCTGCTTCTCGACTATCTAAAATTTTTCCTTCAGAATTTTGTTTTCACACAATTTTTCATAGGCTTGAAATATTTTGAGATCACCTACTACTCCTATTTTGTAGTTATAACACATTCTCACATCTTGCACCATAACAACCTTGGGTGGGATAATGGACAATGCGCCAGCACGGTCGTTTCTATAGGTGACTTTGGGGATTGGCCTAAACTCGACTTGTTTTACTTCATTACTAACTAAATCCACCTCATGACTTTCCTTTCCTTTGGGGTAGCTTGAACTAGAAGCCATTGTACCGAACTAGGGTTTTAATGTATTAAAAGAAACTTTAACACTACGTAGCTCGACACTTGATAAATACCTTAGATCAACGAAATATATGTTGAATCACTATTGAAATTGATGCAAATGGCTTCAAAGTTGCTGAATGATCACTTTTGCACTCTTTTTGTCTTTTCTCTATGTTCAAATGGCATCAAAATGAACAAAATTTTGACCTTATACCTTTTTAAACCTAGCATTAAATGCTTAGTATGAACAACTGTACACTCGACACTTGAAGGTTTCAACATGACTTGGTTTCCATTAGATTTTGCTCACTCAGCTTCAACTATCAACTTGGTTGCTATTAGTAACTTGGCATCCATTGGTGCTTTACTCGACATCTAAGGATAGTTTGCAGTATTTGCAAAAAAAATCTTCAAATTTTGTCTTGGCATCCTTGCTCATGCTGATTTCTTCTTTGCAACAGTTCTTTGTCTTGGGACTGATGTATGATATAACTTTGTATATCAATCCCATACACCTATTCTTGCTTAGTTGGATGAGATGTGATCACTTGACCTCTTGAGTGAAGTGATCCCTCCATTTGATGTGCTACACTCATCTTTCTTCTTCCAAGTCTTGTTCATTTTCTCTCTAATTTGTTCAACATCAACCTTCTTTTTTCCTTTGTTGACTTCTGTCTTGGGTGCTTTTTTGACTTTGTTAGGCAATTCCTACTGATATAGCCAGTCTTCAAGCGACTCAAACATGTGGTTTGACTTAACCATCTACTATAATTCCCTCTAAAATGTGTCCTTATGTACTTTTCAGGAATGTGTCCATACTCCTGACAATAATGATAGCTATAACTAGTGTTGTAATCCCAATTGTAGTGGTGTGCATGGTTGTTTTTCCTTGCAGGTTGATTAGGTGTCCACATAGGCTTTGATCTACATTCAAATGCTCTATGTCCATACTTTTTGCAGTTGTAGCAGTAACCCTTAAATTTTGGTGTTCTCATGGTCTTGGTTCTGCATTCATGTGCTTCATATCCTTATTTTTAGCACTTGTGACAAAAGTTCGTACATTTAGGCTTATCATGCTGATGACCATTCTTGCTCCTACATACATTAGAAGTATGTCCCTTTTTACCATAGAAATGACAAGTAGGTTTAGTGTTCTTACCTTTGTTACTCCTTTCTTTTGCATTCTTGGATGATTCTCCTTGTTTAGTGTTAGTGTGACCAAGTCCTGAAGTATCATTACTAGCCCTTGGTGATTTTAGTAATTGCTCAAAGTACTTGATAACCTCATTGGGTTTGTTGAAGCTTTCTGCTATCTCCTTTTCTCTTTTCAGGTCATTTTGCAATTGTTCATTTTGCATTCTCAAGGTGGAGATCTCAATGTCCTTTATGTTTAGCTCATGATGAGCATTCATCATCTGACTTAAGGTGTCAAGCTGCATGTTTGAGATTCTTTCAAACTCAATTGTCTTCTCCTCTAGTCTATTGGTAAGATTTCTCTTGTCATCTTCTATCATGGCCTTGTCTTCAATGGTTCTCTTCTTTTGTTTAGTCACTTCATAAAGCATTATGGCTTGTGACTCTTGTTCAAGCTTGAGTATTCTAATTTCTTTAGCTTGTGCTCTATTTTTTTCCATCACTTTAGCTGTTGCTGCATCAAATTCCTTGGAATCTCCATTGGAAAACACTTGTGTGGTATCAATCTCCTTGTAGAGTATGTCATTTTAAGCTATCGCTATATCCTTCCTTCTTCTCAAGGACTTTCTTAATTCTTCTCTAGCTTCCTCCAATTTGTGTAAAGCGAGATGCACATCAATCACCTGATTGTCTATGATCTTCTCAAGTTTGAAGACTTCCATCTTCAGATCTTTTCTCTAAGTTGTTAGACTTCTCCTTGTGAGAACTAGGCTCTGATACCAATTGTTGGAATATTCAAATGGGAAGAGTACTTCTGAGAGGCGGGGGGGGTGAATCAGAAGTAACACACTTTTAACCTTTTCAAAACCTTTAAAAAAAATAACTAAAAGTAAACTGCATGCATGTAAACATATTAAGTGAACATAAAATAAACACATGCATCAACATACATTACACTAGATTTGGTAACCTAGAAACCCTCCAGGAATAATAAGGTAAAATTGGGGTGGGAATGATACCCACAAAATCAATGCGACAATAATTGTTTGACCACTTTTGATGGTCTGCCCTATGAAAGGCCTGCCCTGTTAAAGGCTTTACACTGTGTCAATAGTGAGCTAGTTAAAGGATTTAAAAACACTTTACATGAAGTGTCACCTTGTTAAAGGATTTAGTCACCTTTTCAAAGGATCTACAAAATAGCTGTTAAGCTAACCTATCATCATAGGGTTTTCACTATCTAATACAATGACAAGAGAGTATTAGAAACCTTTTGACCTAATTACTTACAATATTTGATTATTGATTTCAGACACTTGATCTTCTAATTTTGATGTGATTCTTACTTGATTTGATATCTGTTCGTATCCCTTGCTTTGTCCTAATCAACGGGATGTGCAATTGCTGCTCAATTCACTAAGTCTATGATGCCCCTGCTGTTTGCTCTGTTTAGCAATTTGCTATTTGCTTAGGAACTTCCTTAACTTCTCTTTAGCAACTTAAAATTATGGGGTCTAAGTCTTCTTATAAAGACTTTGTAGAAAGTGTTTAAGTGTGTTGACACTCAAATGTCAAAACCATTCTAAGACCAACATTATTCACTTTAAAACAATCTCATATCAACAATCTCCCTTTTTGGCATTGATGTCAATCCAATACTAACAATAATACCAAAAAGAAAATAATATCTTTGAAATTTCTCCCTTTATCAGTATATTTTCTTCCTCTAAATAGGGTAATGTAAACTTTATCAATATCCTTCAATGCATCTCTCTTATATCTCCCTCTCTAGAGTATCTCTCCCTCTTTTTGATATTCAGGTACTTATCTCCCTTTTTCTTATATTCAAGTGTTTATCTCCCTCTTTGAAAACAATGCCAAAGACTTGTCATCTCTGTATGCATATATAATCAATTTAGCTTTTCCCTCTATCACCTTGCATGTGATTGTAAGTCTTCTAGTTCAGCTCCTTCGTTACTTTAGGTAGCTCCTAAAGTAAGATCCACTACATCAAGTTGTAAGATACAACATTCAGCTCACTTGATGCAGGGCACTACTCATGCTTCTTAAGTAGCTTTGGATAGGGTATTACCCCTAATTTACCTCCAAGAAATTCTTGTTCAACCTTAGGTAAAGCTTTTGTGAATATATCAGCTATCTATTTTTTTGTATTCACATATTCCATCATCACTTGTTTGTCTTGAATCAACTCTCTCAAGTAATGACACTTGATCGCACTGTGCTTAGTCTTTTTGTGCATCACAGGGTTCTTTGATATGTTTATAGCACTTGTATTATCACAATAAAGTACCACGGGTTTAGTGATTTCCTCCTTCATACCTTTGAGTAGTTGTTTGATCCGTACCACATTTGTACAATTTACTATAGCAGCCACATATTCAACTTCAGTAGTAGATTGACATATACAATTCTGTTTCTTGCTAGTCCAAGTGACCAATCTCTTTCCTAAGAAAAAATGCTCCATTGCTTGTGCTTTTTCTGTCATCAATGTTTCTATCCCAATTAGCATTTTTGTAGGCTCTTAACTCAAATTTATCATTTTTCTTGTAGTATAGACCATAGTCTTTTGTTCCTTTCAGATATCTCATAATTCTCTTAACAGTCATCAAATGATTCTCCTTAGGATTTTCAAAAAATCTTGCAACAATCCCAAAAACTAATGCAATATTAGGTTTGTTATGTACTACATATTGCAACTTACCAGTCATAGACCTATACAATGTTTGATTTGCATTAGCATAATCATCATTCTTTGACAGTTTGTGTCTTATCACCATAGGTGTGCTAACTGGTTTTGAATCTTCTAAACAAAAAATTTTCAATATTTCCTTCACATACTTAGACTGAGTGATGTATATACCATATTTCATTTGATATACTTGCAAACCAACAAAGAACTTGATCTCTCTAAACATAGACATCTCAAATTCTTTCTTCATTTCATCAACAAATGTTTTGCAAATTGCATTTTGTCCTCCAAATATGATGAATAAGCATCTTCTGCTAGGAAAAAAAATTGAAGGAGAGAGAAAGTGACGAAAATTAGAGGAAAAATAAATTTTAAAAGAAGGGGAAAAAGAAAAAAAAGAGGAATTTCTATTTTCAAGATGCATAGGTGGCGTAAATAGAAAAATACATAAAAATGGTTGTCATTTTTTTTATTGAGGTATGTAGGTGAAATTCTAGAAGTTTGTGGACATTTCCTTAAATCATGCATTTAATATTTGTTGGGCCACATGGTGGTGCTTGTATTTGGGTGGAAATTAAATATTTGTTATAAGGTATTTGTAATTACCTTTAATCCCACATTGGTTGTGTTTGCAACATCTTGGGTGGTAAGTTCCTATTTAAGAAAGACATATGAGCATTTGTAATGAAGCTTCAAGGTTTGATTTGTTTTTTTGAAGGAAACTTCATTGTCATTCATTAGGGTCTTTCCCTAGCATTTTCTGCATGTTTGGTTTGGTACAACCATTCTGCTACCAAGGTTTTATCTTTGAATTCTGAGAGACATCCAAATCCACTCCCAAGATAGTGAAATTATTAGCTAGCTTGATCAAATTATTTAAAGTGTATTTGGTTTCTCCATAATAGTGTGTAGACTTTCGTTGTATCGTAGATTTTGAGGTTTTCACGAGGACTAGTTTTTTTGCACCTTCTACCATTTTTCACTTTTTTGCCTATAGTTTTTGGCATTTTAGAATAAGAACTCCAAATTATTTCAGTGATGTCTTGTCGATAAGACAAAAATGTGTAACCATTTAATATAAGTAATTTCTTATTTTTTTGATTTGTTAAAAATTGAAGAGACATTGTACAAATATCTTCTTTTATGAAATTGGATTTCTCCTCTTCTTATCACTTTGCATAGTCCTACTTCTCCCCTTCTCCCTTTCTTCACTTTTCTTAATTACACCACTTTATATATCTTCTTAATTCCTCTTCACTTATATTTTATCATAATAACACTTAATTAGCTTATTACAATAAAATTGTGTTTATTTTTAGACTTATTTACCATTTTAAAGGTGATTTAAGCATATTAAAGGTGCTTTAGGGCTAATTTAGGATATATAATGTATATATGATCCTAAAATAACCTAATTATCCTCTATGGTGCCTTACAATCCCTTCTTTTTACTAACCTCTCTTTTTTTGTGTCATTTCTTGTTTACTATCTTGATCTAAAATGACTTTGGGTTATTTTGTCCACGGGTTATTATGATAGGGTTATTGGGTCAAGGTTATTTTGGTAGAGTTATTATGTCCACATACCATATTTTATTACATTAGAATAGGACCAAACGAATTTCATAACTCAAAAGAAAATTTGAAAGAATTTCATTTTTTCTATTTTAGGTGTAACTTGCAAATACCATAACTCATAGTCAGATGACCTAATTGGCCCATTTCATTAATAATGTGAGGTGATCTAGAATATTGTATTTGCACAAGCTCTAGGCGGTTAAGATTTGACCCCTTTCAGATATTCCAAATTCTTCAAAATTAAGCAAGACAAAAAAGAAAAAGAAAATCAAAACTAGAGTTGTTCTTGCAATGAAAATTTATTTACAAATTGAAATATTGAAAGGGAACCCCTAGGGAAGAAATTAGAATATTCTAAGCTCTAACAACCAACTCACCAAAAATTTTAAGTTTCCATAAATAGAAAATTTGTACTGAGATAACCCTTATTTGGGTGATACAAAATTTCCTTGACACCCAAAACACTTTTGCATTACAAATGTATAGTTTTAATGTCTCAAGTTCAAAAGGTTCAAAGTTCAATGCGATTGAGCTACAAGGGAAGAAACATAAGTGAATCATTTTCAATTGAAAGGATCACTTTAAAATGAATATTTTAATTGTATTTTCCTTGAATGTTGGATTTAATCCTAGGTCAAAAAGAGAAAAATATTGAATATCATAGAAGATAAATGTTATAGTACAAGCCATTTTAGATGCCTCAAAGTTAGGAAGGTTATTGATTTTATTTTCCTTCCCAGTGATCTAAAAAATGGGCAAATATAGCATCAGTGGCAGCATGATTAATATAGAGAGGGAGAAACAATCAACATTTTGCTGACAATAATGGAAGTGCAAAAGAAGAATAAACAATTCTATTGGAACTAACATGTAATTACAATGTAACCAAAGGCAATGCCTATGCACAAATTGTAATTGGTACTAGTAGTGATAGAGAAAACTATTCAATATATCCAGATGTTGAGACTTTTTCTATTTGGAAGCTATTTATAGTCATAACTATTACAATATGTAAAAACCCAATCAAGTCATGAAGACATTTAGGCAACAAATAATCAAAAACTTGGAGAGTCGTTATTTCAATATGAGACATGTAAGAATGCTTTTTGTTATAGTAATAAGACATTTTCTTATTATCTCTAGTTTTCTTAAGCTAAACATTAAGCATATAATAATTAATTCCTTTTTTAATTATTATCATGCAACTTAGGTTATTTTCCCTTTTGGTTTTTACCTTTTAGGTTTTACCTTTCTCCTCTTATAAGGATGGTAATTATAAATCTATTCATTCTCTCTATTCACTTCTATTGTGATAATCTTTTGCATACATGTTTCTTGGGTTTAGAAGATTTGTATTACTCAAATCTAACATGGTATCAGAGTCAAATCTGCTGTCGAATCTGCTACAACTTGTTATTGATCTTGAAGATTTTTGGAGCTTTTGAGGCCTTCAATTTTTTAGAGGCATTTTGTATAGGATTTGGGGAGACCTTCATTTTGAGTCACTTTGAGCCCAAACAAACATCACTATTAAGCTTAGAGTGCCCAAAAACTCCCATTCCCATATAAAATGTGTTTAGTTTGGATGACATTGACTTTTGGGGCAATTTTTTTGGCCCAGGGTGTATGACCTAGGCACAAATTCTAGAGCACCAATTTTTTATTTTTTATTTTTTAGGAAAGGCTTGATATTTTGTTTATTTTTATTTGCAAGCCTTTTTTTACAAAAAGGCACATTCAATTAAAAAGACATGAATGGTCAACTCTTAATTGATGCTATCTGCAAGTACATGCATTAGCATGCCTCCAAACCCCACCTCGTCCTTTGTGACTATTGATGATGTCAATACCTTTGGTTGGTGATTCCATTGAATATGCCACTCTAGCCCATGCTCCTTTTGCTCTGGTTTGTGCTTCTGTTCCTGACTTGCACTTATGTTCCTAATGTGTGGCTCCATTTTATATGTAGGCCCTATACTTGCATGTCTTTTCAAAGGCATGTGCTTAGAAACCCATTTTGTTGCATCAAAAATCCTTTCAAATGATGTCAACCTCTTTTTTGACCATAGACCAATAGTTTCTAGACAATCTTCCTTTTTTTCGGTGTGTCTTTTCATGAATGGAGGTTTTGAGGGTTGATTTTGAGGGGGAGTGAAATATTTGGGGAGAAGTTTTTTTGCACCTCTATACAGGCATGCTCCACATCAACAAACCCTACATGTGAACCATGTGTCCTTTTTGGCCCACAACTTATTTTTTAGCCTCTACAGTGCTTGTTATGCCTTGGGCCCCATCAAAACTTCATTTTTTCTTCATGTTAGTTTCATGGACACACCCATGCATGGTTTTTTTGCCCCACATAAGTGATTCAAGTGCTCCATTAATGCACTTGATTAAAGTGCTCCATGCACCACTACCTAGCCCTCCAATGCTACATGGTGGGCTTAAGGTCTTTTACTGCCGACCTCAGCCACATGAGATTGTACCTTGTTGCAAACCCTATCCTGCATGTCTTCCAACTCCATCATGTGTCTCATTATAAATGTAATGCCCCTCTTAGGAAACCAAAAGAAGTAAACCTAATATGTTACAAAGTTTATTGAACTATTTTTTATTTAAAGTTTAAACAACATCAAAGTAACAATAATGCGAAAGCAATATATACATACACATCAAGAACACGTAATCAATTACAAATACAGTCTCAATTCCTTAAGGGTTCCTTTACGTTGAGTCACATTTAATAAAGTTCTATTAATAAGTTTAAGTCTCAATTACAATATCCATAATCATAAAATAAATAAACACATACATAGTCATATAAGCAAATGCATAAGTACAACTAATAATATGAAAGCACATCTAATGAATAACATCCATTGCACATGTCACAAGGTGTGTGAAAATAGATACAAGTACATCAATATACAATATAATATCTCATAGGATCTCAAAACACATGATACACAAATACAACAAATGAATAGAAATCTTCAAGATAAGAGGAAGAATGATAATGGTACCACTATATCAAAGAGCATTCAACATCTGTCAATCTGAGGGGGACCCAAATGGTAAGAATACACTACCTGCCAACCACGTGGTCACCTAATTAGGCTCCCACTCCCACCATGCAAGAGAGATAATCTACGATTTACACACATATAATCAAATCATAAAATAATCCTAGGCAAGAAATTCTAATAGCCAAAACTACCTCAAGGGTAACACAACTACTCAAGAAGAAAAGATAATCAAAATTGAAAGAACACTCATTCCAATACTAACATCTCATACCAAGTCAACATACAAATACCAAGACCAAAAATATACAACCGCCTTGAAATCAATGTCAAGTGTCACAAGCACAATCACTAACACATAACAACTGTCATTAATAAAAGTAAACTACTAATCACTAACTCTAGCATTTAAAAAAACAACTAATGAATAACGGATCATTCATTAATAAAAAGCCAAATGTCCATAATAAATTACATCCAATCAATGAGTAACAACTTACAATAAATGCACCATCAAAAGTAATATCTAACAAATACACCATTAGAGGCAAATATAAAAAAATCATGAAGGAGACTTAGGCTACATACTATGGAGTGTCATCACATGAGCCAACTCTAGGGTTACCCTGATAGTCTATGCGGAACTAGAATAACCTCTCGTGATGATGAGGAAACTAGTCACACCTCTCAAGGTATCATCTCCATCTCATCCTTAGTCTATACAAGCACTCAAGGCATGGACGAAGAAAAATTTCTAACTTATCTTTTTAATGTATCTCAAGGAAAAGAGCTAGGCAAGATATTTTAGTTACTATATTATCACTTGTTACACAAATTTCAATGAGTTACCCTAGAAGCTACTTTGGGCCCCAACCTCCATTGCAACCCAGTCCCATAGACATGCACCTAGACTACCTTCCCAAAAATTGCAAACCATAATAGTGTCCCATACCACAAAAAGTAATATTGATCGAATTTGGTTCTTTAATAGGTAACCTGAAAATAATATTGATTTTCAAAACCCAAGTTCTCATAAATGCTCAATAGCGTAAAACTCATAAAACATAAATCTCAATTCAAATCATAAAATTCATCATGACATACAGTCAAATAATCATAAAAGAAATCTCAAAATCGCCTCTAGTGCACATCCTAACTCGACCAACCAAAAAACCCACAAAAAAAAATCATGAAAATAAACATCAGAAGATTATAAATAGAATATTAGAAAACACATAGTTTTCAACCACATGATTTAATTTCACCAATTTCTCTTGTTTAGTTTGGGTTATAAGAATGTGTTCAGAAATAACGTTAAAAATATACACGTGAAAATAAATTGTTATGATTATATACTTATTTAAATAAATAAGTATTTAAATATCAAATCTTCTTGTGCATATAAAATATAATACAATATTATCATGTTATTAATTTAAATTATCTTAAATCATAAATGATTTAATCAACAACATAAATATACATACATACATACGTACATACATACATATATAATTATATTAAATATTAATATCAATTTCATTTTTAAAATATTAATTTGACTTCTATTTAAATTCAATATTAATATTTACTTTTCCTTTAATTCATAATGCAACTAGAGATATAATTATAATTATAATTAAATAATTTATAATTTCTCTCATAGAGTCAAATAGTTATTAACTAAATGCTTACAAAGTGAACTCTACCACAACTTCTCTTAAAATATAATAAAATTCTAAATATTTATTTACTAACCTCCCTCTTGCATTTATAAATATAAAATCATTTATATGCAACTAAGAGTTTAATTAGACTTAAATAATCACTAATACTAATATTTTCTTTATAACTAAATGAATAATATTTATTTAATTTAAGAAATTATTATTATTATTTTTAAATAAATAAATCTGAAAATTATATTATATAAAATAAGAATACACATGCAATTAGTATTTTCACATGTCTTTGATATCACAAATCATGCAACCATATTATACTTAATTTTCTATTTTTTGCATATTTGTTTTCATTTGCATGTAACCATACTATACTTAGCTTTCTATTTTTAGCATATTTGTTTTCAAATTTATTTTCACATGCATATAACCATACTATACTTAATTTCTATTTTTAGTGTATTTGTTTTCACATGCATGTAACCATACTATACTTAGATTTTCTATTTTTAGCATATTTGTTTTCACATACATGCATAAGTTTAGTAACAACATGCTTTCCTCTCAATTAATCTTTTTTTTCAAATAAATTTTGCAATTAAATTATTTTAGATGTAAGAAGAATATTTATCTATATTTAGAAAATTCATGATAATCACATAGTTCGAATAACAAATTTAAAGTTGAAACCCTAATTGTTCAATTTATTATTTTTCTTCCAATTTTCAATAATCAAATTTTCATTATATTAGAAAGGGGTTTATAAGAATACAGTCACAATAATTTTCTACAGTTTTTCAATAATTTTTCTTACTCAAGTTTTCTTGATTAAAAAGTTTTCCTTTTTCAAAATCTACAACATAATTCTTTATTCAACAATCAATAAAATAAATTAATAAGCAATATGTAAACACTCAGGAAAACACGAAGTAGACAGATCTTTCAATAAAATTCTACAATGGGTTTTCAAACCCTACCGCAAAACTACAACTAAAATTTGAGACAATTTGTGAATGCATGCAAATCCAAACCCTCTGAAACTTTTAACAATTCTTTTGACCTAATTCTGAATTTTTGCTTTGAAAACCTCAAAATCACAGCTAAAATCTGAGACAATCTGTGAATGCATGCAAATCTGAACCCTTCTAAACTCTCACCAATTCTTTTGATCCAATTCCAAATTTTGCTTCTCAAAGCTTGTGTAATTACAAAATGAGCTATAGAGCTCTGATAAAGAGTTCTCCCCTAAATTGAGGCTCTGACTGTGCAATCACGAGAGGGAACTCATTGATCAATTAATGTTTATTACTTTACTACCTTTTACCTTTTTATGCACAACTCTTTTAGATATTTAATTACAAAATATCTTAATTTAAATAATTAGCTTTCTCTCTTTAATTAATTTTTGAAGCGTTTTTAATAATATATTTATTAATTTAGTTAATAACATTATTTAGAGTTTATTATTAAAATAAAACTCTTAAATAATAATTATTAAATTAAATAAATATAACTACACCACAATTAGAACCATAACTTTATCTTTAAATTTTATTCTTTTATATTTTATTTTTCTTCAGTTTATTAATTAGTACAAGCACTAATTAAAGTATAGTTTATTATTTAAATTAATAATAATAATCAAAGTTCATTGTTTAAATGCAACTCTAATTTAATTATTATTAAATAAATAATTATAATAAAAAAATATTAAATCTTTAATATTTTAATATTTTAATTCTCTTTTTGTCCAACTTCTTAAATTAGACTTTTAAATTATTATTTTTAAACTGAAGTACATATTTAATTAATTAATAATAGAATATCATCATATTCTAATTTTTCTTTAATCAATTTTTTAAATTAAGACTTCTAAATTAAGGCACATATTGTAATGGGCACCCCTGAATGTCCCAAAAACTAAACCAAATTGCTGAAAGGAATTATGTCAAATAGTTTGCATTCAACCTATTTCTCCGTTTAATGTTTTAAATCCCTTATAACTCCAGAAATCAAATGTTTATTTGTTTGTTGTGTTTTGTGCATGGAATTGGTATCATACAACATAAACAAGAAAGAAACTACTGTAATATGCAAAGTGGAAATGAACTGCTGCCAATAAAATGTTATTTTCAGAATTCATAAAACCAAATACATGGCAGATTTATCAACTCACTAATTACTTCAGCATTATTGACATAATACTCCAGCCCATGCTTTCGAACTTGCTGCTACAGTACTTTTTCCTTCAATCAGTCCACTACCTTGGTAATATCATTCCCTCAAAGCGGCATAAGTGTCGGACAAGTAGTGAAGAAGATATGAGCAAAATACCAAATATGCTTGTAGCCGAAAATGCAACTGAATTGCCTGATAATGAAGCCGATAACAAAGAATTCCAAAGGCCAAACCCCAAGGGAATGATGTCTAGAATGTTACAAGAGGGGATAAACGTCCTCAAATGCCAAGAACGGAGCTGCAACTCACACACCAATTTCTTCTCATATTCAACTTGGCTAATGAAGCCACAAATGCTTCCTTTTATTCTATTTCCAAGGGTCCGCTCAACTCATATGGGCAATGTGGGATAAAAGATGTGTAGTATATAAAACATATATTAAAATACCCCTTATGTCTCCCTTGGGTACACATCCCCATAGAATAAATATTAAAGTAACACTTTAATATTTTACAATTAAATTAGACGTTACTTTAATAAAACTTCAGGCATTAAAATGTATTAGCAATCAGACTCCGAATAATGCGAGTGATAGCTCATCGGAAAGCTCTCACTGAAGAGTATCAAATCCAATCACCAAAATTGACCTGCATTGTGTCCTGTCGACTTATTGAAAATAGTAAGTATGCCTGAAACTGAGTAAATCAACTTCATTTTGGCTCAAACTGGAAATGACTAGGCCAAAACACTCCAGGATCCCATTAAACCCTTTGTTAGCCCTCAGGACCATGTAGAACAAGGCTAACGCACACACACTTGGTCAACTGCTAAAATGGGGACAAAACACATATTTAATTAATTTTTTAATCAATTAAATATTCTCATATTTTAATATTTTCTTTTTTATCAAATAATATTTAATAATTCTCAATATTATATGATTAATTGAAATATTATAATTAAATCATTTACCAAATAAATCACATAGCGAAATCCACATAAAAGCAACATTACCAAAACATACCAAAGCTCAAAATCAAACAACACAAACAAAGATAAACTCACAGGTTTTAAAAAGGGTGAAAAGTTAGATACATGTCCTCCTTCTCAGGACAATTAATTAGGTGATGGTTGAGATTGGACTTGAACATTATCTCCCCATTCTTACCATTGAATTATTGTGATAGGGTCCGCTCATCTTGTCAATTTAGGAAAGTTGATGCTCGGTACCTACATTCTACATAAAAGATGAGCATGTACATGTATATAAATATAATAAACTAAACCAACAATGGCAGGGAGTGGTAGATCGTGTAGATACTGACTAGTAGGAAAGGTTGAGTTATGATTATGTATTGAAGTGTAATAATCAGTTAAGATAGTGATAACATAATGTATTGATGATCTATTTGGGCTTACAAAATGATTGACTACACGTAGAAAGTTCAGATGAAAAAGCTTGGACAAAGTTCATTTGCTAAGCTTGAGCAAGTTGATAGAAGGTGCTAAGTAAAGTTAGTGCAAGGCAAGCAAAAAGTCAATTAGAGTTGAGTGAAAGTGTTTTCCAGTGGATGTCAAGCAAACTAATAGGTGCCAAGAAAGTTAGTAGATGTTGAGTGATTTTTAGTATGTGTTGAACACCAGTAAAATCCAGTTGATGCCAAGTAACACAGTATGTGCCGAACATTAGTAAATTGATAATGCTAAGCTGTTGCATTATGAATAAGATTGAAGATTCACCTAATAAAAACTAACAAGTTTGTTTTCTTGGAACTTGTGAATTAGGAGGAAGATAAGATTGATGAGCTGGAGGCATAGAATCTTATGTAAACTATTTTGGAGGTGAATTCAAATGGATTCTAGGAAAAGTTTCTAGAGAAGACAATATATGGGGTAAATACATTGTATCCTACCTAATCCATCAAAAATCCTAATTTTTGAGATGGATAATGAACGGGAAAAAGAATTCTAATTCCCTATATCTAGGGATGCCTAGTCATGAAGCAAGGTTGGTTAGAAGTCAGAGAGTTTTTGGATGTGAAAATCTGACAAGGTGAAGGAAGAAGGGTTTGCTTCATCAAGTGACCTAAAGTGAAGAAGTCTACAATGGTGAGCTAAGCAAGAAGTCTTACTGAAGATGAATGCTTGAAGGGTGAAAAAGCTATTAGAATTGCAAAGATTGAAAGCCAAGTAGAGATGAGGGCTGAATAGTGATCAGTGATCTGCAAGTAAATTTGTAAGCTGTATTATATCAAACTCTACTATTACTCTCTAACAATTGTATTAGATTAGGGTAAAATCCTTTGGAGAAAGGTTGACTTAACATTCATTGGAAAATCTTTTAACAGGGTGGCATTCCAAGTGAATGACCTAAAGTCCTCTAACAAGGCTCACTTTTAACAGGGTGATTGAAATCCCTTAATTGGGTCACATTTAACAGTGTGTGTTGTAACGTTTAATAGGGTTGGCCTTTTAACAATGCATCACTTCAGAAGAGTGAGAAAGGAGTAGCATGTTACTGGTGGTTTTTTCCAAATTGGGTTTCCACGTTAAATAATTGTGTCATGTGTATTGATGGATGTGTTGTGTTTTATGCTTTACATTTCTACATGTTAGTTCAACAATAACATATCAGTTTTGGTTTACACACAATGAATGCATGCATAGTTAAGAAATTTTTATGGGTTCACTGAATTATACAAGTTTTATTTGGACATCTAGACCTTGAATAATTGATTTACCCCCTCCCCCTCTCAGTTATTTTAAAATAATTCCAACAATTGGTATCAGAACACAGTTGCTTAAGAGGATTAGTTTCAAGGTACTAAAAGCACAAAGATGAAGATGTCAAAGAGAGAGGTACCCAAGTAGAACAAAGATAACTTTCTTGCATGGAAAAGTTTGATGAAGCTACACCTTAGAGGACTTGGAGATTATGCAAAAACTTGCATTAGTGCAAAACATGTTGATCTAGTAGGAGCCCTAACTACTGAAGATTTGAATAAAAAGAAAGAGCACAATCAGGTGATGTTGGAAATTGCCTCTGCTTTGAGCTATGCTGAGTTTGATGATATCAAAGACCTCAAAAGTGTGAAGTAGATGTGGGATTCCCTAAACACCATCTATCGAGGAGACAAAAAAATTCAAAGAGCCAAGTCAGAGAGCCTTAGAGGTAAGTTTGATGACATGAGAATGGAGGAAGGAGAAAACATTACTCAATATATTGCTAGAATAAAAGAGGTTGTTAGTGGTATAAAAGGTACAACTGGTAAAATCGATGATGAAACTGTGATAAGTAAAGTCTTGAGAACATTGTTGCCTGTATATGTCATTAGAGTATTTGCAATTCAAGAGTTAAGATGTATACCATGAAATGATCTAACCCTTGAAGGTATAGTAGGTAGACTCACTGCATTTGACAACTATAGACTAGAGAGTATTGAATTAACTTTCAAAGTAAAATTGTTACTAAAGGATTCCAAGGAGGTAAACCCAAAGAAGAAGTAAAGAAAGATAAAGTATGCATCCAGTGACAATAGTACAGAAGAGGAAGACATTGGATAATTGGAAGCATTGCTAGCTAGAAGATTCCACAAAGGAAAAGGTAAAATCAAAGGTAAGTTGTTTATTATTTGTTTTAATTGCAATGAAGTTGGTCATATTGCAGAAAGATGTACATAGAAGAACTCCATAGAAGGGAACAAGTGCAAAAACAAAAGAGAAGATGATGGAAGAGACTACAGAGATAAAGACAAGAAGTCATGCTACATTGTTGATAAAAATAACTCTGATGAAAATGATGATGAAGTGGTATATGTTGCAATGAAGGATGAATCAGATGAAGATGAGGCTACTGCACTTATGACTTGTGTGAACAAAAATGACAAATGGATCATTGACAATGGATGCTTACATCACATGAATGGAGACAAAAATAAGTTCATTGCCTTAACTTGTTATGATGGAAATACTGTAAGATATGGTAATGATGCACCATGTTCAATAAAAGGAAAAAGGGTCTATTAAGCTTATAGACAAGATCTCATGTGACAATGCCTATTGAGTTGAAGGATTGAATTATAACTTGTTAAGTGTGTCACAATTAAACAATCTAGGGTGCAAGGTTGAGTTTGAAAAAAAATCAACCAAGATATATGATACAAATGGAAACTTGATTGGAAAAGGTGATCAAACTAGGAGTAATATGATCTATTTGGATATAGAAGATGCTACTTGTTTTATTACAAAATTTGATGACGTATGGATTTGGCACAAGAGATTATGTCATGTTAACTTTGATAATCTGATTAGTATAACATGAAAAGAGTTAGAGGTTTGCCTAAATTGAAGAAACCAAAAAACATAATGTGCAAACAATGTCAAATAGGCAAGATGAAAAAGTCAAGCTTTAAAAGTAAAACTGACACCTCTAAGGAAATACTTGATATTGTTCATACTGATTTGTTTGGACCTATTGAAGTGCAAAGCTACAAATGAGATAGGTATATAATGCTTCTTGTTGATGATTACTCTAGAATGATGATTGCCCTATTTTTAAAATAGAAATTAGATGCTTTTCAAATGTTTAAATGGTACTTGGCAAGAGTTGAGAAAGAAACAGGTAAGAGCTTGAAGTAGGTGAATTCACTTCACATGAATTTGAAGTGTTCTGCAATGACAAAGGAATCAAGAGAGACATCGACACCAAGGACTCCCTCACAAAATGGAATTGCTAAAAGAAGAAACAAATCTATCATGGAATGTGCCAGAACACCAATGATGGAGAAAAATGTTGCTTTGAAATATTGGAGAGAAGTCATAAGTATTGCAGTATACACTTTGAACCGTGTACAAGTAAAAAAAGGTACTCACTCAAAACCTTTTGAACTATGGTATGGTCATCCACCTAATGTGAAATATTTTAAGGTATTTGGAAGCAAATGCTATATTTTTAAAGATGCTAGAAGTGGAAAGTTTGATGCAAAGAGTGAAGAAGGTATATTCCTTGGTTACTCCACAAGAAGTAAAACTTACAAGTGTTTAATTACTAACACTAAAAAAATTGTGGAAAGTGCAAATGTGAATTTTAATGAGTTTACAGAAGCACATGAAGTTGAACCTACAAAAGAACCAAAAGATTACAAGAGATTTGCATACTACTATGAAGGAATGCCTACTGAAGAAGATGTCACAAATCATGTAGTAAATCAACAACAAGTTTCAAAAACTGTCAAGTCACATCCTATGAATGTTGAGTTATATTTAGATGCCAAGTTGCAAAACAAGGAGAATGCACAATCTGACTCTGAGATTAGCACACATGAAAGAGATGTCAAAATACCTGACAAAGATGCACATAGTGATACTAAAATTGAGAGATAGAATGTAGCCACAAGAACTCAGCCAAGACTGTCCAAATATGTCAAAAGACACCATCCTGCAAATCAAATCATTGGAGACAAGGATGCAAGGCCAATGACAAGAAATAGATTAAGAGATGAATCATGCTTGCTAAGCATGAAGGAACCTAAGATAGTGAGAGATGCATTGGAAGATGATGATTGGTACAAGGCTATGGAAGATGAAATTTAGTAGATAGAAAAGAATAAGACTTAGAGCTTAGTTCCTAGATTAGAAGACAAGAATGTGATTGACACAAAATGGGTGTTCAGGAACAAGCTAGATGAGAGTGGTGAAGTAACAAGAAATAAAGCAAGACTAGTTTGCAAAGGGTATTCGAAAAAAGAAGGAATTGACTATGGCAAAACATTTGCCCCTATTGCAAGAATGGAAAGAGTAAGAATTCTGCTTGCTTATGTTGCTTATAAAGGTTTCAAAGTTTACCAGATGGATGTCAATTCTGCATTTCTAAATGGAATATTAGAAGAAGAGGTCTACATAGAACAACCAGAAGGATTTGTGGATAAAAACAATAAAAATATGGTATGCAAACTGTACAAAGCTCTATATGGATTGAAAAAAGCACCAAGAGAATGGTATGAGAGACTTCATAGTTATCTTGTTAAGATTGGATTTGAAAGGACATATGATAACAACAATTTGTACATGAAGATAGATAAAGAAAATGGTATACTATTGTCTAAGATATTTGTTGATGACATAATATTTGGAGGAAAAGATGCTTTGTGTAAAGATTTTGCAAATCAGATGAAGCAAGAGTTTGAAATGTCAATGTTTGGTGAGATCAAATTCTTTGTGGGATTACAAGTATATCAAATGAATTATGGTATATATATCACTCAGTCAAAATATATCAAGGAGATATTGAAGACTTTTGAACTTGAGGACTCAAAACCAGTAAGTACACCTAGGGTAACAACACTCAAAACTATCAAAGAATGATGAATCAAGTAAGGTTGTTCAAACATTGTACATATCCATGATCGGTAAATTGTAATATGTAGTATATAGTAGACTTGATATTGCATTAGCTATGGGAATAGTTGCTAGATTCTCTATTAACCCTAGAGAGAATCACTTGATGGTAGTGAAAAGGATAATGAGATACTTGAAAGGAATAGAGGAGTGTGGTTTATACTATAAGAAGAATGAAAAGTTTGAGCTAAAAGTCTACATTGATGCTGATTGGGTTGGAAATATTGATTACAAAAAGAGCACCAGTGGATGAGAATTTTTCTTAGGCAGAAGACTTGTTACATGGACAAACAAGAAGCAAAACTATACTTCTCAATCTACTGCTCAAGCAGAGTATGTTGTTGCTACTATTAATTGCACAAACATTGTATGGATCAAATAGTTGCTAAAGGGAATGAAGGAAGAAATCACTAAACCAGTGACACTTTATTGTGATAACACAAGTGCTATAAATATATCAAAGAATCTTGTTATGCATACAAAGACAAAGCAGATTGCAATAAAGTATCATTGTGTAAGGGAATTGGTTCAAGACAAAGAGGTGAAGATGGAATATATCAACACAAAAGAGAAAATTGTTGATATATTCACCAAAGCATTACCTAAGGATGCTTATGAGTATCTAAAAAGTAAATTAGGGGTGATACCCCTATCAAAGGCTATATAAATGATAGAGGGAGTATCCTACATCGAACAAATGATAGAGGGAGTGTCCTACATCAAATAAACTAACATTCATTTCATACAAATTGATGTAGTGGATCTTACTTTAGCAAGTTGTCTAAAGTAATTACAAAGGTAAAATTTCAAAATAGTCACAAGCAAGGTGACAGAGGGAGAAAATTGAAGAGCCTACAAAAATCCATGTTTGCATACATTAAGATGCCAAATGTTGAAGTACATGTCTTTGGCATTGTTGTCAAAGAGGGAGAATGTTCAAGAAACTAATAAAGTGCATATTGATCAAGAGGGAGATGATCAAAGTAGAAGATCAAGTCAGAGGGAGAAAGTAGATTGGATGAAAGAATAGTGCAAAAGAAGTTCAATAAAGTGAAGGTACATCATCAGAAGATTAGAAGACTGGAAGCAGAAAAACAAAAGAGGGAGATATTCTAATATTCTGCTAATTATTGACATATGAGAATAAATAAGTGAGATTTTGTAAGCTAAGAAGGAGTTTCTGATAGAGGGAGAAGTTTCATTCACAAGCTTTTTTTTGGTATTGCCTTACTATTTAACCTAGTTAGTTTAATGTTTGACTGGTTGATTAGTTTGGTTTGCCATTAATACCGAAGAGGGAGATTGTTGATAGATGATTGAAAAGATCATTTGAGTTAGAAAATTGTTGTAAGAAGTGTTTTCAATCATTGTTTTTCCACTAATGTCAAACTTACTATATGTTGGTAAGACAATTTCTTATATGTTTCAAGCATTATCACTTAGTTGATTGATGAAGAGGATTTGATCGACAAGATGTAACAAAAGTACCTAGAGGAAAGGTTGAGTTATGATTATGTATTGAAGTGCAAGAATCAGTTTAAGACAATGATAACATAATTCATTGATGATCTACTTGGGGTTACAAAATGATTGAATACACTTAGAAAGTTTAGATGAAAAAGGTTGGACAAAGTTCATTTGCTAAGCTTGACCAAGTTGATAGAAGTTGCCGAGTAAAGTTAGTGCAAGCCAAGAAAAAAGTTAGTTGGAGCCAAGTGAAAGTGTTTTCTAGTAGATGCCGAGAAAACTAATAGGTGCCGAGCAAGTTAGTAGATGTCGAGTGATTTTCAGTATGTGCCAGGCATCAGTAAAATTTAGTTGATGCCAAGTGATTTTATAGTAGATGTCGAGTAACACAGTATGTGCCGAGCATCAATAAATTGATAATGCAGAGCTACTATATTATGAATAAGATCGAAGATTCGCCTAATAAAAGCTGACAAGTTTATTTTCTTGGAACTTGTGAATTAGGAGGAAGATAAGATTGATGAGCTGGAGGCACATAATCTTATGTAAATTGTTTCGAAGGTGAATTTAAATGGATTCAAGGAGAAGTTTCTAGAGAAGACAAGATATGGGGTAGATACGTTGTATCCTACCTAATCCATCAAAAACCCTAATTTTTGAGATGGATAATGAGCAGGTTGGTGAGAGGTCAGAGAGTTTTTAGATGTGAAAATATGACAAGGTGAAGGAAGAAGGGTTTGTTTCATCAAGTGACCTAAAGTGAAGAAGTCTGTAGTGGCAAGCTAAGCAAGAAGGCTTATTGAAGATGAATGCTTGAAGGGTGAACAAGTTGTCAAAACTGCAAAGATTGGAAGCCAAGCAGAGATGATGGCTGAATAGTGATCTGTAATCTATAAGTAAGGTGGTAAGTTGTATTAGATCAAACTCTACTGTTACTCTCTAACAATTGTATCAGATTAGGGTAAAATCCTTTGGAGAAAGGTTGACTTAATAGTCACTGAAAATCCTTTAATAGGGTGGAATTCCAAGTGAATGACCTAAAGTCCTCTAGCAAGGCTCACTTTTAATAGGGTGATTGAAATCCCTTAACCGAGTCACATTTAATAGTGTGTGTTGTAACTTTTAATAGGGTTGGCCTTTAATAGGGCATCACTTCAAAATAGTAAGAAAAGAGTAGCATGTTACTAGTGGTTTTTCCCAAATTGTGTTTCCACGTTAAATCATTGTGTCATGTGTACTGATGGATGTGTTGTGTTTTATGCTTTACATTTCTACATGTTAGTTCAATAGTAACATATCAGTTTTGGTTTACACACAATGAATGCATGCATGGTTAAGAAAATTTTATGGGTTCACTAAATTGTAAAAATTTTATTTGGACATTTAGACCTTGAATAATTGATTCACCCCCTCCCCCTCTTAGTTATTCTAAAATAATTCCAACACATTTGACCATCAAATTTGGGCTTGTTGCCTGTTGACATCAACACCTGCATCAACATGCATGTTAACCCTTATGCCTCTATTTGGACCTACCTTTGATTTTTTCCTCCAATATATGGCATATAGACTTTGGTTTCCACATGTAAGATATCGTCAAAAAGCTAGTTCCAAGCCCATTATGATAGTACATGTATTTTTTTGTTTTGATACCTTTTTTTATAGATTTTTTTTGCTATCAAAGTTAGGGGTTCTTTTTTGCACTCTAGGAGACATGTCTTGAGCATCCAATCTTCATTTTAGGAATTCTTTACATTGTTTGAAAGGTCCTTATGTGCTCTTTCCAATGATGATGGTTGTTTTTCCAAATTTTGCTCTAGGTACATTTTATTCAATTTTTTGCATTTTTGCATTTTGGTGGATATCTTGGTTGTTTCAAGTCTAAGGATAATTTTTATTGCTTGGGATGATTCATCTTGGGCTGTAATTTTTGTTATATCAACCTCATGTCTCTCTTAGTCTTTGTAGACATCTATTGTATGCATTTTTGCAAATGCACTAAAGTGTCATATTCCTTCCGTATTTTTATTTCATTTGTTTTTCCTTATGATTCAAGTAGTGTCATCTGAGGGCACTCATACAAATTATTATATTATTGGGATCTACCATATATTATACCTTATTATATATGCACTACTTTGACTAAGTGTCATGGAGGGTTGATGTTTTGCCTTTGTTTGCTATCTACCTTTGTTGAGTAAGTGTCATTTTCATGACATTAGGCTCATGATGTGTCTAATATTGATCAGCGCAGTACATCATTATGTATTTATATGTATATCTTGACTGTGGTTCATTGACATTCAATTCGTATTGGCCCACTTTTTTAATTTCCTTTCACCTCACCCTTATTTGCATTGGAGGGGTTCTCATGTTGGTTCTTATGCTTCCTTGGTTCGATGGAGTGAGCTATGTATTTAGTATTTTCTCATATGTACTAGGTGGATGTAGTGGTTGGGTACCTATGCATTTCAATGAGATAGATCATTTGCCACATATACAATCTTCTTTTCATTCCTACTTTGGTTGTACTATTCCATGTTCGATTGATCAACTCTTTAGGCTTGGTGTTTTATGTCATTTGTATCTTTGACTTAAGTTGTTTTCCTTTGTGTGCCTCCTAATTTGAGTAGTATTTTCTAAGGGCACTCATGCAAATTATAGTCTTCTCTACCTGGTCAAATTCTATTTTAGTGGAAGTTCTTTAGACCAATAGTTACTTTTCGATAGAGCTTTGCCGCTTCTTCATGCTTCAGTGGTGTTCTTCATGATCGTCCTTTTGTTCTTATCTTTTGGGACATTCCCTAGTTTAGAGGCTTATATAGTCATCCACTAGTCTTTCAACATTATTTCATTTCTTCTTAGAGTAGGGTTTTTCCCATGTGGTTTTCTCCATTTCTCCTCTTTATATAGTTTTGGTTGTGATTGGGTACCTCATCAGGCCTTGTTGTGGAGACCCAAATTTTATTTCACTAGTAGTTTCTAGGTTTTTATCTACTCACTAAGTTTATCTTAAGGGGGGTGTTAGAATAATAATATATTTTCTTATGATCTATATTTTTCTTAAGCTAAACATTAGGCATATAGTAATTAATTCTTTTATTAATTATTATCATGCAACCTAGGATATTTTCCCTTTTGGGTTTTTACCTTTCTCCTTTTGTAAGGATGGTAATTGTAAATCTATTCATTCTCTCTATTAATTTCTCTTGTGACAAGCTTTTTCATGCATGTTTCTTGGGTTTAAAAGATTTGTATTACTCAAATCTCATGATTTCAATAACCAATAAGTTTTAGGTATTGATCATTGTGGATGATGGAGCAAGGAAATTATCCCTTCCCTTAAATCTATCTCTTATAAGTCCTCTTGACCATTATCAAAAAAATTCAAAATATTGGCATTTGATATTGGAAATAAATATGCATACAAGAATCATAATTATAGTTTGATGAAAATATTATAAGCCCTAGAAGTTAATAAAATCTTCAGTGATCTCAAACCTTGAAACTCAATGTCTATATGGACTAGAGAGCCAAAAATGAGATAATTGAAGATAAAAAAATGTCATTAATATTGTCTCTCAAAGCATATCTTATGCACTTGATTTGGGGCTAGTTGAAGCACTATTCAAACACAATGCAATACAATGGTAGCTTCATATTTCGATAAGAGTAATCTAGAGATTTTTTCCCCTAAAGGTTGGATTTGATAGTTTCCAACTTATAATCAAGTGAGACATATGGAGTATATGTGGAACTATATTTTTACAACAACACATCCTTTTTGACATTTGAATTGATGAAATATTTTACACAAACAAAGAGGTGGAATTATTACACTAAAGGGCCTAAACTTACATTGGCATAATACCCTCTTATAGGATGTCATCGAAAAAATGCTTGTAAGAAAAAATAAACTGATCAAATTCTGCTACCACCTACTCATGTCTTCAACATTGCTAATAAAGATTGGACAAATTAATGCATTGTGAGAATACAAACTGTGTGCAGTTACAAAACATCCAAAATCAATTTTAGTTTTAGTTTAATGATATTGTATTAATTATTGTCCAGGATAATTTTCTCTATTCAAACACAGATTGACATTGATGAGTATTGTTGTTGTCCTTAATATACTAAAGTTTAGGGAATACGATGTGTAGGATTACTATAATTTATGGCTTTGACAAAGTTTCTAAAATGGTTTTAGTGAAACAAGAGTCTAAAACCCAATGATAAATTGTTAGCCTCTTATGTAAGAGGTCTGGGATTTAAAAAAATAAACACATAATAATTAACATTAGCTTCTACTTATTATCGATCCAACTAAAAAAAACACTGCCAATTACTATTCATGCATTAATGTATACTATACTATATTTGTTCACTTCTAACATTCATATGAGTTACATAACCGATGCTTGTGAAAGATTATTTATATAGGTAAATTATATTGGGAACAATCCAAAAATGGAAAATCCTTTCAATGTATTCTGTAATGTCCATAACATCCCCCTCACATCAACTGTGAAAGTTAGTAATAAATCTTGGATTATACCATGATGTATTTGTACGAACATGGAAATTTAAATGTTTGTTGAATGATTATTGTGGTTTATTGTTACTTAGCTTATATTTGGCTTATTTTTATTTTATTTTATTGACAAATTATGTAACTTTATAGTTAATCTGAGACAATAAGAAATTAAATTTATTTTTAAATTTTTTTGAGCTTTCACCTCGGTTTTGCATGCATGTATATTAGAGCATTTATAACAGAAATCTCCAAACACTAGTATTGTTTGATTCATTTCCATACTTATTAAAAGATTCCATTTTCATATGTAAAAAAATGGTTTTAAATATGTCAATTCACGTTCTCAATAGATCCATCTTTTGCAACTCATGCAATCATTGCATGTAATTGGTAGCTATATTTTGTTTGAGGAAAGAGTATTTGATCTTTATTTTTAATTCTAATTTTAAGATTGTTTTACCTATCTTATTAGTATGTTATCTATCTAATAATTATTTTTTCATTCTTATATGAATAGACAATATCTTTCAATTTGTTGTTCAACAAGAACCTAAGTTGAGTTTTATGAAACATCCAAAAATATAGTGACACAACAAATTAGTTAGCCTTTTATGTAAAAATGATGAGACCTATATTTATTCAAAATGAGTTTAATATTTCCTATTCACATTTGTATACGAAATAAAGAGAATTCTTTTGTGTGAAAACATAAGGATTATAGGGTAAGAGGGATAGCCTCCAAAGATTATGGTGATTTAAGGATAGGATTCTATTTTAGATGTAGTATTAGATTTTGTTAAAATAAATGAGCAAGTTCAAAAGATTTAGAGAATTAATTTTAGAAAAATCTAATAAATAAGATTTGATTCTATCAATCTTTCTTATTAATGAGAAAAAGAATGTCTAATAACAATATAGTATACAAACTAGAAATGTTTAAAACTACTTCTACATTCTTTTTAATCATAATATTGGAAATGTAAAACACACACACACACACACACACAGACAAATATAAAATACATAAAAAGTAAGATGTTTCTAATTTTTTTTATTGCATAATAGTGTCAATTTTAAAAGTACTTAAATAAATTCAGATTATGAGAATAGTTTTTTTGATATTTATAATAATAGTAATAATAATTTATTTTTTTGGAGAAGGTTTTTTTACTTTCTATCATTAATAATCATTTACGAGTTCTTGCAAAATGACTTATGATTAGCATAAAAAGGAGAAAATATATTTGTATCATTGTACACATTATAATTTCTTTAGAGAATATTGAATACTAGGGCTTATTATGTGATGAAGGATGGTAAAATTTGAGGTCTCTTGTAAACTAATTTGAACCCAACTAAATTGAGACTTAACTCAAATTATAAACCAAATTGAACCTTAACCATAAAAAAATTGAATTACGATGCAAATCCTAATCCTAATCAAATATTAAAATAAATTAAAATTTAGACCTAAAATGTTAGCTTATAGAAAAACCTTTTAAAGAAATAGAAACGACAAACCTGAAAAACCAAATAAATATTAAACTAAATAAACCCTAACCTCATCTGTAGATGATATTTCATATTTAGCCAAGATGAAGCCTTACCTTAAAAATATAACCCTAATTAGTGTTAATATTTAATTTAATTTAATGTTAACCCTAATTTTTTCTTATCAAGTGTCATTTAATTTCCACATTACAAATGTTTAAACTAAAAGAATATAATCAATCATAGATCTTAAATCAAATTAAAGCTCAAAATTAACAAACATAAATGGACCCTAACAATAAACCCAAATATAAATTTTACTTTCTCACTTAAAAAACCCTTAACCTAAGTTAAATCCTAACTACAAACTTAATTAAAGATTAAATTATTAAATCTTACCACTAGATCTTAAAGCCTCATCATCAAACTTTTGTAATGTAACATTTAGAGCATTTGGCTTTCCAATAACCACTTACACATTGGTTAATTTTTGAGTTGTCATCAAATTGATCTATCTAAATCAATTAAAACTTAACCCTCACTTTAATCTTTATTTAACCATAACCAAAAAATAAACCTAACCCTAACTATAATTGAGCTTTTGTTGGCTTCAAAAATATATTCCAATCTAAGATTAGAAAACTAAGGCCACTTGATAAATTAAACCCTTCACCTAATCCTAGTTCCATTTTACCAAAAATAAATTGAACTATATAACCTTAATTCTAAACCTTAAATAAAATCCAAACAAAGTGATCCTTGAAATTTAACCATCACTTAACCCTAAACCTACTATAATTAAATTATTACCCTAATTAAACTCTAATTTTAATGATACAATTATATTTATATCCTAGAGAAATAATCAAACCCTTATTGTAATCAATCTCTAACTATAATTAATTTCAACCCTAATTATAACTCACATATTTCTCTCCTCAAATGCTAACCCTAATCTAACCTTAACTTCAACCCTAACTATGTTTCAACCATAATAGTAATTAAAGCACAATTCTATTCTTGTTTGAACTCTAACAATTATTTAACTCTAAAGATATTTGTAATTCTAGAAATTTAATATCCACCCTAACCAAACACGTACAAATATTAACCCTAACAAAAGCCAAATTTAAACCTTAACTAAAGATTAACTAGAACCCTAACCCTATACCTAAATTTAATCATACATCTAACCCTAACTATAATTTTCAATATCATTGTTATAATACCTCCAACCCAAACCCTAATCCTAACCAAGATATAGACCCTAACTATAACCATAATCACAATCTTAACCCTAAACCTACTCTATATACTATCCCTAACCCTATACCTAATATTAATCCCTATCCTAACCCTAATTCACTAACCCAAAGACCTCTTCCTATCTATAATCTTAACCATGTAATTGTAAATGTTAAACCCTAATCCCAACCTTGGTTCTAAACAAATCATAACCATAAACCTAATAGTAATTATGATCTAAACATATACCCTAAACCAAATCCTTAAAAATCATAAATGGTAAGCCCTGACTCTTGTTCTTCACTTAAGGCTCTCATTTTTGAACCTTCAATTTCTTGCTCATTTAGAATGTTTTCAGTAAATAACATGTAATTGCCGAACTCTAGCTCTTGGTAAAGGATCTGAGCTTTAGGGTCATCTGATTTTAAGATAGTAAATTTTGCCTTTTCTTTAGGTTCTAATTTAACTTTCTTATTCCCTATGGGTATGAGTGCTTGAGACCAGTCTAGTTTTATTTTTCCTCCTAGGTCTCAGCAAAAACTCCTACTTAAGAGAAGCCCATAGCTTTTTGGAATATTTTCCACTAGAATAGTCAATAAGAGTTTCTTTTTTGGATCAGAAGCTAAGGCTACTTGAGTATCTTTAATTTGTCCGAGTAAAGGAACCTATTTAGCATCCATAGAATAAAATGTTCCATGTACCTTGGTGAGGTTGAGACCTAGGGCCTCTGATACACCTAATCTATTATGTAATTGCTTAGTTTACATCCATTTATATATAGTGAAATATAGAACGGGTCAATTTTTTGCCCAGGAGAGGTCGCTAAAATAGTAGAACCCTCTTGATTAAATAGGTTAGATGTTAAGGTTTCATTCCCTTCTTCAACAGTCACATTGTGATTTAAATCTAAAACATTCCCTTTACATCGATCTATCAATCTTTTTAACTCAGAGGGGTGAGACTTCAAATAATCTATAGGGGAAATTTGAATTTTTGATTCTTCACAGAATTGAATGAAATCAAAAGGCATTTTATCCTTACCCATTTGAGATGTAGATACTCGATCAACATGAACATTACTTGCTGAAGGACTGGGATCATTCTTGTGAGCATGACTAGAGGATTGATTCTTTTGCCTTTGACCTTGAGTCCATACTATGCATGAAGTTCCATCAATAGTTGCATAGCATTCACCCTTTGGTTCATAATTTGACTCATATTCTAAAAATAAATTTTTAGAGTCGCCATTTGAGTACAAATTTGATTCTGAACAAGGAGTTGTAGTATTCAGCTTGTTGGTGGATAATAACTGCATCATACGAGCAGTTTCCAAATAGCTCTCACTATCATGATCTGTTGTCAAATGAAAGACACACATATTTCCTTTCTTTGGTGCTGCTTCAATTTGCAACCTAGGTTGTGAGCCTGTGAGCTATAAAAATTTTCCATCATTGTTCCTTCCTAGAAAATTTTGATAATTCTGCTAGTAGGAATTATTGAATCCAAGTAATTTCCTTTTTACTGCTACCAACTCATTTGACAATCTCTGAATCATTTCATTAGATGACGTGGTGCTACTGGAACTTCCTTTAGTTTGAAGTTCTTGCTTCCATTTTCTTGTGGAAATCAAGTCATATTCACGTTCAATTGCCTTCTTTTGTACATCTGCTAAATCTGTGAAATGTTCCCTTCTCAATCATAATTGATATCTGGGGGCCTCACACTTATGAAGAAGGTTTTCAGATTACTGGTTGTAGGCCTGTCAGTAGTTGGGATTCTACTAATAATCTTATTGAAATTAGCTATGAAATCCCTTAGACTCATGGTAGGTTACTTTTTAATAGATGTCAACTGTGTTAACAAGGCATGTTCATCTTCTGTACTCTTAAATCTTGTGTCAAAGGATGTTCTCATTGTATCCCAATCAGTGATCGAGCCATCATCCAGATGATAGAACTAGTCTGCTGCACTTTCTGTCAAGGTTTCCACAAATAATCTTACGGCAACATCCTCATGTCCAACTCTTAAGATGTGAGTAGCTACAAACAAGGCCTTAACATGTTCATCTGTAGTAACCTTCCCATCACCTAAAAATTTAGGGAAATTCTTCCTTGAACTAGCTAGGAGTGGATGATAAGTTGTTAGTGCTAATGGTCCTATTGTTGCAACCCACGGGGCAGCCATGATTGTTCTGGATAGGTATGGTAGGAAATTAACAAATGGGGGAGCAATGATTCCGTGCAGGGCCAATACCTGGCATGTAGTATGTAAAGCACTTTGATTCCTAATAGGGGAAGGTGGTCTACTTTAGATTTTCTTTTCACCTTTCCGTTTCGAAATGTCTAAGATGAGAAAACCAAGCTCTGTAAGTTTATCAAAAATAGGGTCTTTCCCACCCTATTCCTTGGTACTTTTGAGGAACCTTGTTTGTTCCAGGGTGCTAGGTTTGTTTTATCTTTGAGCTTCTCGTCTCAATTGTCTTTCTACTCTTTGGATGTCTCTCCTTTGAACAACTCTTTCTAAAGCTTCAGATCTTCTTTCTCCCTCTTCCAATACTTGGCTAGCATTCTTGTAATGTTCAACATTCTTCCTATGTCTCCAAACAAATGTATTAAGGGATGAAATTATGTCTTCTTGGTCATCTTGAAAACCAAGGTTAGGTTGGAGCTCGAGAAAAATGTTCTCATGAGGTAGTACCATTTTCCCTCATTATATAGGCTTATTAATCAAGTGACTATTTGTATCCCCGAAAGAGTCACCAAAAATCTATTGGTAAACAGATTTTTTCTTCATTGGTTATGACTCTTGAATGCCCAAAGTATAAACAATATCTTATTACAAATAGTTGAAAAGCCACTTATGGATAGACTGGCTTTTATGTGAATTGATAGGTACAACTCGCTATGGTAGATTTGTAGTGAATTATGTTTTATTTCTAAACTAATATGGGGTGTGTTCTTGACCCGAGAACAAAAGAGGTAAAACCAAGCCAGACCTAAACAGGATCTAACTCAGGTAGAAAAAGACTTCTAAAGAATTGATTAAGTTTATGAACCTAGACATCTTATGAACTCACAAAGCTTAATAGCACAACAACTAATACTAAACTAAATTAATTAGAATCTAAACTACAGAGAAGAAGAAGTTAGCTAAAGGAAAAAATGTTTAAGGGATTCCTCTTTCAACGTGCAATGACACTACTTATCACATCCATTCGCTGCCTTGTAACAGGGGAATGAAACTCTATTCTTTCCTTGCTTCAATCCAAATTAAAGAGAAAACGTATAGCTACAACTAACACAAATGGAACAAAAAATAGTTGATACAAAATACTATTCAATTGACTCTTCAACATCAAGTACTTTACACCAAAAATTTTCCAACCTTTTATTAATCTTTCAATTTCATACATATAGGATTTTGAGATGACTATTACAATAGAAGTTCAATCGGTTCATCTCCTCAAAGAATGAAAAATGGCAAGAGACCAGTTTTTCGTATTGCAATAATTACATAAGAAAGTGAAAAGGGGGTAGAATGTGAATCACTTCGTATTCTTCCCCTTTTTTTCTTTTGTTCTATAGGCCTTAGCAAAAACTATGATTGGGATTAGCTCTTCATGCTTAGGCACGTGTATATTGGTGTATCTCAAGAGCTTCTTAGAATGTTCCTTGGCCAACTCCTTCACAACATTCAATTGATTTGACAATTGCTCCATGGCCACGTGTATGTATCTGCTAAGTTTTTGGAGTTCCACAACTCTATTTTGATTACTGGAAGACACATCACTCAGACTATCTAAGAATTTGGAGAAATTATCCTTCATGATGTTTATCCCAATGAGTGCTTTCCCTTGGCCACTAGTCTATGAATCTACATGTAGCCCCTTCATGAGTTCAAATCCTCTATCTTGGGTCTTCTTCACTTTATCCTCTATTTTCTTAAGTCCTTTTTCTGCTAATAAGATCATTTCTATCTTGAACTACATGCTTTGAAATCATTCGAATAGAGGTTCATCTACTTTTGGCAAGATCTTTGCTTCAACAACTTCCTTTACCTTCATTTGAATGATCATCTTTAGAAGAGAGATACAATCATCACACTTCATTCTTTGTCTGGCCAGCGTACTACTAGTTGCTAAGATGTTATCCTTCTCTATTTCTAATCTTAAGATAACATTGCCAATTTGTTCTATAATAGCGACTCCCTCTACTTTGAGCTTTCCAATCTAGTCTTTAAAATTTTCGCCAAAGTACCTATCTTCTAAAGTTGAGAAATAAGAGCTTGAACTTTAGCAGCAGTAGGATTTCTTGTTATTGATACTTCGGAGGTAGTTGCCAATGGAGTAACCAATTGTCTGATGAATCTGTTCAACTCTTTTGTCTCAGCCTTCATCCTAACTTTTGACAACTTCAGGCCTTCCAATTGTCCTTCAATTACTTCATTGGTTGACTTCCACAAGCCAACCTTAGTGTCATGTCTAGCTTCTCCAAGGTCCACCAAGTGCATAGTAAAATCATCAAGAGTCATATCTTCAATTCTTCCTTCTTTATTGGGCTTGGCTATCTCCATTGTTAGATGCCCTATTTCTGGATCTTGCCCAAGTGTAGACAAGGTTTTCTACTTCTTCAACTAGGTTAATGTAGATCCAGAATGAACTGCAAGGGATATGGTATCTTTGGCAAGGGCACTTTCATCTTTCCTTTTTCTCTTCCTCTCTAGAGTATTCTCTAACCAGGAATCAATGCCTATCACTTTGGAGGCCATCCCAAGTGATTCTATGCTAAACATATTCTTCTTAATTGGAGGGATTGTCATCGTAGTTGAAGAGAAGGGATTCTTTGAGGCCTAAGAAATAAGCTTGGAAGAGCTCTAGCCTCTCTCCACCTCTGATATTTTCTTCATTGCCTCATTAGATTCAGTAGATTCACTACTACTGCTCTTTCCATCTCCCAAATCTACTATTTATATTAGGGAGCCACTTGGTTTCAGAAGTGTAGCACCTATTGGTGAAACTGAGCTATGATGAGGAGAGGAGACTGGTGTAACATGGGTAGAGGGAACTAGTGTGTAACATGAGGAGAGGGAACTAGTGTAATAGCATTATCCTTTGGCTCCTCCGTCTTTTTCTCTTCAGCACCATTTTGGGTTCCAATAACTGGGAGAGAGCCACCATGACAAGACTTAGCTATGGGAATGCTCTTGTTTGGAGGTTGGTCACCTCCCCCTAAAGGTTGAGCTAGTCCTTTAGTAGTAGCTATTGTTATGCCTGGTGTGGCACTCTAGGAGAAAGAGGGCATTGTAGTTGCTGGAGAAGCTTGAGTGGCTATGCCCGTACTCTGGCTTCTTTTGGTTGTCCATTCAACCCACTTCCTAGTTCTTTTGATGATTTGGGCCATCATAGTGTCTAAATCTTCCTCAACATCCCCATAAGGCTCCAAATTGATAGGAGTGTTCCTTAACTTAGTCAAATATGTATTACTATACATATATTGCCCATCATGCTCCAATCTTTCAACATTAATATTGATATTAAATGTTTTTATTTGCTCTATTGTGAGCCTGGTGAAAGTGTGATCTTGACTTTTAAACTCATCTTTACAATCTACCCAATAGTCTTCAATAGTGGTAATGTGCTTGATCACACTCCCAATCTGCAACACATCCCTAACATATCCATTCGAATCAAACATAGGTCTCAAGACCTTATACATCTCCAATTTTTATTTCATCTCAAACACTTTGAGCATATTCTTTGCATCAGAGCAAGACTCACAATTGTAAGCTCCTACTTTCACAGAGAATTCATATCCCTTCTTCTTCAAGCTTCTACTCACCACGTTCACCTAGACCACCTACCTCACAATCTCTATCAACATGATCATGTCACTCAGATACCTGGGCAGCTTCAAGGGGAATCCATCAAAAGCTACAAGAAACAAATATGAGAAAGATGAGAACTAGATAAAATAACTTTTGAACTAACTAATAGTCGCCATTGCCTCCAAACTAAATCTCCTCTCTGGGCATCCTTGAAGTTCCCTATAAATTCTCATTGTGAATGCATCATTAACTTTGGCATACTCTGTATAAGTATTTTGCAATTGAAAAGATGGATAGAACTCATAGCACTTCACATCATCAGGAAAGTTTTCTATTCTTGGAAGGCCCGACCATAACTATAGAGATGCTAGCATGTAAATCAAAAAATCAGACATATAGAAAGTGTTGTAGAGCTTCGTGGCGTTGAGAGGGTTGGAAATATTTTCACTTACCTAATAAGCCTAATCAATATATTGTGTATCTGAACAAATAACTTGTAGTAGAAAGAAATGCTATTCAACAAAATTTAGAGCTTCTACCTCATCTTTCAAACTGTATAGGAGAACCATAATATCTATAATCTCAGGTTTGAGATTAGTACCAAATAGAGTTTTGGGAATCTTACTCTTGGTACTCTATAGCTTTTGAAACTAGGATTGCATAATTTCCTTCCTCAACACCATCTTCTTCACAGAGAAATCAGAGACTGCTCCTCCTACTGTCAAGTCTGAAAACTCCTCCTGTTCTAGAACTTAGAGGCAATTCACCATAGTTTCCCTATCAAAGGAGATTAATACTATATGATCAGGTAACACAATCTGCCTGGTATATGGATTGTATTGATTTATGCATTCATAAATCAATTATGGAGCTTGGACTACAACCGGGAAACCAGTTTCCTTTACTAGTCCACTTCCTCAAAGCTTCTCAGTTATGGGATGAATCGGCTCCAACTTCAGCCTCATTTGGAAATCTTGCATGACATAAAAATGGAATGAAGTATCTGTGAAATTCTGCAATGTGGACTTGATTCCATTTAGCCCATCAAACCCTGCAAATCTAGTTTCCATTCTGTCTAAGAATGAAGTAAATTGCAATTTTGAATCTAGATGAAGAACAACATATTGAATTTGCAAATACAAACTATTTGAAAGTGTTGTGCAATTTAATAGAATAATAGTTGAAGAAAAAGTAGTAGTTTGAATAATTGTTATATATTTGATTAAGTAAAACAAGTTTTATAGGGATCCTAAAACCCAAAAGTTTTATAGCATAAAGATAGAAATTTAAAAAGTCCAGCTAACATGAAACTGCTACGAAAAGCCAAAACCAACAGCCCACGGCTAGGAGGCAAAATCCAACACCCAACAAAACTATGAGAAAAACCAAAAGAAAAATAGACTAATGGTTGTCCTTATCTAGATCCTACAGAGTTTCTACAGCCTCATTGTCCTTCTAATTGTTCATTCCTTCATGGTTCTTGTTCTGGGTTTCCACCTGGTCCACCTAGTTCATCTAGTCCCTGGACTCATTCTGAGCAACCTCTTCTTGGCCAAAGTCCAACCTAGTCTTCTGCATCGTGTCCCCACCAAGGCCAGCTCTCATTAGAGAATCCCCTAGATTGAGAATGTTCTCATTCAAGGTGTGCAGAGTGTCCACTATTTGTTTTGTCATGATCTAGTGGATGGAATCAAACCTCTAGACTTTCTGTTCAACCAAGGAGAGTCTTTCCTCCTGTTCATCTTTGATGTCCTGACCATTGTAGATATTCTAACTGCCTTCTTGATCTCTCTTCCTTCCTGTGGTCTCCTAGTCCCTATGGATGTTCTGGTTTTTGTCATGGTTTTTCTTATCCTTTAGAGCCTCAACTTCTTGAAACAACCATTTGATGGAACAGAAGTTATCAATCAAGCTATTCTTCACATTTTTCAAGAGGTTGAGGCTAGTTTCTTGCACATTGTCAAAAATGATCAACAGAGTAGGGTCAATTAGCTCATCATAGTGGGTTCTGCTGTCAAGGTCTTTCAACACCTAGATGTTCATTAGCTTTCTAACAATACCCAAACTTGTAGTATCCAAGTTAAAATTCCTCCAAGCCCTCCTCTTGTTCTTCCTAATCACCTCCCCACTTTTTTCCACCATAATTTCAATCATCTCCTTAGGTGGTGGTGTAGGCGAGATAGGGCCAAGAGTCTCAGCACTCTGGGCTTTCAGGTCTATCTGGGGTAGCTCTTGGTCAACTTTTCTTTTCCTCAAGTTTACCAGGGAGAAGATCCTTCTCCATCTCCTTATCCTCATCCTTAGAGTCCATGTCAATCTCCTCGTCTTCCTCACTATCCGCCTCCTGAGGCTCAAGCTTGGGGAGAGGGGGAGGGAGGCATCTAGGGCTCTTTCTACTAGGAATGTGGGGATTGTGGGTAGAGATGACATTGGTGGTGTTAACCTCATCCTCAGTTTTCACTACCTGAACATTCCCAGAATCAGAACTAGTAGTGTCCTCTGAAGCACAACCCAGGTCACCAAGGGATTTTCCTCTGGTTTGAGTTTTCAAAAACTCGTAAACCAGGAGAAGAAGGCCGTCATGGAGGGTAGGGTTGGTAACAGGTTTTTTCTTGAAACCCTTAATACTCTTGGACATGGAAGTGTAAAGACAAAATGGAAGAAAAATTTTAACACCATGCCTAAAGTGGTTTAACAAAACAAAATGGTGTGTTCTAATCTTGTCAAATCTAGGGTTGAAAGTGATATACTCAATGAGGATCTTGAGAACATACCTCCAAAAAAATTTGATGGATTCTATGTCATAGTAGGTGTCAATCTTGACAAGATTATCTTTCTCCATTTCTTCCTTGACAAAAATGCTAATTGCATTGGCCAACATCTTTTTGTCCCTGTAGAAATTCATGCCTTCCTGGGGAATGTCTATCACCTCCGTGATCAAGCCCTTAGAAATTTGATGGGTGATACCATCAATTTTGACACTCTTTTTGCTCCATGTTTCCACCATGATCTTGGTCACCCCAGCTTCGAAGCTATGAAGCTTTTCCATGAACCTGGTGATGCTGTCTTTTTTGAGTTTGTGCCACACCTTCTTCTTCTCCTTCTAGCTCTCCGCCTCCCTCTAGGCCTCTCTTTTGATCCTCTCTCTGACCATGGTTGCCTTCGGCTCTACAAACCCTATACCACTAGCTATTTTATAGTGCTCAATTTTCCTTTGGGTGCTTAAAATGAAAACATTTTTACGATATTTAGTGGTTATGTTCTTGCCATCCTTTGAAGTGTGCCTTCCATATGCATAATTATGACTTGAAAAGGGCTCCGCATGATTTCTATTAACTCCCCCTCTGACATGTGATTTAGCAAATCCTTTCATTATTAAAATGGGATTTTATTTGTACCCTAGATTCTATCCTGCCGGATCAACTCAATCACCATAACTAGGATTTTGTCTCTGTTCGTCCATGTCATCACCAAGTTTCTAGCGATGGTATCATTGGCAAACCAATTAGCAACCAAGTTGGCTTCTTAGTAAGTGTGGCTAACGTGAGTCTTTTTGAACCTAGCCACGTCAAATTTGATGTCCTCTATGATGTTGGCAATTGTCCAGGAAGGTGCAGATTGACCTTTGATGCAATTGATGATGTTCAGGGAGTCACCCTCAAGCACAGGTGCTAGATCCCAGAAGCCAAGGCCAGCTTAACAATATGTCTAGCCACACTGTCTTTCGCAAACTGGTTTTTTTGGTGACCAAGAGGGAACGATATGGCTGCAATTCCTCCACCTGAACTATTTCTAATTATGCCTCCGCTTTTGGTCGAACTAGGGTTCCCCTTTGCCACCTCGTCAAAGTTGGCTTTGTGCCATTCCTTAGGGGGAAATGACCATCTTGCTTCCTATCTTCTCATGGACCTGTCTTTCTTATTGGCTTTTTTGATCCCACCTTCCTGTTAGAATTCTTTAGAATAATTGAGAGGGGGGGGGGGGGGGGGGTGAATCAGTTATTCAAGGTCCAAATGCCCTATTAATACCTTTTTACTACCTTTAATAAATGCATACACTTTTCATCCATCCAAACTTAAATCAATCATATAGGCACGTTACAGTAAATCAACATGCAAAGATAAAACATGCAAGATCAACACATGACACAATGATTTATGTGGAAACCTGATTTGGGAAAAACCACCAGTAACATGCTACTCGATTCTCACTCTTCTAAAGTGATGCCCTGTTAAAGGCTTACAACACACTATTAAATGTGACCTTGTTAGAGGATTTCACCAAACTGTTAGGAATGGGCCTAGTTAAAGGTCTTTAGAACATTCTCTTGGAATGTCACTCTGTTAAAGGATTTATCTTATGGCTATTAAACCAACCTAAGTCCATAGGATTTAAACTTACTGTTACAATTGCTAGAAATTAATGATAATGGTCTTTTGATCTGATATAACTTACAACATACTTTGCAGATTTCATATCATACTTTCAATTCAATCCTTATGCTTGGCTTCAATCACTTCAACTCAGACTGCTTGTCTTCCTCTCAAGCTTCGTTTCCTTGAGTCTTCTTACTCATTCTGCCAATGCATTCATCCTTGTGGTCGTCTATCCAACCAGAGTTCCTGTACTTTCTTCTCCTTAGCACCTTCTTCAGTACTTCATACTTTTATGCTTGACCACCTCTCTCTCTCTCTCTTCTCCTTTTATTAACTTGTGTCCTCTTAAATAGAAAACTGATTTGCCTTTTCCGCTCAATTCTTCCTCTCCAATTTTAGAGTTTCAAAATGGATTAGGTAGGATACAATGTATCTACCCCATATATTGTTTTCTTCTAAAAACTTCACCAATTGTATCCTTAAAAATGTTCTACATGGTGTTTTGTGCCACCGGCTCATCATTCTTATCTTCTTTTTAATTCACATATTTCTAGATAACAACCTTGTCGGCTTAGATCTGGCGAATCTTCAATTTCCAAAATAATGCAGCAACTCAGCATTATTGAGTTACTGGTGCTTGGCACCTCTATGTTACTCGACACCTATACATGCTCAGCACTTGGTTCTGCTCGGCACTTGATTCTGCTCGGCACTTGATTAACTCTGTGTTACTCGGCATCTGAACTTGCTTGGCATCTGAAGTTTACTTGGCATTTGATCTTGCTCGGCATTAACTAGGAATTTTCTCAGCTCTTACTAGCTTGCTCAGCTCCTTCTCTCTTAGTTGAGCTTTACAAAATACTTAGCTAAAGCCTTAAATCTTTGATATGTTCTAGTGTGCCCATTCTTTGTATGTTATAGTATGTCATCAAATACACTTTTTCATCAATGGCTTAGCTAATCCTTGTACTTCATTACAACATCATAACTTCAACCTTTCTCTAGGTGTTCTAGTTACATCTTATTGATTGTCTCCTCCTTGACAATCAACTAATTGATAGTATTTGGATCACTAAAGCAATTGTCATTCCTGCAAGTAGCAAGTTTGACATCAATAACAAAACAATGATTGAGGACATTCTTTACTAGTTCCATATATTATTCCAACAACTTTTCTTATGATCATTTCAATCATTTCCAACAATCTCTCTCTTTGGCATTGATGGCAAACCAAACTGATCAATTAATCAACTTAGTTACCACCAAGATTGTATACGTTGTCTTGCTACTGATCTCATACATCTCCCTCTTTCATATATATCTCCTTCTTTCTTTGTATTGATCAATTTTTTGTATACTTCTCCCTCTTTGACATAAATGCCAAAGATGTAGCATCTTTATCATGCAAAATATAAGCTTTGGCTTCTTGTTGATTTTCTCCCTCTGTCGCCATGCTTGTGACTGATTTGGAGTTTCTGCTCCTGCTCTCATCCTTTGCATCAACCTGTTAATATTTCAATGATGTATTTCTGTTGATGTAGGGAAGCTTCCTTGTTGCCTTACACTACTTGAGTTAGGGTATTACCCCCAACTTGCCTCTTAGATATTCATAGGCATCCTTGGGAAATGGTTTGATGAAGATATCTGCAGTTTGTTCTTTTGTGTGAATGTATTCCAACTTTACTTGTTTGTCTTCTACCAATTCTCTGACATAATGATACTTGATTGTAATATGCTTGGTTTTTGCATGCATCACTGGATTTTTGGATATGTTTATAGCACTTGTATTATCACAATACAATATCACAGGTTTTGTTACCTCTTCTTTCATCCCTTCCAATAGATGTGTGAGCCATACAATATTTGTGCAATTGACTGCAGCTACCACATATTCTGACTCTGCAATGGATTGGGATGTACATGTTTGTTTCTTGCTAGTCCAGGTGACCAACCTTTTGCCTAGAAATAATGCACCTCCACTTGTGCTTTTTCTATCATCAATGTTACCTCCCTAGTCTGCATCTGTATATGCATTGAGCTCAAATTTTCCATTCTTTTTGTAGTATAGACCAAAGTCATTAGTTCCTTTAAGATATCTCATTATTCTTTTCATTGCTATGAGATGATTTTCTTTAGGATTAGCAGAGAACCTAGCCACTATTCCAACTGCTAATGCTAAGTTTGGTCTACTATGTACAACATATTGTAGTTTTCCAATCATGGATCTGTACATTGTTTGATTGACTTAAGCTCACTCATCATTTTTGGACAGCTTATTTCCCATTGCCATTGGTTTGCTGACTAGTTTGGATTCCTCCAATCCAAACATTTTAAGAATTTCTTTGATGTATTTTGATTGTGTAACAAATATTCCATGTTTGAGTTGATGTACTTGCAATCCAACAAAAAATTTGATTTCTCCAAACATAGACATCTCAAATTCATGTTTCATTTTGTCAGCAAAGCTTTTGCAAAGTACTTCCTTACCACCAAACACTATGTCATCCACAAATATTTTAGATACAATAATGTCTTTACCTTCTTCTGCTTTGATGTACATGTTGTTGTTGTCATCAGTTCTTTCAAATCCAATTTGCACTAGATACCTGTGAAGTCTCTCATACCATGCTCTAGGTGCTTGTTTCAAACCATAGAGTGCTTTATGTAGCTTACACATCATATCCCTGTTGTTTTCATCAACAAATCCTTCTGGTTGTTCAATGTAGACTTCTTCTTCTAGTATACCATTTAAGAAAGTAGATTTTATATCCATCTGATAGACATTAAAATCTTTGTAGGAAGCATATGCAAGTAAAGTTCTTACTCCTTCCATTCTGGCAACAGGAGCAAATGTTTCCCCATAGTCTATTCCTTCTTCTTGAGCATAACCCTTGCATACTAGTCTAGCTTTGTTTCTTGTAATCTCACCATTCTCATCTAGTTTGTTTTTGAATACCCATTTGGTGCCAATCACATTCTTGTCAGTTGGTCTGGGAACCAAACTCCAGGTTATATTTTTTTTTATTTGATCAATTTTTTCTTCCATAGCTTTATACCAGTCATCATCTTGTAATGCACCATATACTATCTTGGGTTTAGATTTTCTGATCAGACATTATTCTTGTCTTAGTCTGTTCCTTGTCATTGGTCTTGCATCTTTGTCACCAATTATCTATTCAGCAGGGTGATGTCTTTTTACATATTTGGATAATCTTGGCTCTGTCCTTGTTTCCATGTTTGATCTTCCAGATTCAGGATCACTATGCACTTTTTTGTCAGGTTATTCTTCATTATGTGTACTATCTCCAGAATCAGATTGTCCATTTCCTTCATTTTGCAACTCGGCTTCTGAATGCAACTCGGCATTCACTGGTTGAGACTCGGCTGAGACTGAAGTTTGTTGTTGAGTTTCAATTTGATTGACATCATCCTCATTAATATTCATTCCTTCATAAGAATACACAAAGATTCTGTACTCTTCCATTTTCTTTGGTACTTCAGCTTGGACTTATGTGTGCTCATCAAAATTTACATTTGCACTTTTCACAATTTTGTTAGTGTTAATATTCAAACACTTATATGCCTTACTTCTAGTGGAGTAACCAAGAAATATACCTTCATCACTTTTTGCATCAAATTTTCCATTTCTAGCATCTTTAAGGATAAAGCATTTACAACCAAACACTTTGAAATGTTTTACATTGGGTGAGTAACCATACCATAATTCAAAAGGTGTTGTATTTGTACCTTTCTTGACTTTTACTTGGTTCAGTGTATGAACAGCTACACTTATCGCTTCTCTCCAGTATTTTAGAGCAATAGTCTTTTCCATCATTAATGTTCTGGCATAGTCTATCACAGATCTGTTTCTTCTCTCAACAATTCCATTCTGTGGTGGAGTTTTAGGAGCTTACATTTTCCTTTTGATTCCTTTATCATCGCAGAATATCTCAAATTCATTTGATGTAAATTCACCACCTCTATCTGATCTTAGGCATTTCAAGCTTTTTCTAGTTTCCTTTTCAACTCTAGCCACATACCATTTAAACATTTGAAAGGCTTCAGATTTTTATTTTAAAAACATAACAGTCATCAACCTGGAATAGTCATCAACAAATAGCATTATGTATTTATCTCCTCTATAGCTTTGTATTTCTATTGGACCACATAAGTCAGTGTGAACTAACTCAAGTATCTCTTTAGATGTATAGTTTTTGCTTTTGAAACTTGATTTTGTCATCTTTCCTAGCTGATATTGTTTGCACATGATGTTATTAGGCTTCTTCAATTTTGGTAAACCTCTGACTTTCTTTATTTTACTGATGTTGACTAGATTGTCAAAGTTGACATGACATAATCTTCTATGCCATAACCATTCATCATCAAATTTTGCAAATAGGCAAGAAACATCATCCATATCAAGGTAAAACAAATTACTCTTTGTTTGATCTCCTTTTCCTATCAGTTTACCATCAGTATCATAGATTTTTGCAATTTTGTTTCCAAATTCCACTTTGCAACCTATATTGCCTAATTGTGAGACACTTAGTAAATTGTAGTTTAATCCTTCAACATAGTATGCATTGTCACATGAAATTTGTTCTGTGAGCTTAATGGAACCTTTTCCTTTGATTTGACATGGAGCATCATTACCAAATCTAACACTATTTCCATCATACTAAGTAAAGTTAACAAACTTACTTTTGTCTCCTGTCATGTGATGTGAGCATCCACTGTCTATGATCCATCTGTCATTCTTGTTTATACATGTTACCAGTGCTGTGGGGTCTTCTTCATTAGATTGGTCCTTCATGGCTACATAAACAACTTCATCATCATTGTCATCAAAATTTTCTTCAACAATATAGCACTTCTTACCTTTTTCTTTGTAATCTCTCTTGTCATCATATCTTCTGTACTTGTATTTGTTGACTTCCTTGAAATCCTTTTTCTGTGGACACCTTGCAGCAATATGACCTACGGCATTGCAATTGAAACAAATGATAGGCATCTTACCTTTGAATTTTCCTTTGCCCCTGTAAAATCTTCTAGCGAGCAATGCTTCCAATTGTTCCACATCTTCCTCATCAGTGCTGCTGTCACTGGATACATACTTCATTTTTCTTCCTTTCTTTGATTTCACATGTTCAGCATCTTTCAGTGATAACTTGGCCTTAAAAGCAGATTCAATATTTTCAGGTCTGTAGTTGTCAAAGTTAGATAACTCAAATGCAGTGAGTCTACCTATTATACTTTCAAAACTTAGATTGTTTCTTGGTATACATCTTAGCTCTTGTATTGATGATACTCTAATAGCATAGATAGAGAGCAAGGTTCTTAAGAGCTTACTATTAACAGTATCTTCATCCAGTTGACCACTCAAGCATCTTATTGCACTTACCACTTCCTTTATTCTTGCACCATACTGAGCAGCATTCTCATTTTCTTCCATTTTCATGTCATCAAACTTTCCTTTGAGACTTTCTCTTTTTTCTCTTTGTACATTCTGATCTCCTCCATAGATGTCTGATAGGAATTTCCACATTTTGAATGCAGTGTCACATCCTTTGATATCATCGAATTCAGCATAGTTGAGTGCAGAGGCAATTTCCAGCATTGTCTGATTGTGTTCTTGCTTATTTTTCATGTCTTCTACAGTAGGAGCACCTGTTGGATCTACATGTTCAGTGACAATGGAATTTTGGGCATAATCTCCAATGGATCCAAGATGTAACTTAATCAAACTTTTCCATGCAACAAAGTTGTCTTTGTTAAGCTTGGGAACTTCTCTTTTTGGCATTTTGATCTTTTCTGCTTGTAGTCCCTTTAAACTGAATCAGCAGTCAAGCTCTGATACCAATTGTTAGAATTCTTTAGAATAACTGAGGGGGGGGGGGGGGGGGGGGGTAAATTAGTTATTCAAGGTCCAAATGCCCTATTAATACTTTTTTACTACCTTTAATAAATCCATACACTTTTCATCCATCCAAACTTAAATCAATCATATAAGCAAGTTACAGTAAATCAACATGCAAAGATAAAACATGCAAGATCAACACATGACACAATGATTTATGTGGAAACCCGATTTGGAAAAAACCACCAGTAACATGCTACTTGATTCTCACTCTTTTGAAGTGATGCCCTGTTAAAGGCCTGCCCTGTTAAAGGCTTACAACACACTGTTAAATGTGACTTTTTTAGAGGATTTCACCAAACTGTTAGGATTGGGCCTAGTTAAAGGTCTTTAGAACATTCTCTTAGAATGTCACCCTGTTAAAGGATTTATCTTATGGATATTAAACCAACCTAAGTCCATAGGATTTAAACTTACTGTTACAATTCCTAGAAAGTAACGATAATGGTCTTTTGATCTAATATAACTTACAACATACTTTGCAGATTTCAGATCATACTTTCAGTTCAATCCTTATGCTTGGCTTCAATCACTTCAGCTCAGACTTTTTGTCTTCCTCTCAAGCTTCATCTCCTTGAGTCTTCTTACTCATTCTGCCAATGCATTCATCCTTGTGGTTGTCTATCCAACCAGAGTTCCTGTGCTTTCTTCTCCTTAGCACCTTCTTCAGTACTTCATACTTTTATGCTTGACCACCTCTCTCTCTCTTCTCCTTTTATTAACTTGTGTCTTCTTAAATAGAAAACTAATTTTCCTTTTCTGCTCAATTCTCCCTCTCCAATTTTAGGGTTTCAAAATGGATTAGGTAGGATACAATGTATCTACCCCATATCTTGTTTTCTTCTAAAAAATTCACCAGTTGTATCCTTAAAAATGTTCTACATGGTGTTCTGTGCTACCAGCTCATCATTCTTATCTTCCTTTTAATTCACATATTTCTAGATAACAACCTTGTCGGCTTAGATCTAGCGAATCTTCAATTTCCAAAATAATGCAGCAACTCGACATTATTGAGTTACTAGTGCTCGGCACCTCTGTGTTACTCAGCACCTATACCTGCTCGGCACTTGATTAACTCTGTGTCACTCGACATCTAAACTTGCTTGGCATCTGAAGTTTACTCGGCATCTGATCTTACTCGGCATCTGAAGTTTACTCAGCATTAACTAGGAATTTGCTCGGCTCTTACTAGCTTACTCGACTCCTTCTCTCTTAGTTGAGCTTTACAAAAGACTTAGCTAAAGCCTTAAATCTTTGATATGTTCTAGTGTGCCCATTCTTTGTATCTTATAGTATGTCATCAAATACACTTTTTCATCAATGACTTAGTTGATCCTTGTACTTCATTACAACATCATAACTTCAACCTTTCTCTAGGTGTTATGGTTACATCTTATTGATTGTCTCCTCCTTGACAATCAACTAATTGATAGTATTTGGATCACTAAAGCAATTGTCAGTCCTGCAAGTAGCAAGTTTGACATCAATGACAAAACAATGATTGAGGACATTCTTTACCAGTTCCATATATTATTCCAACAACTTTTCTTATGATCATTTCAATCATTTCCAACACTTCCTTGATATTTCCTCCTTTCATTATTGCGAAGTTCTCCAGAATAAGACCTTTAATTTTCTTAGCAATTATGAACTCTGGTGACTCTCTTTCTCTAAATATTCTATTGTTGCGCTCTTTCCAGATTCCCCAGCAGAAGTGTGGGAGAGTCCAGGAGCTCATTAACTGAGAGTTCAAACCAGAGAAGCCATCTCCACTGGCAAAAGAAATCCAAGATCCTTAGTCAGGAAGATCCACACCTTGGAAGAGTAGGGGTAGTGGATGAATAAATGATTGACCATTTCCAATTCATGCTTACATAAGCAACATCTGTTGGGGATAATTTTGCATCTCTTAGCTAAATTATCCAGGGTGAGAATTTTATCTTGCAGGAGGAGCTAAAAGAAAATGTTGATTTTAGGTGTGAGACTAGAAATTCAGGTTTTGGCCCAAATGGGTTTCTCCATCTTGTCCCATAAAGATAAGTAGCCAGAAGCAATCGAATAAAGTTTGTTCAAGGTGTCTCCCCAAATGATGAAGTCCTTATCATTGTTAATGAAGGTGGCATTTAGTAAAACCATTAGGGGGTTAAGGTCTAGGGATATCATAGACAGGTTGTGCTAGCCATTCTCTGATATGTACTCATTAACTTTCATGCCAAACCTTTTTATGCATTGCTCTGCCCATCTTCCGTAGTTGGGGTGGTTGATTAGTGGTCCCTAGTACGTCCAATTGTCCTGCCAAAATAAAATTTTGTCACCTTTGCCAACTTTCCATTTGGCCTTCAAGATCCCATTCCAAATGTAGGACCCCTAGGGAATCTTAGTCTCATGAATCGGGAAGGTGAGGGATTGTCTTCTCAGATATTTCTCAAACAGGATATCAAGATCCAAACACTTGTGCTTTGAAAAATGTGCCATAGCTATTTCGCTAAAAGGGCATTATTGAGATGTTTTATATTTCTGATACCTAGCCCCTCGTGGCATTTTGGAAGGCATACAAGATCCCAAGCAACAAGGTGGTATCTCTTGTGATCTTCAGACCCAGACCAGAGGAGGTCCCTCTGAATCTTCTCCATTCTATTTGCATGTTTAGTCAAGATACTAAAGAGGCTTAAGGCATAGTTAGGGAGGTTATGGAGTATAGATTTGACTAGAGTACACTTGCTAGCCTGACTTAGGGTGGCCCCTTTCTAGCTAGCAAGCTTCTTGTTGAATCTATCAATGATGCTATTCTAGAATGAATCCAAGGGTCTAGTGCCCAGAGGCAGGCCAAGATAGCTAGCTGCCAAGGACCCAATGCCACTTCCCAGGATGCGAGCAATTTTCCTCTATCTCTCCAAAGGGGTATTGATAAAGTAAACCGAGATCTTCTCCCAATTAATAGCCTAGCTTGAGCCCTTGGTATAGGTGTTAAGGAGATCCTTGAAAACTCTGGCCTCTCTAACAGAGGCTTCTCCTCCCAAGATAGTGTCATCCAAAAATTGTTGATGAGTGAAGGAATAGGGAGCCAAACAGGGCTTGAGCCCTTGTAAACTCATGTTTTGACTTTTCCTCTAGATAAGTCTTCCCAAGCATTCAGCCAGGATGATGAAGAGGATAGGGGATAAAGGATCACCCTGCCTTGGCCCTCTCAATGGGAAGAAGAAAAGACAGGGGGATCCATTAACCAAAACATATAAAGAAGGAGAAGTAACAAGTTGAGAGATGAGCTTACAAACCTGAGCATCAAACCGGAAAGTCTGAAGGATAGCCATAAGGAAATTCCAGTCCACCCTATCATAGGCTTTAGACATATCCAATTTGAGTAGAAAACCTTCCTTCTTACTAGCCTCAAGAGAGTGGATGACCTCATGGACTGTGACAATGGAATCAAGAATTTTCCTCCCAGGGACAAAGCCAGTCTGTTGAGGAGAAATGATCAAGTGAAGAATGCTGAATAACTGTTATATTTCCATCTATATAGGAGTCTCAATTCATCCGTTGATCTTCAGGATTCGCACCACGCGAATGAATTAAAGGATAAATACGTTGAAATAGTAAATGTGGGAGCTCTATCAAATATTTCAGTGTCTTTTCACTATTTCTATTGTCCCAATGGTAACTTTACTTTCTTTCATACTTACTTTTATGTTTCCCATTAAGTTTTGGAGAATTAGGAATAGAGTACCCCGCAAGGAAATGTTTGCCCAATTAAATTCTACTTAGAATACCTTTTTTACAATGGTTAGATTGTTTCCATTATCATCTTAAGATGTTTTGTGTGTAATTCGTGGGCCTAATGCACTTACAAAGTTGATTTTCTCTTGAATGCAAAAAATTGTCAAGGGTTGAAAACTCGTCGAGGAGAAGACGATTTCCATTTTTTCGCCTAGACTTTCCTTTAAATTTTATCATTTGAGTTAACATTTCATTTGGGTTCAAAAAATATTGAAAGGACTATGAAAATTGAAAAAGGGGCCCACTTCCTTGTTTCTTTCCTTTACAATTTCCTTTGGCGGAAAACAGACTTCATGGGTCAAAAGCCTGCTGAGGAGAAGTCATTTTTGAGTTTTCCGCTTAAGATTATTCTGAGCATTGTGATAAATCTAGAATGTTTTCGAAGGTAGAATATTGTAATGAAAATAAGGATTTTCTATGAAATAGCTCATTATCTTCTTATATAGGCTTGTAAGCATCATCTATTGCTCTTCTCAGAAAATTGCCTTCATGGGTTGAAAGCTTGTCGAGGAGAAGGTGATGGTCAATTTTTTGCAAGCTTCCTTCTTTCATTAAAAAACATGATAAGTCATGAACAAACCTAGCTTTGTGAACAAATTTTGCATGTTGTAAGAACCTCCATTGAATAAGGTAGTAAACTACCCATAAACTCAGAACATCAAGGCAAACCACCCGGCCATGAAATGTGGGAGAAGGAAAAGATGAAAAATCTGATGGAGACTCCTTTCACCTAAGGAGGATTAAAACTAGACCCAAACATACCTAGACTTAACTAAGACACTTAATTTTCCACTTTTTCAAAATGGTTATAGGGTGAAAAGTGGGGCAACAACTCCAAAAGAGGATGGTCTAGTAGTTCCTTATGCTCCGCAACAACTGCAACAACAAATATCTCAAACCCCAGTGAATGTTAGAAAGTTAACAAGGTTAAGAAGACCTCTAAAAAAAAATTTCTCCCTCTTTGTACTCTATTTTATTAACAAATGTTGGTGAACTAGAATGTTATGGTGAAGCTACTAAGGTGGATACAAAAATTTAGTAGGAGTTTGCAATGACAAAAGAAATAGACTCCTTGCAAAAAAACCAGACTTGAGATTTATGTAAGTTGTTTGCATGTAAAAGGGCTTTAAAGAAAAAATTAGTTTATAGGCTAAAAGAAGAGGATGGAGGTAAGAATTTTTTTAAAGCTAGACCAGTTATAAAAGGATTTGCACATAAAAGAGCATTATTGATTTTGATGAGATATTTCTCCAATTGTTAAAATGACTTCTACTCATAATATTTCAAGTATTGTGGCTACTAAATATTTGTATTTGGAGCAACTTGATGTTAAAACAATTTTTTTTCATGATTATTTGGATGAAGAAATGTATATGACACAACCACAAGGATTTGAGGTCAAAAGTAAGGAGAACTTAGTGTACAAATTGAAGAAAAGTTTATATGGCTAAAAGAAAGCATCTTAGTAATGGTATCTTAAATTCAACAATTATATGCATGAGTATGTATAAACTAGGTGTTATTTAGACCATTGTATTTATTTTAAGAGGTTGGATGATGACATATACATTATTTTATGTTTATATGTTGATGATATGCTTGTAGTTTGGTCTAACATGAATCACATTAAGGGATTGAAAAAGTAATTAGTACACTCATTTGCTATGAAGGATTTTGGGGCAGCAAAACAAATCCTTGATATAAAAATTTGTAGAGATAGGAAAAATAAGAAATTGACTTTCTCTTGGGCTGATTATATTGATAAGGTGTTGCAATGTTTCTTAATGGAGAATACCAAAGTTGTCTGGTCATTTTAAATTGACTAAGGATATGTGTCCAAAGACACAAGAAGTGGAGGTAAATTTTTCAAAATACCTTATGCTTTAACTGTAGTAAGTTTAATGTATGTTATGGTATGCACTAGGTTAGATATTGCACATGCAATAGGAGTTGTTAGCAGATATATGAGTCATCATGGGATTGAGCATTGGAATGCAATCAAATAGATTCTCAGATATTTGAGAGGGGCATCTAGTAAATATTTACATTTTTGGGGATCTACTATTGATTAACAAGGCTATCTTGACTCAGATTTGGCAGGGGATCTTGATACCAGGTAGAGTACTACAAGATATGTATTTATTATTGGTAGGACAACAGTGAGTTGGATTTCTCGGTTGTAGAAGGTAAGTGCTTTATCCACTACAAAGGCAGTCAAGGAGATGATATGGCTTCAATGCTTCATGGAAGAATTAGGACACCCACAAAGAGTCAATTGTTTATTTACAGATAGCCAAAGTGTCATTCATCTTTCCAAGAATTTTATCTCCATTCAAAGACAAAATATGTATAGTTGTAGTACCATTTTATTTGGTGATTTTTGGATGATGAATAGTTAAGAATGGAAAATATACATATAAATGATAATCCAATAGATATGTTTACAAAGGTAGTAACAAGAGAGAAGTTGAACTCCTCTTCAACTTCATTGGTCTTTTAGAGTAAACATAATAAAAGAATAATAGTGTCCAAGTTAGTTTTACATTCCAGTGGGAGCTATAAGTTTTGTCATGTTATGATTAGTCTCCAAGTGGGAGGTTATTGTTGTGGAGTCTGATTAGTCTCTAAGTGAGAGATTGTTGTGATGTGGAACCTAATTAGACTTGGAGGTTAATTTTTTCTACTTTATTCAAAGTGGTTTCCCCATAAATTATTTCTATGGGGGTTTGGGTTCAAGGGGTAACACCCTCCTAAGGGTTTTCGAGGAAAGCTCAACCAACTTTATAATTGTAAAATGCATTGGTTGTTATTTTTCTAATAGAGGAATTATTCTAGCACTAAAGCAAAAAAAAACTTGTATAAAATGAATTAGAGATAGTGATTTCATTAAGTATGATGAGATTGTGGCTTCTTGCAACGATATCAAGATGTAAGGGATTACATATTGTAATCAGGTTGTAATCACTAATTAATAGAATATTGGACTCACTATTGGTGGACGTAGCTTAGAATTTAGATCCTACCTTAGCCAATGTGTGAGAGAAAGGGAAATCAAAGAGGACTTATTAAGTCCTACCTCAATTTCACCTAGGGGAAAGAAGAGAAAAGAGGAAAAGTGTATGCTCAAAGTGCAATCATAAAATGAAAACACACTAAAGAGGAGATAAAATGTCATAAATTGAAGTCCATCCAATTTAATTATTGATATGTCATGACTGATCAGGAAAGTATTGTACCCTTTTCATAATTCTCTGGGGTTTGGGGCATTAGCCCAATTTTTTTTGTTGACTCATCAAGGGTTTTTTGAGTTGACTCGTCAACCATTTCCCAAGGTTGATTCATCAAGTATTTTTTAGGTTAACTTGTTAAGATAAAATAATCTAGCTTAAAATGGCTCAGGGTTAGGGATTTCATGATGTATGATGAGATTGTAACTTCTTATGGTGGTAAGTGGTTCTAAGGGATTACAGATTGTAATCAGGTTGTAATCACTAGATAATAAGAATATTGGACTCATTGTTGGTGGATGTAGCCCAAAGATTTGGTGAACCAGGTTAAATATTTATGTTTTGTGTTCTCTTATGTGTGATTTATTATTTTTTGATATTGGATTTATTTTGATGTAATTATTATTTATGTCTCCTTAATCCTAACAGGAGTAGTGTAGTGATATATAATATTGTGATTACCAGCAAAATAAAGGTCACAAAACTAATGAAAGCATGAAACTAAAGCATGTTGTCAGGACCTAATCGATAGTGACACCATTGAGGTGGATAGTCAAAAGAATAATGATGATTACAAAGAATACAAGGATCCTTTCCCTAAATACAAAATGGGGGAAACATTTTGTTAATGTTATAATTTTTCGGATAAATTATATATATATGAGATATATAAATAATAAATGGAAAATATTATATATGAAATAATTAACTTATGTTGAGAGAGAGAGAGAGAGTGAGAGAGAGTGTATTGTTATATTACTATTATAATATATTGAGGGTATCTTTAACTTGTGTTATAACTAATGTTTGTAAATATTTTAAAGAGACATGTCTCTTCAAGAGACATGCCTCTTTGATCTCATATATATTCACTCATATAGTAACTTGGAAAACACATAAAATATAAACAAGTGCTATTACAAGTTACAAAATAGTTTAATGGATCATATCTTTAACATGGTATCAAAGCAGAGTTCACTTTGAGATTTGGAAGTGAAGAGTTGAGTGATACCTTTGAAAGAAAAAGTGTTTTAGTTAGAAGCAGCTTCAATTAGAGGAGATTGAAAATTTTTGACACATGTATTCATGTTCCATGACTTTGTGATCAATTGCATTGATTGATGTTTAATAATTTCAAAATATACATAAAATTGCAATCAGGAAGAAATTCATACACATAAACTCTTCCATAGAAGTCCATAATATATTCTTCTGCGCATAATGAAATGTCATTGTAAAATTTAGACATAGATGAGTTTGCTTGCACACTACAAAGAAATGACATGGACATCATGAGAGGTGGAAATAATCGCAAGGTTAGACCAATAAAGAAATTTTGGTGAAGGAAAGAAACATTCAAAGAGTAAGTGCAATGGAAAATTTGTCCACCACAAAAACATTGTATTATGAAGTTCAATGTTGATTTTCTATCATTTTTAAGAAGAGATGTATGGTCAGATTAATGAAGTGATATTGAACATTAGTTCCCACAAATTTTATAAGGCAAAAGAAGTAGACAATCAATTTGGACCAAATGTGGAAAGAGATCACATATCCATATATAAGAGATTGCAGCCTATCTCAATTCAAATAATGGGAACGCAACACAAATGGAGAGAAACCAAACTCCCTCACCATCTCAATATAAATGGACCCGTTCTATTATTCAAAGATTGGTCTGGCTATCATTATTCCTACCAGTGTCATGAAGGTATCTTGGGATAGTAGATATCAACAAGAGTACTCTATTGCTATATTTTGATTTTAGCCAGTTGGAAATAGGAAGAGTTGTCAAAGTCAATTAGGCCCTGTTTGGTTGGGGAAGATGAATTTTTCTCATAACCAGGTTTTCGAAAACCTGGTTATGTATTTTAGGAAGATAGTTGGACCGTTTGGTTGACACAGAAGATGAATTTTCAAATCCATATTCTGCGTTTGGTTGCCAATTTAGAAATTGGAATTGGAACAGAATATGACTAGGAATATCTTTTTGTTGTGTTTGGTTGTTCATTTTCTAATTGGAATTGGAATTTGATGTAAATTTTTTTTATCTTATTTAATTAGTTAAACACAAGGATTAGAATGAGTAAAGTATTAATATTTATGATTTAATTTATTTATAATTAGACCACATTATTATTATTTTTTATTCTTGAATATTCACAGTTTTATTTTGTTAGTCAATAATAAATAAAATGATTATTATTTTTTATTTTAATTCTATTTATTAGAAAAGAAAAGTAAAAAATAATCATACGTGCAATCATTTGTACGAAGTTATTTTTTGTCCCATCGTTGGAAATTGTGATCATATATATTATATATTTTTGAAAAATTGTGTAAGACAAATTTATCGTCGAATTGAATTTATTGTCAAGTTCATCCGAACTTCATAATTGTCGAACTTGAATTGAAACTTGAACCTTGTGACTTAGCTGCTAAATATGTGTGTTTGTGTCCTCTCTCTATCCCTCCCTATGTTTGTGTTCATCCACGTGATTTGGCAGAAGGATTGGACACAATAAATGTTGTTTATGCAGATGAATTATTGCCTACACTATATGAGAATTCTCGCATCTCTTAAGACTAGTTACCGACATAGAGAGGGATTGTGAGGCGTGTTGTGGCTCTTGGTCGATATCTTCAGAATCTATTGGCCATGGTTGTAACATTATATAGTCTTGGCAAAGAAATATTATCATTGAAGCTTCATTCACTGGAACATTTCCTTACTCCAGATGAAAAGTATGAAGCTGTTGAGCAGGTAATAGTTACAGCAACCAACTGTAGAGGCTATGAAGCGACTTGTCTTTATAAATGCTATTGGTTTTTTTAAGGGTTAGAGGGAATGGACAAGCAGCATCCGAAAACCATGTTATGGATCCATTGGATGATACTAGAATTCATCCAAATTCATATGAATTTTCCAAGAAAATGGCTAAGGACATATATTGTGAAGAAGCTGGACATGATATAGATGATATGGATGAGGAAACACAAGAAATGGCTGTTGAGCATGTCAAAAAATATCCTGATCTGTTAAATGCCCTTGATATTGATGAATATGCTAGAAGTGTGGAGCAATGGACATCCAATAAAAAGCAGGAAACCCTTGCTGACATAAAGAGTGAATTGTTACATGGATTTCAGGATTTGAGATCGCCATATAAAGAGCCATCCCAAGATGAGGAATTTTATCTGCTGACTGGAGAAAATGAAGAGACCTTGTTAATGGGAAAAATTGTCCCCGCAGAGTCCAAAATCATCGTATAATTTGTGATCTGGAATCAAACTTGACATGAATAATATTGAAAGAGGAGCTTTCTGATGATCTAGATATAGATCCTTTAGAAAAAATTGCAGAAGGCAGCATCCTTACCTGTTGGGTGAAAACTATGACAAAAGTGAAGTACCTAGTTGAGTTAACTTGCAAAGAGAGTTCACTAAAGAATGATAACTATCAAGGTGAATAGGATAAGGATAAGGAGGTTAAGGATCCATATTTTGCAGAAGAGGATTCCATTTCACGAAGTGAACAAGAGAATGAAACCATTAAGTTCCTAACAGATAAAGAGCCAGGGGAGAGTATTATCCGTCCAAGCTTGAAAGGGCCTACTCACTTGATTCTAACATTGAACATTTTCAATGGAGTTTATGCACACAAGGATATTGTGGAGGGAGGAAAAGACCAAAAGGATTTTGCTAGCTATCTTCGACTTGGAAAATACTTTCAATTGGGGAGGAGACATTTGAAGATCTTGATGAGGTCATAGACAGATATATATTCAAGAGAGGATAAGATATTTCAGTATTTCGTTCTACTGTTTGGTGAGTCATAAAACACACATCAACAGACACCTTTCTACAGATGCAGGAACACACAAGCTCCTCTCTCTCTCTCTCTCACTCTCTCCCTCTGTCCCTCTGTCCCCCCTTCTTATCCCGCACTCTCTGCCCCTCTATGTATCTCTCCCTTTTAATAAATTTATTAAGTTAGTTAATTATTCAACAAAATATGCAACTAAAATTTTACGTGAAATATTATATAGGAAAAAATATACCATTTTACATTCACATACATTAAACATTTGATGATAACTTTAACAAGAAAAATGATGCTTTGTTAATAATTGCTCTTAAAAAATGTGGAATTTTGGCAACATAGATTTTACATGCAATTTTTAAAAAAAGATCATGAAAATCATTAATCATATAAATCATATTTTAACATCATGAAATTCTAATAATGAATTTCACATAATTACTACAATATGAAAACTTGCTAACTTGATAGAACAATATCCATGATTTGATGGTGGTGTGAAAACACACCGTTAAACACGAAAACACTGAGAAATCCATGATGTATGCCTTTATGCCCCACATTCGACGACACACCGTTACATGCGAAAACACTGAGAAATCCACGATGTATGCCCTTATGCCCCACATTCGACGGCAACCCTCTCATGCTGCTCAATCTTCCCATTACTGTTTGTATTGTTAGATGGTCAATCCTGCATATATGAACTAAACATGCTTGAAAAATTAAAACCTAATTTTTTTTAATGGAATACACCAAGGAGTGGCATCAAAAATATTGATCGTTTACAAACACAGTAAACAATCATCAGATAGCTCATTTTTTATCAGCATGTGTGGTCTTGCAATATTAGCAAATCAAGAGCAATAAAAAAATACAAGAGAAAGACATTTTATCAATACCGTTGGCAATCTTGTCAAGAAGCACTCACATAGGAAACCAAATTGTGGAAAAAAAAATAAGAAATTTTAAAAATATCCAAGCAAATTAGGAATATACATATAACATGGGACAGAATCATGACTGTACAATCATCTACCAAAAATCCTCAATACTTTTGATAATCTTGTCAACGAGAAGATACATAGGAAATCAAATAGGGACAAAAAGACAAAAAAATAAAAACATATGCAAGCAAATTAGGACTATAGATATAACATAGGACAGAATCATGAACTATACAATCATCTAGCAAATCACATTTCTATATGCTTTCAAGTTCTACAATTGAGCATTCATCATTTGCCACTCCTTGTGTATTCCACGTATGTATGGTTCAAATATAACTCTAATTAACAATGCAATGAACAACTATACCAAACGTTTACGAGATCATAAACTACGTGTTGTGAGAGATCAATGCAATACCATTAAACAAAGCCAACTAACCCTCTGGAATTATTTCACATGCCAATTGTGTGAATGCCAATGAAATGAACAACTAAACTATGTACTGACCAATGCCAATCATGTCAATGAAATGAATGACTAAACTATGCATATATCAAGTATGTATACATACGTACATACATGCCTGAACATACATATGCACAAACATACATACATACGCACATACATACATAGATACACATGTACATACATGTGTACATACATACGCACATACATACATATATACGCACATACATACACACATACATACATACATGCTTAGCAAAATAGAAAAAATGTGCTCAGTAATGATTTCCAATATAGTGTTGTGACAGATCAATGCAATACCATTACACAAAGCCAATTAACCATCTAGAATGACTTCACATGCCAATCGTGCGAATGCCAATGAAATGAACAACTATCCTGCGTATTGACCAATGCCAATCATGTCAGTAAAATGGATGACTAAACTATGCATAGATCAAGTTTGTATACATACGTACATACATGTGTGTACATACATATGCACATACATACATACATACGTACATACATGTGTGTACATACATATGCACATACATACATGCATACGTACATACATGTGTGTACATACATACATACACATATACATACATACATGCTTAGCAAAATAGTAAAAATGTGCTCAGTAATGAGTTCCAGTATAGTGTTGTGAGAGATCAATGCAATGCATAGATCAAGTATGTATACATGCGTACATACATGTGTGTACATACATATGCACATAATACATACATACGTACGTACATACATACATGTGTGTATATACATACTGTTTGTTTCAAATATGTTTAGCAAAATAGTCAATATGTGCTCACTAATGAATTCCAGTATAGTGTTGTGACAGATCAATACCACTGAAATGGACAACTAAACTTTGTAACCGTTTCTTGACAGTAATGAGTTCTAGTATAGTGTTGTGAGAGATTAATGCAATACCATATAAATAGAGCCAATTCATAAGCTATGTATAGATCAATGGCAATCATGGCTTTTATCTAGACATAATCAATATGTGCTCAATATGTGCTCAATAATGAAATTTACAATTATATCACTAGCTTTTATCTATACATAGCTGACCTATACATAGTTTATCATGGTTCTATTTCTATCTGCTATCTGCTTAGCATAGTCAATAGATGTGGTAACTATTTGTTTCAAATCTATTTAGCAAAATAGTCAATATGTGCTCACTAATAAATTCTAGTATGGTGCTATGAGAGATCAATACCAGTGAAATGAACAACTAAACTTTGTAACAGTGTCTGGCTGTTGGTGTCAAATCTGTTTAGCAAAATAGTCAATATGTACTCAATAATGAATTCCAGTATGTGCTCATGTGATTACTTGTATATATCATAATGCCAATCATAATAGAAAAACATGGCAATCATGCTTTTATCTATACATAGTTGACCTATACATAGTTTATCATGGTTCAAATCTATTTAGCAAAACAGTCCAATATATGTTATAACAGTTTGTTTAGAATCTGTTTAACAAAATAGTAAATATATGCTCACTAATGACTTCCAGTATAGTGTTGTGAGAGATCAATGCAATACCATTAATCAAAGTGAATCATGCCAATGAAATGAACAACTAAACTATGGATATATCAAGTATGTATAGATCCATGTAAAATCATTCAACATACTTATGACGTCATAAACTATGTACAGATCAATGCAATACCATTAAACGCAGCCAACTCATAAACTATGTATGGATACATGGAAGATCAATGGCAATCATGGCTTTTATCTATACATAGTTGACATATACATAGTTTATCATGGTTCAAATCTGTTTAGCAAAACAGTCCAATACATGTTGTAACAGTTTGTTTAGAATCTATTTAACAAAATAGTAAATATATGCTCACTAATGACTCTCAGTATAGTATTGTGAGAGATCAATGCAATACCATTAATCAAAGTGAATCATGCCAATGAAATGAACAACTAAACTATGGATATATCAAGTATGTATAGATCCATGCAAAATCACTCAACATACTTATGACGTCATAAACTATGTACAAATCAATGCAATACCATTAAACGCAACCAACTCATAAACTATGTATGGATACATGGAAGATCAATGACAATCATGGCTTTTATCTATACATAGTTGACATATACATAATTTATCATGGTTCAAATCTGTTTAGCAAAATAGTCCAATACATGTTGTAACAATTTGTTTAGAATTTGTTTAACAAAATAGTAAATATATGCTCACTAATGAGTTCCAGTATAGTGTTGTGAGAGATCAATGCAATACCATTAATCAAAGTGAATCATGCCAATGAAATGAACAACTAAACTATGGATATATCAAGTATGTATAGATCCATGCAAAATCATTCAACATACTTATGACATCATAAACTATGTACAAATCAATGCAATACCATTAAACGCAGCCAACACATAAACTATGTATGGATACATGGAAGATCAATGACAATCATGGCTTTTATCTATACATAATTTATCATGGTTCAAATCTGTTTATCAAAACAGTCCAATACATGTTGTAACAATTTGTTTAGAATCTGTTTAATAAAATAGTAAATATATGCTCACTAATGACTTCCAGTATAGTGCTGTGAGAGATCACTAATTAAATAGTCAAAATGTGCTCAATAATGAGTTCCAATATAGTGATGTGAGATTAATATAGTTTCAGTTTAGTGCTATTAGAGATTAATGCAAAACCATTGAATAGAGTAATCATGCAGCATAAGTCATTGCAATCCAGTCAGTAGCTGAAATAGCTAAATGGTACCAAATGTCATTGCAATCCACTCCACTCTCTCCACCTCATCCATCATCAAGAACCCTTTGGCTCTTTCACATTGAAGCACGAAGGTATCATGTGCTTTCACGAAAATTGCTCGACTCAGTTCAGGGATAGCTTTGAGAGCAGTATATGCAGCAGTCAAAATATTATCATCTTCAGATTTATCTACTTTTACAATCTGAGGCTTAATGAGGCCATCTTTTAGTTCCTTCATAGTTTTTCATATCACATCCAATGATGCAGCCAAAGATGTCTTCTTCCTCTTTCCCCTCCTTGATGATAATGGTGGAGTCGTCCCTCTAGCACTTGCACTCGACTGATTGGAATGATATAACTCTTCATCAATATCTGGTTGGCTGTCAAGAGGTGTACCACAATTGGTATCATCCTCATCAAGCACATTAAATGCATCGTTCATAGGGTGCCCTTCTTTAGCATCAAGGGGTGTTGTAGATGCGAACCCTTCAGCAATGTCATTACCGACAATTACAGCCAACTCATTGAAATATCGAAAAGGTGACCTCTTATACATTTTTGCATTTTTGAATTCTCTCCTCTACATATAAGCATTAATAGATGGATTAGGTTGTAAGTTTTTCATTATTAAAATAAGAAGGGAAAATTTCTTTAATGAAAAGAGTACAAAGATCATCCTACCTTCAAAAGGTCATCCCACACTGAATCCTCAGCATCCACAGTTTGAGTTTCTTCATTCCAAGCTAACCCACTTGTATTTTTCAAGTCCTTCATTACTTTATATCCTACTTTCCATGTTTTTAGCTTATTCTTAAAATGATCTCATGACAAATTCGAGTTCATCGCTGCATTGAATGTCCTCTCTATCGCAGTCCACGCCTCTTTTTTAAACCCACCTTCACCTTTCCGTCCGAGATGGACTTGTTCAAGGAGCAAGGCTAAAAACTTGTGTTCCATCGATTTTGTCCACATTTTCTTCTTTGAAGAAGAAGATTTGTTGCTCACAGCGAGGGATCCATCTATATCACTCAAAGTAATGGGAGAACACATCTGGTTCACATGATCAGATCCGTCCATGCTCATCATGAGCTCAGTATATGCCATTGTGTACTCCTTCCTGTATTTCATTTAAATTTGAAGTAGAAAATCTTTAACTATCAATTTTTAATACGTCATAATGGAACAAGGCTAACATATTGAATAGGTAAACGTATTACGATTTAAAGTAATCATACGACTGAAATTGAAAGTTATTGCTCTTTAAATTTAAATGGAATGCAGCAAGCAGTAACATCAGAAAAATAGGATTTTCAACGAATTCGTTGTTCTCTTCTTACTAGTGGGCTTATGATCTTCATCATTTGGTACTCCTTGTTGTATTTCATTTAAAATTGAAGATGATAAACTTTAAATATCATTTTTTAATACATCCTAATGCAATGAGGCTAACATTTAATAAACTTGAAAGAATTTAACTGAAGATGATACACATTTTAAGCAATAATTGATGATAACACATCAACATCAAAAAAACTACCAGTAAGACAAAATGGTGATATCAATGGCAAGTAAATAGTCATGAGCCCCATTATGAAGCATGTTATTGTACTTTCTCAATGCAAAGATGTATAATAATTGTGCTTTCTTGCATTTAAATCAATATAATCTATATTTCAAGTTGAATTGTGTATTGCAGATATGATCAACAATTTTTGTACATAATGTAGGTGTGAAATTGAAAGTTAATGTTCTTTTTATTTAATTAGAATGTAGCAAAGACTGATATCAGAATAACGAAATCACACACCATCATTGTATATGCATACATCAATTTAATCATATAAAGCACATTGCCTTCTAATAAATCATTTATTCTCGAGATCTATAATCTTCCCACATCCTATTTGTTATATCTTATCGAAATTGGGCCCACTCATTTCTATCCTCCTGAGACAACCCATATGTCTCAAGCAGTGGCACCTCTATCCCATCACGATCATCTTCCTCTTCAATAGCTTCTTCCGATGGAAGGCCATCCTCTATCGTAATGAAATTGTGAAGTATGCAACATGCTAAAACAATATAGGATTGTGTCATGATATCATAAGACGTTGCATGTCTTAAGATTGGAAAACGCTGCTTCAGAATACCAAATGTACGTTCTACTGCATTTCTAAGAGAGGAGTGTCAATGGTTGAACAACTCATGTGCAGAGTTTATTGGGTTTTCTCTTGACCACTCTTTCAAGTGGTAGCATGTACACCGATAAGGAGCGAGAAATTCAGGTGCATTTGGATATCCAGCATCCACGAGATAATATTTTCCTATATAAAGAAAATATATTGTCAATACTTGAACCATTTAGCATAACCTTGAGTATATTAAAATGTGATTTGGCTTACCAGGGGGAACTACAAGTGGATCTGATCTGGATAGAGTTGAGGCTAGAACACGGCTATCTGCAGCAGAGCCTTCCCAACTAGCAAGGCAATACTGAAACTTACAATCAAAGGAGCAGACACCCATAACATTTTGCGATAGGTTCCCTTTTCTATCATGATATTTACCCTATATGTCGACACCAACTCGCACTGGAATATGGGTACCGTCGATGGCTCCAATGCAATCCTGTGGGATATGATACACTGATCAAATGCATGCTCAAGTAATAATAAGATAAGGACAACATTCTAGACAATAAACTTGTTATAATGTGTGATTTACCTTGAAGAATGGTTCAAAACGATCCTTCCCACTAATTTCAGGAGGAGTGCCTGGACTAGGTGGTATGAAGTAATCTCTGTGAAGGGCTAAGATAGCCATCAAAACCTTGTGGAAGTACCGACTGACTGTCTCTCCTGAGTGCCCAAAGTTATGGGCAATCTTGCGGTTCCTTAGATTGTGCCCAAGGGTGTGGAGGAACATCACTAGTTGTTCCTCTAACTTCAAGTGGATCGTATCTCTCAAGCTTCCTTTCAGCCTCAGAATATGAGCTAGAGAAAAGAAGGCTGCCCTACTCATCCGAATCTGATCATGACAATCCACCTCATTCGAATGAATAATGTCTCTACAAAAGGAATTTCCTTTTCTTATTCGTTTACCCATTTGACTACCTTCTCGGGCTACCAATACTTTGGCTATGCCAACAAAAGCAAAAAGAATTGTGAGAATGCGGGTGTATGTGGTCTTCCTAACTATGCTTCCTTAGACCTCTATACTCTCCATAGGATCCATCAGTGACCTGAAAGGTGGACAATTTAAACACTATCAGTTATGAAATATCAACTATCACCTATCGAGATACAACATGATTATTTGCTAGCCTCATTGCATTAAGAAGTCAATTATTTATTCAAATACAGCAAGGAGTACCAACTACCGAGGATCATAAGCCCATAAAGAACAAATTACAATGTGTCATTATACTCCATGTAATCTATCTATACCAATGAAAGCATAATATTGATTCCATTTGTCTATATGTATACACACATGTATGTATATATGTATGTGCGCACACATGTATGTATGCATGTATGTATGTACACACACACATGTATGTATGCATGTACGTACGTACACACACATGTATGTATGTGTGTATGTACACACACACACATGAATATATGTATGTATGTACGTACACACACACACATGTATGCATGCATGTACGTAGACACACACATGTATGTATGCATGCATGTACGTACACACACAAGTATGTATGTTCGTACGTACATACACACACATGTATGTATGCATGTACACACATGTATAAATGTACAGACACATATATGTATGTACACATACACATGTACAAACTATAACTTGAATTTGGGCTTTTATGAATGTGTTTTAATAAATCGTCGAGTCCGCTGAAACTGAGGCTCGTCTTTTAGAAGATGAAAAGTAGCATAGTTGGCAATGGGAATAGCGTTTCTTTCTGCATTGATCTATACATAGTTTAAAATCATGGCTTTTATCTATACATAGTTTATAACCTCATAAGTATGTTGAATGATTTTGCATGGATCAATACATACTTGATATATCCATAGTTTAGTTGTTCATTTCATTGGCATGATTCACTTTGATTAATGGTATTTCATTGATCTCTCACATCACTATACTGGAACTCATTGGACTATTTTGCTAAACAGATTTGAACCATGATAAACTATGTATAGGTCAACTATGTCTAGATAAAAGCATGATTGCCATGTTTTGCTATTATGATTGGCACTATAATATATACAGGTAATCACATAATCACATACTGAAATTCATTATTGAGCACATATTAAGCACATATTGATTATGTATAGATAAAAGTCATGATTGCCATTGATCTATACATAGTTGATCCATACATAGTTTATGATTTGGCTCTATTTAATGGTATTGCATTCATCTCTCACAGCAGTACACTAGAACTCATTACTGGCAAGAAACTGTTACAAAGTTTAGTTGTTCATTTCACTAGTATTGATCTCTCACAACACTATACTGAAAGTCATTAGTGAGCATATATTGACTATTTTGTCAAACAGATTCTAAACAAACTGTTACAGCATATATTGGACTGTTTTGCTAAACAGATTTGAACCATGATAAACTATGTATAGGTCAACTATGTATAGATAAAAGCCATGATTGCCATGTTTTGCTTGATTGGCACTATGATATATACAAGTAATCACATGAGCACACACTGGAATTCATTATTAAGCACATATTGAGCACATATTGATTATGTATAGATAAAAGCCATGATTGACATTGATCTATACATAGTTGATTCATACATAGTTTATGACTTGACTCTATTTAATGGTATTGCATTCATCTCTCACAGCAGTATACTAGAACTCATTACTGGCAAGAAACAGTTAGAAAGTTTAGTTATTCATTTCACTGGTATTGATCTCTCACAGCACTATACTGGAATTTATTAGTGAGCACAAGTTTATGACTTGGCTCTATTTAATGGTATTTCATTCATCTCTCACAACAACATACTAGAACTCATTACTGGCAAGAAATTTTTACAAAGTTTGGTTGTTCATTTCACTGGTATTGATCTCTCACAGCACTATAGTGGAATTTATTAGTGAGCACATATTGATTATTTTGCTAAACAGATTTAAAACAAACAGCTAGAAACTGTTACAAAGTTTAATTTTTCATTTCACTGGTATTGATCTCTTACAGCACTATACTCAAATTTATTAGTGAGCACATATTAACTATTTTAAAAACAGATTTGAAACAAACAGTTACCACATATATTGACTATTTTAAAAACAGATTTGAAACAAACAGTTACGTTTGAATGAACCAAAAAAACTTAAAAAAATCCAGTATGCAAAGGTGGGTGTGAGAGGAGAACCGTTTACCGCCACCGCTGTTCAAAGTGGAGAAGAGAAATCGCAGAAAATGCCAAGGCCACACAAAACCACGGCCACAGAAAACCCACAAACCAGAAACCCTCGCAAACCACGGCCACAGAAAACCCACAAGCCCAACAAACGCAGCAAACCAGAAACCCTCGCCTTCGCACAATAGAGCACGAAAACAATACAACCGTCGTCTTCCAAAAAACCCAATTTGTTCTTCCAAAAACCTAAGGCGGATTCGGCAGACCCGACGATTTATTCAAATGCATTCATAAAAACCCAAAACCTGGTTTTCATTTCAACTTCCACCTATTTCTTGGAAGAAATTTCTTCCAATTTTTAAGCGAAATTGGCAGACGAAACCCGAAACCAGGTTATGTGTTTGATGAACCAAACGCCACCGTTTTCTTCCATAACCTGGTTTTGGCGCTGAAAACCCTATTTCGCGCCCGGTATTCCCGTAACCAAACGGGGCCTTAAAGTAAGAACGAAGGAAGACATGAATGGGAGGAGTGAATGAAAATGGTAATCAAACACCCCTTGACCGTCGAGCATACACTGTTAAGGCGTTCAGATGCATCAGACACAAAAGAACATGTTACATTCCAACAAATGTAAAAGAGGGGATATTTATTTTAGACTATGGAAACATGTGGATCGCCTCGGTGAGAAATATTTTGGTCAAACTCATGAAATAAGAAACAACACTGCCAGATATTTTACGTGAAGGTTAAGAGAAAAGTCACTCAGGTCGAAGCTTGCATAAGTAACAGATTTGAATGAGCTTATTAAAGGCACGTCGGTACTTATAACGTGGATCAAGGAACCCCAAAAGTGGCAAAAGGTTAGAGGCGACTAACATATTATATGAACTAGAAAGTAATTTCAAGGAGATCGATTGGGGGTGACACGGAGAAAGGAAGACATGTCATATGTGGCATGATCCACGTGTCGATGTAGCAGAGGAAGTGCGACTAGATCTATTTTACCATAATAGATTTCAGTGGCCACTGAAAAGGGCACCGGCTACGGTGCAACATATTTGCACTGGCCGGGCCCCTCCTCCATCCTTTCTCCGACGACTCCAACTTTACTTGGCGCAGGTACAAACGGCAGGTGCAGGTACAAAGGTCCCTTCCACTGCGCCGTATGTTGTCAGACGCCGCCCTCTGCCATCTCCTCCGCCATCCAGCGTTTTACAATTAATATCAACCAAACTCATAAATGACAAAACTTATGCAATTAATTTTTTTGTTTTAAATATATAGTAATATAGAAATAAAATAAATGTTGTTTATTTTATAGAAGTAATAAGTTTTTTAAAGAAAAATTAGTTGCTTGAAAGATAAGATTAAATTAATTGATTATTATATTAATTATATTATGAAATTCAATTAATAATTTAGTACATTAAAAAATAAAATAATATTTTTGCATAGTTATATTTAACATATTTAAGATTTCTAATTGATTTTGAAAAAAAAAAAATTTAAAAAATTGAAATGAAATAGTTTAAAATTAATAATTATAATAAATAAATAAATTAAATTTAACAATATTTTATTTCTTTTATAAATACAACATAAAAATACATATGTTTTCAAATTTGTTTATTTTTTAACATAGCTATTTATGTGTTGTCTCGATTGTCATGTAACATTAATAGTTCCTCATTTATTTATTAAACTTATTTAATGACAACAAACTAAGCAAGTATCAATTTGTGATATTCTTCTCAAGATTTAAGTGTGTGATTTTGAGTCAAACTCATTGACCCATGTTTCATGAGTAGTGATTCAACATGAATCCATCTCTCATGAGTATAAATGTAACACTTAGCACTCATTGGATCTAGGTGATGCTCACAAGGGTGAAGCACCAAGACTTTCTGAGAGGTCACCCATCCTAGTACTACTCCAGCTTGAGTGCGCTTAATTATGGAGTTTCATCCATGGAAATGATCTCCTACTTATCAAGTATCAATTTTTTGTACAAAATAATTCATAAGACAACCATGTTGAATATAATTTCTTAGATAGTTAACCTACTTAATCGTTTCATTTTATATATTCTATATCTTGTCATCTTATTTTCTTCTAAGTAAGAATGAGAAAAATTACATGATTCTTAACCACATAAAATGTTACAAAAAAATTGCTTAATTTGACCATGTTATTCATAACCATACACATATGTTATTTCAACATTTGTGTTATTGCAATACTAAAGTTGGATCAAACGTTACATGCTAACTTTAATCAAATAACACATGGAAAGTTCAAGACAACATAAATATATGAAGATGATGAACAACTATTTTACCAAAATATAACTCAAAGCATCATAATGCTTTCACTACGAGACAAAATCAAATCCCTTGTAAAAGCACAAAATCAAGGATGTAATATTTGGATGATAAAATAATACAATATGTTTTGAAAATCTTTCATAGTGAAGCTCTTAGTCTTGACTTATATTGACCTCTCTTCTAATTGGAACCATTTTATCACTTCGATAAATTTACAAAAAAGTGTTGATCACCATCCTCCATATAAACATCATCAACACCTGCAAATATATTGTGTTAATAATAAAATTCATTTTCAAACTAAAGACACAATTGATTGAAGTTCATTTCGTATTTTCCTTACCATCTCTACTTTGCATTGTGTTCGTTCTTGCTATTGTTTGATTAAGATCAATAAAATATGGTTGCATGCTTTTTTGAATTTTTTGTTGATCATCTAATTCAAAAAAAGCATTAACATTTAATATATATCATCAATAAATTTAAAATATAGTTGTCAATTTAATACTCATAATTATGTTTATTTCATAACTTCATTACCATATCTAGCTTCTATTGCATCATTTTTTGTTGCTGCCTGATTAGATTCAATGGAATCTAGTTGCATGTATTCTTGATTTTTCTGTTCATCATCTAATCCTGCAATAATATGAACATTTAGTATGTAAACTTTGGCAAAATAAATTTACAAACTAAAGACTCATAATTCATTGATTTATATAATGTCATTACCTTGACTAGTATCTATCACATCCATTGTTGTTAATGTTTGGTTAAGATCAATAGAGAAGGGCAACGCAAGTTGTTGAGCATCTTGTTGATCATCCAAATCTACATAAAAAACTTATATTTAACATTTTAACTTATATAAAATGTTCAAGTATAAAATTAATTTATGTACATAATCTAAACAATATTAAAATTACTATCTACCTACAATAACTTGTTAAAAGGTATGGATAGGGATAGTATTGATCATTGACGGTTGATCTCTAATAATTGTATCTTGTACATACAGAAGTGGTTAGAACTATGAACCAAGTATTTTATTATAAAAGTAACAAAGACACTTAATAGTTAAAAGCTTACCATTTGGAAACTTCACTTCACCAATTGTTGTATGGTTTAGATCAATGGAGAAAGGTAATTGACGCTGTGGAATACTTTCTCGATCACCCAAACCTACAATGAAATATGATTAATACATGAAATGAAAATAAGAATTATTGCTATGTAATTATAAAAATACTTTTTCTTAAAAATACACTCACCTTGTTGCCTGATAATATCTCTTTCTTCTTGAATAGCTATATTTGAGCGATTTATGACCTTTTTCTTTTTCTTTTTCTTTTTGCATCCTATAGAGGGGAACTGGAAATTTTCATTCTCCTCAACTCTACTATTTAAGTTTCTAGAGAGGGATTTACGCTTTTTGTGAATGGAATGACTTTTTTTCATTTTACTTGGACTAAACCATGGTGCTATTCGTCTCATAGATATGTTATCTGAGCCAGGGATTGGTTTAAATTTGGAAGATGAAGCAAGAGATGCATGAATTTCTCTAAATTTGTCAACAGATTGACTAAAGATGTCTTTGTCATAATCACTAGTTGGTAAATTTTTGAGCAATGAATTTAAATAATCAACAGATTTTTGAAACTTATCATTGATAGTAGTAGATAAATTCCAACTATCTGCAATACAAATGTAATAACAAAGTCAGAATTACTGATAAATATTGAAATTTCATTAAAAATGATAGTTATGAAATTTACCAGTTTTGTCACCTTCACCAACGTTAACCTCAAGCACATCTTGATTTCCAGAAAGTATACAATCATCTACAATTGAAATATTACGTAATTAATGTTGAGAATTATAAAATCATTTAATATTTAACTATAGAGATCATATTGATCATTACCAATGACATTAATGTCATGACTCGATCTTCCTATGACTTCCTCATCATCAACGACCAATGGAGTAGAAGCTTCTGTAATTTTAAATGAGACTAATATAGTTAACATAGATTTTTTTTAATAAAATGTAAATAAATTAATGCTAAATTTTAAATGATACTTACCAACAACTTTATCATGTGTGTTTCTCTTTATTATATATAAGATCTTCAACACATGTTTGCATGTGTTTCCTCTTTTTGCCCATTCACAATCACACACATGCAAATTTGGTCCAAATTTCCTTACGAAATACCATTTTGCTGGAATAGTTTGACTTCTAACTTTATATGTGTTTGGTAGCTGGTCATCTTGATAGCAATCAGTATCTGGTATTAATTTTGATCTTTCTAATGCAGTTATGTAATATCTTTCCTTTTTGAAGTTGGTTAAAAATCCAGATTGTTGCAAATATCTTTTATTTTTATAGAATGGCTCTACCCTATGAAGAAGTGTATAGATGAGCCAATCCATTCTTCTTGTGCATTTCCTAGAACAATCACTTAGATGTTGACTCTTGATGTGGGAGTGATATGACTCTATCGAAGCATTAGTTTCTTGATTTGCATGAGGGAAGCTCCGAAAGCTTTTTGCCCACATCGCTAGAAAAACAAACATGACATCTTAGCATATAGAATAATTAATTTAAATTATATAAATTCATAATAAAATATAAAAGATAATCTTGATGGTCTTACCAATGCGACTCTCATCATGGCACCAATAATTCTGAAAGTAATTAATGAATTCCTTCTCTTCTTTGAATTCCTCTATGAACTTCATTATCAAATCAGTAATGGCATCTTCATTTTCATGCATTGCATACATTATCTCACCCAGTCTATCAAATATTCTTGTTCCAACATCTTTATTTTTAACAAATCTGGATTATATACAACAATATAGAGTTATGATGTTATGTATGTGATTTTTCATATATTCTAATAAAATATTAACTTACTTGTACACATTCTTCAGCCATGCCCTACGCACATGCCAGATGCATAACAACACTCGACACTTAAAGGATAATCTACAAGATAATTAATTATCAAAGTTCATAAGTAGTATTCTAAAAATAATAATTCTTAAATTGAAACTTGTTTATGCTAAAAATTGGAAAACATATATATGTATAAACTAAACATTAAAAATTTGCATTCTTCTAACTATAAACTAAGGTTGGAGAAAACCTTATTGCTTCAATCTCGGCGCTAGCATCATCTGTCATGAATGCATTGACATGCCAATCTTCTCTATATTGTTTCCCTCTTTTATAAATCTCCATTAGCCATTCATTTATATCCTCAATTTTATTTCTTGAGGATATGGCCCATGCAACCGGTACACCAGCTTCTTGTTCATCAAATACAAGCAAAGTATAAAGTTGATACTACACATGAAAAAAACAACAATATATTAATTTTTTAGACAAATAAAACTAATGGCTAAATTAAAATCCATAAAAAAAAAATTAAAATTGTTCTACTCACACAGTATTTGTTTGTTGAGAATGTGGAGTCCATCGCAATAATTGAATCATGTGAATGTTTCACCATCATCTCTTGCATCCATGGTGTTTGGATGCCTATGATAAATGGAATATTTTCTTTATTTGTTGGTGTTTTATAAAAAAAGAAGTTATCTTTCTCCTCTATATGCCACAAACATACACTTTTTGCATCATCCTCATTTTTCTGTGAATGTAGGGAACGCACTCTTTTCCATGCATTTAACACATCCTTTCTTAGCAAACAAGTATCCCTCTTATTCATCAACTTTGTTAGACTAGAATCTAGGTAATGTCGTTGACATATTGTGTCAATCCCTACGCCCATCAATAGTAAGGATTCAATATATGATTTACATTCAGTTGATAACCTTGGTGCAAAACTACTCCTTGGATCACCAGAAGGGTCATTTTTTCCATGACAAAATTCACCATTGGCATCTTGATGACTAAATTCATTATATATAATTATTGCAACATCTGGTCTACCATACATAACCCTAACATTAAAATGAGTTTGACAACCCCTTTTTTGAATAAAATTGTGACTTCTTTCCTTGCTTGTTGGTGCATTTCTTTTATCTAGTGGCCCAAAAGCACAATGATAACTGTTTAAACATGTGAAAAAATATAAGTTAATGGATATAAAAAAATATAAGTTAATGGATATAAAAAAAAAGTGACATGCTTAATCAATTTATTAAAGCAGACAAACCTTGAATACATCTTTGTGGCATGATTAGTAGGTTCTATCAAATTACTCTCCAAAATCCTTTTACGCACAAATGTTGTTTCAGTACTATCCAATAAACCTTCCCCTTTGACAAAGTGAGGGAGCCTTTCAAGAGGGATAGCAGCACACCATTCTATTTGTTGTTTATTATCATCTCCAATAGGTGTCCATTCAAGTTCACAACTTGAGAAATGATTTCCTTCATTTGGGATGTCTTGCACATCTAACTTGATAAGTGATTCCCACTTATTCTTTCTACCCATCCTGAAATTTTTTAATATTGTTAGTGACCCTTAATATTGTTAAAATACGTAAAAAAGTTTTTATAGTGGTACCATTAAATCTATATTATAATACATGAATTTTTTGAAGTACACAAAAGTAAATGTAATTTGAAAATTTAAAAAAAAAACCAAGATGATTCTAAATCAAACAAAAACTTTATGAAAACATAGGTATTCAATTCCATTTCTTACTTCAAGGAAGTACAAATTTATGAAAGTAGAATGAATGTAAAATTTATATACATCTTAAGTATCTTAGTAATTCTACATGGATGTAAATATACCAACATGTGTCAAAATGAAATAGTTAAAAAGAAATTGGAATAAACTTTGTATGTATTTTCATATGTCATGTTTTATTATGCTCTAATTATTTTCATTTGGCAACCCCTTTTTTGTATAAACTTTCATATCTTTTTAAGGACATGTAGAAACCAATATATTAATCAACATGATAAATTTTATATATATATATGACATGCTTAATTATATGGAAAATGTTAAGCATACTTTGAATACATTATGGTACTATGGTTAGTAGGGTTTTCCAATTTGGGCTCTCTATGAGCTTTATGCAGAAATGTTGTCTTGATGTCATCCTGCAATATACCTTCTCCTTTGATAAAGTGAACAAGTCTCCCAAGAGGGATAGCAGCACATAAGTCAAGCTCCTAGATATTTTCATTTCCGATAGGTATCCATTTAAGATCATTCATTGAAAAAAGATTTCTTGTTTTTGGAATGTCTTGGACATGTAATCGAATTAGTAATTCCCATTTCAATCCCCTACTCATTCTGTACAATATTTGGCTAATTAGTTCAAAGAGATCAATGCGCTCTTGAAAGAGAATGAAAGAAGGCAACAATGAATTTATCAAGGATAGGAGGCACACACCGTACACAACCTTCATTCATACCCAAAAAAGTCCTTAGTAATGGAGGCAAAGAACTAAGGCTTGTGAAAGGAGATCTTGATGCCAACATGGAGGCTTATATGAAGATTGATCCAAAAATAAGACAACAACTCCCATTTATCCAGTTTCACAACTTAAAGAATGGATCAATGGGAAGTCAAATGAACCATTTTTTCAAAAAGGATCTGTAGAATAGGATGTCTAGGTTGACACTAGCAACATTTGATGGTACAAAAAAAGATTCAGCACAAGCATGGATCCAAAAGTTAGAAATTAATATTAATATAGTTGGCATTGGTATAGTTGGATATCAATATATATTAATATAGTTGAAATTGGTATACTCACAACATATTTTTTTGTTGAAAAAGTGGAATCCAGTGCTATAATAGAGTTATGTGAATATCTCACCATCATCTCTCACATCTATGGTGTTTGAAAACCTATAATAAATGGAAATTTTTCTCCACTATTGGGTGTTTTATAGTAGAAGAAGTTGTCTTTTTCCTCTACATGCCATAAACTTAAACTTTTGGCATCAATTTCATTGTTTTGTGATCGAAGGGAATACACCCTTTTCAATGTGTTCATTACATCTTTTCTTAACAGAAATGTGTCCCTCTTATTCATTAACTTCATAACCAAGATCCAAATAATGTTCTCACATATTGTGGAAACCCCACACCCATCAATAACAATGACTCAATATAAGATTTATATTCATTTGACAATCTCAGGGTAACCGTACTCCTTTGATCACTAGAAATGTGTTATGTATGTACATTAATTTACGCTTATAATAATTTTGAATGAACTTGAGTACAACTAACATGGGATGTAATCTCAATGGGATAATTTTGAGATGACCAAGAAAGGCAAGAATAATGACAAAAGGAAAGAATTGTATTGGCATCAATGACAAGACATCTCCAAATATGTGATAAAAATCTCTGAAGTACACATAATTTACACAATATTTTCTTCTCCAAGTATGTTATCTTTTCCAATTCATCTTCTCTGATTTTATCATCCATTAGGTGAGAGGATTTAGGTGATAATCTAGGAGGAGCAAGAAATGGAGAGCAGTATTGATTTCTTCCAAAAAAATCATTTGCTGACTGCCAATCTGAAGCCTAAAAGGTGTTTAATGTTTCTAACACCCTATTTTCAACCTATCTAAGTGTTCTATGAAGTTAAATCATCATTCTGAGTCATTTGGCGAAGTCTTGCTTTTAGAAATTGTCAATCTTGCATTTTCACCTAAGTGTCAAACAGCGACAGGAGGTTGTGTTTGTGATTGAATATCTCACACCTAGAATTACATCATGATTCACCACTTTGGAAATATCTAGTATCCATACCTGAGAGCCTATGTTTCAAATTTTGAGTCGTTTCGAGTTCATTTGACTAGGTTTTGAATCCCTCAAAGTTGGTAGTTTACTGTTTTCACACATTTGCAAAATATTCAAAATTCTGGAAAGCCATGTTTGACGTGTTGTAACTTTTGACCAGTTGACCCAAATGTCAAAATTCCTTTTGTGTTGCATTGTAGACGTTAGAGACCTGTCATGTTTCAAATTTAGCTCTTGACGAATCCGTTTGATCAGTTTTCAAATGCAATTCCAAACGGAATTTCTAAAGTTTTACTGGTGTCAGTATTTACAGATTGATTGGAACCCCTATTCATGATGTCATATCTCCTGATTCGTGATAGGTGAGATCGAATGGTTGGTTTCCCTATGTTCTATACTGAAAATACTCCAGGTGTGTCAATTTTTATGTCTTGACGAATTCGTCTGCACACTTTTCCAAGCCAATTCCATTTGCAAAAATCGCTTTTTGTCATTGTTCCCAGTTTGCAAAATCCAAGTAGCCAACTTCAGATGCTCGCCAAATTTTCCTTGTGATCCATCATGAGCCCAAATCGTATAATCATATTCTCCTCATGACAATGTACTCATGCCCTAGATTCCAGATCCCCAAGTGCCCATATGTCCAGTTTTCCAGGCCATTTCCAAATGCACTTTCCAGTTTTCTAACATGTTTATCTGCAGGTGAATTTAAGTTGGCAACTTCGAAGGTCAATATCTTGTGACCTTGATGTCGTCATGCAACGAGATCTGGCAGGCCTATTGAACATGTTAGAGAGAACAGAGATCCTGAGTTTTAGAGCTTGATCAGGTGTTTATGTCAATTTTTTTAAAGTCGAGCAACAGGCCTCCTGAAAAAGTTTTCACAATGGTGCGAAAATAATTGAAATAAGTTTTTAATGGTAAATCAGTGGTTAAAATGGATTCTAGTAAGCTCGAGATAATCAATGGACCAGTTTGCCATATTAGTGGTTTGGAAACGAAATTTTTTTAGCCGGACCCACTTTGGGTCCCAGCTAAATTCATCAGATTTGCGATAAGTGGACCAGTTGGATCCATGAAGGCACATCTTAGAATGAAATTACCAATTCAAGTATCTCCATTACAATGATTGGATTGAAAAAATTACTCCTATATATGTCAAGATGGAAATATACATAGTTTGAGAGACAAACATGATATTGATCAAAAAAAAAAAAATCGAATGGGTTTGCTAAAAGGAAATCCAAGAGAAAATATAATGGATGTGTTGATAATGGGAGTTAGCTGCCCCTAGATGTGTCATATTCTCATCAGGGTAATTGGAAATGGGTAACGTTTTCAAACACCAACATAACATGTCTTGCTTAAAAAGACATAATGTGCCAATATAAGTCTCATGATTGGTTAACACAATATGCCATTGTTGGTCTCACAATTGTGGAATTATCCAAGAGTTATAATGTTCTATAATAAAATGTAATAATATGAGATAAATTGATATGAGATAACTTTCTTCACTTACTAACTCAAAGATAGCTATGATGCAAAGATTGAAAGTGACAACAATTTTAGACACTCAAGATTAGGTGCACAATGGTCAAATAAACTCAGGAATAACAAAAACACGGTTACCCTAGAGTCCAAATGATGATTGATGAATTGTCCTTTTTTAACCAACTAAGATCAATTTTAGATTTATAAATAATAATCAGGCACATAGAACAACAATCAGAGATTTCAAGCAAACATCTACAAGCAATGGGCAAGGGACAAAGCAACCTTGCACATGAACAAAAATAGTGTCGTAGTATGAATCTAATCCCTAAAACCACTACTGTGTATGTTCTCAAAGTATTTTTCAATCACACACATAGTCTTAGAAAAGAAAATTTGGCAGCACTAAGGTTCTTAGTAATGGTCAACTCTGCAGCTTTTGCAATCTAGAGTGGGCGAAATCCAATCCTGGTGTACCAAGGTTTTGACATATTCCGAGAATTTAATCAATCGAAGATACTGAGGAGATCCGACAACCCAACAAAAGACTACACCCGTGAGGATTTCCCCCACAAGGACATTTATATAGCGGTTGCTACTACCACGTCAAAAATGGCTATTACCGCTTGAGGTACCATCCACGTGGTTGACCCAATAAAGGGAATGTCCACTACGGTTTAACCCTCTCTAATCAAGGAAGACTCACAAAGTTGTACCACATGGAGACTTGGTTTGGATTCAAAGGTTCCAAGTTTCTGATGTGCCCAAAAGGGAACAGAGCATACTCCTCTAGCCTCTTCACCTTACCCAAACATAGCAAACAAGATTTTTTGACACGCTAATTTGAAATCACCTCATTAACTTTTTGAAAAATCCAACAACAAACACCACTAGTCTCAAAAGAGAAAGTACTAATGGATGTTGAGGACAAACCCAAGCAGAATAGTGAGACAATGACAAATATCCTTCCCTACCTACAAGGGGATCCGTCGTCAAGAGGAGCTTCACATGGAAAGCAAACGAATGAAGCTCAATCTCTCAAGATCTCCCAAATAGTGTTCATAGGGCCTAATTACTATGTGAAACATATATGCGTGAAAGCAAATCTAGATTCAATTTTAAAGCACCAAATGAAGTGTGAATCTATGAAAGCATGTAAAAACACTCAAGCCAAACACATGAGATGTTCATTTTAGTTCCAAATCAAAATGTTATAGAGATCCAACAAAATACCTAGTAATCCTTGCAATGCATTTTTCTTTGTTGTACCTTTCGTTTATGCTTGAACGCTCACTCGCAACGAACAAAGCAACAAGCAAAACAAGGAAACACAAGATATGCAATATATATACCAAAGCCAAGAGGCATTTCCAAATTAGAGAAAATTAAATGAAAAGGTGTGACCCACTCTCGGTGTAAAACTCTATAAAAATTATAAGATGAGGGGTTTTTTATTTAATGTAAATGTAAAATAATCTATTTTCTTATAAAATAAAGCATGTGACATATGTAAGTATTGGATCAATTGTACCACTTATTTTGGCTTCAAAGTAAGTGGATAATAGAACGATATAAAATACAATTCAAATAGCATTATGACCACTTTTAACATTTGCACGCATGAAGGATTCCACAAAATTCATCTAAAAGCTAAATCAATAGTTATTAGTAATTAAGTTATATACAAAGTTGTCAAATCAAAAGTTGTGCATTAAAAAAACATGTAGTAGGTAAGGTACATTTTTTGTGCATATATATATATATATATATATATATATATATATATAAAACTCAAAAAAGAATTATGTTTACACTGTCATGTACCTATAAGTATGACAAAGAAAATCATTACAATTTTTAAATTTTGAAACGTGTCATTCTAATTTACATTAAAATTTTTGAATTAGAGATCAAGCCAGAATCTCATGATAGATAAGTTCAGAGATCACTTATCAACAACTTGAGTTAAATATGAGACTAAGCAAATGGTCAAAATCTATTGCATCATTAAGTAGCTTAGGATTCAAAATTACTATAGTAGCTCTTGGTACTCTTCCCCTAGTTTAATTACAAATTGTTCTTTAAATTGTTTTATTATTAGTTGAAAGACTTTAGATTATGGACATAATTAAATATTATCAACAAGAAAAAGAATGAAAAAATAATTCAATTTATTATCATCAAGTGCTTTAATAAATATATATTTTAATATAATTATACTTAATTAGGATATTATATTTTTTATGTTTCAGAAAGTTAAAAAGTAAAATATTGAAGATAAAAAATTAACTTTATTATATTCTATTAGTTATAAAATTTATTTTATTACATATGCATTCTTATTAAATTATAAATGATAATAAAATATATTATATTTATTTATATATATTAATTATTGTATAATAAAAATATCTAAAACGATATCTAAAACAGTTTGATCAATATCTAAGAAAAACTAAATTCCTATTGAATGAGGAGGAAAGAGACATTTCATTTTTCCTCTAATGTTTTTAGCTTTAAACAAGAGACGTTAATAGTTTTTGGTCCCCATGTAATAATAATAATTTCTTCCAGTTTTGCAAAAGTAAGAGTACTTTTGCAAATTTTTGTTTTTGAGACTGCAAAATTTCTATTTGAAGCTCTTTTATTCGGCAGGCGAATATTCACACTTGGAAATCTCTGGACCTATATTACATCATCTTATTGTTTAGGTAAAAGGTGATATTATTCATCCTGCCTATCTATAGGCGAGACTATTGTTTTTGCCTCATATTTGAGCATTTGTTTACCTCAAAAACAGTGAATATTTTGCACAAATTGTAATGTCTAGTGGTGTCTGCTAGAAAATAAAGACTAAATTTTCTTGAAAATGTTGAAATCTAAAATTTTCATTGGGCAAGACAACTTCTAGTTGGCTTTGGCTATGGTGCAACCTATTTGCATTGGCAGCCTTCACGATTTGCATGGCATCCCATCCCATGGGCATGAATAGTGTTAGTGTCAGTCTTTATTGTACGCACTCCTCAGTCCGTTCAACAGGTACTGACAAACTGCCTCGTTCGCTCATCATCTAAAAAGAAAATTAAAATATATATTTAATATCTTTTCCAAACTTTCTTTCTCTATGATTTTCCGATTTGTTTGTTCCATAATTTTTTTTTAAAAAACATTCACCTAAGCTAAAAGCATATTATTTTACAATTATATTTTTAAATCAAAACTAATAAAATTAATTATTATTTCTTTTATACTAAAGTAATATTATATGTAATTTAAATTTTTGATAAATGTATTAATTTTTTAAATCTAAATAATTTTAATTTTTTATAAATCTATCAAATTTTTTTAATATCTTATTTACTAAAAATGATTTTTTTTTGGCTATTTATATTATTTAATAATTTTATTTTTAAACTAAAACTAATGAAATCAATTATTATTTCTTATAAGACTAAAATGATGTTATATATGAAATTAAATTTATAAATATTAAATAAGATTATTTTATCTCTGTTTTATCATGCAAATTGAACTTTTATTTATAAAGTTCATTTATTTTATTATTTGAAAAATAGGAAAAAAAAACTCTAAAAATCAACAATGATAAATTATTAATAACCATTAAATATATAAAATTACATCTAAATCTTCACTCAATCCTCCGAAGCCTTGTTGTATTATGTTAAGAAAGTTTTGACTTGATATTACTATTCAGGTGACACTTTTATTTAAGATGCCTAAAGTATCCACAACAATTATTTGATTTAATTTAATTATTTTATTTACATAATTTGATAAAACTATTTTATCTTTTTATATTTAATTTAAATGAATTCAGAAACAACACATTTCTTTGTTTAATTAAAATGAGCATTTATTGTTTGAAATTAAAATAATTTTTATTTAAGTGAATTTATTTAATGTTTATGCTATCTTTTATTATTTTATCAATTCTATTATTTTCTAGATTATCTTTATAAATTATTCAACAAAGATGTTTTTACTATTTTAATGTATTTTAGACATATATTGTATATTAATAATCTTGTAATAGTCTTCTTTTAAAGGAATTTAGAAACAACACATTTCTTTGTTTAATTAAAATGAGCATTTATTGTTTGAAATTAAAATAATTTTTATTTGAGTGAATTTATTTAATGCTTATGCTATCTTTTATAATTTTATCAATTCTATTATTTTCCAGATTATCTTTATAAATTATTAAACAAAGAAGGTTTTACTAATTTAATGTATTTCAGACATATATTGTATAGTAATAATTTTGTAATAGTCTTCTTTTTCTTCACTCTTCACACTTCTTCTTGTTAAGTTTAAAAATTATATTAGAACTTAATTCTAATTCATCGAAAGAGACTAAAAATCAAAATTGTAACAATTATAGAAAATAAATCTAATTATAGAAATCTCACTTATAAAAATTATAAAATAAATAGATATAAAATTATATAAATTAATTTTCTCTTTTTTAATATTTATATAAGTTAAAATTATAAAAACTATTTAATCTTATTTATATAAGTTTAAATAAATGTACTATAAAAATTTGATTTTACTTGATAATTTTTTTAATGAGTATTGAATTTTTTATGCACAAATATTACTTTATAGTAATTTATTGTATTTTTTATGTACAAATATTTCTATTTTATTTTTGTTTCACATGATAGATGTTAATAAACTATGATATTTTTCTCTGAAATGTAATGTTTTCTTCATTTCTTTAATACAAAAATACCCATTTTTCCAATTTCCTAAACAACATTCAGCACAATACGAGGTAACAGTAAATGATAAATGATTCGCAGGCCCTTTTACTTTTTATCTATAAAACAAAGAAATCCAAAGTCTCAAAACATATATGTAGTTGCAAAAATTCGAATCGTAACACTTGGTAACAAAGAAAACTTTGAAATTTTTTTCACCTTTAACACTAAATGTAGAACTTCCATGTACCAAATTCAGACAAACAAAAGGAATGAAAATTTAAATGAACAAAGACTTACCTATGAATGCAAAGAACCCAACAACAAGCGCTAAAATGGCACCCAGCGGCGAGAACGATGACGCCAAAACTCAGCAACAGCGAGACAGATGAAAATTCACCCAGCAAATATGATAGGAAAATGACTTCGGCTCTGTTGATATAGACTCCACGAAAAATGGCGGGACGAGCAGTAATGAGTTTGGTTGATATTAATTGTAAAACGCTGGATGGCGGAGGAGATGGCGGAGGGCGGCGTCGGACAACATAGGGCGCAGTGGAAGGGACCTCTGTACCTGCGCCTGCCGTTTGTACCTGCGCCTGCCGTTTGTACCTGCGCCAAGTAAAGTTGGAGTCGTCGGAAAAAGGATGGAGGAGGGGCCCGGCCGGTGCAAATATGTTGCACCGTAGCCGGTGCCACTAAAAAGCTGCTCAAATGATTCAAATTGGAAGCCTTCGTACATAGACTGTTAGGAATATGTTAGACTGGTAGAATTATACATGGGCGTAGAGGAGGGACGAGTTTTACATATGACTCAGTGTATTAAAAGGAGATTTATGAATATTACATGATCCATGAAAATTATTATTTCAATTTGCTTGTAAGGTGGTGGGACCTTCATTGGAGCAGCTTATGCGTGCCATAATTAATGTGATACAAAATTGTTTGATGATATAAAAGTGGGAATTTTATATTGTGGGGGAGAAATAATAAACAATATTTCACTCCCACTTGAACCATCCTTAGTGAGGAGCTGATTCAAAAGAGGAAATATCTCTTAAACAATCTAAGAAGATATTTTCAGATATGGATCTTTATTTTAGCAAACTCGTATCAAGGATGCATAGATATGTATTTATTATCCTTTAGTTTTACACTTATCTACTCATTGTAGTCTCTCTCTTATTTGTACTTCTATATGTGCTATAAAGAGTCATTTGTATATTTGCCTTAATATTTTCCTTTGTCTTTGAGGATGTCCTTGCAGGAAAGAAGATTGGAACATTAGGCATGCTATCAAATATTGTGCAGACTCAATCTTATGATAGTAGCTCCAAAGAAGCTATGATGTAGGATTCATGAATCATCTTATGATTAGGTTGGCTAATGTGACAATCTTGAAACGAATATCCTTGATGATTATGATTATGAGAGGGAGTTTGACAGTTCATTAGAGGCAACATTAGAGAAAGAGAGGGCGTAGAAAATAAAAAATTCTTCAATCAAACTTTTGATGATCTTGGTTTAGAAGGAGTAGACCTTGTTGATGGATTCAATACTAGTCAGAAACTATAACAACTAAAGGACTATGATTCATGGGATAAAGTCTCATGTATGTAATTTGGAAGGCATTATGCTATTAGGATACCCATTGAACTAGGGAAGCATGACATGACTTGCTAACAAGAGCTTAGAAGGATGATAATAGATTCAGAGAAAGTCTGACACTTCATTGAAGAGAACCTTATGCTAAGAGGTCAAAAAAGTTGATATCAAACTAAGAGGGAGCTTTGATGCTTTATTAGTAACCTTGACAAGAAGATGAAAAGTATTCGTGGAGACTTCATGTGAACTTTTGATGTCATACATGTATGAGCTTCCCCTGTGTACATTATGAAGAAGTAATGACTTCTAACTGATTATCACTTGTATTAGGAGAAGTTATTGAAAGGTGATGACCTTACAATAACTTGTATCATGATATACATTTTGTGTAAATGTTGAAATAAATCATGAAAGGCTTTATTTCATAAATCAACAACTAGTTGTTAGATGTCATTAATTTGACTATCTACAAGTTGTTTGTATAGATATATTTAAGGTACTTGGTGAATATCTTGCCTTGATATTCTGATAGGCCATTACTGCATTGAGTACTTGGTGAAGACCATTTAATTGATGTTCTAATAGGCCATTACTTCGAGTACTTGGTGAATATCATTTGATTGATGTTCCAATAGGCCAATGCTCATGTTACCAAATATGATATCAAATAGTAATTGATGAATATCATGTATTGATATTTTGATAGGTCAATACTTATATGATATCATATTTTAGAAATATTTTGATCAAAGATTTCCTATATGTATTATTCTTGAAATATTACCTATGGAGTAATATCTATGTGTTTTATCCTTCTTCATTAAGAGAGAGTGTTAATATTATAATTTTGTCAAATAAATTATATTGTATATATGGAAAATATTATATATAAAATAATTAACTTATGTTAAGAGTGTGTGTGTGTGTGTGTGTGTGTGTGTGTGTGTGTGTGTGTGTGTGTGTGTGTGTGTGTGTGTGTGTATCTTGTTATATTTCTATTATAATATGTTGAGGGTATATTTTACTTGTGTTATAACTATAACTAATGTATTTTAATATATTAAAGAGACATGAGACATGCCTCTTTGATCTCATATATATTCACTCGTATAGTAACTTAGAAAACACATAAAATATATGCAAGTGCTATTACAAGTTACAAAATAGTTTAATGGATCATATCTTTAACACATTTAATCCTAAGGTTGGTGTAAAGATCAATTGTACTTACTCTAGCAATGAAAATGTTATTAAGATTTTGGAATTGGTTGAGGTATTTATCCACATGATCAGGAAGAAAAGAAATGTAAAACTTGACAGAAAATCGAGTAAGGTAATAGTGAAAGATGGGATTCTTCCTCCTCATTTCCTCAATATCTAAATAGAGAACATGATTAATTAAACATGATTACTCATAGTCAAGATAAGGTCACCCTTAAGGGAGCTAAACCCTTAAAAATAATAATGTCAACATCAAAACCAAACATGTTTAAATAAGCATCCGCTTCAAAATTATCTAAGTATAGCTTGGTAGACTAGTTACAGAAAATATTAATGCAAATCTTGATCTTTGAGTTGTTGAATATATTGCATGAACATAGAGAGGTCCTTGAACAAGCATTGATCATCGTGAATGTTCCTAAGGATATATATGCATATAGCTTTCAAACAATGGTGAGCCATCTATCCTCATCACATTACCTATCCTTCTCTAAGAAATCACCTACACAATCAACATCTTCACATTGAGGTTCCCATCTATAAGCATTGTGTTAAACTTATCGAAATAGATGAAGTGGTTGGTATAACATTTGTACATATAGTTTAATCAACTAATTAGGCTTTTTGGACCACACAATTGATCCTCATAGGAAGATTACAATAAAATCATGTAATGAAGAAGAAAGGTCCTCTAATGGCATCATGGTAATGTCAATTAGGGTAGGACCTAAAAAGAAAGAGGCAATGTATGTCAAGTGTTGGATCTACTCCTTGCTTATAACATCTTATCAAGGAGAGCTTGGATCTACAAATGTAAGTAGTACCATCAACTTAGCATCAACACATAAAATTTCCTTGTAGTGGGGTTGACGTAAATATTCTAGAGTAACAAGCCATATGTAAAACAATTTGAAACAAGTTGCAAAAACTCTTGTCCTACACAAGAAATATGCTTCTAGAAAAGAACACTAAAAATTCCCAAATCGCAATGTTAGAGTGCAAGGAGATCAAAGTCCTAGACAATGGGATGAGGGAATACACATCAGATTCACTCCTTTCACTCCTACAGTGTCCTAGGTCATATGGAAAGCCCTTACAGGAAATGAGGCAATCAATAATGATGCGGTGCAAGGCAGGAGAATCCCCAAAGGAGATGTCTAAGCCCCTAGCAAACAACCACACAATGAAAAAACAACAACAAGCAATAACAATGCAAGGTCTGATACCAAATCACAACTCTTTATTCATATAATAACTGATCACATGTAATATGCTCGGTTCTAAGGCCTTCTAGGTTAGGGCCAAATACAAATAGAAATTACAATACCAGTTCTACAAGATCCCACAAGATCTAGTTACCACACACCAATTTCAGCTAGTCTAGATCCACAACTGGATAAGAACACCAAGAAGAATCCACACTTGTACCCTCAGGTCCACCAAGCAATCCTCTAATTCCTAAGCCGCAAACCTAGCTCTTCAAAATTTGCATCTATACTTCATCCCCTTCTCTAATTCTCCAACCTAGAATGAATCATTATCCCCCTTTCAAAAAGACTCTACAAGACCCCTTCTTATACCCAACTAAGCCACAAGTCGAACCAACTTCTTAAAAACTAAATTAAATCCCTTACATTAAATATAGGTTGAGCCACAAGTTGGCTACAACACTAAATTAAATACCCATACATAAATTAACTTCCAAAAGTTAGCTCACAGATAACTCAACACCAACAAAACCAAGACCAAACCGAGTGTCAGCAAAACCAAGTCCAGCACCAGTAAATTCCTAGGCATTTTCGAGTTCCACAGACCATGCCAAATTCCACAGACCATGTCGAGTTCCTAGACCATGCCAAGTACCAGTATCTGTCGAGCTCCTAAACCATGTCGAGTTCCCAAACCATGTTGAGCACCAATATCTGCTGAGCTCCACAACTTTAAGCCAAAAATCCTCCAAACATGCAAGATTTCAAGCAAGCCTAGGATGCTCCTGCATCAGACACCCTAGGTTCGAAAAGATGTTCTCGGTAGTTGGAAAAACATCTTCTGGGATTCAACACATAAATCCCTAATTGGTTCTTCACATACATATCCTCCTAGTCTTCAACTTGTACAGTCTTTCCCTTGTTCTTCATCTACTTCTTCACATACATCTTAGGTGTGCTACAGGTCTTCTTTCCACACTAATCTCCAACCTTCTCAGAATTTTCCAACTCAACTCACCTGCCAATACTCAGGCTCCTCCTACCGAGTTCTTCATTCTATAAAGGAATCAAAGAAAACTTTGTGCCACCTTTCTCAACGGTAAACACATTCTTGACACAATCATGCATAGCCCTGCAATCATACTGCCAAGGTCTACCAAGCAACACATGAAAAATGTTCATGTCCACAATATCACAAAACACTTGATGCTTATATTGTCCAATCTGGAAATCAACAAGGCATTAATCCCTCACTTCCAAAGCATGTTCACCTTACAACCAACCAATCCTATAAGGATAAGGATGTCTTACTCTCTTCAAACCAAGTTTTTGAACCATCTCTTCAATGACAAGGTTATCAGTACTACCACCATCCACAATCACCTTGCAGACTTTTCCATCAGACTTACAACAAGTCCTGAACAAGCTAGTCCTCTGAAAAGAATCCAATGTCCTCTCACCAACCATTACTTGTCAAGCTAACAAAATTTCTCCTTCCTCAAGTTGACTGTCTTGAACTACAACATCATTCACAAGAATAGTTGTCCTACTAAGTGGACATTCAAAACATCTATGTCCTTCTTTACCACATCTGAAAGAATTACCTTTGAACACACCTCCACCTATCCTTTTTTTTTGATCAACAAGTTTTGGTTCACCCTCTACACTCAATTTAGCTTGTGCCAAGCTATCCTACTTCTCCTTCCCTCTAGCATTACCTTGACTTTTTCTTTTCAACTTATCTTTTGCCTTCAAAGCATACTGATAAGCAACCTCAACTAAAGAAATATTTAGCATACCAACCTCATCTTGAATATTGAATCTCAAACCATTAATGTACTAAGCTACTTTTTCCTTTGACAATTCTCTATGACTAGACCAAATAGTCAACTTGTAGAATTCCTCAGTATAATCTTTCACAGACATATCTTTTTGTTTCAGATTCTACAATCTTTTAAACAACTCAAGTTCATAATCAACAAGCATGAACTTAGCTTTCAACTTAGTCACCATCAATCTCCATCTAGTGATCTTTGTTTCACCTTCCTCTTCTCTATCTCTTTTCAATTCTTTCCACCAAAGAGCAGTATGTCCTTTCAACTTAGTTTGTGCCAACCTCACTCTGAGTGTATCCTCAATATCCTCAAGCTCAAAGTAGTCTTCCAATTCACCAATCCAATTGATCAAGTCTTTAGGAGGCAAAGTACCTAAGAAATTAGAAACCTCCATATTATGCTTCATCTTCAAGTGAGATCCAGGTCTAGCAAACTGACCAGCCCTAGTTCCAATAGGTCTCTCCACATGATCAATTATGTCCTCACCACTAGATCCAACAACTTCAAAATCTTCAACAACTTCCTCATAACTACCTTCAGTGCCCACATGCCTATGTATACCACCTAAAGCACTTACAATTTTAGAAACCTAGTCACTCTTCATCAATGCAATCTCAAATCTAATCTTCTCTAAGATCCTTTCTTCCACAGCATCACTGAGATCACCAATTTCCCTAGGGTCCAATCTTCTTGGAGGCATTTTCTAAAATTTTAGTAAACCCTAAGCAACAAATCCACCAATCCAAAAGATCAATCAACCACAAGATCAACCTCCTCTACAAGTCCTAGTGTAAATTGCCTCAACTTCGACGATCTATCAACACACTCAAGAAAAACCTTTGCTTTGATACCACCTGATGCAGTATAAGGCAGGAGAATCCCCAAAGGAGATGTCTAAACCCCTAGCAAATAACCACACAACAGAAATACAAAAACAAACAATAATAATGCAAGATCTGATACCAAATCATAACTCTTTATTCATATAATAACTGATCAAATGTAATATGCCCGACTGTAAGGCCTTCCGAGTTAGGGCCAAATAAAAATAGCAATTACAATACTAGTTCTGCAAGATTCCACAAGATTCAGTTACCACATGCCAATTACAGCTAGCCTAGATCCACAAGTGGATAAGAACACCAAGAAGAATCCACACTTGTACCCTCAAGTCCACCAAGCAATCCTTTGGTTCCTAAGCTGCAACCCTAGCTCTTCAAATTTTGCATCTATACTTCATCCCCTTCTCCAAGCTAGAATGAATCATTGTCCCCCTTTCAAAAAGACTCTACAAGACCCTTTATACCCAACTAAGCTACAAGTCGGCCCAACTTCTTACAAACTAAATTAAATCCCTTACATTAAATATAGGTTGAGCCACAAGTCAGCTACAACACTAAATTAAATACCCATACATAAATTAAATGCCAAAAGTTGGCTCACAGACAACTCGGCACCAAGAGAACCGAGAACAAACCAAGTGTCAGCAAAACCAAGCCGAGCACTAGTAAATTCCCAAGCATTGTCGAGTTCCAGAGACCATGCCGAGTACAAGTATCTGTCAAGCTCCTAGACCATGCCGACTTCCCAAACTATGTCGAGCACAAGTATCTACCGAGCTCCACAACTTTAAGCCAAAATTCCTCCAAACATGTAGGATTGCAAGCAAGCCTAGGATGCTCCTGCATCAAATAACAACAATGAACATCCAAGATGGTTCATTTGTACAATTATCAATCTCCTTAGAAAAGAAAAATGAGGATAAAATTTTCTTAGCATGGCTATATCAAGAAAAAGATGAAAACAAAGAGATTAAGTACTATGAGATATCCCCATAAAAATATGGACTGGGATATGACCTTGCACAAAAAATGGGGTATAGAGGCTCAAGTCCCCAAAAACAATAATGGACTTGTAGATCTCATAGAAGCTAAGTATAAAAAGTGGGAAGACAAAGTTGGATTTAGTTTTCACTAAGCCAAGTTCCACCTAGTAGCAAACATAGGTCCCATCTTTGATGAGGAAAGTGAAGAGTCCAAGGAAGAAGCTAAAATTGAAGGCATGTCTTATGAGAGATTACTACACATTCAAATGGAAAATTGTGCATATCATGGCCTTCAAATACCGGGAACCTTAAAATCTAGAAGAGCCTCTTGAGGCTACGTATTTGGTACAAACAACTGAATAGGAGATAATTGAAATTCCTAAGACATCCCTACAAGAGGAATCCCTAGCGAGTACCTCCAATAAAAATGTAAAGGTTTATATGTCTCACAGATAGAGCTACCAAGAACACATAAACATCCTAGGTTAGAACACATAAACATGATAATCTCTCAATTCCTCAGTGGATCAAGGGGCAATGTTAGTGAATCCAATGAGTATGAGTAGGATTCCCCGTCTAATATGATTGAAGAGAAAGAGATAGACATGGTGCATATATTTTCTAGTCAAATCAAAGTAGTGGATGAGTCAAGTGATAGGTCTAAAGGATTAGGTGTACATGTTTCCTTTGCAAACATCAGTGATGACACTATGATTCCTACTAGGTTGAATACCTGAGTATAGGATGACATTATATATCTTGACTTATTTGTTGCTGACTTGTTATACATACTGTGAATACCCTCGAGGCTTCCACCTCCACTACCTTAGTTCATTGTGAACTTATCGAATAGACATAGAAAGATAAGCCAATTAAAATGCCTACATTTCCTAATGATTATGCATCGATTTTTTATCTAAATATTTTTGAACCCCTCACCTCTTCCACTAATAAATGTAGTGTGAACATAAAGGAGACAAATATCAAGTACCACAGTCATAAAATCAAATTGAAAAAGAAGTGGTATGACAGTGAAAACCACATCATGGAAGTGTCAGAATCCAAAAAAAAAAAATTTAAATTATATATATATATATATATCCGAGGATGGAAACCTCTTTGAGGTGCTTGAGGATGGGGTGTTTGGTGACTTGTCATGTTACTTTAAGGGGAGATCATTAGTATTTATTGATCATGCTAGAATAGCTAGGAACCCAAATCAAGAGTGGCTAAACAACTCACCCACAACATGGGGAGGAGAATAAGAAATCAAAGAATGATCTTTCTTGCATCAGCAAACAATTATATCACTAGGATCCCGACCACAAGTGGGAGAAAATGGAGAGAACTTTCTTGTAAGACTGTCAACACAAAGGGACAAAGTTGTATCAACGTTGCACATTGGTAGCCAAAGACTAAAGCAAAATAGGAGCAACAAACAAAGAAGATTCCATATGACAAGAGGGGTTGCACTAGCAATAAGAGGTCAAGTAGGATCCACAGGGTTTGAGGAGAGACAAACAATAGTAGAAGCATTACTCAAAGGGTAGTCATCATTAGTTTGTAAAATGTCATCAAAGGAAGAGTCAAAATCTAAGATAACCAAATGTTACTATTAACATCCTTTCACCATGTTGCAACACCTTTACAATGCAAGAAAGAACAATTTGTTTTCAAGTGATCAGCAGAAAAGCACCTACAATATCAAACGGGAGACCCTCATAATCCAAATATTGAGACCAATGTATATCTCCAGCCATAATAACCACATCCACAAGAAGAGGTGTATAAATGTCAATATTGACCAAATTTTGGGTAAAAGAGAAACCAATGAGGTTGTGGTATCATAGATATTCAAGAAACAACTAATAGCATTGTTGATCCCCTCAAAACAAGAACTCTCACAAAAATAAAGAGAGATTTTGGGAAGACTAACCCACATTGGACGACATGTTAAGTGGTTCAATAAGAGGGTTTAAAGGAGATTTTCCAAGGTTTGGCGAAAAGAGAGTTTGTCGAGCCCATAACTTGTTCATCACCATAAATCAATCATAAAAAGAAACAAGGACAACAATAAAAAAACCTTACAACAAGGAAAAATATAAATATTAATAGAGACTAAGGGTCTCCAACAATTTGTCACCTAATGGTGAATCTCAGGAAGTGAATGCTAGAAACAAGAAAATCCACAAATCAACTGAAAATGATGGTAGAAGTCCATATTATCAACCACATCTAGGCCACAAACCACCATGTATGAGGTCTCGGCACAAGCAAGAGTTTGAGGTTTCTACTTGAGAGGAAGAGAAACAACAACTTTCGCAATATGAACAAGGCTTCACCCATTAGCAGCAATAGAAATAGGCTACGGGGACGAGGGGAGAAGGGGAAAGAGCCCATGTTCATGGAATCAAGTCTTGTAAAAGAGGAAATAGTGAGCACTGCTTCAACAAAAATAGCCCCACACCAATAGTTGAGACACCATCCACTATTACACACAAAACTACACCAACAGGAGTTCCATCTACAACAACCTTTAGCATATACACGATAGGTAAATTAGGGGTAGTTGTTGATGACATGACTAGGTAGCAACAACAAAGTTCGAAGTCATTTGAATGGCTATGTTAAGCACCCAATTCTATTTTTTGTTAACCCATTCTTGAAGGCAAAATGGATAATAATTTAAATTGATAGATGATAAAACAATTGAAATAAACAAGACACGTCCTTGGCATGAAGAATATGAGTGTGCCAAAAAAAATCTCCTCTTACAATCTTTATTATCCTTTTTTGTGGCTAGTAAAATGTTATCAAATAAACGAGAACTAAAAGAAACTCAAGAAATTACAATGGTCTGATGGAAAAGGAAACAAGAATAGGTGTATAATGAAGCATGTTTTGTGTTGGGTATAAAAAAGGAGAGGTATAAGCTTTAAAGAATCAAAAAATTATAGCATATCCTTAGCTAATAAATGGATACTCAAACCCCTAAAAGGGAATGAGCCATGGATGGTTCTACTAAGAAACATTGTACAATTAGTTGTCCTGAAACATGCCAACACTTGGAAACTTCATCACCCTTGTGACCACGTGTTTGGTTATCTCCCTTGTTGGTTCAAATGTCTTCAAAAGCCTATGGAGAGGTTAGGAGTATTATATATTGATTAAAAAAAGAATAGCAACATTAAGGATAATAATAGAATCAATTTCCAACTTTCTAATCTTGACTCAACTATAAGAATTTTCAGCAAGCTCTTCATTTAAGAAAGGTATAAGTCCCTCAATGAAAGTCTATGTAACATGCAATTGAGATCTTTGACCTCCCTAAGCTCTAAATAGTATTTGTCTCCATCCAAATGGAGTACTGATTCAACAATAATGGAGTCTTGTAAAACCCTTTAGTTTCTCACTCTTTTTGTTCTAATAGTGATATGTTTTACTATCTCAAGTGATTTGATGGATCTAAACTAGACAAAATTAGTACCAAAAATGTATACAATTCCTTGCAAGAATCCATGGACATTGTCACTTTCTCAATAAAATTGGAAATCTCAACTTACCTGATAAACAATGGTCCAAAATTTTAGCTTTATTGTGGTCAATATGCCTAAACCTAAGAAAGCATATTTTTGTATGGTAGTGTACCTAATATAGACATTTTTAATTGAAAGTGCATGATCTTTATAGAATGGGAGAAATAAGGAAAGATTCTAAGGAATTAGAAAGGTGCTTATTGAATCTAATAAAAGAATCACTTTTCATGATATATCTATGTAGGTGACTATAACCACGAAGATATTCAAATAGAAATTTATTCAACTAATAAAGACTAGTATTGTGGGTGAAAACAAAACAAAACAAAAATATGTGATCTATTAGAAATTCAATAGATCAAACATCCCTTTTTCTAAAAAGGGCACTCTTAATTTTAGAGGAAACATTTTATATTATTTTTATAGAGACGGTGAAGGGAGAATTTGTGCAGCGTAAACAATTTTTAATTAAGGTGACCAATTCCAACAGCGGCCTTTAGATATTGATCCACTTTGGGTTGGAACAATTTAGACTCCTACAATGACAACCATAGTTGCAAAATTCATCGAGTTCTCCATGAGTTTTTAAAACTCACGGATTTTTTTCCTACATGACAGGTATTTTTGCCAAAAACTTCTAGATTTTACTCACAAAACTCACAAAAGTTTTGAAATGTTCTTGGTAATAACTTGGTAGCAAAAGAATATAATGTTCAGGATGAACAAAATATCATTAAAATATCATTTTGATTAATTTTATTTGCTCCTCCAATGCAAAAACATCCTCCCAACCTTTGCCAATCATGTGCAATGATTTTGTACCAAGGAGTAATGATTTGTAGCTTATCTAATTGTAGGTGTAACCAAAGCTTTTTCAAGGCCATCCATATGAAGAAGAAGAAGAAGAAGAAGTTAGCTCAAAAATGCCTCAATGACATTGCCTTTTATGCAATATAAGATTCATTTAAGCATAATGAAGGTGGGACATTTCAAATAGTCCATTTGATTGGATGAACAGTGTCAATGGCATTTGCATCCACGAAGGAGGTCGATAACATGTCATGTCCAACATGGAGTCACAATCAAGTAGACATTTAAGACTAGACCCTCTAATAGTTCTAGATCTCCCTTACTTTATACTAGAGTTGGAAAGAGTGATATATTAAATATTTATATTTATATTTACTTTTACTTTTATAAAAATAATTTGCTCTTTTAATTTTACTTCAAACTATTTTGCTGCCAACCATCAAAACTTGTCATTTTGACTCCCTAGAATTATTTTTAGGCCTTGAGGAGTTTTTACTTTTGGTAATTAAATTAACTATGGTGACTTCAGATATTGCTAAAGGTAGCCATAAACAACAATTTTGTCAATTTCGTTCAATAACATATTCTTATAGGTAATATAAGGGTGACATTTTACTAACACATGTTTTTTTTGTCATATTTAATAAATCTATTTTCCATCCCAAAAAAATGGGGAATGATAATTTAACCATGTCATCTTGAATCACAAAAGCTAAAAAGTCCATCTATGTATTTGTAATTTTGTTTAATCATGCTCTATTATATTGAATAAATTATTTTTGTTTCCTTATTTAAATTTGTAATTAGCTTATACAATAGCTCTTAAATAGAATTATTATTTATACAAAATTCATCCAAATACATAGCAAAGTGTTAATATTTTATAGCTTCTGTTGGATAAAATATAAACCTTTGTTCATCTTGCTTAGGATTTCCGTGCACATTCCTTCACGCTAACCAAGATTGTATTCATTGTGTTTATTTCCCTGACGTTACCTTTGATCAATGTGTCGGTTGAGCAGTTTGTGTAGAGTCACGTACCTTTTCGTTGGAATCATATTTATTATGATAAGAACCCCCACTTTATATGAGATAGAAGTTAGATTGTACAAGCAGTCTGATTAAATCAACAACTTTAGAGCATCCATTGAATAAAAAGATTTATACAAATACTTCTATATTAAGGTGGCAGCAAATCAAAGACATTCATCATTTCAATTTTTTGTTCATATAATATTAAAGAGAATATACACACAGAATATATTTTGAAGAAGGATCCTAATTAAGTGTGAGATATAGACTCAAGTTGTCATCTTATAAAGAGATATAAATAATACATACAAGTGCTTACATAGTTCAAATATTTATAAGACTTTTATATCATATTGTAATTATATCAAAGGATTGAGAAAATCTAATCGAGAAATTTAACATGGTATCAAAACAGGTTTAAGAGACGATCCAAATTAGATTTATTTGATTCAATGCTCTAAAATTATTCTCAATTTCCTTATCAATCAAAATGGTAAGTGGTATCAAGGTCGAGGATAGACTTGATGGTGATTCAAATTATGCAGCATGGAAACTACAAATGAAGTTAACCTTAAAGGAAAATGACCTCAAACAATTCATTGACAAATCTAACCAACCACCAAAGGGGAATGATGAATTGAATAAATGGGAAAGAGATAACACTAGAGACATGAAATTCATTGTGGATGGTGTTAGGGATCATCTGCTCCCTACTATGTCAAAATTAGACACAACACACGAAATGCTTAAAACTCTTGAAGAAATGTTTGAGATAAACAATACAACAAGAATTATAACCTTGAAAGATAACCTCTCCAACATTAAAATGAACAAAGGAGAATCCATTGCTTCATATTTCATGAGGATACCATAACTAAGGAATCAACTCTCGAAAATTGGCCAGATTTATGATGAAAAAGAATTAACCATGATAACTCTAAAAGGACTACCATCATCATGGAAATATTTTAGACAGGGGGTATTTGCTTGATCAAGGCTTCCTAAACTTGCTTGACTAAAGAATGACTGCATACAAAAGGAGGGCATGTTAATATCTCGAGTCGATATTTCTATTGGAGGTGATATTCAGGCTCTCACAACCCAAGTTGGTAAAAATAAGAACCCTAAATTCAAAAGGAAAAGAAGACATCTGGATTACTCGAAAATGCAATGCTTTAGATGTGACAACTATGGTCACTAAGCATTCAAATGCCCCGATAAATTGAAACATCAAGCAGCTTTCGCCAAAGTTAGTAATTTTGATGTAGATCCAGAGAAGTATCCATTCTAAGGAAACTTCATAATATCCATAACATGTGTGTATTGGATTAAGAGGGGGTTCTCTATTATATTCATTGAAATGTAAAATAAGCATGTTAAAATTTCTAAGATGGTCTTAGAATATCAAATTATTGTACTATATTATCCATGTGTATTTACTTTTTAAACATTACTTATATGTGCCTTGACCTTTCTATTTTGAGAATGTTATTACAAGAAGAGGGTGTTAATAAGGAGCTCTGATGATTGATATTCAGTGGGAGTTGAAAAAATCTTTGTATATGACAATGATGGGCCTCCACCTATGTACATCATGAAGAAGTGATGACTTCAAAAATGACATTACTTGTATTTGCAGAAGTTATTGTAAGGTGACGATCTTACAATAACCTGTATTATGAGATTTAACAATTTGAGTATATGGTAAATGTCTTGCATCTCAACATTCTGGGAAGCCATTACTCTAAGAATATTTGGTGAATATCACTGATATTCTGGGAAGCCAATACTCTTGATATCAAATGTGATATCAAACCTTTGAATACTTGGTGAATATCATTAATATTCTAGGAGGCCAATACTCTTGATACCAAATGTGATATCAAAACTTTGAGTACTTGGTGAATATCAATGATATTCTGGGAGGCCAATACTCTAGATATCATAAGTGATATCATATCTTATTTTGAGTACTTGATGAATATCGAATGTCGATATTCTAGGAGATCAATATTCATGATGTAAATGTAATACCAAACCTTTGAGCACTTGGTGAATATCATGTTTTGATATTCCAAAAGACCAATACTTTGATATCAAATGCAATATCAAACAAGAGACACAATGCATCATAGTTCCTACCTAACGCATCATGGTTGTAGAGATGTAGATGAGTGAGAATAAGGTTAAATAGTTCTAAACTAGCATTGTGAATGCATTATTTTTTGCCTAGAAATGCACTTGTGATCTGATAGGATGACTCATATTTTGTTGTTAAGTTCTCGTGTTATATTATTATATCTTTGGGTATTTAAACCCAAGAATAAGAGGCCAAAGTCTCCAATATGACACTAAGTACTTAATATCATACTATGATCAATACATATGCTTTAGACAAATTTGCACCTTCTACATTGACAACTTAAAATATGTGCAACGAGGAAAGATATCCATACTAATATTTGAATTATAGAACTTGAAGAAGTGATGAAGCATTTTTTAATCATTAGCATTGGACAAAAACTATGATAAAGATATAGATAGAGATAAATAGCAATATAGAACAATAACAACATAAACATATATGCAAAGGAAAAAAGGATAGATAATATAGAGGAGGAAGAGGAAGACAGATAAAATAGTAAGTTTGTGTGTGTATGAGAAAATTAAATATAATTATTTTTCTTAATTAATAGTCAAAATAAAATCATGGTTATAATAAAGAATTAAAATATATCATATTTTAATTAATGAAACTAATAATTTAATTTTATATTAAAACTAACATTTATATAAGAAAAAATGAAATTTATTGAAATATAAAAATATTTTATAAGTAAAACTAATCGTTTAATTTTACACAATTAGAAAAGGTTTACTATTTGATGTTTTATATTTCCAAATTTTTCATAAAATTAAGTAATTTTTAATTATAAAATAATATCTATATAATTTAGTATGTACATTTGTAAATAATAAATAGATGTAATACATATAAATTTGATGTTGATGAATAAATATGATGTAATAAATAAGAAATAGAATATTACTATTTAATTTTAATACATAATTTATAAAAACTTAATAATAATTTATATATCTTTTACAATTGAATTATTTCTTTTTTGTGGTTATTTTCTTTAGTAATTTTTTGATATAAAATATAATTATTAATTTTAATATTAAAAGATATATTTAAGTTTTAATTATATTTAATCTAAATGATAAATTGTTTAAATAAAAAATATTAATAATAATAAATGATATAATTTGTAAATTGTAACATTGATCAATTATAGATGTTACAAACACTATTATAAAATATAATTAAAAATAATATTGTTTAATTTATTTTTATAAAAGAGTAAAATAACATTTATAACTTAACTACTTTTTTTTTTTTTTTAAGTTTTAAAAAAATTAGAAATTCAAATATAAAGATATAACATATTGAAATTATATTAAAAAGACACACACACATAACTAATACTACATATATTTAAAATAACAAATTAAAAATATTTAATTCTATATTTGAACTTGGTAAGAAAATTAGATTGTGATAATTAATATTGATTAGACATGTTGTGTGAGTTGGAAGATAAAATGATTGAAAAAAAAAAACAAATCTTATCAACTTCTCACGAATGTGGAAAAAATAAAGTTGTAATTAATGCATTTGTTGAAGTTGTTAAAAAATATTTGTATTTTTGTTAAAGAAAATTATTTTTCTCCCCCACCAAAAATAGTATGGACCATTAGAATGAATGAAAAATATGATTTATAAAATAATGAAAAATTAGAAAAAGATATAAACATTTGAAATTTTATATAAACATTTAAATTTTTTGATTTGATTGGTTAGTCTTAATGTCATATTAGCATTGACATAAATGCATAAATATTCTTTGGCAGAAACTAATAATGGATATAGTTTGAGATATCATTAAAATTGTTATTTAATTAAGTAATATTTTTTTTTAATCCTTTGCCAAGGAGTGTTAATGTTTTAAAACTTCTCTTAGATAAAACATAAACATTAATTCGTTGATATATATAGAGAGAGATATTCAAAAGTCTTTCATTCATGTCCATCCAATTTTAATATTAATATTAATATTTCCATGTGACCTAGCATGATGCATGTATTTGTGCTTCCACGTATGCAATGGTAATAGGGGTTTTATAGTTACGAGGTACTATGTCTGAGTCAGGGTTTTGTAATCTCCTTAGTCACATCGGTCATTGTGTTAAACCCGATGTGACCCACCTTATACCTTCGATTTCCGTGCACATTCCTTCACGCTAACCAAGATTATATCCATTGTGTTTATTTCCTTTCCGTTACCTTTGATCAATGTGTCGGTTGGGCAGTTTGTGTAGAGTCACGTACCTTTTCGTTGGAATCATATTTATCATGATAAGAACCCCCACTTTATCTGAGATAGAAGTTAGTTTGTACAAGCAGTCTGATTAAATCAACAACTTTAGAGCATCCATTGAATAAAGAGATTTATACAAATACCTCTATATTAAGGTGGCAGCAAATCAGAGACATTCATCATTTCAAAGTTTTGTTTATATAATATTAAAGAGAATATATATACAAAATATATTTTGAAGAAGGATCCTAATTAAGTCTGAGATAGAGACTCAAGTGGCCATCGTATAAAGAGATATAAATAATATTTACAAGTGTTTACATAGCTCAAATATTTACAAGACTTTTATATCAAATTGTAATTATATCAAAGGATTCAGAAAATCTAATCCGGAAATTTAACCTAAAACATGGTTTAGGTCCACGTGCTCCTATTAAAGATATTCAAATGTCACGATTTGAGATTGTATCTGCACCTTACTAAAAGTTTGAACCTTCGGTATCAAGCACAAATGATTTTACATACTGCAAACTTTTTTTTTGATATTGCTATCAAGATTCAACTATGTAGATTTTGACTCAAACTCAATGTATCATGAGTAGTGATTCAGAAGAATCCATCTCTCATGAGAATAAATGGAACACTTAGCACTCATTGGATCTAGGAGATGCTCACAGAGGTGAAACATCGACACTTCTCGAGAGGTCATCCATCTTAGTACTACTCCAACTTGAGCACACTTAACTATAGAGTTTCCTCCATGGTTAAACCCACTCTGCTTGCAACCCCATTTGCAAAACCTTCAACAAGTGTCGTGCTTTGTGAACCATTTATTAGAAAACCCCTTAAGCTCATGAATTTATAAGTGGGAGATATTTTTCCACAACTAGTCAAATTTTGATATTGCTATCAAGATTCAACTATGCAACTTTTGAGTCAAACTCATTGACTCGTGTTTCATAAGTAGTGATTCACAAGAACCATCTCTAATGAGAATAAATGGAACACTTAGCACTCATTGGATCTAGGTGATGCTCACAGAAGCAAAGCATCGAGACTTCCTTGGAGGTCACCCATCCCAGTACTACTCCAGCTTAAGCATGCTTAACTACCAAATTCCCTCCATGGTTAAACCCACTCTGCTTGCAACCCCATTTGCAAAGCCTTCACTAAGTATTGTGCCTTATAAACCATTTATTAGAAAGCCCCTTAAGCTCATCAATTGATAGGTAGGAGATATTTTTCCACAGCAAGTCAAATTTTGATATTGCTATTAGGATTCAATCGTGTAGTTATTTAGTTAAACTCATGTTTCATGAGTAGTTATTCACAAGAATCCATCTCTCATGAGAATAAATGGAACACTTAAACACTCATTGAATCTAGGTGATGCTCACAGAGCTGAAGCACCGAGGCTTCCCGGGAGGTCACCCATCCCAGTACTACTCCAGCTTGAGCGCCCTTACTACAGAGTTTCCTACATGGTTAAACCCACTCTACTTGCAAACCCATTTGCAAAACCTTCACCAAGTGTTGTGCCTTATGAAGCATTTATTAGAAAGCTCCTTAAGCTCATCAATTGATGAGTAGGAGATATTTTTCCACAGCAAGTCAAATTTTGATATTACTATCAAGATTCAACTGTGTAATTTTTGAATCAAACTCATTGAGTGGTGATTCATAAGAATACCTCTCTCATCTCTCGTGAGAATAAATGGAACACTTAACACTCATTGAATCTAGGCGATCTTCATAGAAGTGAAGCACCAATACTGCAAACAGTCAATATATGAACGACATTGATGACAATGATAATACCATTCTAGTATGTATATTATACTTAAAGTGATTAGAGACATACAATGCTAATAAAGAAATAAATGGTGCCAAATAATTTTTAAGTTTTGCTAAAGGCTTTGTCCAGTTTTAAACTATAGTACTTCCTTGCATACCCTCCATAAACATTATATTAAATACAGATTTTATGTGTAAGCTAGTACTAGGATTGTGATATTGCCATTAGGATTTACTAAAATTGTGATGAACTAGACTAGGATTGCTAGAGCAGTTCATCTTAAATCAAAAGGCTCGCAGATACTCACAAGATTTGGATGATTTACCTTGCATTTTCTATTGTGGACTTCATATGTTACTAATGCTTTCTTGCCATTCATATGGCAACCCACTGAACATTTTTTATATAAAACTAACACACTGAAAACTTCCAGCTTGAATCCTTGCCTGTAATATTCCAGTACCTACGCATATAATTAGAACTTAGCAATCCAATGGAATAAATATAGAAATAGGCAAAATCCAATGGAATAAATTTGGAAATGGGCAAATGCTAGAAGCATCTGTAATGTGTCAAGCTGTTTCCGCAGTTACGTGAACCCCAAAACCTAAAGAAAGAACATTAATATTGGGAACTGAATTGACCATCGCATACAACTCTGAGCGATTCATTATTCCCCACTAAAAAAGTATAATGCAATGTTACTCAAAATTGTGAAGATTATAAACTGTGAAGATTATATCTACGATTCAGCGCTCCTTTAGAAGTACTCTTCAAACGCGTATACTACATCAATCTTAATCACAAAATGCCCAGCAAGAAATTTTCATACTAAATATAATTGCTATGATTTGCCCAGGGGCTGTTAAGTTGCTTGAACATCCCTTGACCAACTGCGCAGCTACTGCAGCAAAGAACAACAGCCCTTCTGCTCGGGTGTTTGGAATTCCTAAAAAATTATGAAATGCCAACACCCTCTTGATCTACCTTTTGCCGGTACTGTAGATTTATAGAATTCAACAGAAAATGTTGAACCAGTGGAGTTCTTAAGTTGTAGACAAGTTATTAGTTATTACTCAGCTTTTTGTCTTGTGCGTCTTTCTTGCATTGCTTCTTCTCTGTACCGTTTTCTCCGCTCCTCACGTTGTCGTTGCTTCGTGACCTGTTCATCTTTAGCCTTTTTCAGCTCATATGCTTTTCTTTGATCCTGGTGCTGCAATTTACGCTTCTTTATCTGCAAGAATATTGGAGTTGCATAATATGTTAGCATCAAGATACGGTGCAAATCTTTCTGATTAGGAATCTGTCATAGAAAATGGCATTCAATCCAATACAATTTTCTTGATGTAAAATCTTTGAAATAAATTAAGTTGCTTACTGTGTTTACTGTTAACATATACCTTCTCATTTCTTATTGTCTGCAGCTGTTTGACAAGAGTGTGAACTTTCCGTTCATGAGGTTCCATAACCACAGCACGGCGATTTTCAAGTAAAGGGGTTTTTCGTTTTGGAAGATTTTTTGGCTTTGATTTAAAAGGAAGGGCCTGTTGCAGTTTCTTCGGTACTTTCAACACATTGAATTGTTTGGGTTGTCGTTCTATAGACTGTAATGAAGAGAAAAAGCGTGAGTTACGAGGTGATCAAATGTAAAAGTATAAAAAACGTGTCCCAATATAATATTAGTTTTCCTCACCTTGTACAAAGAATCCTTATTCACAGGAATAGGAAGAGATTGCTCTCTTCTGAGTTCTGCTACAGTTTTCATGCCTTTCCAGACATAATCACGAGACTGAAGAGATGTTGCAACAGGGTTAAAGAAACGTGGAATATCAACTCGAGTCCAAGCTCGTAAGAAAACTATATCACTCATAAGGATTTTATCCTCAAAAGTACACCTCACACTACCTTCCTTCCCTTGTCCAGTCTTTACAGCCTGCAAGCAACATGAGATCATATTCGTGTCATGTAAAAAAAAATATATAATGTATATGTTACAGAACTCTGTTGCGTTTATAATTGTTTTTATAATACCTTCTTCACTTGACCACGGATTCCACTAACTGTTCTGATAGAAGCACCCTCAAACCTAGCCACTTCTAGAGCTGATGTGAACATGTCTTTGATAAAGGCTGTTTTTTTGTAGATTTTGTAGGGGTGCCCCACAAGTTTGAGCTTCTTAACAATCTGAACTGAATGGTTAAACTCTAATACAACACCAGTACCAGTGATCCGAAAGGATGCCTGTGTTAATACTCGAATTAGTCAAATGAACCTGACACTTGAAAGAAACTAAGATGTGCCAGATAAAACTATAAGCTACTATGAACACTGACAAACCTGATTGTTCGACAAATTTTGGAAAGCAACCATTCCAGTATTGGGAGGTGCAAGAGGGCCCCAGAATGTTGCAAGGCAATGCATGTGTTCTGGTGTGTATTTAAGCATTCTGTGGCGGCCATTTCTATCCTCAAGTGAGTAGACAGGCAGTGTTTGATAGCGCCTCCAACCAATAGAAACTACAATGGGGTCTCGATTCTTCAATACCTTCCTGTGCCATCTATGCTTCTTCAATCGAACCTATATATACATAAGGAAATCCTCAAGTCTAAGCAACATATCATTCTCAGAAAGATTGGTTCCAGTGATAGATGACAGATAACAAACCTGCATGTATCCCACACTTTCCTCGCCTCTACCAATCCCTCCAACCAGGACTGGATGCCGTGGGTTAAAATACTTAACCATCTCAAAAGGCATAGCATGCACCTCCAACCTCAAGTATGAACCAGTTTGAAATCCTTCCATTTCAACACGTGTAACCTCATCAATCTCATTAAGCTCAGCTAAATTCCTCTGCTTGCGAAGCTCAATCTCTTCCTTAATCTGAAAAAGGAAGACATTCCGTAAATTAAAGTACTCAAGATTTTGTAATGCTATCACCATGCTGAATTCCCCATTTGTATTACAGATAGATAATGCTGCAACCAAATAATTTCCGCAAAAACATCTGGTCATCTATAGGCAGTCATATTACAACCCTAAACCAATTAGAAGCCATTCACCTTATCCAAGAAATCACTCTGTCCAACTTGACTTGTATGATATTTGGTTTTCTTCACATCCTCTTCTTCTTTGTCCAAAGACTCGGATCCATTGTATGTGATTCAGTAGTCAAAGATAAATGCAAATTAAGATATCCTGCTTCAATAATAATTGAACTAAATATACAAAAACAGCATGAAGGAACTCCATGAATTGCATAAGCTAGAGAATCAACAAAGAAATATTTAACGAAATTTTTAAGGTCACTGCCAAAAAATAAATGCATGCTAATTATTTGCATGAATCATGAATTGGATATTGTTTTGTTGAAAAGGACATTGAGTTTTTTTTTTTTTCGCAAGTTCGAATCTATGCTGAAAGAACAAAAGACTAGTATCATCCTAGTATTCTAGAGTATACTTGATTAGACAAAGAAATGCTAGTTTAAAACATAAATGCAGCATATAGGTCAGACTATATCCGAGACACTTACCAGGGGAAATAGGAATAAGAATACTAAAGTCCTCTCTATAACGAGAACTGTTTAGACTATAGAAAAGATGTTTAGAGTGAAGAAAAAGTCTTTAGACTGAAGAAATTGATAACATGAAAGAATAACAGAAAGAGCAGATGACCTTCAATATAAAGAAACAGAAACAAGGATTAGTAACAGGCACAACAACAGGTGTTAACTGTCTTTTGTGCAACCATTAAGGAACATTCAACCATTGTGTAACTTATTATACACATTAGAAACATTGAGGGCAGATCAGATAGTGATGGAACCTTTTGCATCATTCTACAAAGCAGCAAATCAAAAAGTTCCTCCTATTAAGTTTGAAACGGAAGAGTTCAAAGTTGAGAAATTTGCAAAGCAATAAAGAATACAGGCAAATAAAGTAATTAGGGCTAAGAGAAACAACTGAAATTACTAAGAAACACAGAAAATTGAATTGGGATGATCTTCTGGATTAGGGCGTTCTTGAAGGCTAGTTATACATAATGTGTGAAGTGTGTGAGCAATTATTGTCTATGGATTAAATTAACCACCTAAACTTTCAAGTTTGTGCTAAATTGATAATCTTTTTTTGTTTAAATTTATTTACTAATAATCCGAGCATTCCATTTATCTATGCCAATTCCCAACCTTAAAGTAGACGGTCATTTAGCTCTTCCCACTCATATTTATTGTGCCCAGATGGCTGTGTACCTAATTACCATTAATTCTTTAGAAATAGACTTTCCCAACTCTTGCAATGCAGTCACCCATGCAAGGGAAACTCTGGACTTGCAATCCTGCATCATATCCTAAAAATGGATCTCATACACAGTGCTGTCCAAGAACATTTTTTCACAATGTTATGAACCGTGGAAACTAAATATCTTTAAAAGTAGGCATTGTATGACTGGAAAACAAAATAGCCAAAAGGATATTGAGAATCAAATTTGGCACGAAGTGCAAGCTTTTTCAGTCTTCGTTGTTCTTCTGCAGACTTCAAATTTGTACTGTCCTCCAGGCTATCATTAGCTTCATCTCCATATTTCTCTCCCGTCTCCAGATCTTCAAAATCTCCATAGGCAGAGTCATCATCTTCATTGCTCTCATCCATTGCTTCACCTCGGTGAGCAGCCTTTGACCAGTCACCAGTAACAAAGCGGTCGCGAATGCTTTCAAGTACATCCTGATTTAACCAATCACTTAATTGTGAATCATCTACCTGTGGCTTAGTGCAGTCATCAGCATTAGGATCTTCAACATTGAGATGCACATCATGTTTTTTCTGTCAAAGTACAAGCAGAATAATATTAAGTCTTTGATGTAAATAATTGCTTACAGAACAGAAAACATGCAAAAAAAAATAGCAAATGGTTTTCCATCCCACAATTTGCTTGCTCCATAGCAATTATGACCCGATTGGAGGAAAAGAATGAATGCGGACAGATTTCAATAAACAATGAAGCATTACAAAACATATAAATATCATCATATCAGTTGGATTCCATGTGCTCAGACCACCTAAATGTGCTTTTTCTATTTTTTGTAAAAAATATTTTTCCCCTGAAATTTGAGTCTCCAGACCCGAAACATGATTACAACATAGGACTTGACTTTCTTAAGTAATTGAAGCAGCAGAGATAAACAATGTGGCACTATAATTGGTGACACATGCTTTTCAAGGAAAGTCAACATTTAAAAAATGATAGTTACATGGCCAAATGAAACTTTTCTAAAAGGTAATTAATCTATCTATAGGCAGTGAATTCTTTTAAGCTACATTTCATGTGTTTCAAACAATATAGTTAAAAACATTGACAATTCTATCATCCGTTTTACCAATTACCTTTTCAGAATTCCGTTTCAGCTTGAACACTTCCTCCTCATCACTACCGTCACTGTCACTATCTTCTTTAAGTCCTTGAAAGAACTTTGGAGTGGAAATCGATGTAGATTGACCGTACACAAGGTCCATCAAATTTATTTTCTTCTTCAAAAATGATTGAGACGTCAAATTTTCTTTCCATTTTGATGCATCACCCATCAAACTTGTATCTTCAAAAGAGGGAACCAGGCATGCAAAGTAAAAAGTCAATATTTTAACGTGTCAAAATATGATGTGAAAATCTAACTATGACATATAACTTCATTGCAATGATATTTACACAGTACAATTAGATCAGTGCAACAACATAGGTCTAGAATTTAAACACAATCCTTGCTGAGATTTAGAAGCAAAGAATAATATGCGAGGCTATCCTTGAATGGTACATTATCAGTGTTTTAAGTGGATATTAGATTACAGGAATACCCACAAATCCTATTAATTATCCATTTTAAAACTCAAAAGACTGATCATCGTAGTAACAAGTACCATTTATTTTTTCATCTTTTGATAATCCTTCACATCTATTTGATGCTCCATCCTGCAACTTTTCAGAATGATTTTCTTCAAATTTAAGCATTTCATGTTCCTCTTCACTGTTGTATTCATCACTTGGAGAAATATCATCCTCATCCTTCTCACTTTGTGACCCATCTTCACTGTCACTTCCAGAATAATCCTGTTAACAATAAGAAACACATTTGAATAGTCTACAAGTCAAACTCACCTTTATCTTGTAAAATAAATCTTTTCAAGAAGCACATACACTAGTATATATTATAATTTAATTTACTACATCTAAAATTATTTATATTTCTTTTATCTCCATTTATTTAGTTTTTTACTAGTTTAAACTTTGTATTTGAATTTCTTAAAAAATGGATGATTTATATCTCCAAATATTATAATTTAAATGAATATTTTATGTGGCATTTATTAGATTATTTTAGAAAGTATATTCTATCTATAATAAGATTTAAACTTTTGACATGTAGATGGTTGTCAAATTTAACCTGGAAGAATAAAAGTTAACATTAACACACTCACACCATCCCACTCCACCCATTCTGCCATTGTAGAATGCCTATTGGCATTAAAAATGCTAATTACACCTTATGATATATTACCTAGACAGAGCAAAAATACTAGCACCCTATCTTTTGTATGTAGCTCATAACCAAATAAAGTGTCAAATTTCTAACATGTTTGCATTCATTTTGGTGTGTGAAAGCTAGCATTCATTTTGAATAAATGCAATTATTAATAATTTGTTCCATCGGGCAGGTTTGACATTTACCCAACCTTAATGAGGTATGTATTTATATGGATGTTGTTGAAGAACAAAGCATCAGTTAGTTTATTTGTGGAGAGCATTACCGTTGCAAGAACCAGCTGCCTGAAGCCTTTATGGAGTCAGCGCAGTTCCTGGGACCATTTTTCCCCAGTTGTAAAGGACCGCTATCTCTGTTTTCGACTCTTTGAACTGGGGCAGGAATGTTCTATAGTACACTGTCTGCCTCACTCACTTCAATCCCTCTCCTCTACAATTACAAGACACAAATCAAATGCAAACCTGAGGAGTTCCACAACTGACAGGACGGAATCCTTGTCATACTACTCAGAACTGTGCAAGACCAATGCAAGGTGCAATAAGTTAGGCTATAGGCTGGATTGCAATTGGTCTCTTCCTTCAGGCATATGAGGCGAGAGAACTCCTTGCGCACCTCTGTCTATCTATTGATATGCTTGCACCTCTAAAATGCAAGCATACACTTTGTATCGATTCCCTCTGCCATTGACCAGTCCTACGGCAAGTTAATGGTCCAAGTATGGTCTCATTCCTCCTGTTTATCAATTAAGATAATTTCATACTGGAATGCATCATAATATTTTTATAACCTTCTGTTTGCATTCTGGGCACTTATATACTACAGCAGTAGCATTATGATTTGGTCTGGAAATTGTTTTTGAGACATAAAGCTTATATTTTGTTTCTGAAAACTTGTTGCTATGACGTATTGAACTGATTATAGTTGTGGTCACAAAGTTCAATATTTTAAATGAAGTTGCAAACAAGACTTGAATATATATTTCCTGGACAAGGTGTATACATCAGACTGTGTCCTAAGGAATCTGATCTTTCTTAGACACTGTTGTTTTTATGAATTAATATGTAATCAGAAATTGATTCCAGTTGCAACAACTGTTATTGTAAAAATTCGAGCAATTTTTTTATTTGATATCTTCCAGAGGTATCAGAGCCACCTTTCTGCCAGCCTATGCATTGATAAATGACAGGGATCAGAGTTACAAGCAAAGGGAAAAGAAGGCAATGCGTGATAGGCAAGAGGGAAACCCCCAAGAATTCACTAGGGAGATCAAACAGATCCATACCAGCATGAGGGAGATAATTCAATTTTTAAGGGGAATGATCCAGCAACTAAGTGCTGATATACCCATTCAAAATGGTGCTGAAGGTAGCATTTTTGGTGGACAAAAAACTTCAGCTAGTGTTGGGAGAACTTCAGTTGATACAATAACCGCTAGGGCTAAATGTTTGAGCTAGCAATGAAGTGCTGATATACCCATTCGAAATGGTACTGAAGGTAGCAGTTTTGGTGGATGAAAAGCTTCAGCTAGTGTTGGGAGAACTTCAGTTGATACAATAACCTTTAGGGCTAAATTTTTGAACAAAGAAATAGCAGTACATATCAAGGAAAAACAACCTAATTTAGAGCAAGACATGACAAGATGGCATGATGCATACTATATGTTAAGCCCTACCATACCTGCAGACTTAAAAGAAATGAAGAAAGAGCTGGACGTTAAAATTTGAACCATAAGATACAGAAAAAAACACGAAATAAGAAATGCAATAAAAATGAGGTTTCTTGGGAAAACCACTCCTCAATGAGGGAAACAACCCAGCCTGCTAAAATTTAGATCTTTATTGATTCCCTTAAATCAAAACTACAATACTTCCGCTTTTATCAAAAGCACACACATATCAGGGATGAATAAAACAGTAGTAATCAGCTGCAGGCAATTCCCAAATAGTAAATGTTTGCAAGAGTTCAAAATATTTTTTAAAAAATGAAAAACTACACTCTCAGACTTCTGTATCAGATGATACTGTTGCTTGAACCATTGAGCATAAGAATGAAATGATCAAAACAACTTATTCTGCTTATCACACAGATTGCATGTAATGCCTACTGATGAGAGAACTTGCTTGAGAATAATATCCACATGTTTCTCTGCAGAATCTACCAAACCCAATGACCTGTAGACTTTAGATCGAACACAATGATCTCTCTGCTTTAGATACACATGATATCACCGTACATTATTGAGAACCAAAAATGATTACTTTAAAAACTGAATAAGACCCATTGCATTCAAAGAGGCTTTCCGTGGGGAGATCAAAAGACATGGGTTACAAATACACAGCCGTTATGAATGCTCGAGCGCTTGTCACATTAAGTTCTGCCAGCAAGGAAGAGAGCCCACGATGATCCTAGATGGATGCCACGATGGAGACAAAAGCCAAGTCATAGAAAATACCAAACAATAACAACCGTTGGCATAATAAATAAGGACCTGTGTTAAACATAACACAAGATGCTATTAATTGCCGTCGTCGCATGACGGTCTTCCACCAACAGTGAAATGCCTTCGGTGCAGGACAGACTGCCAACAACTGCTGCAAGGCAGTACACTTTTATGCTAAGAGAGAACATACAAACATGAAGGAATTGACAAACAAAACTAAGAAGAGATGCCATTAGCTCAGATACAGCAACACCAAACAGGATGAGGAAGAAGGTATGACAAGCTGAATGATAGCAGCTGAACCTTAGGTAAAAGATTGATCTTGCATCTACACTGATTCAACACTGGGCATGGGAGGAGAAGGTTGAAGAGAGGAAAGACATTCAGCATCATTTGGGAAAAATCACTACTCCAACTTTTGATGGTGCTGGTAATTCCTCAACAAGGGTTTGGTTACACAAATTAGATACATGGTATCATAAGCATGATTCAATCACCACTTTGGAAATTCAACCAAAGGTTGCTAGAAAGATTCAGTTTGAAGGATTGGGAACCTCATTTTAGAGAGTTAGTTCAGCTGAACCAAGAGGGTACGGTGAAGGATTATGCAGCAAAATTTCAGCGGTTCGTAGCAGTGATTTCCGATGCGTCAGAACAAAGGCTTATAGCTTCTTCATGTAAGGCCTAACTGGGCCCCTCACAGGGTTAGTCACAGAATTTAGCCCAAGCTCATTATAAGATGCCACCAAAAGGGCTTTGAGTTTTGAAGATTTGGCAACTGGGGAAAGATTGAGTTCCAAGCAAGAATCTCCTATGGAATCAAAGAAAACATTTCAGAATAGCACACTGCCTCCTAAGCCAAGCCAAATAGAGGTGTGTCTAATAACGAATTGCCAAGGAAAAAGCTATGATTCACATGCAGAAATCCATGGCAACCAGATCTTAGGCTTTTGGGGAATGGACAAATACACTATATTCAGGTAGTCACCAATGAGGGTACACATGAGGTGATGTGAGAAGGTTTTCATCCAACTCGGAAGTTGCTTGAGGACAAGCAACATCCAGGACAGGCAAACTGTAATGACCCCAGTAAGAATGGGGCAGCCCAACTTTGCTAAAGTGTGTTTTTTAATAAATAAATGTACTTCTGAATAAATTAAAAAAATGATAAAAGTGATAATTAATAATTTGTTCCCAGGTTGACTTTCCTTCTAGCCAACATTGCAGCGGTTTAACATGCAGCCGACCTTAGTTGAGCGTGTATTTACAGGGGTATTGTTGAAGGAGAAAGCGTTGATTAGTTTATTAATGAAGAGCGTTAAATAAATGCATGGCACAGCTCAAATGCAAACCTGAGGAGATCATCACCATATGCTCAGAGTTGTGGGAAACCAATGCAAGGTGCAATAGACTACATGAGTTGCAGCAGCAGTGTAGAACAGGCAGTAGTTAGTGATTACAACTGGTGTCTTCCTTCAAGCATATGAGGTCAGATAACTCCTTCTGCACCTCAGTCAGCATCTATTCGTGGTTGCACCACTATACGCAAGCACACACTTTGTATTGATTCCCTCTGCCAGTGACCAGTCCTAGGGTGATTGAATCATCCAAGTATGGTCTCATTCCTCCTGTTCACAGATGAATATAATTGCATACTGTAATGTGTCGTACTGTTTCGAGGACCTGCTGTTGAGTTCTGGGCACTTTTACTCTATAGTAGTAGATTATGTTTTGATCTCAAAATTATATCCAAGACATAAAGCTTATTTTATTTCTGAAAACTTGTTGCCGTGATCTATTGAACTGATTATAGCTGTGGTCACAAAGTTCAGCCCTGTAGTCTTTAACTGAAACTGTTGCAAACAAAATCTCAATATATATTTCTCGGACACGGTCTATACATCAGACTATGTCCCAAGGACTCTGATTTTTAGTAGAAACTGTCATTTTTCTGGATTAATATATAATCAGAAATTAGTTTGAGGCTGCAACAAGTATCATTGTGAAATTTTGTGTAATTTTCCTATCGGGCATCTTTCATACTACTAGTATTAATCTAAAAATTAAAGGATTTTTTTTCTCCATTTCTGTTTTACCCTCTGAATTGCTAAAGCTAAAGTAAAAGCTTCTCCTTCACACCCTTACACACATCCAACCCATCAAGAACTTTATATCTAATCTTATTTCCAAGCAATATCTTATCAATGCATGAAATATTGTATACTACTCATCAGCCTTATCAGAAAATTAGAACTTTGGATTCAACTCACAGGCCTAGGTACATATTTATTACTTGGCTTGTTTACCAGTGATCAATGATGCACCAATCCATTTCACATTTCCTTTGTTTCTACCATAGTAACATGAAATTGTCTTTGTGACCTTGTCCATGCCTCCTAGAGGTAACCCATCGGCATGGTATCCCCATCCACCAAATTAGAACTTTGAACAAAGGCTCTTTTGCCTTGAAAACGAAAATAAATAAGTTTATATTTTTACAAAGTTATATATATGATGTTTACATTCGTATTTGTTATTTACCTTGATTAACTTCTCTGAACAAGTCATCAAAAACTGTTCTTGCAAACTTCTTCCCTTCAACTTTTCTGGAATTACGGGAGCCCAACTAGCCATTCACAAGAAGGATTTGTGGCAACAATGCTTTGCAAAGTGAGGGAATGGCTAGAAATCATGTCACCCCTGATCACACAAGATTCTTGTCATTCATGCACTCCCTCATCAAAGAAAGGAACCAGACATAGTTTGAAAACTTGGCAGAAACTTGCCACCACTTGCCAGTCTTGTGGCTCACCAAGTCAACTCCCCATGAACTCGTGAGCTGAGTCCGGGTAAGTCACATCCAATGCCTCATTCTTTTTTGCAGAAGACTCGCACAAGTCCAAGGTTGGGACTTGCAGATTCTATGTTGGGACTTTTGCCGCTGGCTGCAAACATCAAAACACTTTAAAAAAACCTCCTTTTATCCCTTTTTTCTCATTTCAATCCACTCTTTGGTGCCCAAAACAGGTCTGCATTGTGAAGTAGGGTTTGAAGAAGATGAGCATACCAGATCAAAGATTCAAAATAGACCTAGTAAGTGATTTTTATTCTCTCTTTTTTTTTCTCTTCAATTGAAATTAAAAAAACCTCAAAAATAAAGGGCAAATGCTGGAAAGAAAACAAATCATTGCCTTTCATAACCTAATTCCTAGTATTTTTAGTTAGTTATTGAAATCTATTTTTTCAAATCATTGATATCATGCCCCCACCAAAGTAGGAATTGCAACCCTATTCCAGGAAGAGTGATCAGAAAATATTATTAATAGATAATCAATGGATTGATAATAGTGGCAATGGATAAACTGTGGTTAGGATAATAAGGAAAAGGCATGCAGTGATTAATTAATTCATAGCAATCTCTGTAAAAAAACAGCAGTCAACTAAAGAGGCGGTTAATTGTTCCTAAGAGTTGGGTAAGCAATGCCAATAGCGATCAGCATTAAATAGATAAGTAATAATTATATTATTGGCAAATAATGAAGGGGCGTGATGGTGTAGCAAAGCATAAACCCTAATCTAAGGGCCATAACTTCAGAAAACAAAGAAGACACAACCTTCCAAATTTGTCGGAAGAGGTATAAGACACACGTTAAAGTAGCAATATTGGGGACAGCTCATAAATCAATATCAACATTGAAAGTCATTAGCATTTTTACAAAAAGAAAGATTGATGTTCTTCATGTAAACTCTGAGCAATGATAGCCCACTGAACTGACAATAAGAAATACAAATAAACCAGTAAGGAGAAGCCAGCAGAAATGATGGAATCTGGAATATGGGAATGATGCTCAGACCCAATAAGACCCACACAGCCAGCAATGTATAAATCTGTAGTGAAATGCATCAAACAGAGACTAAGAAAAGGAAATATACACCACAGTTATATTTTACAATGATCTGGGGGTATACAGCATTAATGAAGAGAATAGAAAACAATCAGCATTCTTTACTGTTCCGAGGGTGGACTCGTACAGCAATACCACCGTATCAGCATCTATTGACAAGCAAACACCTGCAGATCAAATACATATTAGAGTAAAATCACTCTAATTTTGTTTCTCTCTCTTCCGTAGATTTACTTCTACTTCTAATGGTCACTCTTCTTGTATGTTTCTATTTTCTGTCTTTGTTCAATATGGAAACTTTCTCTTTCTTTCTTCAGAATGTTTTTGTTTCTCTCTCTTTGTTCATTATAGAAACAACATTCTTCTGTATACTTGTATATATAGATCATTTATGATCTCTGTTTAATAACAGATTCATTATTTTACCATAGTATGGTATCAGAGCTATTTTTTTCGAAAAATAATTTCAATATTGAAATTTTCTAATTTAATTTTCGAAATAGGTTTTGAATATCTATAATTTCTTCATAAAATTTTTAGACTAAGAGATTTCTGACATTTGTGCCTGGGTGTGTTCATTTTTTGTTTTCGCAGGAATTCTTTTTTTCCTTCAAATCCGAGTAGGGTTTTTGGGCGTTATTTTGTGTTTGTTTTTTTCGGGCATCTTATATTTGGTATTTCTAAGTGTAATTTTCATGCTCCTTTTTCGCTAAGCGTCAGTGTTCTGAGTGATTTTTTCTGCAAAACGGTGGTTGCTGTGCACGATTTCTGCAAAATCGTGGCCATAGTCTTGCATACTAGCACGAACAACCTGCAACTGTGTGAAAAAAGACCTTCAGTTTTTGTGATTTCTCAGTTCCTTTTTTTTCGCAGACATTTTTGCATTCCACCAACATTTTCGGTGTTTTTCAACCTAAATAATGATTGATTTTTGCTCCTTTGAGGGTTTTAATCATAGTTTGCAAACTCTCCGAGCACTCCCCAAGCTGCTGAGTACTCTTAAATTTTTTTTGTTGGGCAAGTACTCTCAAGTTCAACTCTCGTGTTTTTATAGACACAAAAAATCATGGGTAGAAATGTCAAAGTAGGTAAAACGATGGTTGAAATATCTTTTTCACATACAATTTTTTCTATAAAACCATGCATTTTCTCTTTCAAGATGTTAATTCTTAATTTAATACATTTTGTGATATTGCTATCAAGATTTAACTATGTGATTTTGAGTCAAACTCATTGACCCATGTTTCATGAGTAGTGATTCAACATGAATTCATCTCTCATGAGAATAAATGGAACACTTAGCACTCATTGGATCTAGGTGATGCTCATAGGGGTGAAGCACCAGGACTTCCTAGGAGGTCACCCATCCCAATACTACTCCAGCCTGAGCGCACTTAACTACAGAGTTTCCTCCATGGTTAAACCCAAAGCTTGCAACCCCATTTGCAAAACCTTCAACAAGTGTTGTGCCTTAATACATTTTGTTATTGAATTTTACAAAAGAAAATATGTTTCTTTAAGAGAATTTTTTTTTTTGTTCTTTCTAAGTTGCCGAGTTTTCCCCGAGTTTTTGTTAAGTTTTCTCCCAGTTTTTGCTGAGTTGAAAATTTTGGGCCTGCCAATTACTCTCTGGGTCCGAGTCTGAAAACTATGGTTTTAATAACCCTCTATCTCTGCTATATGAACAGACCACCTATTTCCACCATTTTTTTCACAGCAATCTGCCATTTTTAAACGTTTTTTTCGGACAGCTAGGGTTTCTTTCGAAACTCTGGGTGTTCGTGCCAAATTAAAAATCTTTTTGCAAATTCTTGGTGGGTTTTTGCAGATCTCAGCTAGGTTGGTCTCCGTTTTTTCTGGGTGCATCATTTTTCGTGCCAGCAGAATCAGAATCTAATTTCAGATTCTTCCTGAATTTTTCGAGACCTCTTTTGGGTCTCTTTTTGTTTTTCCTAGGTCTTTCGTCAATCTGCCTTGAAGTTCGTGCCATTGCTGATATTCACATTTTTTACCATCATAAAACGTGTCATGGCATCTCCACCAATCTTCTCTTGGAAGGCAGTCAATTCAATGGAAATAAGTGCAACACCTGGAAGCAGAGAATGATGATGATCTTCAAGTATCGTCGCCTTGTGGCGCTTGTTCTCGGTACCAAATTCGTCCTACCACAATCGATACTACTCAAGAAGTTTGATGAGCGTAATCGAGAAGCGGATATGCTTATTAAGCTTTCAATTAATGATGATCAACTGCCTCAAGTGTCGTCTAGCAAGAAGCTGCAGAGATCTGGAAAATATTGAAGGATCTCTACAAGACATCAAATAAAAGAAGAGCCTTCTTTCTGAAGAATCAGCTTGAGGCCATTGGTCGTACCATTAAGGAAGAAGATATGATGGTCATTACTGTGAAAAGTCTACCATCATCCCTTGAACACTTGATTGAGATGCTCAACATTACTGCAACTATTGTTGACCTCAAATTTCCCGATTGTACACCAAACTTTTGCAACAGGACCGTTGGAAACAACAATTTGGCAGAAGTGCTCCTTCATCATCCTCTGAACAAGCATTTTCAGCCCAATCTCATTCCTCTGCTCAATCTCATAATAGCTCCAAGAAGAAGCAAATCTGGTGCAACTATTACCAAAAATTTGGTCATGTGATCTTGGAATGCACGACTCGCATTGCTTCTGACCAGCAGACACAAGGAGGGTCTCAGCTATAGGCCAATATTGCACATGTAGAGCTCATTGATCAGCCTGAGTCTACCTTCTACACCTTTTGAAGATTCTCCTACAATTTTTTTGTTTGAAGTTCAATTGACCATTAAGGGAGGGTATTACAGTTAAATCTCTCTAATTTTGTTTCTCCCTTCCGTAGCTTTACTTCTATTTCTAATAGTCACTCTTCTTCTATGTTTCCATACTCTCTCTTTGTTCAATATGGAAACTTTCTCTTTCTCTCTTCAGGATGTTTCTATTTCTCTTTGTTTGTTATATAATGTTTCTATTTCTCTCTCTTTGTTCATTATAGAAACATTCTTGTGTATACCTGTATATATATAGATCATTTATGATCTTTGTTTAATAACCCATTCATTATTTTACCATAATAGCACAACAGAAGCATTGCATTTAGTGAAAACAAGGAGGCTTTACAACAGAACACCATAGAACTCAATACATCTTCGAACTCATATTTCTTAGTTATATATTATGATCGCCCATCATGACTATAAGATAAAAATATGATGTTTATAAGTATATATCTAAGTTAGCAATTTGGATGCAGATCCGGATGCGGATGCATGAAGCAGGTGCATAGATGCACGGATTTTTTAGGGGGTTGTGTTTGGATGCGTGTGTGTGTGTATTTTAAAAATACACACATGCACATATATTATGTATATCCAAATAAATGCATTTTCATTAACGTTGAATACTGAATAAATGGATTGTTCTAGGATCACAGATTCACAGATATTGACAATCTCAGTCAAAAACAATAGATCCTGTGAACTGGAAACAACATCATTAGATAGGATCACAGCTTTAGTCTATCTATTATTTCCTTTAACATTTGTAATGGAAAACACCAGGTATGGAAATATTAACAAGCATGGTAGAAATTGATATCTGGATTTAAATATGCTGCCACAAAAACTCTTAGACACATTTTATGCCTATAACACAAGACAATGCTTACAAATGCCCTCCATACATAGAGTAACCAATAATTGTCAACATTTAGATTTAACGATTCTGAATTTTGAATTCTCTGCAAGCCTAAACTGGATATAAATCTTATGTTTTAGCCAAATAATAGAAGCATATGCTTGTGGAAGCCACTTGGAAGTGCCTCCCAAGGTGATAGGATTCCACTTGCATTCAGATGCCCGGGAGGCGTTTCCAAATGGCTTCTACAGGCATTCGCCTCGGAATCCACCTCCACAAGCACCTGCTTCTACCTCCAAGCCCAAGATGCCCGTTTCAGCTTCTAAGGTATATAACGAATAATTTTGATTATCATATATCATCGTTGATGACTAAATCGCCTATGATGACAGTTATGTGAAGTGTTCGACTATTTTAATGCATCTTGAAAGGAAGGTCTTGAGGTGTAAGCAAAGGAGTTTTCAAGGCTACATAAGTAGAGGATCCTAGAATGGGCTTGACAACCCTTACGTCAAAGAGTCGAGGAACCCACTTACAACCTCTAGCAACTCCACAAGATGGTTATGTGTTTTCTAAAAGATGAGGCAAGATGGGAAAGAAACTTTCAAGCCGCGAAGTGAGAGAGAGTTGCAGTAGACTTCCCTCTTGAACTTGTGTAGAAATGGCTTCTAGCAGACCCATCATGTCTCTTCTTGCAAACCCTAATATATTTGTAGAGTACTATTGACAAGCTACAACTATGATGTGGTGCTAACCCTAGTTTTGTGTGTGTGTGTGCGTGGGTGTGTGGGAGATAATGTATGTCTGTGTGTGGATAGTTATAATTATGTTCTTTTTTATTGCAGGTTTCAAATCTCAAGGTGTATTACCATAGAAATATTTAATTGGTGAGATGTAAGCCAAATCTTAATTTGTCACAATTATGCTTTTAAGAAAATTCTAGGGCAAATTAGGAAGGGGACATCACTATTGATAACAAAAATTTTGCCGACTTATTACAAAACCTTGCTAAAATTCTTATTTTTCAATGTTATAACAGCAAAGTCAACTTCAAGGGCAAGGCTACGTAGAACAGAAGACAAAGCATGGAAGTATGGGATACTGGGAAACAAAAAGGATGAGGTCACTTGTACCATATGTAGTAAATGTATGACAAGGGGATCAATAGATTGAAATACTACACTGCAAAAATACCAAGACAAAACGTGGATATATGCCCAAAATGTAACTCTGGAGATGGTTAGAGAGATGAAGACCTTTATTGCTGATTCCAAGCTGAGAAAAGAAGAAAAGCAAAAAAAAACAAAAGAAGCCATAGCAGCAGTGAGAACTCAAAATGCATCGACTTTGGATCCCCTTGGTGGCCAAAGTCCACACATCCTAACAATGGTGAGAATCCTAAGGTTTTTCTTCCTACTAGGCAGATTCCTCTGTCATCAAGACCAAATTACTTTATTCCACACAACGTTCCAAGACCACAACCTGCATTTGAAGGTTCCAAATGGAATAAAGAGAAACATCTTGAAGCTAGGATGGCAGCAGGAAAGTTTTGGTACTACTTTAATTTACCTTTCAACACAGCAAACAGCCCATACAAGGAAGATTTGGTGAATGCATTACGATTGGAAGCAGGGGATTTAAGGCCCCTACAGCTAATTACTTGAGTGGGCCATTGTTAAAGGAAGTTGTAAAGAATGCATGGTCATCGTTGATGAATAAAGAGAAATTTGGAGTCGAAAAGGATTCAACATCTTATAACTTCCTTTTTCACTCCGATTACCTCTCCTAGAGGAATTAAGTGTGTTGGGGGCTCGTCTGCTATTACTCACACCGGATCAATAAGGCCGCATATAGATCATATGCACATACACCATCAACAACAACAGCCCCTCTCTCTCAGGCAACAAGCTCAGACTTCTTTGCACACTGATAGTTATCCTTCGATTCTGAGCTACTTTTTGAAGACTACAAACTGCTAATTGTTACATGGTCTCAATGCCTCTCTAGTGTAGGGTTGTCTCTCTTTGTCTGCTTCTTTCTCTGTTTGTTTCCTTTTCTCGACACCGCTTGGTTGGTCCTGCTACATTCTAGCCCCTATTTGTATCTTCAATCCCTTAGGCCTGTTTGTGGTCTTTTGTTGGACATTAATAGTTTATCTTAACTTATCATATGGATGGATAGCCTGATTGACAGAATATAACTCTACAAAACTTCCTAGTGACTTCTCATGGAGCATTGGTATTCCTAAACTCTATAGATGCCTCCCATAAAATAAAAAATGTTGAATACTTGTGCAATTTATTAGATGGGGTGATTCAGGAGGTTGGTGTTGGGAATGTTCCAAATAATCACAGACAACACAAACTGCATATGTAGCTACAAGCAAAATGCTTAAGAAGAGCATCCTACAAATTCATGGAGTCCTTTGCGCTATACATTGCTTGGACTTATAGTTAAAGGACATTGGGAAGATTGGATGGGTGAAAAGGGTGGTTGAAGATGCTGAAAATGTGACCAAAGTTACATACATCCATACTTGGTCCTTGCTTTGTTGAGAAAACACACAAATGGCAAGGACCTTCTAGTGACCAAGGATGGTATGATTTGCTAGCCACTTCATCACATTGCAAAACATTCTTGGTGTAATTCCTCATCTCAAGAAAATGTTTGTGTTTGATTCTTGGTCGAAGTCTACATTTTCATAAACATAGAAAGCCGAGACAATTGGAAGTATTGTTTTCGATGAAACAATCAACAATAATATAGATAGGTTGATTAAGATACTGAACAAACACAAACATAAATTTTATGTGCTGTTTTTTTCTTTGAAAGGTTATTTTTGCATACTTTAAAATTGATTTTCTTTCTTTTTGGTGGCAAAACCTTTGGTAAGGGTTCTTCATACGATGAAAGGAGAGAGCATGCCAAAGGATTTCATTTATGAGGCCATTTCACAATGGTAAGGTAGAAAAAATAGCAAATATGGAATCATTTGGTGCATCATTGATCGTAGATGGACAAAACAACTCCATCATCCCATCCACGCATTGGCCTACTTGTGAATGGGAAATTCTAGCTCTCTGATATATTTAGGGTTGACGAGGTCATGGTAGGAGTTATTGTTGATAAGATGGTGCCTCATCATGAGTTGAGAAACAAGATTATTGATGAATTGGAGGTAAGAATTACTATATCTTATTTATGAATTTGGCAATGTTGACTGGGGGGAAGAAGCCAATAGTGAATTGGGGTCCAATAGCAATTCACTCAATTTTAATCATTTATTTACCAATACTGGATCATTTAATTACCAATAGTTGGTCAATTTTTTGCTTTTTGGAACCATGATTGGCTCATTTGTGCACCACTACTAGTGATAAATGAACCACTACTAGAGATTTGTGAAAGACCACTGGAGATTTGTGAACCACTAATGGTGATTTGAGTAGATAATTATTCGTGAAATCGGGGTCAATCAGTTAACACTTTTTTTGTACCACCTTTTTACCCTTTCACACATAACATCTTCAGTAGAGTGCATCATTTTTGGGCAGAAGCTGAAACCTTGGCTTTAAGCAGTTAAGTTGCATACGAAAACAACTAAAAATATATTGTTGAAATCCAATACCATTTGGTGCCTCAATTGAATGCGCAAAGTTAGCTATAGCCACTATTGGCTCCTTTCTCCTATCCAAAAACATCCATTTTACATACATAGTGACTAAATATTTGATTTACATTTAATTTCAATCTGTATCTATTCAAGGTCTATAAGGGTGTGGACAGCCTCTTTTCTTCATCTCAAGCAATTGACAAAAGAGAAAAAAGACCAGGTAAAGATTTAGTTCAATATTACAATAAGAAATTAGAAGCTTGATTGTTATATTTTTCTATTTAATGCTTATATATCAAAAAGACTTTTTTGTAGATTTATGGTGGGAGAGTTATGATGTCGGCACACCTTATCTTCAAAAGATAGCCCATTGTGCTTTTCAACATTTAGATACCACAACATCAACTATTTCCAAAAATTAAGTTACAATTGGAGAGGAAAGAAGACGATGCAAACTTTAGTTGTCTGTTTTACTCACTTGGACATATCATTATATGTAATTTTGTAAACATTAATAAACTTTGGTGTTGTTATATATTTCAAAGTTTGAAACTATGAGTATATGAAGATGAAAGTGCAACTAGTGAGTTTTCGAAGATAATATGACATGTAATGTTTGAATTTTGGCTCTCATGTTTTGCAAATACATTAATTTATTTTTCTTTATTCTAAAACTACAGTTTTCTTCTTTGTCGAGTCCTAGCCGAGTTTTTGCCAAGTCTCAAGTCTAAGTCCTAATTTGGGCTACCGAGTGTGTGCAAACTCCAAGTTTTCAAACTTTAGACCCAAGCATGGTTGTAGATAAGTTTGAATACTTATTTAGCACCTTTAGCATGTGTTTAATGATTTATCCCTTCAATCTTCTCAAAGCTCTTAGCCATCACATCCAAGCAATGTGCTGTAAAAAGTATAAGAAATAGTAGGATGTCTCTCCATAATAAGTCTCTCTACAAATAGATATGTTGTTGCATTGTCTATGATAATTTGGACAACATTCACAACCCCAACCACGTAAATCATCTCACCTAATAGTTGCACAAAGTCTCAACAATTTCTACTCTATACAAAAAGAACAAAAGAGAAAATTGATCAAAAGAAAAACATGTTTCAATTGTATTTTTATTCGATATTGTATTCGTTCCATCAAAGTGCCTTAAATAGGCATTACAAGAAGTGTGAACTTACATAACCATTGAAAGTAACCGATAGCTTTAATTAATTAATCTAAACCTAAATAAACTAAACTATTTAATGTAATACTCCAACACTCCCCCCCTTATTACATTAATCCAAACATGAATGGAAGTTGCAAGGGTCTTAAACCCAACCCTCTAGAGACTTTAATCAAGCACCTTCATGAGTTCTTGCTCACTCAAGAAACACTGAATTGACCGCAACAGTGGATTTCTTGACTTTTTTGATTAACCAAGAGACACTAAACTGCCCACATCAATGGATCTCCTAACTACAAAATCTGAAACCATTTGTACAATATGAGGGCTTCCACCTCCCACGCATAATGAGACACATTGCCTCTGAAATTCCACATCTCCTCTGAGTGTGTCTAATACCTCCTTCGGTGCTACACATGATATGCCTTTCCTTTGAAAGTCCACATCTCCTTCAAGTGTGTCTAATGGCCCCCCTCAAGTGTTGCAGAAACAACCTCTCTTTTGTTGCACAAATCACCAATGTTATGCCTGCACACGAGATGTTTTTCCTCTAAAAGTATACATCTCCTTCGAGCGTGTCTAATGCCTCCTCTAGTGCTCAACATATCACCAACCAAATGCAGATACATCAACAATAGAAGGACCGCAAATGAAGAAGGGTTCCAAGCGAAACTCTTCAAGCTAGTATTACTGTTTTGGGCTCCTATCTCACAGTCCTCTTTAACAAAGTGGTTTGCACTGGTTTTCTCAACTCTTGGTCACGACATATTATCCATCTGATACATAAGACCAGCTCAATCTCAGACCTCAACAACTACATGACCATCATGGTTGGGCATACTTTTGTCAAACTTTATGCTACTATATCCAACATTATCTTATCCAAGGAGCTTGATCAACAGCTTTGCCAAGTAGGGGGCAGGCTGGCTTTTGTACATATTATCAAACCACAACCACATTCTGACTATGCAAACTATCATTAAGGAGGCTCAGCAGCACTCGACGAAAGTGTATTGCTTCTTTGTAGACTTCCACAATGCCTATGACTCTGTCCCTCAAACCACTCTCTTCCAGAGGCTTAGGGATATTGGGATTTCAAAGAGTCTCTTGAAGACTATCATGAGAGTATACAAGAGCATGGTGGGCAAGTTCAGGACTCCCCAAGTTTTTTCAGATCCTATCCAAAGCACCATCAGGGTGAAGCAAGGATACCCTCTCTCCTACTCTTTTCGGTATTTATATTGACAAGCTCGAGATTCTCCTCTGTGACTTCTCGCTCCCTATTGATGGTCGCTATTTACACAAGGTTTTAATCTCCATTCTACTATTTGTCGATGATGTGGTTCTTTTGGCTTCATCCCCAGAATAGCTCCAATGGCTTCTTGATGGATTGGCCTCCCTTTGTGAGTCACGGCAGTTAGTTGTGAACCTGGTCAAGACCTCGCATCTCCATTTCCACCTTCAAGCTATGGAGGTTGAGATCATCCTCCTACACTTATCTGGGGATTAAGTTCTCTGGACCCTGTTTCAATTTGAGACTTGTCATGCAACCCCAGGTTAATAAGGGACTCAACTCCCTAGCTATGCTTGAGAGATAGTACTTCAAACATCACTTCCAGGATATCACAACCAAAATGTCCCTCTTGGACTCTTTGGTCAGACCCACTGTTCTCTCAAGTTCTATTGTGTGGTGGCCTTCTCTCCTAGATTCCAAATGAGCTTCGGTTGAGAGTTCAAACCCTCCTTCATGCGTTATCAGATGTCATCGGTCCACCCCCTGCAATATCATCTTGGTTGAGTTTGGGGCTCATCCCTTCAAACTTGGGACCATCTTCAATTTGATTTGGTTCCTTCATTGGCTTTAGAGCTTCACAAACTCTACTGAGAGCCACCATAGATATTCTTACCTAGCTTATTGCTCTTCCATGGCAGTGGCAAGCTCTGATCCCACTGGCAAAGCTCGCTATTGATTCACCCAGGCTTCTACTCTTCTTGGCTCAACGAGCACATCAAGCTCGACATCTACATACAGTATTTTATTACGACATGGAGTAACCCTCTAAGGGGACTCCGCCCGAGGATGGCTCTCTATGCTAAGCAATTCCTAGATATCCATGGCAAGGTCATTGTGCGCCCTTGGTACCTCACCCGCCGTTAGACTCGTGCCCTTTGCATCTCTTTGGGATCTTTTAGAATGGGCTCCCATCAGTTGCGTATACGCACCAACCACTAGATTGACGGAGAGAATAGGATCTATCAGCTTTGTCCCCTTTCTGTTGCCCTGCCTACTATGAGATCAGGAGAAGGTTCTACATCTTATTTAGAGTGCACGTCCATCTCATTCTTTAGGTATACTGATCAGCGGTGTCTCGCATTTTACCTCCTAGAGGCCATGTGGTTTGGCGATTGCACTTTGCAGCTTTTGTTCACACCGAGACAAACTTCAAACTAGCTCATCACCTCCTTCTTCACTACTATGTCTCTTGCCCAAGGGACGAAGCAGTTGCTCGGCCTCCCCTCAGGACACACTAGGTTCGTGAAGCTTTGCAAAGAAACTACTTGGCAACACCAGCATCACCATACCCAATTGCTAATTTACTATTTTTAGTAAGTCTAATTTAGGTAGTTGCCATATTTGGCAGTGCAATTGGTGATGTTGGCAATTGGTCATCACCTGCATCAAATGGGGTTATTTATTACACAGGCTCATTATTTATTAATTAAGTTTATATTACAATGGCACTTCATTATTATTATATGTTAGAAAGTGATGTTGTGTTGGTGAAGCTTCTTAAGTGGAGTTATGTTTGGGGACTTAAGTGTCATTTGAAGATTATAAATATGAGCCATTGTGAAGGAAAACACATCCAATTGTCTAATTTGCTTTTGTTGCTTTTGTGTAGGTTTTTGCATTCTGATTTCAATTCCCTTGCTATGGGATGAGGATTTGATTGGAGGATCTGAAATTGGTGTTTCCTCATTCTGTTGCATACTGTGGTTGAGGAGCAATTTGTCTACTGAAGAAATTGGGAGTCTTCTCTTACTGTCTTTCCACTGTAGCTGAGAAGATGAATTGTATTGAGGAGGGTTTAAGGATTTTAACAGTAGCGTTTGGAGCTGATGAAGAAAACAAATTAGTGAGTTGTGGTTGACTGCTGTCCTCAAGAAGACAGTGTTTCTTGTTTGCTGGTGCTATGATCAAGGATTGCGGACCTGCATGTGGAATCCAGGTCCCGCGACTATGTTTCTAGAGGTCACATTGAATAAATAAAGGGCTAGGTCAATTTCCTGGTGGCTTGCAATTCATATTTTTTAGCTGAAGGTTGGCGTTGCAGAGCTGAAATGTGTGGATAGCACTCAAGGGGAGCTGAACGTGAATCCCTACAGAGGGATATATTGCTGCAAACATCTTCCACTTACCAGATACAGGTTCTCTCCGTTATACACAATACATTTGTAATTTGTTGAATATTAAGACAAAAACTTTCAGCATTAGTGTGCCTTAGTGATTTGTTTGTGCATAGTTACTTTTCCTTTGTGAATTTCCAGAGTTTTATGCTTATTAAAAAGGGGTTTCAACCCAATATATATCTGCTGCACGTAGGTTAGAAGTTGGGAGAAATATCAAGCTTATCTCTGGTTAGTAGTCTCTTGATTTGGTAGTATAAAATTGCAGCGTGTCATTTCAGAAATTGGCCACATAATTAATATATTTTATGCTGTCATCTCTGCCTACATGAATTCTCAAATTCAAAATTGCAAAAGCATTAAAATTCCTAAAAAGAAGTTACATTACCACAATTGATCAGAGAGAAGTGTTTTAGGCTTTACTACACTGATAGCAGAGATTACTGAAGTATTTAACAAAAAGTCGAATAACTAAATAATAAAGAAAATTAGTGTTTTTACAGGTAGTCATATTCAATAAAACCTCTATTAGGATAAATCTAAAAAAAAAATAGAAATGTAAAGTCTTATTCAAATAAAAAAGATTAAAGGTGGCTTTGGCATATTCACGTTCTGTACACATTGATTAAATCTATTCCAGTAAGAGAAACATATAATAAAAATGATCTAATGATGTGGCCCTATCTATTTAATAAATTCGTTTGTGCAGTGTTTTATTAACAGAAACCATTTGACAAATACGGTCTAGTCATGTGGAACCTATGTACTACTAATATATGCTATGTTAGTTTCTTAAATTCACATAATGTAGCGTCTTCAACAAGAGAAAGTTGTCAAATAAGGATAATTTTTATTAACTTCTATACTACAAATTGTTCATCATTGATAATTCCAAAGCTAAGTCTTTTTGGAATTCAACCTGCATATTTTTAGTCATCTTAAGATGAACTCTATGCATAGGCATTAAACTAATACATTTTGTCTGATGAACTAATATATCTTTAGTTATTTTAAGATGATCTCTATGCATAGTCATTAAAATAAAATAAAATAATCGCACTGAAAGGGAGTCCAACTTAAACAAATTTATAAGCATTCTCCAATATATATGTATGATTTTTAGACGAGAAACTCGTAAAATATTCATGCATAAAAGAATTAATTACTTCTTGCGAATGGTTACAATGCAAGAAAGGGTTTAAAGTCATCATAGAACGGGAGGAAAATTGTAAATATGACAAGAAAAGGCAGCTGACAACATAGCCAAAGCTCAAACAATCAAGTCTCATCAACAAAGAAAGAAGACACCAGATGAAGACTGTGGAATTGGCGATGAGAGATAATGGAAACACCAAAGTAGGATTCAATTCATAATCTTCAAATAGGAACCATTAAAAAATTATTATTAAATACAGATTGTAATGTACTCTACATTTTCTACAACCAAGAGTTCACATTAAATCCAGGTGTACCAAAAGGATTATTCATAACAATTTCTGAAAGAATTTTCCAAGGTGACACCCAACATTAAATTGTAAAAAGAAAAGAGTATGCGGACAATAATATTTTTAACGTTTTTTGCATGTTGCAAATACAGGAACCTAGCCTTCAATGTGGATGACAAATATTCTTGGAAATGTAACAAAAGAAATGAATGATGAGCTCTATTCAGCCATTTATCAATAATCTAAACTGAAGTATTGCTTCCAAAAGTTCAAGAGGACCACACTACCATCTAATTAAATGACAAGAAAATCTCAGATCACCAAAAACAATAATCAGCATACCTTTGGATTGTCCTCCTCCTCATCCTCAAAAAAGACTGCTTTTCTCCTTATTCTTCCATTTTGAAACTCTGATACCTCTCTCACATTTTGTTTTGGAAGGGTCTCCACCTCACTGTCAGACATGACTGTAACCTTCTCTTCTGGAAAATTGGTGCTGATAATGGCATGTCCATCATTTCCATTTGGCAATTTTTTGTAAAGTCCATTGCTTCTCCCTGTATCACCATTGTCAACTGAAAAACTATCAGAATAGAAACCAGGAAAAGCAGTATCTGCTTAAGCAATACAACTAAATTATGAATAAGCCCTGATCCTTTTCTCTATGTTTGCTATGGCCAGCACTTTGATTACCTTGTCCTCTTTCTTTGTCACTATTCTCTTCTTCACTGCTGGACCCTTCGCCAATGTCTGTAGGATTAGCATCTTCTCTTGGATTTCCTCGAAAAAGTTGTATAAAGCTCTGCTCCAGCTTTTCATTGATTGAATACTTTGTATTCTGAAGTGTTTTTACAAGGGCTTCACCCACGTCAAGGGTATTTCCTAAATAAACAGAAAACAATTTTCCCATAAGCTTGGAGCGATACATCTACCAAATAATTTGACTTGGAAACTGAACAATAACTCAGGATGCAACTGACAAGGCCATCCGACTATGTAAGTTAGCAGAAAAAGGAGAAGGGAAGAGTGATATTTGAAAAAACCAAGGTGATAATTCGAACCAGCACAATATCCCAAAAGCTATAATGATTACAAACTACATTCTCTTATGTTAATTAATCCTCTCCTACACTACTCTACCCTGTAATCTGTAGTTCATTTCCTTGCCTAATTATAAATATAAAAGATACATAGATAAAAGCATCTCAATAAAAAAGAATCAATGACAAGTTGCAGGAATGTTGGAGACCTATTTGTTAGCATGATGAAAAGGACGAAGTACCTTGTTTTGCTTCTGTTGCTCCATTACCATCTCCTTGTTTGGAAAATTGAACCATATGATCATTAATGTTAATGTAAACAGCATCCTTGTCATACAGGAGATCACCAAGATCTGACATTGGTGCATAGAAGAGTTTCTCTTTCTCACGCAGTCCTTTTCTCTTTGCTACTGAGGGCAGAGGGCATGGATCAGGTAAACTAGCAACACCAGCCAAATGACAATCCCCAACACCTGCAATGTGTACCTGCCAATGACTTCAAAGTGTCAACCAAAACTGCTTCTTAACATATAAAAGATTTGAGAATATGGTATTATGGGTAGTTTCGAGATGACAGTTCTATTTACGGCTTGCCCTATGTTGTCATAAGTTAGAACTATACACCTCAATACATTTGTCTCATGGTCGCTTCATTTCCAATTACTAATAGCTAGTGTAAACTCAGACATTACTGGTCTAAGCAATGCAACATGGTTTGAATTCATGTCCATGATAGGTGCTTCATTTGGAATATACTGAATCGAAAAACTATCATTGTGTCCATTGTTTAGTAGGTTTGATTCTTTTTAGTTCATAATATAAGTTCTTAGAAAATTAGCTTGAAAGTATTCAGTTCCAGACGAATAATTTATGACAATTAATTTTCAAGTACTCAGTTTCTGTAAACTATACATAGCAGATAGTACATGATATCAGGCACATTAAAATCTTAGAATTTTTTCTTTTTAATTCCTTTTAATCTGTACCAATAACCCTAACCGTAAGAGTTTATGGGCTCCATCCATACTAAGCAATAACTAAAAAAATGTAAACCCAATAAAACCCTTGCTGGGGCTGCTACCTCTCAACCCCATTTCTCAGCCCCCAAACCCCTAATCCACCACCAACACCAAGACTCCATGGAACATCGGCAATTTTTAATTTTCAATGTCCACAAAATTAAGGTTATAGTCCTGCATTTCCTATTATTCCACTAGTAAAATCAAGCTGTCTATTTGAGGTCTTCTGGGTCATGATGTAGTATAGTGATTTTTTGTTTCATCTTTTGAGCTTTGTTGATGGCATTTTACATGAAGTGTAAGTTGCCTAGTCACCTTCTCCTCATGTGGATTGAGACAGCATAAAAAGATAAGCTTGCCATCAAATTGGAGATCAAGAATACTGGTCTGGATGCAGGTGAGGTAACTTTGACTTCTGCATTGACCAATGTGAAGGATGGTGGATTGGTTGTTTAGTTTAGATTGTCATAGTTGTCAGGTTCTGTTTTGGTCAAGGTTTTAGTATGTCTATAGGTGTTTATGTTTGTATCTTCTTTCTGGCCAGGAAAGCTCTTTCTTTGTACCTCTCATTGGCCATGAGATGGTTAAACCAAGCTTACAAGGAGATGGGGGTACTTGGAGACTCCAGTGACTGGTATTGGTACTGGTACAGCTAATTCCCAAAAATAGGAGACAACAATACTCGGAGTTGTTTGATTAATTTAGAATTTCTAGAAAATATCATGACAGAGAATTTTGAAAACAAGAACAATGTTAAGTTTAACATTAGCTTTAAAGTTTAAATACAGAAATGTCAAATGTCATGTGTGAAAGAGTCAAAGAGTGCAAAACTCAAAACATATATTTCATATTAGATTATTGTTACCTATGGAAATTCAAAAGTATCGATACTTTGATGCCAATACACATGGCACAAGATATGAGATGTGTGGTTATGAGAAAAAAATTACAGTTCTTTTGAAAGTGGGGAAGGTTTGCGTGGATGTGTCCCTCTAAGATATTTGAGAAGGCTGGAAATGGTGGCTTCCATTATTTCCAAAGGTTGAATTGTTGGTACGCAAAGATCTCTATTAAGATTTTGGCGACCTAGCAATTAGTAAATCATGACACTATAATTGTACATAACTGACAAGTCTTTTTGGAGAGGCAATTGAGCAGATTGATTAGAAGACTATAATGGCTATCATTATCATTACTAATCATAGTTCTGAGATTCTCTGCGAGTCAGGCGAGTACCCCTACTCAGGTCAGCCTTGCCAGATCCGGTATGGCAAGAGGCAAGGCTAAATCTTCATAAAAATTTCAAGGGTTTTTGTTGCTTTGCCAAATCAGGGCCGAGTCCGAGTCTAGGAATTTTGTTACTAATCGATATGTAATAATGATTTGCAAGGTGATGATAGAGTATTTAATATTTATGCCCTATGCTTTTTGGTGGGAAATGCCAATTTCTGGTCAAGAGACTTTGGAGATGGCAACCAAAAGGACCGTATGCATTAAAATGTTTCCAAGGACATCTCTAGTAACAAAGTCCTTTGAGAAATGTCTCAAGGGGTAGGAGACAAATCTCTTGGTAACTATGGATTAAACTCTAAAACAACATTTGCCTGTATATACTTATGATATAATGCAAAAAGCATGAAACCCAAGTCCATTTGTATCAATGTAACCCCAATACTAGGGTACGTTGGGATGGCGAAACGTCGGGACAAGTTTTTGAAACAGGGAGAAAATGGGCCTCATTTTTGGGATGACGAGGGGACGGCCAAGGGACGACGGCAAGGGGAGGATGGGGAAGGGAGGGGTGTTGTGTAGTATACATATAGAACTTGAAATGCTTGTTATGAAATGATGTTTCAGTACAACATACAAAATTAAAATACTTGAACATAGAAAAATTGCAACATGAACTAGAACCATTGAACATTCAACATAGTAACATTCAAAAATCAAAAGTCAAGTACACATCCCAATGGCAGCATGGTTGCGGAATGGTGGAGGTGGGGGTACTTGGGTACACAACTACTCGATGCGGGGACATCTCGAGGACGGATACTTCAAGGTTTGGGAGGGGGCGCAAGTACATGTGTTACACTGATTTGTATATATCTTAGATTTACATTTATAAGATTAAAAAAAAAATTTATTTCTTTTATATTATTTTTATAAATGGCCTGAACTAGTTTTCAAATTAAATTTATCTTTATATATGATTGTTTGTATAATAATTATTTAGATTTATTGAGTTTAATGATAGAACTTAACTATGAATAATTTAATTGATTTCTAATTTTAAAATTTGTATGCTTTCAAATTTATTTTATTAAGATTTTTATTTATTTATTAATTTAAATATCATTTCATGATAAAAACAAATGAGAACTGCAGAAAAAATAGAAAGTTAATAAGTACAAACTAACTAACTTACAAAATATAAAGTTATTAATTAAAAGCTAAATAGATGACTTAAATTAACATTATAAGCTAAATATGGGAATGCTACTTTCATAAAGGAGGTGTTATGCACATTTCTTGAGTTGTCAATAGGGGACACACCTGCTGGAGTGTTTGAATACCCTTTTGACAGCGTCTACAAAGTAATAATCTTGAGTCTAGCCACTTGAAGATGCCAACTTCGAGTATTTGAGATGTAATCAAATTCCCATTCTATTCCACGCTTATCTTGGCCAAATATCTACATAAATTGAATAGCATCAAGTTCTAGATGCACCATGTGACTCTTGTTTCTCTCATTATTTGATTCTGATTTAGTTGTTTGTTAGATAGAGCATCCTTATGTGTTGTAGATCCTAGAAATTAGATATCTCATTTCCACAGCAGTCGCTTACAATAGCATCACTTTATGCCATAAAGGTCTGCTTGATTCCATCCAAACAGTATACTGGTACTCAGACTACCTTTTTTGTGGTCTTGTCATTGAGCTCAGATGAGTTTGCGAGAAATAAATTGTTTGCATTCCCAACTGAAATCATGTGTTGGAACTTGGTTCCCAAGAGAACATCTCCAGAAGAAAAAAAAACATACAAGGTCATTGGTGTCAAGTTAAAATTAAAAAAAATCTTAGAATGTTCCATCTCACTTTGTTGTAGGCTTTGGTGCTATCAAATTCGGTGTGTGCATTATACTATAGGTTAGATTGATTACTTCCAATATTTATTCTCTTTTATATAGCCTCCTTTCTCTTCAAAGATTATGGAGAGCAATATTGTTGCAAATGATTAGATTTCTTACAGATTGTACTATATATGTCTTTTAATTTTCAGAATGTAATTCTTACTGATTTATGTATCTTATTTGCAGGTTGTAATCAGATTATCAATAATCGTTTTCTTATCAAATGTAGAAATGATGCCTCAATCAATATTGAGAAATACTAATTATTATTTCACAAGTTTGACACTGATTTTTGATGCTTGATCTCCCAGAAACAAACATTAATTGATTTTGGTATTCTTCTTTGAAGATCGGATCTGCAAATAGATCTATGGAAGAGGTATGTCCCACGAGCAGACATGCCTCCACAAAGTGAAGGCATGTCAATTCATGGCCTGCCCATTCAAATGGGTCATTTTGTTACAGTTTAGACAACCGATCATTTATTGATTTTATGCATTAATTATGTCTTTAACTGTTGAGTTTTAAGATCGCTACAAATGTAATAGCACTGCCTATAAAGTATGTATTTTCCAAAGGCAGCAATCTCTCTCTTATTTATAGTGGATGAGACATGGAGAGACATGTCCCTTCATGGGAGTCTATTCATATACTCTTTAAATTAATATCATGACATTTATATATATATATAGTCTCATTATATTAATTTCTCTAACCTAATAATACTTATATATATATATATAATCTCAACGTGAGAACATCTTTGGTTAGAAGATATACACTGTTTAGATATCATCTCGTGATATCAAGAGTAATTGTCTCTTAAATGTCAAGTCACATGACATTCACCAAGTACTCTGAGTAATGGCCTCCTGAACATTAAGATACATGAATGGTCGAATAGTAGGGCAATAAGGGATCTATGTCGTAAGGGGACCTTTACCTTTATAATAGGTTGAGGGTATGCAAGGGGGTTGGGAGGGCCACTATAGCACTATAGTGGAAAGGGCAGTCTATTGTGCTTGATGAAAGGGGCCGCCCCCCATATATAATTAAGGGTGTGCCCTCAAATAGATTATTGCAAGGCAGATTGTTGTGCCTGCCAGGAAAGACCTAACAATCGTTTATTTGAAATGAAGGGCCGAAACAAAATGTTATGGAATGGGAGCTAGATGCCTACCGACAACAATTTGTTTATGCCAGCCCCTGCCCCTAAAATATGTTTCACCAAGTACTCTGAGTCATAGTTTGCAAACTCTCTGAGTACTCTCAAAGTTGCTAAGTACTCTCAAGTTTTTTTGTTGGGTGAGTACTCTCAAGTTTAACTCTCGCGTATTTATAGATGTTAAAAAAGATAGGTAAAAATGCTAATGCAGGGAAAACATTGGATTAGATGCATTTTTCACATCATTTTAGTGCTATAAAACTATAGATTTTCTCTATAGAAATTTAATTACTAATTTAATACATTTTATAATTGTGTTCTACAAAAAAAAATGTTTCTTTAAGAGATTTTAAATTTTAGTACTTTTTGAATTGCCGAGTTTTCCCCAAGTTTTTGTTGAGTATATGCCAAGTTTTTTCCGAGTTGAAAATTTTGGGCTTGCCGAGTACTCTCTAAGTCCGAGTCTGCAAACTATGCTCTGAGGAATGGCCTCCTAAACATCAAGTCACATATATTCACCAAGTACTCTGAGTAATGGCCTCCTGAACATCAAGTCGCATATATTCACCAAGTACTCTGAGTAATGGCCTCCTGAATATCAAGTTGCATGACATTCACCAAATACTCAAAATGTTCATAAGGTATGCGCACACATATCCTCAATAATACTTAGCATATGAACATTCATGGTTTGTTTAAGGAACTTAATCCACCATGCAAAATATAATCTATCATGATCTACTTAGACATCATAAGATATCCATCATAATATAAGATTAAGTTATTATAAGATCGTCACCTTCCAATAACTTCAATAAATACAAGTGATCGTCATTTGCAATTCGTCACTTCCTCGTGATATACACAGGAGATAGGCCCATTGAAATCATGCAGTCACATATAGATTTTCACACTCCCTTTGAATATCAATCTTCTGAGCTCCTCATCCAATGTTGCCTATTGATGAAGTGTCAAACTCCCTCTGAATCTGATATCAATCTTCCTTTTCTTGCAAGAACATACCTGGAGAGAAAAGAAAAGATCAGTCAAATAGCTCTTATAATACATATAGAAATATAAATAAAAGATTATCTACAACAGTAAATAAAGGTAGTTCTTGAGGTACAATTATCAAAAAATACTTATCTCACTTAATATCCTTTACAGTTAGTATCTCTAGAAATGGCTCATCTTCATGAGGCACTTGGATTATTCATTCTTTGTCTTCTCATAGAGACTTTATTTCAACTTCTTCACATAAATGTAAATATGTTCACAAAAATCATATTTTATTTTTATTTTTTATGTACTTCTATCCTTCCATTTCATGCCCTTTCTATTTAATTAATTCCTTTTAATAATTGGTGTCACTCTTAGACAACCGCCCACTTCAATTTTAAATAGTTACCTTTATTTGTTAATGAACTCCTTTTGCCACATTCCATGGCCAACCACGAATATATTTATTCATATAATTATTATCGCATTCATTGGGTCAACCAACTATGTGCCGATTTAATCATATATTTTATCTGGCTTCATTTTTCAATGGGTCCACCTCCCTACGTGGCATATGACTGAACTTTCATGGATTTTCTTTCTTGTTAAAAACTTCCATCTTCCTTGCATTCATTTCTCAATCAGTATGGTATGACACCATTGTATAATATGTCGCTTGGTTTGGCCAAACAAAAGTTACCATTTTTACATACTCTTTCAATGGTAGCGGGTCCCTATTCACTCACCACCAAGCAATCCACATTTCTTCCTCTACTTATTATCTTGTCTTTTAACAGGTATTGGATATTCTACTCTTTCCTTCCAATAACCATTGACACTGGAGACCCGTATTAGGCATTGTCAACGGTCGCTTACCATATTTTTGAGGACACCACTAGTCTTTGCTTATCCTCATTTTGTCTTGGAATATCGGTCAAAGAATTACATGGCACTAAAACTTCCAATGAAGTTTTAGTGCCATATTCCTTCTCACAGCATCTGCAATGATGGTATTCAAACTGCCTTCATAGTTTGACTTTATTTGCCAACATTGCACCATATTTCTACAGAACTCACTCACAGAGATTAGATGATTATAATACAACATGGGCAGATCATTCCTCCTCGATACAATGCCCCACCACAACCATTAGACTAGTTCTTCACTAATGAAATGATCAGCACTCCTAGTTTGGGGAATTATTCATATATCTTTAATAATAATCCACCTTCCAAATTGTTTTCTTGATTTTCCTCTAAGTCTCTTTGAATGACCTTGGAGTTGGAAGTCACACCTTGCAACATACATGTCCAATACTACAGTAGTGTATTTTATGAATTGCTTTGTCCTCACAATACTCAATGTTGTTGACACAGTTTCCTTCGCACCTATTAGATTTAGGAATCTTCGTTGAGTTGGATTCTTTCTTTACCATCTTCATTTTCAGCCTGGGTCTGATACCATGTTGACTTTTAAGATTGCTACAAATGTAATACCACTACTAGTAAAGTATGTGTTTTCCAAAGGCAGCAACCTCTCTCTTATTTAAATTGTGGATGAGACATGGAGAGACATGTCACCACATGGGAAATGTCTATTCATATAATCTTTTAATTAATATAATGAAATTTATAAATATATATAGTATTTCTTTAGTCTTATTATATTAATTTCTCTAACCTATTAATACTTAGATATATATACATTTATATCTACAATAATATTGACACATAGGTTTATCCGACTAATGCTACCAAACATCAACATTAACAAACATGATCGGTATAGACAATGTAATCAAGTTTGTTCTTATTGTAGTCTTTGCAGAAACAAATATCGGATCTGTACGCAATCATTGAAAATTATTGTTCGATCAGGATTATGTAGGGAACAAGAAATGATAATAATTTGCAAGTAATAACCTCCAAATGCAAATTGACAACATACTTGGAACTTATTATGTTTCGATCAGGTACATGAATGATAATTGAATTCCAACGATTAAATCAATTGACCATATGGTTATAAATAATTAAATATGTATGAATATATATGAATTTACATAGTGTATACTGATATATATACACACATATATATCATAGAATCAATCATCATTCCTAAATCTGACCGAAGCTGTCATTTGTTCAACACTCTCTCTTAGCTAAGGAAGATAAAGTTTAACCAAGTATACATCACAACAATAGGCTCATCTATTGTGAGAAGAGATATCACCTTACTCGTGATATCAAAAGATATGATATGCTCAAGAATATCAAGTCACGTGATATTCTTCATAAAATATCCAAATTATGGTATGTGCACTGACATCAAGTCTCATGATGTCTACCATAACAAATCCTAATATATCCATGGATACATTATCCACCATGATTATCTCATTAGGATCATAATGATCTTCAATTGATATCATTTCTCATGATGTCTTTCAAATGTCCAAGAGATACTAACTATCATGACATGTCCACATACATTAAATCACATGATATCCATCATGATAGTGAGACTAATCATTGTAAAGTCATCACCTTACAATGTCAAATACAAGTGTATGAAAGATCGCCACTTTTCAATAATGTACACAAGGGGGCCCATAAAATCATGGAGTCACACACATGACAAAAGAGTTTACACGAAGTCACCACAGATTTTCTCACATGGTGTTGTCATGGCATCACACACACGACATCCACCATGAACTATATCAGAGTTGGATCCATCATAACTACCCCTAGAGGGTGGAATAAGAATTTCACTTTAAGCTTCTCTCTCACAAAGAAGAATCCAAAAATCTATTTCAAGAAATCACTGATGCTAAGATTCCCTCTTAGCAAGGGCTTCATTCTTCACAACTCCGAGCTAGTCTCAAAATGCACAAACTTTACCTTGGTAAGAGACTTGGTGAGAATATAAGGCGTTTGTTCTTCAGTGATAATGTACCTTGTCTAAAAACCATCTCCATGATCTACTCCCTCTAAATCACTATGATCAACGTCACCAAAGATCCACTTGACATAACTCCTAGCAACTTTGTTTTGATCACAACATTATTCATAGAAGTAGTTTCTCGTACACAAATGTATTTGTATGATTTCATAGTAACATGAGTGAATGTAATAAACTATGGATTTATCCCCAAGCTTGGCGACACCAACATTTATGATAGTGTCACTTCTATCTGAAGCTCCAAGTACATGCATCAACCTCTTGACCTTCTTGTCCAAGGTTGCCTTAGAATTTTTTTGAATGTGATATCAGCGTTTTGACCTCCTCATCCAAGGTTTCCTCCGATAAATCATATGTCTCCCTCGGAATCTGACTTCAAAGTATCAAGTTTTCTTTCCCTTGAGTGCAATTTCTTCTACTCCTTGGTTTGCCTTGAAGACTATCCAAATAGTTAATAAAACTAAATTATCTCAAAGGGAAATGTTAATCATAGAAGCATACAACATTTGTCATCCCACATTATAGCAGGAGCTAATGTGCTTGTTTACAACCTTCTCTCTAGGAAGAGGCTTGGTGAAAATATTTGTCATTTGTTCTTCAATGCTGATGTACCTCAACTAAATACTAATGAAACTATCTTGTTATGATCTACACCCTTTTCAAACAAACTAATCATAATTTGTATATACAATAGACTCTTCCTCTTTGAGAGATGTCTCAATTCAATCCTTAAGAACAACATGTGATGGCCCCTCGCTCTTCAATTTTGAAGACAATTATCATACTGTTACATCCAAAAGATGAATCCATGCCAAAATCTAGGAAATGCAACACTTGAATCTCTTCACAGATTGGGCTGCCAATTTGGATTTTAGAGTATCAATAGAGAGAACCCCCACTAGTTCTAAGTTTGTTTTCACGATAGCATTTGGTTTATTCCACTGTCGTGCTAATATTACCCACCATATGCCTTCAAAATATGCACAAGTTACAACAAAATATATATGCAGTGTATATACACAACTAATTTATACAAAACAACTTCAGATATATTTGTTGACACAAATGTTCAGACATATATTCCAACTTTGTGCAACCACTTAATAAAGAAAACTGCAGATTTTTCATGGAGTGCACAACCAATCATACGTGCAGCATCAACTAAGTACTCTAGTTGGTACACAGGGATATCCTTCTGTATAAACTGTTAAAACCAGCTTAACAATGTCATCAAAATGCATTTTCCAGAATCAATATGGGGAAAACAATCACTAAGAACATATATATAATTTTCCCCTTTTCGCAGAAGTCAAGTTTTTTTGGTGTGTAGTGCAAATCAAGAATACTATTGACATCAGTGACGTGCATCTATTCAGCCCTGCATCTTCATTGTGATTTGTGTATGATGGCCAGAGCCAGAGTCGCTCTCATCATTTAGACTATGTCCATGGCCCAGCAAGGTATTAGCTTTCAAACCAATATCATATCTTTGTTTCAAATGTACAAATTATTTCCCCTTTCCAAGTGACTCAAGGACAATTTTACGCTAATATTATTGATCGTCACTGCCAATTACTATGGTAGCTTGTAATAGAAGTCACATAACTTGGAAATAATACACTGTAATGCTTCGACTATGAATAGCTTATCAATAATTGCCAACAAGTATATTTGTCAGCAATTGACATGCAGTGATGACTCTTCTAGAGTAATTTCCAAATGATCAGTTTGTTTTGGAAATGGAGCAATAACAAGCCCACGCACTTATTACAATGTAATTGGTAAAATACTTGCTTGTTATTAACAAAGACCGAGAGGTCTATATATACAAAAGAATGAAAAGATATTTCCTTAGGAAACCATCGCAAAGAATAAAAAACATTATATTCTAGCTAAAAGAAAGCTAACAGATAATTACAAACTAACTAATATTAGGCACATTCTAAAATTCCCAACAGATTATAAATAGATAACAATTAACTAATAATAGAAGCTTATCTATTTCCGTAATACCCTCCCTTAATGGTTAATCTATCCACAACACCAAGTTGTCCTTTGAATTTAACAAACTTATCAGTGCCAAGAGGCTTGGTGAGAATGTCTACAGTCTGATCCGTGGCAGGAACATATTGCAAGTCTATTGTCTCGTCTTCAACCAGTTGTCGTATATAGCAACACTTAACATCCACATGCTTGGCTCATTCATGGAAGACTAGATTCCGTGCTAACTTGTTAATGCCTTCATTATCAACAAAGTGGTTGGTCCTGTTGGTGACATTTGCATATCCCCAAGCATCCAACGAGGCCAAACAGCTTCACAACTTGCCTTGATTGTCCCTCTGTATTTGGCCTCCGTAGAGGAGATAGAAACTGTTGTTGCTGCTTACTAGCCCGTGTGACGGCACCGCATCCCAACCTAAATACATATCTAGAAGTTGACTTTGTATCGTCAACAAACCCTGCCCAATTTGAATCTGTGAACCCACTAAGTCTAGGTAAAGAAGTCAAAAATCTGTAGTGCCCTTCACCTAACAAAGCATACGCTTTGCTGCCATCCAATGATCAGCCTTAGAAGCTGTCATAAAATGTGAGATGTAGTTGACTGAGACGCTGATATCAAACCTAGTAGCAAAGAGGTAGATGAGGTTGTCTACTAGTTGCCTATATGTAGTATCATCAACGGGAGGAGAATCAAACCTGGCGGATAACTTGAGACCTTTCTCCATGGGTGTAGATGTAGGCTTGCAATCTTGCATATAGAATTTGTCTAATAGAGTTCTCGCATATTTGGACTGAGAGATGAAAATACCAAAAGATTGTTGCCAAACCTCAACACCAAGGCAATAATGCATGAGCCCAAGGTTAGTCTTACCAAAAGACTGACATAAATTCTATTTGATTCCCTGAATCAAAGATGTCAAACTGCTAGCGATGATTAAATTATCCACATAAATAACTAGAAGGATGATGTCACTGTCAGTAATCTTGATGTATAATTTGAGTCTAAAGAACTCCTCTCGAAGCCTTGACCACTGAGGTACTTATCAATTTTCATGTACCATGCCTGAGGGGCCTACTTCAAGCCATAGAAAGCTTTCACTAATTTGAAAACCTAATGTTCTTTATTGGCAACCTTGAAACCAGGAGGTGGCATCATGTAGACCTCTTCTTGGAGATCACCATTTAGGAAAGCACTCTTGACGTCCATTTGATGGACCTTCCAACTAAATTGTGTTGCCATGGCTAGGAGTAATCTAATTGTGCTCATCTTGCAATAGGGGCAAAGGTCTCCTCATAATCAATACCTCAACGTTGAGAAAAGCCGTTTGCAACTACAGGAGATTTTTACTTATCCAAAGTACCATCAGATTTGTATTTGATTTTGTAAACCCATTTGCAGCCAATGGGTTTCTTCCATGGTGGAAGATCGGAAAGGACCCTGGTGTTATTCTTTAGCAGGCTCTGTTGTTCAGATGTCATGGCCTGTTCCCACTCTGGAATTCCTTTAGCCTCGAAATATGTTTGAGGTTCAAATACATTGTTAATGTTGGCTATGAGAGCAAAGTTAACAAACTCTATAGGTTTGCTCTTTTTACGAGCAGTTCTCCCATCAATGAGCTCATCATCACAAAGATCAACAAGTGTCTTGGCCCACCATTTAGGCACGAGAGAAGAATGATCAACATTAGTATCAGGAGATGCACTATGATCAAGTTCCTCATATGAAGAATCTAGATCAAACTCAGGTGAAGCATCTACAAATCTGGGTGATCCTGCAGAAGAAGCTGGAGGTGTCTGTATAGGGATTACTGGTATAACTGGAGCTATTGGAGCCCTCCCATCAGGTGGACCTAATGGAAGTCAAACTCCTAAATCATGAACCTTCATAAGCTGGTCTACTGCATCAAGAATAGGACAAACAGGCATAAATGGTCCTTGTTGCTTATCAAAGACTACATCACAACTGTACAGGAGACGAGATGTCTTAGTGTCAATCAAACGATAGGCTTTGTATAGACTAATGTATCCGACGAGCATGAGTTTCTAACTCTTGGTATCCAACTTGGTGCGAGACGCATCAGGGATCCAAAAAAGAGCAAGAGAGTCAAAAACTTTCAGGTGACTAATTTTGGGCTTGAGACTTGACTAGGCCTCTTCTAGAGTCTTACCTTTGACCGCTACAATGGGTGACTAGTTCAAAAGATAAACTACAGTGTTAACTGCTTCTGCCCATAATTTCTTTGGAACATGTCTGTGTTCAAGCATTGAGCAAGCCATCTCAGTGATTTTTTTGATCCGAAGTTCACCTACACTGTTATGTTGTGGTGTGTAGTTAATTGGCGTTTGATGCCATGAGTATCCAAGAAGCTAGAGAATTCATTAGAACAAAATTCCCCCCCCCCCGTCTGACCTAAGAGTAATAATAGATTTCCCACACTCTTTTTCAACTAAAGGTTTAAACTTTTGACAGAGAAGAAATGCATCTGATTTTGTTTTAAGAAAATATACCCACATTTTTCCACTGAAATCATCAACGAACAACAAAAAATATCTAGACCCAAGAATAGAAGGAGTGGTCATAGGGCAACAAATATCGACATGAACAAGCTGAAGTACCTGAGAAGCTTGCCATGAATCGCCACTAGTGAAAGGTGTGTGATGTTGCTTCCCAACATGGCATGCATTACAAACTCCAAGCTGCTGATTCTGAATCTCTAGCAAACCGAGGACAAGCTCTTCCTGAGCAAGCTAAGAGAGATAATACACATTTAAGTGTCCATACCACTAATGCCAAAGTGTGCTAGCTAGTGACCATCAAGCAGCCATGGCTAAGTCTCGAGAATCCCTGGAATCAACAAGTAAGAAAAGACCATGATCCTCAAGACCTACTACAACAATAGACTAAGTCACCCTATCCGTGATGGTACACTGACGTGAACTGAAGGTGACATTCAACTATTGTGAATATCACAGCAACTAACTAATTGAGAGTAGATTTAGTTTCATCCCTGGAACATAGTATACATCGAGGAAAATGAGATTCCTCTTAGCAAACTAAATCTGAATGTTCCCTTTGCCGACAATGGTGTACTCTTCTCCGCCACAAAAAATAACAAAATCTAAATAAGGCTAGTTGTCAGTGAACCAATCTCTGCAGTGGGTATAATGATGAGAGGCACCTAAATCAATGTACCAGGCAGACGACTTCACATGATCTGCTGGTATTTTAGCCATGAAGATGTAAAAGGTAGATTTTGTTTGCTCAGTGTGCTCTGCATTGTTTGCCTTGAGCTGCAAACCTGATTGTTTGGATTGGGCAGCTAAGCATTTCCGACATTCAACCTTTGTGTGACCAAACTTGTGGCAGTAGTTGCATTGAATGTTCTTCTTCCAGGAGCCTTCTGAAGCTAGAGCAAAAGACTTCTCTTGAGAAGAGTGTTAAGACTTGCCTTTCCTGTTAAATCCATTTCGTGTGCAGATACTTATAACATGTAGTCAATGATAACTATATCTGTATATTGTTCACTCCATCTGCATAGAAGTCTCATTTATAGTCACAATGTTCTGTAGAGATATTAAGCCCTACAAGCAAATACAGATGACTATGGATATATCTGTAAGTTAATTTTTCTCATGACAAAATAAAGATACCAATCTTGCAGAGGTTAAAAGAGTGGAGGGGCTTACAAAGTCCTCCTTCTATTTACTATTGTTGCCCTTGATCAGGTTGAATGTGACTAACTTCAATCCTAGTTTGCAGACATTCCATTATAATGAATTCCTTCTTACAGTTGTTTTACTACTTCATTTGTCGTCAATGATATGGCCCTATGGCCTTTCACAAACTCATGGTTCCAAACTGCTAGAATGCAAATTACTATGAATGGTAACTCAATATTCTCCAATTTCTTAATCCTTCCGTAGATAGTCTCGCATCAACCATGGGTTTTGCATCCCACTGGTCAGCATGTACAGAGGCAATATCCTTCAATCAAGCAAGCAAATGAGGGGTTAAAAATCCTCAAATTATCTTGCTCCTTGTTCCTGCAAACAATGAACATCTATATTCTCTTTAAGAGATAAGTCTCTCAATATGCACCTGTAGAATTCACTACCCTCACTATCATCATCGTTGAATAGAGATCGTTGACCTTGCATAAAAATCATAGATCGCAACAGACTAGCCACGATATTCAGATCACTCATATACTAGTGAGATACACATATGGAAGCGGGATTCTGGAATACATCAGTCATATATTGTGGCCACATTTCTCAGAGACTGTGAGCATATATTAGGCTCATTCATTGGTGATCATGGCATATTAATTTATTTATTGGACTGATAGCCTTCAGTGCTGTTAGTGTCCGGGCACAGGTCTGCAAAGTAATGTTCTCACCGTGGGAAATTTATAGCTTGAATAGATCAATGAGTCACCAGTTGTGAATCATCAACACCTTCGATGCCGTTAAATGAACAGACGTAATCTTGAAGCTCGTGAACTTGGATTAGGTTTTGACCAAGTGGCAATGCCAAACACCACTAATAGCTAATCTGCACTCTCAAATCTAATCGGATCTTCCTTAACAAGGCTCTGATATCATGTTGAGAATGACTAGATTTCTACAGATTTGTACTATATATATCTTTTAATTTTCAGAATATAAGTCTTACTAATTTCTGTAACTTATTCGCAGGTTGTAATCGGAATATGGATAATTGTGTTCTAATCAAATGTAGAAATGATGCCTTAATCAATATTGAGAAATATTGATCATTATTTCACAAGTCTGAAACTAATCTTTGATGCTCGATCTCGAAGGGGCAAACACTAATTGATTTCGGTGTTCCTCTGTGAAGATCAAATCTGCAATATATATCTATGGAAGCGGCATGTCCCATGAGTGGACATGTCTCCACATAGTGAAGGCATGTCAGTTCATGGCATGCCCATTCAAATGTGCCATTTCATTACAGTTTAGACACCAGATCACTAATCGGGTTTATGCATTAATTATATCTTTAACAAACATGATCCGTATGGACAATGTAATCAAGTTTGGTCTGATTGTAATCTCTGCACAACCAAATATCTGATCTGAATGTAATCACCGATAATCATTGCTCAATCGGGATTATGTAGGGAACAAGAAATGATAATAATTTGCAAGTAATAATCTCCAAATGCAGATTGACTATATACTTGGGATTTATAGATGGAGGATTTGAATTATGTACAGTTGAGAAGTTGCTCTTTAATAAGTTAATACGGGTATGCCCTTAAGGTGTCCTGCACCCGTTCTGGGTATGCATTGCCCAGGGGTATGCTTGGATACACCCTGGGTATCTACCTGAGGGTCTGGGTATGCCCAGGTACGTACCTGAGCCTATCCAAAGCGAAAAAGTAACAAAAATATATACATTTTTTACTTTGTTTTGCATCCGAAAACTCTAAGATAATTGATTTCCAAAGATTAGATCAATTGATGATATGGTTATAAATAATTAAATATGTATGTATATATATCAGTATACAGTGTATACTGATATATATACACACACATATATCATCGATTCGGTCATCATTCCTATATCTAATCGAAGCTCTCATTTGTTCAACAAAGATGAACTTAGCAATTGACTTACTTATGATTTTCTAGATTTTGTTAGACTGGGCAATACATCAGAGATCTCAAAAGGTGCTTTAATCCAGTTTGTTTAAATAATATTTGCAAATACCACCTGCTGCAGTGGCGATTTAATGATCTGTTATAAAACAATAATGAGCCGAGAAAAAATGTGGCCTTATAGACAATTCAAATTTCTTGGTTTTACGGGTGATAAGCATTCAGTTTAAAAGGTTAGGGACCCACAAGGAAACCTATTTTGCCAATTAAATAGAAACACGAGGGCAAGCCAAAAACTTACCTTTGTTCCCTTCTTCAGATTGCAACCACGCAAGTAACCATAAAGAGTAACATTTCGATCACATTTTTGGTCTTCTTGTACACACTCCGGAGGAGTGACATCCTCAAAACGATCCACCAGTATGTACGGATGAGAAGTTCTCCACAACAAGGGGCGAAACTTTGCAACAGAAATAAATCTTGCAAGATTATGTATTTCACGCTTGGCATACCTGGAAGAAAAATGTAAATCCAGAAAAGTTAAAATATTTAAATAACCACTATGGCTCCTTAATAACTTCTTCAGTGATTATTTTAAACTTGTAACCTCAATGTGGGTAGCAATATCACCATCTCATAACAAAAACAGTACTACTCACATGTCACAACTTCAGATTAACAGTCAGCAAAGCAACAAAATAGGAAGAAACAAACTCTTACTTTCCGTGAATTAGACCAGAGAGATAGAATAGCTTTGCACCATCATAGATCTCTGTCCAAAAACGATGTTTGAGACGCTGCTTTGTCTTCCTTAGCTTCTTTACATCCTTAAACTTGTCTAAATGTGTCAGAACTCCCATGACCTTGGGAAATCCATGAACTTGGAGAACATTCAAAAACTCAAACGTTTCCTGTTAAAAAAGCATGTTACAGTTAAAAAGTAAACAAGAAAGCATATTCACTTACATAATACGCACACAAACAATTACCTATGAGAATACATGTGACTTCAGCCTCAAATGTGAATAATGAATTGTTATGTCCAATACACACTCTTGCATGTTCTCAACAAATGCTAAAGATTATGTAACATTTAACAGAGAAGCTTACTTAACCAAAGAACTAAACATAAAAAATGACTACAGATGAAGGAATAGAAACATGAAGTAAGCTTGAGTTGGTGACATCCGACAACACCAGCAAGATTGAAATTATCAACCAGAAGAAAAGGCAACCCACAAATAAAAGCCTGAATCTACACAGAATGCTCCTTCTGGATTACCCAATGGAATGTTGTGATATGAGACTCGTGATAATAAGGTATGTATAACTTAAGCTAAATAATATGATAGATCTGGCACAACACAGAAAAACAATTATAGAATAAGAAATAAAACTAGCTATGCATAGAGAGAAGTTCACTCTAGTTATGATTTTGTTTAATTGAGAACAAATTTTTTTCAATAATTCATCTTTTATGTGAGTTTTTAATGTTCTTTTATAACCCGACATCTCCATATGACCTGGTACCTTATCCAGAAACACCAGACATGATCTTAAATTGTGGTATTATTCAGATAGGTCCAAGGCTCCAAATACTGTATTCTAGCCTTATTGAGACTGCATCCATGTTCATATCTGATACATAGATAAAGGTGTCTGGTCAAGAAAATGAAGCATCCAGCAACTCGGTAACACCAGACATGATCTTAAATTGCGGTATTATTCAGATAGGTCCAAGGCTCCAAATACTGTATTCTAGCCTTATTGAGACTGCATCCATGTTCATATCTGATACATAGATAAAGGTGTCTGGTCAAGAAAATGAAGCATCCAGCAACTCAGTTTGGAGCAAGATAGACTTGAACTTAATAAATCAAACTCAATAAATTGTTCTGCATTAGAAATTATCAAGCCAGGGTATAGACAAACATTCAAATACATGATAAAAAAGAATACATCTGATAAATTTCAAAATAAATTATGTAATAAGTACATAACAATCTGTTCCTTAAAAATATAATTGGAAACATGCATTGCCGGAAAGAGTTAATATATTGGTGCTAAGAGAACATAACAATGAAATTATACATTTAAACCTTCTGCAAACATCCATAAACAGTGTGTGGCCCTCACCATTTCAAAACCATAGCTTCCATCTATAAGAAGCAAAACAAGATCAGCAAATTTTGCTGCATCAATCATAGCATTCATATCATTTGGACACTCCACAAATTGCAATCGCCTTTGTTTACCTGAACCACAATCCAAAAACAAGTGTTAGTGTCACCTAAACAGAAACAAACAGAATGGCTGGTTGGCTATCCCTAACTCCCAAAAACAAGCAACCTTCATCAATATACAATCATAGAATCAATAGTGGAGACACCTTATGTTCTATTATGATCTCAAGTGCTTTATTATAATCATTGTGCAAGAACTCAAACAACGATTATATTCCACAGTTTTTCGGTTTTCCTCAATATAAAAAATTAGAACAGCAATTTTGGTCACCCTTTGGTATAGTATAACAGGAATATAGATTAAAGTGAAACTATACACTAATGATTAAATAAGTAAGATTTTCTAGGTATATACACTTTTCTACATTGTAATAAAGGAAAATGTATAAACTCAAGCTGGAGTAGTACTGGGATGGGTAACATCCCGGGAAGTCCCAGTGCTTCTAAGTGTTCCATTTATTATCATGAGAGATGGATCCATGTTGAGTCATTACTCATGAAATATGGGTCAATGCGTTTGACTCAAAAACTACACAGCAAATCCCTGATAGCAATATCATAATTTGACTTTCTGTGGAAATTATCTCCTACTTATCAATTTATGAGCTTAAGGGGCTTTCTAATGAATCATTCATAAGGCACAACACTTGGTGAAGCTTTTGCAAATGGGGTTGCAAGGAGAGTGGGTTTAATCATGGGGGAAACTCCATAGTCAAGCACACTCAAGCTGGAGTAGTATTGGATGGGTGACCTCCCAGGAAGTCCCGGTGCTTCACCTCTGTAAGCATCACCTAGTTCGAATGAGTGCTAAGTGTTCCATTTATTATCATGAGAGACAGATTCATGTTGAATCACTACTCAGGAAATATGGGTTTATGAGTTTGACTCAAAAACTACATAGTTAAACCCTGAAAGCAATATCATAATTTGACTTGCTGTGGAAATTATCTCCTACTTATCAATTAATAAACCAGAATCTTTTTTGACTATGTAGTCTTATGCCCAACACTCTAAATAAATAATTCACACCAGTCCAGACAAACCATTCACCATTGCAGCAGATGAGATCCATACAAAGACTGAGACATTGTACAGTTAATGGAAATTTTCCTTTATACACAGTTTGGATGCCAAAAACTTAAAAAAATTGAAACAGGTGAAAATAGACAAAGATTCCAACTAGGAGATTTTAAATGATTACTAGGATCCAATGTCTCTGATCCAAGTTATCCGCCAGAGTCAAACTAATACCTATCTACCCTCTACATGAGTGTGTGTATACATATAGAGTCTAGGGTCAAGACAAATGCCAGAACAAAGAGAGAGAAAATAACTATCAGGAAAATACATCTTATATAATACATACAGTCTAGACAGATGCCAGAACAAAGAGAGATAATAACTATCAGGAAAATACATTTTATATATAATTTATATTAACTTTTGTGATGCTATCATTTAACTGCAAGGTTGCATGGGTACTCGTACCCACACCCCTGGTACTCGTACCCACGTACCCAAGTACCGGGTACACGTATCCCACGTCCGGGTACTTGGTGGAGAGCATCATAGCTAAGGACCTTGATTAAGATTCTGAATTTTTTTTTTTGGTTTTTTGTTTTTGTATTAGCTGCTTGTTTATCAAACTTAATTCAATACCAAATCAATTTGAAACTTTGATACTCATTAACAATAAACTTTATCACTGTTCAAGTCAAAAGTTTATCATTTGCAATATGTGATTGTCATATGGTTTAGGATCTTCTTGTTCATGTTTAAAGTCTGCCTTCTTTGTTATGCATCTAAGCATTTATCATGTATTATTATTTCAAACATATAGCAAATCTGAAACTGAAAACAGTACATTACATTTGCAAACTTTATCACTGTTCTTGTTTTGAAAAACCATTGTCATGACTCATAAAATCAGATTTTTTATAAATATAAAAGTGTAATTTTTAAATAAGTTTGAAATACCCAAGTACCTCCGTCCCCTATTATGAAAAATACTTTAAACATTCAGCAATAGCATATATATATATTTGACTTATGGCTCATATTTTCAAATTTCTTGTTTTGAATGCTTAATGTCATGACTCATGACAGATATTTTGATTTTTATATTTTCTATAAAATATTAATTATATAGAAAAAATTAGGCATGCACACGTACCCCCGTCCCCTATTTTGAAAAATATGCGTACCCGTACCCGTTCCCGTTCCCGTACCCACGTACCCATGCAACCTTGTTTAACTGTTAATGCAATTCCTTGCTATTACTTTAGAGTTTATTACTGAATTATTCATTAATTATCATGCACGAACGCATGCACCACACAACAATTCCTTGAATTGTTATTTCCTCAGTATGTGTTAATTTAGCATAGTCTCAATATCCTTACAATAGTCTCCTTGACTTAATTAGAATCTGTACTATTTAAGGCACAACCTTTAAATTTGATGTAACAATCAAGGGAATGTATTTGTACACGAGTTCCAAATGCTGTCACCTTCTAAAAAGTTGTGTTTCTTTGCCATCCTTTAAGAATCAGACCTGGCGTGAACAAGAAAAATGGATTGGAACTATCTGAAAAAAAGTGCTAGTAGAACATACAGCCACAACATTCATTTTATTATTTCTTAAATTTATTTCTGTTTCTCCATTATATGACAATTAAAAACAATTGAATTCCTTTAATACTAGTGCATTATAGTGCCTAATTGATCATGAATTCCAAAGATGTAACAGGCGGCCAACCCCAAAAGAATTGATCATTTCCTATGTAAATATGGAAGGTATATTACAAGGATTTGGTCAAGTCCTTTAGTTAAGCCTTCCCTTGAATCAATTAATAACAACACCTGGTGTAAACAAACAAAATGAATTGGAACCCTGTTGAAAGTAAAGTCATTGATGTCAGAAAGGAATCTGCTGTCCAAGACTGTTGTTATTGATGTAAAAGGAGTCCTCAATATGAGGTAAACAATGTATTGAACATGTTATTATGGCAAGAAGACTCCACTTAGTTATGATGCCTGATTTGATTATGTGCAACAAGTATACATATAAAAGGACATAAGTGTGGGGCATGGAGCAAAGAAGAAGATATAATTCTATATGCTAGCCTTATTTACATGACAGCACTTACAACTTTTATATGCTGACCTGCCTCATTCCTTTCATGTTGGTGCCCATGTTTGTGCATGACAAAGTCAAATTATTACTTTCAAAGGTGGCTGACTTCACTCATAAAAGTGTTTACAGCATCCAAGTCAAAGATTAGAAATGCGCAATCAAAAGAATTCCAAATGCACAGATTTATATGCTATAAGAGGAGCAATTAAATTTTAAAATGTTTCAAAGGTATTAAAATAATATCTCTAAATATCTTATTTATTATTCCTTTAATGGTCAAATATTGTGTTTCTTGTAAATATTAGAATGTTTTTAATATTCTTTGATTCTTTTCCTATTAGAATGTTTCTAATAACAAAGAGTGTTTTGTACAAGAAACATCATCTTTGTAAACTATATATGAGCATCTTGTTCATTCATTGATCTATCCCATATTATACCAAATTACCTGTGAAATATGGTACAGTGCTGGTTGTTTTTTTAAATGAAAAATCTTCATTTCTAATATCTCTCATTCAAAGCCCGTTAATGGGATTTCAAGGGTTAATCCTTTGCCTTCAAATCATACATCCAGGGAGCAGGTCTTGAGGGTGGAGGAAGGATGGTATAGAGTACATTTTGATGGGGCCTCAAAAGGTAATCTGGGACGTAGTGGAGCAGGGTGTGCTATCTTAGATAAAGCCAATAATGTTTTGGTATTAGGAGCGAAGGCATCAACAGAGGGAATGAATAATGTGGCTGAATGCCAGGCAGCAATATTCACTCTCAAAGTTGCCAAGAAATACGAGGGTAAGAAGATCCATCTATATGGAGACTCACAAGTAGTGATTGATGGAATTATAAATGTTAAGATGGATGTTGGGTTCCTGGATAAGTATATTAGAAGGATACGAAAGCTACTAGATGGGTTTGACACCTTTCAAGTCTCCCACACTAGAAGGGAAGGGAAAGAGTTACCTGACAAAATGGCTAATGTAGGTGTTAGAATAGGAGGGCACCAAGAAATGAGTGAGGACTTTGGACACATTTCTTTATCATAAATCTAAATCACCTTCCCCTCAATCGAACAGCTGAATGATAGTTCAACCACAATGATGGAGAGGTGGGGCAGCTAGTTGGCGCTAATGAGAAGTACACAAGCACGTGTAGAGGCATTATTAGATATGTGCAAAGGCCGCAATGAGTGGGCATCACTCTCTGTCATGTAGGCTTCTTATAAGCTTTCTAGAAAACGGAAAAGTTAAATAGTGCCAAAGGCTAGATGTCTTTGTCTTTCCATAGTGAGAAAAGGGTAAAGTAAAAAGGCAAAATGGAGGTAAGAAAATTTCTACAAATGCCAAAGAAGAAACAAACACTTGGATTTCCTAGTAAGATCATGCCACGCCATTTAGGAGAAGTGTTTTGAATCAATGAAGATGAGTTCAGTAGAATCATTGAGCAGTTGTTGGGTGACATTTCTTTGTTGTTCTGCGAATGGGCTTTTGTCTTAGCTGAGGAAAAGGAGGGGGCTACCAAAATGATCAACCTAAGTTTGGAAACTGACTGGCATCTAAGGTATTAGACGTGGCTTGACATGGTGGAAGTGGGAGATGGATTCTGCACTGCTAAGGGTGTTTGGCAACGAGTTCTTGCATTGTTTTTAGCGCTTCAACTCTAGTTTGGCAAAGAACGGGGAAGGCTCGTACAGCTTGGATGGAATTGCTTCACTTCATGGCCACATGGAAGGAAGATTAGAGACATCTGGCAAATGAAAGGAGGAGAAAATGGAAGCATACTCCAAGCAAAGTCAAGGAATGGGATTCTAGAAAAATTTCAAGGCAGGTATAGCCACTTTTGTTGGGTAGGAAGAAGGGCAAAAGAGACACAGTTGGTGGAGTAATGCTCAACGATACTAGGGAGGAAATGATGGCGCAATGGGGGCTCGATGGGTGAGCTTTTGTTTGTCTCATTCAGCAGAGCCCATTTTTTGTATTAAAGTATATCTCCTTATGGTCTGTAGCGTGCTTGCATCCTCTGTAAATTGTTAGCTAGTCCTAGGCTGTGTCTATGTTTGTGTCGGGTAGGTAAATGAGTGTTTATGACCATGTTTGTTGGAGTCTATGGTGATTTTGGTTGTAACATTATGGGAGTACCTGAAAAATCTTGGTTTTTAGGACTATTTTTTGCTGCATTGTAAGGGGGATCTCTGAAAATCAAGGCTTTAAGGTTTGTTTTGTCAATGTAAAACTTTTAAAAATCTATCAAAAAAAAAACTTTCATTCAAAATAATTTTAGTCAATTTTTCAAAACCATTCTTTCTCGGAAATTTTGTGGGTCTACTCTAGGGAAATATTTCCCTACCCACATTCATTTTTTCTTTTCCTAAAAATCCCCTACCCGCATATTCTATTTTTGTGCATTTTTTTCACCATTTTTTTGTGACAGTAACCTCCTATTTCTGCTTGTGGCTTGCACGACCATTCTTTGTGGTAGATTTCTATTACAAATCACAACAGGTGTGGTTTTTCTAGGGTGTTAACCATTTTTTGGTTTGTTTTTCTCTGCAACACAAAAACACATTTGAAGTTTGTGGTTTCTTGGCCCTTACAACCATTTCCTTTTTGTCGTTTCTACGAATAAGCAAGATTTGCAGCCCAGTTTTCTTCTTCAATTGGATTTGTTGAAGCTATTGGCCTTTTTTCAGTTTTCTCTACTCATTCGGCCAGCACTACCATTTTCCAAGCTTGTGTGGTCCCTTTTTCCTTGCAAATAGAGGTCTTTTGCAGCGACAGCTCTACATCTGCCTCTCAAAGTTTTCAGCAGTTTGTATTTCGCGCGACCAATGTTTATTTTTTCACACCTTGTGATCCATAGTGGGTTTTCTTCATTTTTCAATCAATTTTGGTGTATTTGCAAAAAATCATCTAGGGTTTCTTCAAAACCCTCCAAAAATTCCAAATTCTTAATGGGTTTTTCGAGAGCCTTTTTGGGTTTACTCGTGCCTAAATATTTGTTGTTGAGCCTCGAAACTAGAGTTCGTTTTTTTGCTTCAATCTTATTCAAAACGTGATTTTCACATGTTGATTGTATTCTATCTTGACATTCATATTGCCATTAGGTTAACCAACTTTGACCTCAAACTTATACATTGGCACCTCTGACGAATATTCTGCTTGAGGGAAGTCAAAAATTCATTGGCGAAAACTACAATATGTGAAAGCAACTAATGATGGTAATCTTTAAATATAGATGTCTTGACAAGTAATTTGTGAGTAGTAAGTGAGTTGTCACATGTCATTGATGGCAACATATCTCATTTGCATGATCAATTGGGTTAACAACCAATTTTCTTATGACAACTTTGTGAAAAATGCCCGTCTAGGAAGGGAATACAAGATACAGTCAAACAATTTTAGCCAGCAATGACAATAGAGTTATCAGATGTCGCTACAATTTTGGGAACATGATATATACAATGTGTAAAAGCTACTAGTATGGGCGCTTGGGTTAATATGACAAATAGCACATGTTTAGGTGATGCAAAGCAGAATAGTTCCAATATGTTAATGTTACTGGACAATTATGAGATTAGGTAATTTTGCTTAGCTAATTGTATTGTTTTGACGATTCAATTGCTTAGCAATTGAGGGGCAACATCCAAGGACTTAACTCTGATAGCATGGTCCAATGTTGTATTTTGGCATTTGAGTGGACATGTTTTGTTAAGGGTAAGTATAGCTGACTAAATTAATAATTCACATAGGTATTAAGCAAAGTCTCATTTGGTATGAGAGGAGAATGGATGTATTGTATGTATGAGATGATGCTATGTACGAGTCTTGATGTCAAATTAGAGCAAATGAGAGCTACAATGGAACTAATCAAGCGATTGTGATGTCATGTATATTTCATTTTTGATATAATACTTTCTTTGTGTTTGGGCAATGAGTCCAAAAGGTGGATGTAACCTTCATTCTCAAGCAAAAGCTTTTTCTTATTGTTCTCAACTCCCTATAGGATTGTAGATCTCTAACAAGGTCTTGTCTCCTAACAAAGACTAATATACTAAATGTTATGCAACAACTCTTAATAGGGTCAAATCTCCTAACAAAGATACTTTCAGATTAGTGCATCATCTTGTGGGTTCAATCCCCACCAGGGTTTTCTCTTGCCCAGGGTTTTCTCTTGCCCAGGGTTTTCTCGAGAACAAATCATGGTGTTATGATTACTTCTTTGATGTATCTTATACTTTTATGCATTGTGGTTTATGGTTACCTATGTTTAAGTAAAAAAGTGTTGAATTGGTTTAAAAGTGTTGCAACTAGTTGGGTGATTAGATCTCATACCTAATGCAAGATATTAGCAATTTTGCAAACAAAGTGTTAAAACCCTTGATTTCCTAGGGTTTAAAGAACAAATGTGATTATTCACACTTTCCACTAGTGGAATCGTGGAAAGTGATTCCCAAGAATGTACTATGGTTACATTTGGTTTTGACCCAAGAGATGGAGGGATTTAGGAGAAACTAGAAGCCCTAACCAGGTGTCTTTATCTGACTGGTTACTAAATTGTGCAAATGTGTGTTGCAGAAGGGAGATGTATGAGTTGATCAAGGATTAAGGGTGGACTTGGAGGTTTGGCATAGAGGCAAAGGTGTTCCAAGGGTTGGTTAAGTTTGGCAAGTCCATTGGTGTGTAGTTGTTTTGGCAAGTCCATTTGTGTGTAATTGCTTTGAAAAATAGGCCTAATTAGCCCTATGTGATCAGTCACAGTTTGGTGGATATTGTTTTAAGGGGAACCCAAGTTTAACATATGTTGTCAAGGGCCCAAAGCAATTTATTTGGGAGAATCTAGAGTAAAAAGGGGAAAACTAGGCGAAGAGCCCTAATTGAGTATTAGGCCTGTCTAGGACAGTATGACTCATCAAGGGAGAGGAAACTGAAAAAGTGTTGAAACTCACTTAGAAATTGAGTCTCTACACCAAAAGATATTGAGGGAAGGGATCAATTCATCAAGGTGAAGTTTTGAAGGTTAAGGGAAAGACAAGGCTAGTTCACTTGTATGCAACTAGAAGGGTTTAGGGTGTGAAATCAGAATGTGGGAACTTAAATTGATGGATTGTTAGTGGGGACATATAGGAGTCTTGGAGTTTGCAAGTGGCTCTTGGGAACAAGGAGGAAGGAGGAGGCTAGGTAGATATTGGATAGCCTAGTGATTAGAAGAAAGGAGATAAATGTTTAAGGAGGGGTAGCAGTTTTTTGTTGCTACGACCACTTTGCATCAGAAGAACTTAACAAAATTCGCAATGCCTTTTTTGACTTGATCAGATTTAATGGTGGATGAAGAATTTTCTTAACACTAAGCCAATTTCAAAACTCCTTAGTTTGAGCATACTTCACTTGGAACATGGAATTTCCTTCTTGATAGGGGCAGCCTTCATACGAGTTTGTGGAATTTATCCCTACTTCAACAAATTTCTCATCCTCCTAAGGCATACTTTATAATGATTTAAGATATTTGCGATGTTTGAGAGGGTGGACTTCAGGTTTATTTAAGGAACTTCAAACACTTAGCAGTTTTCTGAGGCTTCCAAACCGAGCAGAATCGAAGTGTGTTTATGGAAATAGCCATGCCTTAAAGTTTTAAACATTTTTTTTTTTGTGCAAAAAATTGTGGAATTTCCATCTCCTAATCAAACTTCAACATGTCCTTGGGAATTTTTATCTTGATACTTGGCAAATTTGTAATTCTTGACTACACTTGAACTTCACCATGGCTTGCGGATTTCCTTCATGTGAGGTCAGACTTCATGATGATTTGACAATTTTGCCATGCCTAGGGAAAATTTTCTTATCTTTTTAAGGCAGACTTTCTATTGAAATAAGGATTTTTCAAACACTTTTGACAATTTTTTTATTGCTTTCCTCCAAACTTTCAAAGTTCGTCTCCACTTGCTTTCCTCTTGTATTGAGCTGGGCTTCAACTAGGTTTGAGAAATTTCTTTGCTACATTTTGCTCATTCTACTAAAAATAAATTAAAAAATCCAGGCTAGGAGAGGATATGAAATTTACGAATGCAAAGTATGGATTTTAAGTCTAATTCTAATGTCACTTTTTACATTTTTATTCAAATTTCACCTTCAAATCTTTAAAATTTTGAACTTTCAATAAAGAATTAGAACTAAAAAGCTTGAAAAGGCAAGATAAGAACTTTCTCAAAACTTAGATAAATTCACCAAATTTGTCTTATTTCTGAAATTTCAGACTGATAATTTGAAATTTCATGCAGAATTGCCCTTGAAACCTGCATAAAATCGCATATACCTGCTAAAAACACAAGAAAAACAAGAAAATGCTTAGGAACTACCCTCAAACCTGCACAACAGAAAAACCTTCCTCTTTATCTCAGAATTCCAGAACTCTTTATCATGTTTGTATTAGTTTGTGGTGACTGATCAGGGAAGTATTGCACACTTTCCTGTGGGTCAACATGTTGTAAGCCGCAAAAATCTTGTATAAAATGGCTTAGGGTTAGGGATTAATAGCTTCTTGTGGAGGTATCGAGCTGTAAGGGATTACAGATTGTAATCAAGTTGCAATCACTAGATAATAAAATATTGGACTGGACGTTTGGTGGACGTAGCCTAGATATTGGGTGAACCACATTAAATCTTTTTGTCTTGTGTTCTTTGCTATGTGCATTATTATTTTCTGATATTGGATATATTTGCATGTAAGTGTTATTTCTGTCTCATTAATCCTAACACTTTGTAAATGATGAAAGGCTTCACCCTATATTTATAGGAAATTATAATGAAAGAGGATAATCTTTAGCTCTTTTTCTGTTTTTTTTTTTTTTTTGTTTTTCCCTGTTTTTTAAATTTTTTCCTCCCCATGGTCTGAACTTCTAGAAGAAAGAACTTGTTTTTTTGTTTTTTTCTCTCAAATTTTTTTTTAGGGATTTATAAATATTGCTTTTATTTTTTACTTCTTGACTTTCTCAATTTACCCCAAGGTGATCAAATTTCTTTATAGGAGAAAAAAAATGTGTTGTTCAATTTTTTTAAATTTGATTTAATAATTTCTTTTTTCCTGTAATTTCTCTCCTCTAGACTTTTCTTGATTTTTTTGCTTTATTCTTGAATTTTTTTCTATGCTCCACAGGGATGCATTTCCAACCCTTTTATGCTCGTCCCCGTGCCAGGTACTAAACGAGGATGCGGGTACCGATTTTGGTCGTCCCCTTTGATGTCCCGAATAGGGGGAAAAGGGTACCATCCCCAAAACTCCAAAAAAAAATTGCAAGGAAACGGGGGTACAAAATCCCGTACCGTGGACTCCGTTCCCGTCCCTCGTGTTGGTTCCCAAAACCGCAGATTGGAAATCCAAGAGCCTGCCACTTCTCCGATAGGACTTCTCAATCAATTATGACCAACGAACAAGAATACTTCTTGATTCCCCTGCACTTCAAGCTCTGCTACACCTAGGCGGGTAGACCTTCTCCTTGAACCTGATCACTTGGTTCAGAGTTTTTCTAAAGAGAATTTAAGCTTTTGGAGTTCTCTAGCTGGCTAGGTCCTTGAACTCGATGAAACTAAAACTAGATGCTGGATAATAATTGAATGTTTTGTATAATGTTTGAATAATAATGAATTTGAAGCTTGTAGGAAGGAAGTTATAGATTTTCTGACTTCAATGATAAAAAGAGCAATGCCTCTCTACTCATCTAGGCAATAGAGTCAACTTCAGGGAATTTTCACATACAACTTCATAATGTTTTACACACTTTTATTGCCAACAATTAAATAATCAAGATGTGGCAGATCAATTATTATGCAATCTTTAAATTAGTCCAGATTGAATTTTAACTCCTCTGAGAGACAAACTAGACACAGATACAGAAACAATTATTTATTTCACAGTATCTGTGATGATCGAATTTAACTGCTAAATGACCTTGTCCACTTATAAAAAATAAATCAAATATTAAATTAACTATTTTTTTAAATCGGTAAATATTAAATTAACTAAGTCTATTACAAAATAGATTACAAAGAATTAAATTGATTACAAAAACTATATAAATTGAAATAAAAATTTCATACAAATTACATTATGTAAAAAACTATATACTAATTATATGTAAAAATTATATAAAAAATTAAAACAAAATATAAAATTAATAACTATATGAAAAATTAAAACTCTATACATATTATTAGAAAAATACGAAAGGTTTAAACTTTATACATATTAGAAACAAATAACAAGCTATTGAATATGTAATTCCCTAAAGTTCTGAAACTATACAAATGGGAAAAATGAATCTGCGGCGTGCGTTTAAAACTTTAAAGTGAAACTATACAAATCCGAAAAATGAATCTGTGGCGCCACTTCACACAGACGTTGCCGCTTCGAGCAGGACAAAGGGCCGAGAGAGGGATTTGCGAGGATGGCAACTTTGCTCAGGAAAACACAGAAGCTTTGCTCAGGACGAAACTACTCAGGAAAACGCTAAAACTTTGATCATTCACACTCGCAGGGTGGATTCTTTGAGAGTTTGAACAACGTTTTATAGAGTTTTTTGCACGACAAAACCCTAAAAACTGTGCAAACGGCAATTTCTAAATGCATTTGACTCTGAATAGGAAGTCCATTTTTAACGGCCAAATCAACAACGGATTTTGGCGATTTTTTTAGGCAAGTTTCACATTCGGCAATATCTGAATATCAAGCTTGATATTCACCGAACCTTGTGACTTAGGTGTACATACATTGAATAACACCTTGAAGGACTTTGGGAAAATTGATTGGATAAAGACTATGGTGTTTGAGGCTGGAGACATGCAAATGTTTATTTGCAATCATCACACATCTCTTGCATTATTTAGGACATTTTCCAAAAAAGAATTCCTCAAGCCTACGGAGACTCGATATGCTAGCTACTTCATTTTGTTGGAGAGGATGCTTGAGGTCCAAGAGGCCTTACAATCCACGGTGGTCAATGTAGAGTGGAATAAATGGCATGAATCAAGCCTCAGATGGAAGACTTGTCAAACAAAGAATCCTAGATGAGAACTGGTGGACCACAATGAGGTAAGAAACTTAAATAATTGTTATTGGCAATTTATTGCTGATTTAATAAAAACATTTCTGATTTAAGCACTTGCTGATTTTTTTAACATATGATGTTTCTCACTTGAAATTTTTTTTCATTTGCAGATACATTTGCTCCTTCATTGACCCTATTGTGCAGGTCATTAAATCTGTTGATATTGACTCTCCTAGCCTTGGAGAGATTTATGAGACCTTTAATAGCATGCTTGGGCAGATCAAGCAAGCTATTAAAGAGAAGGAACCTACTTTGGAGTTCTATGAGGAGCATCTTAAGCCCATTGGAACAAAAAGGTGGAACGCTATGAACACCCCACTTCATATGGCAGCCTATGCAGTCAATCCGAAATGGTATGCACCAAGGCCTGGGAGAGTGCCTCCATCTAGTGATGAGGAGGTGAGTTTAATTTATGTTAAAGATTTCTGATTTTATAATACGTTTTTAAATTTTTTATTTTATTTGTAAAGTTTATAAACTCTAACTTCTTAATTTTTGTTTATTTAATATAGGTGAAGAAGGGCTTCTTCAAGGCCCTTTCAAAAATGTATAATGCAGAGGATGCTGCAAAAATTCAAGGGCAATGGCTTGACTTTGCCACTTTTCATGGTCCAACATTTGGTAGACCAGAGGCAAGGACTGATAGAGCTACATTGGCTCAAAGGGACCCGATTGGATGGTGGACATGGCATGGTAGAGACGCACCTGAGCTGAAAGGCCTTGCCATCCATCTTCTCTCACAAGTTGCGAGTTCCTCTACTGCAGGGAGGAATTGGTCTACATATAGCTTCATTCAATCGGTCAAGAGAAACAACCTTACCTCTAGACAATCGGAGAAGCTTGTGGTTGTTTATAGTGTATTGCGACTACAGGAGCAACGGAGTCTTGAGTATCGACAAACTCCAACACTACGTTGGGCTGTTAATCCTAAGGATGCATTGCAAATTGACAAGGATAACACACCTCCAGAGCTGCTTGGTGTTCCATTGGATGAGGACCCTCTGCCTACCCCTGGCAGTGATTCAGAGGAAGAGACTGATGATGATCTTGATTTAGATAGAGATTTAGATTCCTAGAGGTCAGCCATACATTTGGCTTTCCGCTTTGCAAATACTCAGATACATTATTGCTTTTGGTTATTATGGAGTTGGACATCTCATTTACACTTCTAGTATTTACTTTCATTATGTCATTTTGATTTCATGCATGATGATGATACATTGATACTTGGAGCCTTTGGGCATTTTTGCTGATTGTATGCGATATTCGGATATATCATATTCTCATTTTGATTTTAATCTTGATAGTTTTCAATTTCCAAGTATTCTATGGTGAATGGTTTATCAATGTTATCATTGTTATGATATGCATATTTGAAATATATCTCTAAAGAAGTCTAATTCTCCATACATAAAAAAATTTAAATCCCCTAGATTTTATAGTCGTCCCTTGAGGTCCCGTCCCCTAAATTTTGGCCTTGATCCGTACCCGTACCGGAAACACATTCCCATCCCCTAAAACGTCCCCGTCCCAAAAACTCCGTGGAGCATAGATTTTTTTCAAATCAATCCATTTATTTTCTTCTAGAAATTTCTCAAGTTGAGCCTTTTGCTTTATTTATTCTAGAATTTTCTCAGTTTTGAATGTCCTTCATTGATTTGAAATCTGAAATTCTGCACCACTTTTCTTGTTTTTCATGAAATCACAAATGAACTTGAACCTGAAAACAAGAAATTTACAATTGGCCGCAACTTTGACTTTTCTAAAAATAGAAAAGGCAAACAAGCAACTTTATAATTTTAGAAAAAGCAAACCAAAAAACAAGCTCCTGCATTGGCCCCAAGTGCCAAAATTAGAAACTTTCAAAAAAGCAAAAAACTACTTTCCCTAAAAAATAGGAGTTGTCAGAATTGACCTCAAAATGTGAATCTTCACCTCTTTGCCCTTCTAAGCGCCACTATGGCATCAGAATACTCATTTGATCATGCTTTCTTTTGTTTTAATTTTTGACATCCCTGACTTTGGATTGAACTCCTAAACTTTGCACTGGCAAGAGACTGAAGACTGAAACTGAAACATTAAAAGAAAACCTTAATAGCAAAAAATTGGGGGTCCCAATTTTTAATGGGGCGATTCTTGATAACGTCACAACACTACGATGCTAATATTTGGCATTGTCATATAGGACTGCACCAAATATGGATGTTGATATAGTTGATAGACATAAAAGAACTTTCAAAAAATGTTTATAGATCATAAAGTTTATGCAGAGATTTGAGATGAGTTAAGGACTTTTACATCCCTTTGATGCAACTTCTGCAGAAGTTGATGCAATGGTAAATATAAAAAGAAATGGAACATGGTAAGTAGTGGAACTTCCATGGTGCCACAACTAGACATTTGTAAAAGCTAGCTATCAAACTTATATCACAGGTCCAACTTTATATGAAGTATTCTCTACTTTGAATTATTTTTTATTTGTTTTTAGAAGTTTCACATTTTTCTACATCTAAGAGGAATTAGAGTACATATGGCTTTTTCCATTTTGTGAAATGAAATAAGTCGTCAACCACCAAAGCAAGAGACCTTGTATATGTGCATTCCAGTCTTCATATTTTGTATTATTCTTCCACAAACGACGTGAAAGGACCAAATAGACTTTGGGATGTAAAATTTAAGATGAGTGATATTGATGCATTGACATATCTCAATCCCATTGTTGAGAATTCTAACATAGTAAGAGAATCATTTACTGAATCTTCTTTTGGTTCTAAGAGTCTAGTTGCTGGTCACACTCAATCCAGCTAATTTAAATCTTCAAAGAATCCTGATGATTTAGAACTCCAATTTCAGGAGAACATTAATGATATTTTGATAGCATGTGATTCTACCAAGATATTATAGTATTTTGCAATATATGTAGCATTTAATATATCTATATTGCTTTTACAATAATGAAAATCTTCTTCAATAACTTATGCATCTGTGTTTTTTATGAAAATAGTATCATGTCAACATCATATCCATCGCAAAGGTCTTGAAAAATGTGTATCCGTATCCAAAACGATACTTGTATCTGATATTGTACCTTAATATGTATTTGTGTTTGTACATCCCAGGGACATCCAACCATCTCCTATTTGTTTCTACTTCATCTTTTCAATCATCCCCCATACCCCCTCAGTCATTGTGTTGGTTTACATCTAATATACTGTGCAGCATATCATTGTTTCCCCACAACCCTATTAGGTTCCCCACTCTCAAACCCTCGCTATTTATTGGGATCTTTTATCAGATAAGAGATTTGATTACGATGAGGGGGTCTAGGATTGGAGACCAAAATCGAGAACTTACACAACCAATTTTATCGCTATTACAATATCATTGATCAATGATGAAGAATCATACTATCAATATCAAAATCTCAAATGCAAATAATTTTTCATGTACACATTGACATGAACAGAAGCAATTATTACTAATAGTTTGTCCTCCTCTCATGTGAACTCTACTGTTCTGTTTTACTTTTGCTTCAATAATGTATAAGTCAATATGATTATATTTGCAATATCTATAGCTGTCCCCAGCCATTCCTAAACCACGTTCCTCCATCCCAACATCCCTGAAACTTAGTTGAACATAGCATCAAAACCTTCAACACAATTTAAACAGGTGCCTTTCAAAAAAAACTAAAAAAGTGGTACTAGAACATAGAGCCACAACCTACATTTTATTATTATTTGGATTCATTTCTGATTGTTCTTGGACATGAGAATTAGAAAAGTTGGAATCCCTTACTACTTGTGCATTATAGAGATTGATTGATCCTGAGTTCCAAAAGACCCCACAGACAGCAAACCCTAAAAGAATTCAACTATTTCCCAAGTTCACTCTAATAATGTCCTTTTAGCAATAAAAAAGATCTTTCAATATTTTAGAAAAAACAAATATATCTTGTGAAACTGAAAAAATTACTTTTGAAAATTCAGCCAATTTAAAAACACACCTGAGACAACAGTGATTGGACCACGAACATCTGAAAGATTCTGCTTGGTGTAATGCTTTACAAGGGATTTGATCACTAGAGACTTCCCAACCTGAAGTCAAAAGGCTCCAAACATCACTGCAGTTTATCAAAATCTTAAGAATAAAGTTTTCTTTCTAGAAGCTCAGCAAATTAAGCTACAGGTACATCAATAAGAGCCAGAAGCTCTGTTTAATAATCTATTGCATTCTTACCTGTGGTGGACCCTGTACCACAATTACATAAGGAGCTGGTTCCCCATGAGAACGGTCAATTGTGGGAACATGAAGCCGTCGTTGATCCTTCTCTGCTGCAGCAGCTTGCAGACGTTTGGCCTTTACTGAAGAATTGAAAGCAAATGCCTGTAAAAGAAAAATGATGATTATAGTAACTTAAAGCTCTCAAGGATGCTAAGGCGTGAGTGCCACATTGACATGTAGTGTGATGTCTCCTTTCTGAAATAGGATTTAAAAAATAAAAAATTATATTAGACTTTTAAATATAATATAATAAAAAATGAAATTGAATTTAAAAATGTAACGTAATAGAGTATAGTTAATAAAAGGTCAAAATGCATAGTTGTAACTCTCTCAAACCTGACATAAAAAGGGAGGAGAACTTAATTTGAAAGGAGAAGAGAGGAAGGAAGAGAAAAGGGAAGAAGGTGAAGCAAGGAAGAATTCATGGAAGGGAAAAAAAAAGAAATGAGAAGAAAATAAGGAAGTGACTCTTTCAAAGGGCATAAATGATTTAGTATCATAGGGCATAAATGATGAAGGGTTGTGAATCATCCAAAGGATGGTAATAGTGAAGGTTATGACCTTTGCAAACGGCGGCCATGATGAAGAGGTTTGACTCTCGCCCACACTATAAGATATCAAGGTGAGAACATTCCATTTGAGAACATCCAAGAGCGGGCGATTTGAGGAATAAAATATTATTCTCAAAGGGCAACAATCAAAAGTGGTGACTCGGTTATAATAAAAGTGGTAACCCTTTCGCCAATAAAGTATAGAGGAGATTTCTTTCCAAGCAAAAAAGGAGGGGCCACAATTAAAAGTATTATTCAGATTTTGAGAGCAGACTGAGCAGAAGAATTCCATTTGATAAAGCAGATCAATCTAGGAGATCCATCTGATGTGAGAAATTAGACTTCAGATATTTATACAACTCATCTCATCTTATTCGAGTAAGAATTACATCCCTAACTGCATTTCTGCTCCTGTTTCATTTTGGAATTGTGAATTTAGGGCAAAGTATAAAGTGATCCTGTACGGGGACATTACATGTAACTACACTTTTAGCACTAGAACCTCTATATGTGAGTAAATAGACTGACTGGGAATTTGGAATGATCTTAACCAGCTGATGACATTAATTCACGAAACCATCAGTGCTACCATTTGTGGATGGCTAACTGAGAACTACCCCATATGATGTATCATCAACTAATCCCATTAATTTGGATGACATATGATATTAGTGCTTCCATAAATGTATTGATAGTTTAAGACAACATTATAAACCACTTAGCATTAGAACCACTGAACAAGAGTTATGGCAAAATGGTTCAAAAAATTTATATCAGATGATCCAATTAATTAAAAAAATTTGACAACTTTAAATTTGATATTATAATTCAGTGTGCATGGATATGGCAGACTCTCTGTAGAAAACTAAGGATAATTGGAATTTCTACTTTTGTAACCCTTTGTGTCTTATTATTATACCCAAAGCATGTGAAGACATCAATTTGACCTTTCCCCAATGGATAAACCTTTTATAGTGATCTTGTCAAAAGCCTCTGTACTATATCCTTTCTTGAATGGTTACTAGACCACTGTTACTATGTGATTTTATGCCTCGGTAAACAAATATCATTGAACAACCTGGTTGGTATGTTTACTTTTTGTTCTCTATCTGTTTTTTCATGTTACTACCAGCAAACCTTTGGTGTTTCTGTGTTGCATTTCTTTCTCGAACCAAAGTTTTTTAATTTGGAACAATTTATTCCTAGCAATATAATAAAAAATAAAGCCATGCCAAAATTATAGTGATCAACCCAGAACACAACTCTCCTCCATAGTGCATGATGATTTGCAACAGTTCCAACCAAAGTTAGGATAGTTGCACCAAACATGTTATATTATTGAAGCTTGAAAGTCATATTATATTCAGCTTTGACGGAATACTGTGTGTGAAAATGTTTACAGAAATTGCTTACAATGCGATGGAGTTTATTCCTAGTACAGCAGAATGCATGTGATTACATCCTCTGGGAAATAGTGAGTAGTGATGATCATGACCTCTATTTAAAATAAGTTCTCTATTGTTGGATATATATGTAATGTAGCTGTTTAACATAAACTGTAATTTCCCCTTCTTAAATTGCCTTAGTATCACAAATGCAACAAATTAGGGTCCAGGAATGAATCCATGAACAATGACCAAGGAAACAAATGCATACACCTACATATATATACTTCCAACTATTAGGGTTAGACAAGAACACATAACATTCATATAGTATCTACAATATTATTCTACCACATTAGGATTTGGATGAAGAGACATGATAGGTCCACACAAAGCAACATCCATGCTAAGCCCAAAAGCAGATTGGTATCAGAGCCCTCTTGGTCCTGTGAGCAAGCAACATGGACATCCACCAGGGTGGCCTACATGGTGGGGTGTTTTTACCTACTTTCCCAATCTCTGCTGCATTCTCCTAAAGACAAAGCCATCATTGTAGAGTCAGAAAGAAGATAGTTAAGTGGGTTTCTTAATTGTTTTATCTGAGCCCAAGAGTGGATTGATATCAAAGCCTGCTTGGCAGCAGAGGCATGCAATATGGACATTCATAGGGTGGTCTGTTAATCATAGTAGCTTCGGTCAGATCTTAGGGTGCATGCAATATGGACATTCATAGGGTGGTCTGTTAATCATAGTAGCTTCAGTCAGATCTTAGGGTGATTGATCTGATTTTATATATATATATATATATATATATATATATTGCTATGCTCAATAATCATTATAAATCTTTGAAGTAAAATCAATCAGCCTTATACCTAAATTGAAACTCAGTGACAAGTATACTGAAATCTGTATTTGCAGATTCTAAAACATAGTTATTCTTCTCTTGGCAAGACCGAGAAATGATCTCAAAGATTGATCAAACAGATCAAGTAACGATCGTTCATATTTAGCCTGTCTTAGATCAAGTTATGACTTATCATATTACTTGCAGATCAGCGACTTGGAGTATTTCGTATTTGACCAAGTCTTGACAAATCAGATATGTGATAACTAATATTTGTTTAAGTAATCCATGTCATGAACAGACATGAGATATGTCCCTTTATGACATGTCTTTTGACAATATATCTTTTGGAAAGAATATTTATTGCCACCCGATCATCCAAGCAAAGTATCAAAAATCAATAAATGCTTTCTCTTCTTCAGATCAGTGGCTTCAGAATTGCAGACAAATCATACATACAGATTTGAACATATAGTTTCTTCATTGCCTTAATAATTCAAGTTCATTCTTGATTCAATCTGATCATAGCCCACAAATACAAATAGCAAATGAGAATTGTAAATATGCAAATTGCTAACCTATATCAGTCTAATTAGAAGTTGAAATAGATTTACATGGTATTGGAGCGTAGTCCCTTCTATAAAGCCTAACAGCTTGAAGGTTAATCTTCAGATCCAGTCCAAGGAAGATCCGACCAGATGATAATAGAGACAGGAATAAGAAATGTTGTGTTCAGCGACTACAAATAAAAAGGCAGTGACTGTGCCCAGCAGGAAAGAGCAGTGACTCAGTGAAAGAGATCTTTCAAGGGATATATCATATGATGGAACATAAATAAACACAACCTATTATTCCCACAACGGAAGACGTCAGTGAATAAAATATTCAGTCAGCAATTGTTTTGAGTACAATTTGTATTGCATTCAGTTTCCTTGTATTATTATCAATGATCTGACTCAGCAAGAGAGATCTTTCAAGGGATATGATGGAACATAAATAAACACAACCTATTCAGTGACTTAGTGAGAGAGATCTTTCAAGGGATATGATGGAACATAAATAAACACAATCTATTATTCCCATGACAGAAGATGTCAGTGAATAAAATATTCAAAATCAGCGATTGGTTTGAATACAATTTATATTACATTTAGCTTCGTTGTATTATTATCAATGATCTGACTATACTAAACGGTCATTATAGAGTTTATGTGGCAGCCAACGGTTCTAGAAGCCAATGCACAGGAAGATAGATACATATCAGACGCAATCACAAATTGAAAACTGTATATCTGAATCAGACAAGGTATCTATTAAATGTAATATAGGCAATTCACTGAGATGGACAAGCCGTGTATGTCCTGAGATACAATATGTTGGCAACTGCCATTGGAACTTAACCCAGGTTGATCTTAATAAAAATTGGATGCAATCATGCAAGCATAAAATAAGGAACATGTTAAGAAGTCAAACATGGATGGAGGATCAAATGTTGGAAATCAAATGATGATTCCACTTAAGATGTTTAAGGACGATTCCAACACTTTATTTAACCATTAAAATTTAAGACGGGGATTTTATTTTTGAAAAGTGTGATAAAATAAAATAAGCATTAGCGACAACATATCATTGAGTATGAATGGAAACAAATCACATGGTGAGAATCAGGACTTTTTGAGGCATAGACGAAAGTGGTTCCACTATGATTTGGAAAAGAATAGCCCCTATCTCTGTCGGGGGATCATCGTCTGGTATTACACCACCTAGATGTATTCTTCTACATGGCTACTTTGGTATTGATAAGACACTTGCTATGCGAACTTTAGTGGGTGCATGTTCCCAAGGCAGATATCCTATTCTGCCGCAAGGGAGCAAATTGTTTAAGAAAGTATGTTGGGGATGCAGAAGGTCAGTTGAGATTATTATTCCAAGTGGCTGAACGATGCCAGCCTTTAGTCATTTTCTTTGATGAAATTGATGGTCTTGCACCAAAGCATTCATGTCAGCAAGGTCAGACACACAGCTCAGTAGTATCTACATCACATGCTCTTATGGATGCTTTGAGGTCCTGGGGATCACCGATTGTAATTGGTGCTACAAATTGTCCTGATCACCTTGATGCAGTATTGAGACGTCCCAGGAGATTTGATAGAGAAATATATTTACTTTGCCTTCTGTTTAGAAAAGGACAGCCATTTTGGATTTTCATACCAGGAAATAGCCTATACCTCTATCTGGTGAAGTTCTTTCCAGAATTTCACAGCAAACACCTTATTATGCTGGAGCTGATTTGGAGGGCTTTGTTCAGGTTTTCCTGATAATGCAGCAACACATTAAATGTCCAGAAAATTTATGGTCTCTTATAATTCCAAATGAATCCTCAAAACTGCAGCTAACAGGTTTTGTGTAATTCATAGAAATTCAAATGTGGAAGATTTTATCATCAGGCTGATTGAAAATCACACCTCTTAGCAGTCAAATAATATTTATCTGTTCAACTTGTGGCATAGAGACTTTGAAGACTATACCAAAATTTAAATACTGTGAAAATTGAGGATCATATTGGGCAATGGCTGCAGTGACTTTTATGGAGGCATTTTTACACAATTTCAATGATCTCATTTTAATTGTTGACTAGAGAATCTCGGGGATTCTGGGAATGAGTAGCTACGCACTCTAAACCAAATTCCTCATAGGTGATGAACTCAAAGCTCTGCAATTTGAGTTAAGTGTATAGTGGAAGAAACAAATAAAGAAGAGAAGCTCACATGAATCATCTCCTGGATTCTGACTATGTATTGCTGCCCCTGAACAAACGGTAATGATAGTCCTGACTGCTGTGAATGCATCAACCATGAGAAGCATGGTTATTGAGATGAATGTCAGATTATATAAAGCTGTCTAAGGGGAATTGTGAATATTCACATGATTGTTGGAAACTTAACATCTTCATGATTACTGTGCCTTTAAATTAGCATTAATGTCTGGTATAGCCAAACCTCAGGACAAATCCATAGTTTATTACATTCATTCATGTTACTATCGAATCCGACAAGTACATTTGTATACAGAAAAAGTGATCCAGTGAACAAAGTTGTCATCGTTGAATAAATAATTGTGTGACTAAGACAAGGAGACTTTTCATAGAAGATTCAGTTCTGATGCATCCTATGCAAAAGTCACATAGGCTGAAGAGTAAACACATGGCTTGCTGCCATAAAGGCTCACATGACGTCACATATCTAGATCAGTTTCTTTAAAGAGGGAGAAGGATTCTTATCCTAAAATGGTTCTGGTTCTTAAAAGAGGAAGAATAAACATAAAGAGGAAGTCTAACAATCAATCAAAGGCAACCTTGGACAAGGAGGCAAGAAGGTTGATTCCAGATTCAGAGGAAGTCTGATATTTCATCAGAAGTAATCAAGGACGAGGAGGTCATTAGGGTTTAGAGAAACTCACATCATCATGAAGACCTTGTTAATGAATTCTTCTCCGAGAGGGAGAAGTTTGAGTTACAATCTCCTGTAGCATTCTTCTCTGAGATGGAGAAAACTTAAGTATCAGCCCTTGCAAATGCATTCTTCTTTGTGAAGGATAATTTTGAAGTGAAAGGTCTTGTTCCACCCTTTGGGAGTAGTTATGGTGAATCCGCCCTTTGATATGGTTCATGGTGGATGGTATGTGTGTGACACCATAACAACACCACGTGAGAGAATCTGTGGTGACTTTGTGTAAACTTTTGTTGTCATGTGTGTGACTCCATGACTTTATGGGCACCCTGTGTACATTACTGAAAGCTGACAATCTTTCTAATAATATACACTCATATCTAACATTGTAAGGTGATGACTTTACAATGTTCAGTATCGTGATGAATATCATTTGACTTGATATTCATGTACATGTCATGATAGTTAGTATCTCTTGGACATTTTGATGAGATATCATGAGACGTAATATTTGTTGCATATCATTATGTTCTCTATGAGATAATCATGGTGGATATTATGCGACGTAATACCTATGGACATGCCATGATATGTTATGGTAGACATCATGAGACGTGATGTCAGTGCACATACTATAACTAGGATATAAGAATGGCATGTGACTTGATGTTCTCTATATTCCTTGATATCTCGAGTTAGGCGATATCTAAATTGATTTTTATTTGTTTATCTTCCCTAGCTAAGAGGGGAATGTTAATCATAGTAGCTTCAGTCAAATATTAGGGTGATTGATCTGATTATATATATAAATTGCTATGCTCAATAATCATCATAAATATTTGAAGTTAAATCAATTGCCCTTATACCTAAATTGAAACTCAATATTTATTCTTCTCTTGGTATGATCGAGAAATGATCTCAAAGATTGATCGAACAGATCAAGTAATGATCGTTCATATTTAGCCTGTCTTAGATCGAGTTATGATCTATCATATTACTTGTAGATAAGCGACTTGGAGTATTTAATATTTGACCAAGTCTTGACAAATCAGATTAAGCTGATAATTAATATTTCATTATATTTGTTTAAGTAATCCATGTCATGAACGGACATGAGATATGTCCCTTTATGACATGTCTTTTGGAAACAATATTTATCGCCACCCGATCATCCAAGAAATGTATCAAAAATCAATAAATGCTTTCTCTTCTTCAGATTGGTGGCTTCAGAATTGCAGACAAATCATACATACAGATTTGAACATATAGTTTCTTCATTGCCTTGACAGTTCAAGTTCATTCTTGAATCAATCTGATCATAGCCCGCAAATACAAATAGAAAATGAGAATTGTAAATCTGCAAATTGCTAAACCTATATCGGTCTGATTAGAAGTTGAAATACATTTACATGGTCTACTTAGATAGCCATCTTATAACTCCCCTCTTACACCACCTACCTTTCGTGCAAGATGAGTTCTAAACAGTTTCATCATCAAACATATGCATTTTATAATTGCTCATATGAATATACGATATATAAGAGATAATTATTGTTTATCTATGCTTATACTAATGGATCTGGAAATAGTATTAATTTGCTGTTCTTAGTATGATCTGAATGTTATCCACCACTAATAAGATTTTTTGATGGAATTATTAACGTTTGGTCTGAAGTCTGCTGCCCCCTTTACTTGCAATGCTTGCTTATTCAATCTGATATTGAATGAATTGACTGACTTGAATGAATCCTTTTTATTGTATGACATGAGGTATCAATGTAATAATGAGCAGTTTGCAGATTAGATAAGTGATGATTAAGAGATTGTTGATTAGATGACTGATGAGTGATAATGTAATGAGTGCTGGTTTGATATATTCGTAAAATTAAATGTAAGTTGATTTGATGGAGTGGTCTGCCAATTGATTGTTTGCTTGATCTGATAAATGATGATTGTTTTATGGATTCATGGGTGATGATTCATAAGTTACTTGAATCAGTACCCTTCATTGCTGCCCTTTGAGAGTAATAAATTTATTTCCCAATCGCTATACCTTGAGACTTCTCCACAAATTCCAATGTAAGGGAGAAATCACATCTCTTCATAATTTCTGCCCTTTAAAAGTGTCACAACCTTTCACAATCAGCACCCTTTGGAAGAGTACAACCCTTCATAATTTCTACCCTTTTGAAATAATCTCTTCCTTATTTCCTTCCGATTCTTTTATTAATCCTCCCTCGATTTAGATGCTCCTTTATCCATTCCTTCCTTCATCCATTAATTCTTTCTTGATTCAGATCTTCAAAATATACCTTTTTCTAAATACTTCTCCTCTAAGCTTGCATATACTTTCTTTCTGAATTTGCTTCAGCGTATTCTTTTATATCTGCATATATTCCTCTTTTATGTCTGGATATACTCTTCTTACAATTCTGCTATAAACTCTTCTTACTGTTATGCCTTCAACCTTTCTTTGATAATCCTCCCTTTTATCTTCTTATTTGCAGATTTCCAAATGTAAGTCTACATAAAATCTTCCTCCCCTCAAACACGCTTTCCAACATCTTAATATATCTTCCCAAGAGTGGTGTCTCCTCCACTTTCTCAATACCTCCTTAACTAATCTGAATTGCTCTTCTTTATTTCTAATTCAGATTTATTTGTGAACTCTTTCCTAATTCCAACCTGATTATTCCATATTTGGTTCTTGCTGCCTCACTCCAAATATAATGTCTTTCATTTCATACCTCTATGTCTTGAAGCAATGCATCCCCTTGAGTTTGAACAGAGATCTCTTTTCTAGGGACATGGCTTTCTATTTAAACTCTAAGTGCTGCTTTAGACTTATTAAAAAAGATAAAGCTTACTAGTTTGTTATTGCTTCTTCTACTAATTATAATATTTCAAAATTCACCACCCGTGGGTAAGATAATAAAAATTAATTCTGTAACTGCCTTTATTACCCAAGGAACCGCCACACAGCATTAATAAGTATTAATTATTATTGTTTCCTAAAAGTAATCACTATTCTTGTTTTCTGATAACCCGAGTCTTTGGCTGTGATTTGCATGCTATGAGATTTGTCAGTATTGGGGTATGACATAAACAGATTGATCACATAATCTGTACTATTCTTCATTGTTTTATTACATGCAATGTTGAACAGCATTCTAGAATTCAATTCACATGAGTTAAAACTTTACCAACTTCTTCAGTTCATGGGTGCATGGTGCAATGCTGTGTTTATTGGCTATTTGGCAATAGCTTCCAAGTTCGGGCATTGTCAAATTGTGTTGCTCAAGTGTGTACTTAGTGGACAATGTATTCCAAAGTATGGAGATGAGGCATGTCACTTGGTGCCCACCAGCTGGATCTGCTAAACCCAAAAATTTACATGTAAAAATAAATATTATCAACTTTTTCTGCTTTCCTGACTTCTTTGAAGTGCCTCACCAGCACTCGGCGGACAATGTGTTCCAAAAGATGGATATGAGGCATCTCATTTGTGGCCCACCAGCTGGGATCTGTTAAACCCGAAATTCACATATAAAAATAAATATCTAACTTTTCCTGATTTCTTTGAAGAGCCTTACCAGCCAAACAAAGTGCTCCACATGCTTAGACTGTTAAAATTGTACAGTCAATGGATAATCAGCGTCAGTGTTAGTTATTGGTACCAGATTGGGTTTTGGTTAAATTCATTGGAATCAGTTTTGTGAGCCCAATAGAATCTTGTATAATTGTCCCTTATTCATCTAAACGGGTGATACAATGTACATCTTCTAAAAAATCAATACGCCAGCAGTTCTTTGTGCAGATGTCTGAAAATGCGCTCCAGCCAAGGCAGCAGTAATATTGCTCCTGATGATCCTTCCCGCCTAATTTGACACATATACCTTATCTCCTCTTCCATGCACTGTCAAATCTGTTTTCTCACAACAATAAAGTTTTCTCTTCCCTGTTTTCTAACAGCATTACAGTTCTCTTCTACAGTTACATTTTTTGTTTTTGGCACATTTTAAACAGTATTCAGCTTTCAATCTTTACAACAGTTCCCTGAACTTCTTATTTTGGTTATCAGTCTGGATTAAGTTTACACAGTATTTTTCATTTCCTCACATTGGTCTCAAACTTTCACAACCCTCAACTGTTACAATTTCCACAAGCAGCAGTGAAATTTTCACTACTTTGCAATTCCTATCATACTTCAGTTTTCTTACAGTTATTACAGCTTTGGATTATTTTATGCTCAGCTCCAATAGTGCTTTACAAAGCAACTAGATAAAAATGAGCCCAGAAACACACTAATAATAATGTCTATCCAATCAGGTTCAACCTTGTACTCTAGCGCTTTACCAATCTAGAATTTTCAACTGAAAAATGAAGTTAAGGTTTATTAGGCTAGATATTTTAGCTGCAGAAGACAATCGTAAGCAGGCAACAAACCTTGGGATTATGCTTGTCATTAGAAATTCCACGTTTTTTCTTGTCTGCTCTCTCCTTTTTCTTTACAGAAGGTCCTGATTGGCGGCCTCTGTGAGCCTTGTGTGATTGTTCCATTACGCACTAAACTCTGTAAACCTGCAATAATAGAATATGTCAATATGCAATTTAAGAAACATTAAATATATGAAAAGACTTTGGACTAGATTGTCTAACCTATTGAAACAAGCTTGTTAACATTTGAACTATATGAGAATATTGGAGACTTTAATAAAGGGGATTTGTAATCAGAATGGAAGGTCGGGAAAAAAAGGGCAGAATCAGTTTTGTGAGTCCCACTGGAGAGGCTAATGATGGCCCAGAAATTGATGGCAACCGAAGAAGGTAGAGAACCACAAGCCCTCAATTGAGATTGATAAAGTTGGTGTACAGAGTTTGGGATTTCACAGGAGAAATATGAGGCTCGAGCAAGGTTTATTCTCGAGGATAGGAGCTCCGCGTTTAAGATTTTAAGAAACAAGATAGAAAACAATGTGCACATAGACTTCCATATCCTTATAATCCTGGTCAAAATTTCAATCTCTCAGTACCGATTTTGAGTTTCTCTCTGCAACGAGGCCTCCAGCGGATTTAAAACGAGACTGATAAACCTCCTCCTTCCCGTTACCTTCGGAAACCCCAGTACACAATGTAAAAGCTTAATTATATTATGCCCTTTTCACCTGAAATTAAAGCGGTGGTATTTAGACTTATTTTTAAAAAAATTGATGTCTTTCTAATCTATATACGTATGGCGATTGTTAGGGTTTTATGGACACGTATCATATTACATTGGTGCGGGCTAAGCTTTCGACATAATGTACTTAAAATAAAAAATATTTTTATTTTTTTCAAATTTTTAAAAATTCAGTGATTTATTTGCAAATTTGTAAGAAATTTTTTACAATTACATTAGGCTAGAGTGAAGTAGGGGGTGGGGGTTACAATAAAGAATAGGTGATGGTTTTTAAATAATTAATTTTAGAGTATTGTTTTTTTTTTAATTATAAATCGATTGATCAAAAAAAAAATTCAAAAAGGAGAGAGGGGGAAGCATCACCCCACCAAGTCTACTAAAACAAGTAACCACTAACTATATACAGCCATCATAATATAGCAGTTTTCAAATGCATAATACGAAAAAAAGGAGAAGCAACAGTCAATGAAGAACATTGTTGTGATCATCAACCCAGAAGGTCCATCCTTGATCCCCCTCCATCCAAACAACTTTTTTCCTTTCCAAGACATGTGCGAAGAAATCGAGAATTGGTCCAAATTTAGAATATCCTATTTGGTTTAATTTGTAATCAAATAAATAAGGTCTATTGTATTACAAGTTGTTAGAAGTTCTTATATCATTGATATTTTAATTTAGTCGATAGGTTATTTGTGAAAACTTTGTTTTTGAGAATTGAAATTTTGACGAAAAGTTGTCGGTTGGCCAGAAAAGTTATCAATTTGGCCAGAAAATTGTAAATCTTTTCCGTTAATTATTTATCAATCAATTTTTATCTCACTCCAATTTTAACTCTTGTTTTGATATTTATTAGTTGTTATCTCCACTTTTAACTATTGTTCTTTTTTTTTCTATTTATTTAAAACATTAATTACTTGTCATCTCCACATTACCTCGTGTTGTGATCTCTATTTATTTAACTTTTGATTAGATTTTAGTTTTTATATTATTTTAATTTATTTTTTTATATTAGTTTATTTTTTCTTTAAATATTGTTTTATTATATTTTAAATCTCCACTTTTAACTATTACTTTTCTTTTCTTATTTATTTAAAAAATAATTACTTATGAGGCAAGAGCCTACAACACAACGGTAAAATTGTGAGCCTCTCATATGGGAGGTCTTGGGTTCGAATCTACTCTTACTTAATAAATAATCATAATTAATAACAACACTTAATAATAATTAATCTTGGCTTAGGCCTCTTAGCGATCAAAAATAATAATAATAATAATAATAAGTACTTGTGATCTCCACAAAAATAATAATAATAATAATAAGTACTTGTGATCTCCACATTAGCTCATGTTGTGATCTCTATTTATTTAACTTTTAATTTTTAAAATTGATTTAAGCTTTAGTTTTTAAATTCTTTTAATTTATTTTATATATTTGTTTAGTTTTTCTTTAAATAATATTTTTTAGTTTCTATAATTTATTTAGTCAATAGAATATTTGTTAGAGATATGATATTTTCATATTAATTTTTTGTATTTCTCTTATTAATTTTTCATAATAGATTTTTTGATGGGGTTTTTATAAATGATTTTTTTAATATTTGATAAATTAAATTTAAATAAATAATATTTGTTAATCTATTTACAATATTTGAGTAAATATTATGTTATTTAAATTGAAAATTATTAATAATCTAATTTGTTCAGATAAGATTATATTTTTTAAAATAATTTTATTATCGAGCACCTATTGACTTATCATTACAAACACATGCAACTGCTAGTTTTTATGTACTTGACAAGTATGATACATATTCATAATGTAAAATTTTGATATTATATCATAATTCAATTGTATTTTTTTTATTCAAGCTTATTGACCCATATCTTATGAGTGGTGGTTCCCATGAACTTGGTTATCATAAGCATGAATGATTCACCTAGCACTCATCGCATATAAGTGGTGTTCATAGGTGAAGCATTGGGACTTCTTGGGAGATTAGTCATCTTAGTACTACTATGGTATAAGTGTGCTTAAGTATAAGATCATTTTCAATTATCGTGTTGTAAATCAATTTTTTTCACCACCTCGAGATTCATGCTAGACTCTCGAAAAATGTGTCCACTTGTACCGAAAACTACCTTAGGAAGCGTACCAATTTTATACCAAAATTGTCTCGATTTACGTGAAAAAAATATTGATTTGCATGTGAAAAAACTCGATTTACATGCCAAAAAAATCTTGAATTGTGCACTAAAATACCTCGATATGCGTGCACAATAAATCTTGATTTTCGTGTTGAAAAATCTTGATCTGTGTGCTAAAAATTAGAAAAACATCACCTTGGGAAACATGCCTAATCCATAAGCAATATTATTTTGCCTCAAATTCTAACTATGTCCAAATTAGACAAATTTTATGTGAAAATAGGGGTTTTGGGGTGCTCTAAGCTCAATGGTGATGTCTGTTTGGGCTCAAAGTGACCCAGAAATCAGTGGCCCCCCAAATTCAATACAAAATAACTCTAAAAAATGAAACCCTCTGAAAGAAAAAGCACAGATCTGAAAGCCAAGCCAAACCTCTCATAAACATAATAGGGGCATGAAGATATAGAGTTTCAATACCATGTTGAAGTTGATGAAAGATCAACCCCGCAGCTCCCAAAAATACCTACATGCAAACACCTATCATAGAAGAGAGAAGAAAAAGGCTATGAAGGCTAAAATTGCCAGATCCGTAGATGAGACATTCTTGGTGAGAAAAAAGAGAAATTGGTATTGTTGTCACAAAAGTTTACACCCTTGTCTGAAGTTTTTACCTAAGGACAACCTTGTGAAACATGGAAACAACCTCCAAGCAGTGGGACTTGAACTGTGAGGTTGAGTCTTTGGAGATGGTTGGCTTCCTTTACTATCAAGGCGTACCTAGCTACACTTGGAGAGGAAAAGGGAGAAGGAATGCATGAAAGCAAATCTACCTATTCTAACCTAAGGGGTGATGCAACAAAATAGAGTGTTCAAGCCAATCTCCACCCATACATGCACACTTGAACCATCACGACACCAAAAGATATACACATCAAGACTTGTTTTAATTTAACAATCACATGTAGACCATAAGAACCCAAATAAATGACACAAGGAAGAAGATAATTCACTTATATATCATTTATAGGCCTAAAGGAGATACAGTCATGCAAGATTGCAGATATCCACAATACACTAATGAGAGGCAAATAGGTCTTACACAACTCATCAATGTCTGGAGGAGATAAAGTAGAATGTCATATAGGTTCAAAGGCAAAGGGAAATTGCAATGAACTTATAGAGCAATATCAAGAAAATAGAGAAGAGTCGACCCTTTCAAAGATTACAAAATATGCCTTTATAGTTCAAGCATAACTGAGATATTTTCTAACTATAGTTACTCCACAACTACTGCGTTAAATGCTCAAAGAATAATCACACAACTCTAGAGAAAATCTTATCTTGGCACACATTTAGATGCAAGAAATCCAATATTTCACACAAAACAAACAGTGAGAAGATAAAAAAAAATGGTGCCATTAATTGTTCTAACCAAGGTAGATGGATAACCTAGAGGTGGCAGAGTGTTTCCTTCATTTACCAAGCATGGCATTCATTGGAAAGTGGTTGGAATTGATCATGAAGATCGGATCGTGCAAGAAAACATCTCTTCCCTTTACTTCTGGCTCATGAGTCAACAAGGTCAACAGGTCAACGGAGTTCTACAACCAGAAAGCACCACGTGGACCAGTATCCTTCTATTTTTTTACCACCTCACAAGGTCTTCATGCATTTGACCACACAACAGGTTACTAATTGTGCCAACCTTCCAACTTAATTGCGATGTCACATAACTGTCAGCCTTAACTGTGACTATCTTTCTTTCAAACTAGGTCCAAGATGACACATGGCGATTAGGTGCATTCTCGCATTGTCTGAAGTCCTTGCAACTTCAAAATGTAGGAAAGTGTTGACAGTTGATCTCCATAAGATCAACGATCGTAGAAGATCCTAGTTATCACAGTATTTGCTTTAAAAAACTTTAGGGCCCACCAAACACTCAACATCCACCTCCGTAGACACAAAAACCTTTGACCAATCAGAATGGAGCAATTGACACACATTTTTCACCTAGTAACCAACTAGCATTACCTTTTAACCTTGACAGCTCACATGAAAGGACAGACCCACCAGTCCACATGTCAAAACCTCACTTTCCTACAATGTTTAAACATATCGCCTCTTCAAGAAGCGAGGAAGTGCCTATCATTGATCCATCTAAGATCAGACAACCCATAAACATGCAACCAACAAACTGTCCATGTCCATACCTTCGACCAATGACATAACACCAAACTACCACCATATGCCAACATGCTCCAACAGCTCGTCCACCTTGTCGGCCCATAATGGAAACAGGTCCCACATGCCACATGGCACAAGGCCGCTTACCCACATTGTCAGAAAGTCTAACAAAAGACAAAATGTAGGAAAGCATCAGCCAATCAAAATGCCAATGAACATTGGCATGTTAGTATAGTCACACAACGACCCACAAATAAGAACAAGGCCCCACCTTGGATGCATGGCAAAGGGTCACTTCCCTGCATTTGTAAAAAAGTGGGCAATTCTAGAATGCAGGAAAGCGACTACCATAGATCTGTGAGAGATCTGAGAATATGAAAAGTTGTAGGGTCGGGAAATAACCAAGAAATACATTAAAGTTTTATTTCGTTCATTTTTGTATTCTGATTGAATATTTAATATAAAAAGTGGGATGTGACTGTTGGGTGGACCATTTGATCATTTGAATTTAAATATTTGGCAGGGAGGCAAATATGGTTAACAGGTATATCAAAACTAAATGAATAAATTACAAAGAGACCAATCCTTGTAAAAGGAAATCAAAACCCTAATAGGTACCTAACCTAGGTTGCATTATAATAATTAGTAAAAGAATTAATTATTATATGCCCAAAGTTTAGCGTAAGTAAACTAGGGATAATAAGTGGCTTAATAATTAAATCAATATGATTTAATTAACAATAAAATACTTTATTACTCTAATAAAAATGATTGATTTGATATTTGATCAAATGCTAATGGATATAAAATCAATTAATACAAAGTAGATATACTTGATTATGTAGGCAATGCATGATAAGTAGGATATATGCATGAGATAACCTATCAATCATACTAGGTGTAATCATGTGTCCACCAATGGTGGATCATCCTGCATTGTACAACAAAGTATGTGCAACAATGAGAGGGTGATAATATGAAAGCAAAAATAAAGGTAGATCTCATACACAAAGAGGTATGAGATGACAACTAGCTCCAATTGAAGTGGACTTCTTCAACACTATGTGCTAAAATAATATAAAAACTCATATGTATCTACATCACAACCAATATGAAAATACATTATTAGCACAATATTTAACTACACCAACACATACAAACAATAGTGAGATGGAAGCCTTAGTGCAACCTAATATATTTTGATGCATTTTTTATAATGAAATGCATCCTCCACCTACAAGGGTATGGAAGAGGAACATATCAACATTTTTTTCTAAAGTAGTTCATCTATTTCAATGTTCAAGGCTTTGGCCAAAGTATGTAGAATAAATGAATTTTCTCAAACAAAAAATATCTTTCTCTATTTACCCATATTTGGCACTCTTTCCTAAAAACATCTCCCAATTGCAAGAGGGAAATAACAACTACTTTCTTGAGACAAGCATCTAACATGTCTATTCGATACAAATCACCCTCGTGTTGTATATAATATTATCATGATAATAAAGTTTTTATTCTCCGTTGCATGAAATGATAACTTAAATAAGACATTTCCTGATATAGCTAGAACTAAATTACTCTTTGTGCACACTAATCATGAACTTGTATGCAAAAGTGACAACATTCACATATTTATAAGCATTTAGATTCTTAGAAAGAATGAGAGATTGAAGATAAAACAAAGATTATGCAATATTTAGTAGAAAATTATACATCACATATATGTATAAGCATTACATATATACTTCTTTTTACATATATGCATTTAAATTCTTATAATAATAAGAGAATTGATAATTAATGATAATGACTAACATTAAATTATAATTTATGACCAGTTTACCCAAGAACTTTCACAACATATTACTTCCTCAAGACATCTAAGAAGATCATGTTACCATCAAGTACTTTCTTAATACTTATTTAACTATATTTGTATAATCAATATTCTAAAATAATTATAAATATAGCATGTCTTCATGAATTGGGAGAGTATAGTACTTGTATAAAATTATTTAAGTACATGAAACATTTTGTATAAACTCTATACCATCTCATTTTCAACTATAAGAATATATTGCAATTATAAAGTTGTAGGATATGTTGAAAATTTTACAATATAAAGAAGGTTTTAATCAAGCCCAAACAATGATCTTTATCCAATTAAATCTATGAGTAATAGACAAGCTCACCCAACAAAGGCCTTAATTTATCATATTAAATATGACCATATGATCTACATATGAGATCAATAAATCAATTAGACTAGCAGTTGCATGCTTTGTACATGCAACGAATAAGTCGATAGGACTTTTGGTTTTGAAGAAAGTATTTATTATAATATTGATGGAACAAAAAATAACATTCATTGCTACTCTAAATAATCTACCATATAAATCTTTAAAAATAGTTATCAAATAGTTAAATCAAAATATATTATTTATTACAATTCTACAAAAATGTAATATAAATTTGCTAAAGGATAAGCTTGCAAATTCAATTAAAAGTTTTTTGAATCCCTAAAATGCAAACAATCTTGAGTGCTCAAAAAAATTAACCTAATAATAAAAGTCTAACTACTAATAAGAGAAATTTGATTTTATATTTATCTTAATTTGATATGTTTGGTTGTGGTTTTGATTTTAATCAAGAAGTTTTACTATCTTTCATTAAATATATTATTTATTCTTCTTTCATACACATAATGTGGTAAATATATTTATTGAAAAAATCATGATATATTATATAATTAAAAATAACAATTATTAAAGTTATCTTGAAAGTGATAATTTTGTTTAAAAAATATAATCTTGATTTATTTTAATCAATAAAATTAGGCAACATATATATGTATGTACATGTGTGTGTGTGTGTGTGTGTGTGTGTGTGTGTGTGTGTGTGTGTGTGTGTGTGTGTGTGTGTGTGTGTGTGTGTGTGCGTATAATTGTACATATATATATATATATATATATAATAATTTTAATATTTTTATAAATGTGGAAAAATATATTTCACATAATTAAATAAATTTTGAGAAACATCATAAAATGAAAAATATAAAAAATGTTTTACTTGTAATTGTTTTTATTTCTGAAATACTTGAAACATTTGTCCCTTAAAATTCAAAGTACAGAATCTCATGGGCCATTACATTAATACTAAATATAAAAACATTTAGTGAAAGACAATATATTTGGAATCCAAGAGAAAATATTGCAGGCATTAATGTTATATTCTAGCTTGCTTGATTGCAATGCTTAATTGCCTATCATTTTTTTTCCTCTTCTTTTTTAATGCCTGCAATATTTTCTCTTGGATTCCAAATATATTGTCTTTCACTAAATGTTTTTATATTTAGTATTAATGTAATGGCCCATGAGATTCTGTACTTTGAATTTTAAGGGACAAATGTTTCAAGTATTTCAGAAATAAAAACAATTACAAGTAAAACATTTTTTATATTTTTCATTTTATGATGTTTCTCAAAATTTATTTAATTATGTGAAATATATTTTTCCACATTTATAAAAATATTAAAATTATTATATATATATATATATATATATATATATATATATATATATATATATATATATATATATATATATATATATATATATTAAAATAATAATTTTAATATTTTTATAAATGTGGAAAAATATATTTCACATAATTAAATAAATATATATATATTAAAATAATAATTTTAATATTTTTATAAATGTGGAAAAATATATTTCACATAATTAAATAAATTTTGAGAAACATCATAAAATGAAAAATATAAAAAATGTTTTACTTGTAATTGTTTTTATTTCTGAAATACTTGAAACATTTGTCCCTTAAAATTCAAAGTACAGAATCTCATGGGCCATTACATTAATACTAAATATAAAAACATTTAGTGAAAGACAATATATTTGGAATCCAAGAGAAAATATTGCAGGCATTAAAAAAGAAGAGGAAAAAAAATGATAGGCAATTAAGCATTGCAATCAAGCAAGCTAGAATATAACATTTCAAAAGATTAATGGAAACAAAACCACCATAACTGGCTTTATTTTGTAACACTATCACCGATGGATACAAGACTTCAAGCACAATCCAAGAAAAGAAATATATAGAAACAATTATGCACAAGAATTGCATTTAAGTTTTATACTTACAGTTTGCAAGGAAAACATGTAACAATGTTAGAAGTGCTCCCCAACTAGAAAATCACCATCAAAGCCTATACAAGATGAAAATAAAGACACCATCTTCAACCTTATAAAATGAACATTAAAGGTTGACATTCCATCTCAAATCGTTATTCCAAACTCCACGACCCAATCTTAGAAATGTTGATACCAAAATTATAAGTTGTTGTAAATTGTAACACATTTTTTAGATGAGAAACATAAAATCGCTATGACGCAAACAAAAGGAATAGATCCCATAAACTTTGAGAACATCTTTATTCCAATAAAGTTATTGATCGTTCAAAACCCAAATATTAAATTGGATCAAATATTTATAACCCAAAGCTATATAGAGGAAAAAGCAATTTTACCAAAGTAAGAACAAGAGGACATCAACTGAGTAGAATGACTTAAAGCCTACACATCTTTTGAGAATGGTTTCTTGTCTAGAAGATGTGTACTAGATAACTTTTTTTAACCATATATTTAGTGATTAAATTTCTATTTAACTTGATGGTGAAGAAGGAATGGTGGATGTTTCCATGTTTAGTACGAGAATTCACCTTGATTTTTCACCCAATTTTGGAATCAATGGTGTGCTTTCTAATTATGTTCTCAAAACTCAAAAAAAAAAATCTAAACTATATTATTAATTTTAGCAATGGTTATATAATTGCATTCACGTTAAAAAATCTCTAAGTTTCTAAGGAAAACAAACATAAGAATGAAAAAAAAAGGAAACATACTAAAGTAATAGGGAAAAAAAGCTAGAGTGATTTTTATATCAGAAAACTAAAATTTGGTAAAGAGGCTGACAATTTTTCGGAAGAAAAAATGCATTTCCAGGAGAAAAGCTCCCACATATAAGCCTATCGGCTTAATTATTCACTTAAGTAGTAGTACATTAAGACGAGTAATTGATTTTGTGTATGTTGATTGTTTGATTTTTTTTTATCGGTACAAGGCCGAAGCAAAGATTCATTATTATTATGTGTTGTGATTAATTATTATTATTTATTAAGCTCAAGTAGAATCAAACCCAATACCTCCCAGATAAGAGGCTCACGATTTATCTTTATGGTGTAGGCTCTTGCCTTCATATATTATCCTTCTAGTTCTCCCAAATATTAAAATTATTAAGCCTTAAATACTATTTAATGTATATTACTAAGCTATAAGTATACTCCAAAAATATATCCCAAAACTCCTAAATGAAAGATTGATATTAACATTTCCATCATGCATTTAATCTAAATAGTAACAATTTAATCAAGAGACAAACTATATTGGCCATCCACATATTCATAAAATTCTTATTGTTTAGCAATAGGATAAAGCCTCTCGAACACAAAATTTAATCTATGTTTGATTATAAATATAAAACCTATATTTTGTCCATGATATATTATCTTGGTACTCATCATGTATCAAGCTTGAAGGTACCATATGCATGAAATAGGAATTGGCATAAATTTATATAAATAAAAAATATCGTTAAGGTGTCGCCATAGTTTCATAACTGTATAACTTAACCAACTAAAGCTTTGAATTCAAAAAAGGATATCATAGAACATAAAGATTAAAAGAGTTGGAAGGTATTGATGTAATATGCCATCAAGGAAACATCTACTAGATATATGAATCATTTGACAAAAAACCTTAATTGTTTTTGGAAAAAATATATTTTACCTTATGTCAAAGGGGGAAAGAACATTGGAATCATTATGTGATGTGTTTTCAAAGGAAATTCCTCAAATAAATGTAAACCCATCTATTTCAAGTTCACTATTCAATCATATGATGCAATGGGCATTATCATTTTAGGAGTATAAAGTATTTTCCTACCTTCTAAATTGTTATTATATACGTGATCCAATTATTGTGAATATTGAAATAATGTGGAATAGGGGTGATGATCAACCCTACAAACTAGATATCAAAGGAGAGATTTGACACTTTATCCTACTTCAAACCAATTGAGGTAGGTAAGAGTTGGATGCAAAGTGATTTTGGAATAGATGCTCTCCCCCTTTTTTTTTATCAGTAAACGACCAAGGCCTTGATTATTTTATTAATATAAAAGATAAAAGTACATCAGCTATCTTTGTTCAAACGGGCACTGGTATGAAAGAATGGAGAAGAAAACCTCTAGTCTAGCCCGGGACAAACGTCTTTTATTATTACATCTTAAAAGGGGCATACCCTAGTTACTAATAATCAAAATACAAAATATATCCAATTGTTATACAGAAGAGAGGGAATGAACCCTAGATTAATTGCGTAATTCCTAATTAATTGGAGCATATGCTTTGTCAAAATCCACTATGATACTTCAATATAGGTACACATTTGCCTTGATGACTTACTTCCCACTCTGATGCAAATAAATAGTCCTCTCTATAATCTACTCAATAAACATGGTTAGAGATAAATAATAACTTTAATAAAATTGGCAACCTTTCATTGTAAGCAAATTATCCTAATCTGAAAACCTACCATGAGAAAAACTATACCAGCTTATTACCATGCTAAATAAAGATAGAGGAATAAAAGATTATCTAACAACTAGAATAATTCCTCTGCTAATCATAGCATTAATCCACTATAATCAAGATAAGCCAAATAATATGCTAATCAACTACATAGTAACCGAGAAATTAATTATACAAGCCCCTAACCGAGGAGATACCCAACAAGGTCACAAGCCTATTTAATTAAGCAAGAAGGAACACTTCAGAGGCTTAATCATATCAAAATCAGAGCACCAAAATTGATAATTACAATGTCGCAATCAAGCTAACTTAACCTTATCATCCTCATTACAACTAATTTCAACTTATCCAATCATTCATAGAGGCCTAATCACTAGGAACGCACATTAGCTCAAAGTCTCTGGCTATTTGAATTGATGGATACCCATATTAGATAGGCTAAATAGCTAAATTAAGAGCCTTAAAAAGACAATCAAACATCAAGCTTGGCCACAGAATACTAGTCTAGAGCATCCCCCATCAACGAGGATGTCTCTGGCTCATTAAATTAAAATAACCAAAACAATTAATTTGAATAACTACATTAAGAGACTCAATAGTTCATACCATCAGTGCCTTGTCACAGATACTAATCTAGATCAACCCCGATCAACTAATCAATAATTAGAGATAATGCAAGCTCAAATTGTGAGATGAAATTTCCAGCCGAGAGGCAAATAGTAGATAACCAGTAAAGAGCCTCCTCAAAATAATATAGGTTCACAAGACTAAAACAATCAACATACATCCAACTACCATCTACAACTATTAAGCACAAAAGCATCGAGATTAAGCCTCTTAAATTTACAGGATAAAATAGGGAACCCAAACTGCAGAGATTAGATTAGCAGAGTTATTACCACTCATCCATATAAACATTTTAATAATATGCTATCAATCTAATAAACCATCAACAGAAGTAAAAGAAATGAGATCTAACATTAATCAAAATAGTCATCATCAACTATTTCGCTGCCAAACCATCTAATCTCAACCAAGAACCAACCAAATATAAGTTATACCCATATCATTACATATTAACTAGGACTATCCATATAAACCATATAACATATTAACCTTACATTGTTCGTAAGAAATTGAAGGAGCTAGTGTCTCCATACTGAGGGAAAGAGCTATATACAACCTTGCACCTATTACCTACTATAAACATAGACATAAACATACCAATACAAACCAAATTTGGGCATGAAGCTATACAAAAAATGCCAACCCTAACACCATATTGATCCGACCATTACAATATTTCAATATATTAACCAACTAAACTAGTAAACATAGCTTATGTCCTGTATACCATTATGACATCAGAGATGTCATTGGGATTTTCTACTTGAAAATTAGGGGGAAATTCAAAATCAAATTTAGCCCTACTTGTCTTTTCTGCATTTGGCGTGCAAAAATTTAGGGCTTCAAGTTCCTCAAAGGTAACCCCAGGTTGAATGTAAGCATTAAATGCTTTCAGATAATTGACTAACCAATCTTTATTCTCCTCCTCCACGATGCTCCTCCAGTGGAGAAGGAATTGGATACTAGCCTCCATTTTAGGCCATTCCCTATAAAGATGTAATTTTCTCGAATAACTAAGGATGGACGGCGAAAAACAACCCTAAGCTCTGGCAATCCTGGAGGGAGATCCATGTACTTCTCTGGCAGTGGGATCCTTAGCTTTTCATTAGTACTGCATTACGCTTGTTCTAACCCCTTCCTCCACGTAGGGTCAAAAATATTATGGTAGAGACAAATGATATCATTAGAATTCACCTTTGCCCTCACCATACATCCAATGAATGAACCAATTATGTCACTGTTGGTTCTCCATGTATACTTATAATCAAAGACACCCTCCCCAATTGCTCTACTTATTGTGATTCTTGTCATGTCATCCATAGGATTCAGAATCAGATTCCAACGTTCAGGTTTGACTTTACCACAAAATGCCATGGTGCGGGATTCTGATTAATATTGATTAATATGAATTATTTTGATTCAATAAAGAATAGAAAAAAAATACATGAAATCAAACACTACTAGCATAAATAAAGAGCTAGAAGCATTAGTAAACAATGATAAACACCATTATAGAAAGAATAGTTAAAAAATAACCTATCACTAAAATTTTAGTTCAAAATGGTATGACTATGCCAATTAGCACTAATGTCATCTAAGAATGTAAGCAAACAGTATCACCTGTGGGTCCATAACAAAAGTGTTACTTTGATGTTGCTTAACTAGTTTAAGGATGATTGGTAAGTGTAGACAATGCAATACAATGTCCTAATATAGCAACTAATCTTCAATTAAGTAACTTTCTATCCCAATAGAAACTAATTTAATTATCAACCACTTGGATGTATTTTCTTGGATGACACCTACATTGTATGTGTAGCATAATCAATCCAACACCTACCAAAATATAGAATTCAACTAAAACCAAGTAAATTAAAGCATTTTAAGTCAATCCTAACACAAGAAACTTTGGTTGTGAGTAAAATAGTGTGGTTGAGTTTGACAGAGTCAATGTTTAATGTAATTAATTGAAATTAACTAATTAGCATAATAAAGTTAATGCAATAATCTTAACTACCTCAACCTACATTAACCATGTACAAGAGATTAACTTGAAAACATATATTTTAATGCATCATATCAAGAAAATTAAATAAAAGATGAACTAATCTAGTTTAAAAGTATAGCTAAAAATATACTAATTAAATGCAACTAACTACTTTTATGCTACTCGAGGATTGCATCATCTTAAGTGGCCCTTGCTTGAGGATCTATAACCTTGGATTAACATGGCACTCCTATTAAACAAGAAGAACCATCCACCTTTTATTATCCATAACAAAAGTATAATGATGAGTTAATTACAATGACAAATAAAACAAAATATAATACTGTATTTTTTTTTATCAACTGTCAACTTTTGTAGGAGAGATAACTTGGAGTGACTAAAGATAATATTTTTACAAGATTTCATTGCACTTGTCACTTTTAAGAAGAGTTTGACTTATTGACCAACATAAAACACACCAAAGAAAAACTAAAATATGGAACATTGTTAAATAAGACATGGGTATACATCATGAAAACATGTGGCTAAGTCAACATGAGACTCTTTCCTTTAATTGAACAATCATTACTCGTCACCCAATTCAACTTGCACCATTCATGGAAATGACAAGCTCAAAGACACTATGATTTGCAAAGGTTCCTTAATTATAGGATTGACCATGTCTTATGCATAGTATTAATTAGTCCCCCATGTCATCTTTTGATTTTGTAGTTACAATTTCTCTCAGACAATATAAGATATAGACAACACATTAAAATAGCTCAAAAGATCACATTTAATTAGGATCAAATACTAGTTTACACAGAATTAGATCTATAATTAATAACATTATATCATGTACATAATAACTAGAAAAAATATCATAACATACTCAATTATAACCAAGTCTTGGAGAAACTACTAGAATATCATGAAATTGAACCTAAAAGACACCAAACGTGAACTCATCACACCCCCTACTCAAAGTCATGTTTTTTCTTCAAGTAGGTTGACTATTATAGTAAAGAGCATCAAACATGTAATCTACATCATGTATGTGTCATATATCTTCTATTTGTGGAAGCCCTTCCTGGATCTAATCTTCTTCCATCTTTATTTATTCTTAACAAAGTCCATTCCTACCCTTTTCAACTAGTGTAACCCTGGGTAAAGGAGTAATGGTAGCTAGAACTCTAAGGGAAGCCAACTATTCTTGGTGTCCATTGCTTCTCGGATGTACTTGAGTGTCTTAGATTATAGTGCAATGCAATTATTAATGGAGTGGGGATCATTATTTTTTAATTCTTGGGTGAGTTGAGAACATCACTCATGAAATACATCCTCTATTTCCTTCCCATGTGCAACAAACAAGTCCTTAAAAAAAAATCAGTCTTGCAATCTGCATTGGTGAATGGTCTATGTAATTGTACCTTTGTGCATCATTTCAATCCACTAATCAACTATTTGTGTTGACTTTCATGCTTCTACCCTTATATACAATAGGTGTAACACCCCGCTCGGGAACCCAAGTGAAATAAACTTAACATGTTACAATGTTTAGTGAACTAATTTTATAAAAAGTTTAAACAATAACATTGTGGATGCAATATACACATACACATCAAGTACACATAAGCAATTACAAATATAGTTTCAATTCCTCAAGGGTTCCTTCATGTTGAGTCACGTTAAGAAGTTTGTATAATTAATTTAAGTCTCAAGTACATTGTCTTATGAACACAAAGAAATAACAAATACACCATCTCATGAGCTAATGCATAAATATAACTGATACAATAAAATACATCTAGTGAATAACATCTACTATACATGTTGTAGGGTATGAGAGAATAAATACAAGTACATCAAAATACATATATATATATATATATATCAACCAAAAATAAGTATCCAAGATAGGAAGAAGAATGATAATGGTACAACTACATCCACAAGCATCCAACATCTATCAAATGAAAGGGGATCCAAATGGTAAGAAGTCACTACCTCCCAATAGTGTGGTCACCTAATTAGGCTTCCACTCCCACCATGCAAGAAAGATAATGAATGATCCACAAACAGATAATCAAACCATGAAATAATCCCAAGCAAGGAATCTCGATGGCCAATTCTACCTCAAGGGTAACACAAGCTACTCAATAAGAAAAGACAATCAAAATCAAAAGGGCACTTAATCCAATACCAACACCACGTTCTAAAGCTAAAGTCAACATACAGATACCAAGTATAATTCAAGTATCAAAAATAAAGAAATTAAACATTGAAATAATAACCATTTCCAAACAAAGTGCCAAATGTCAAAAGCATAATAACTGACAAATAACAACTATCATCAAAGAGAGTAAATCCCCAATAAACAACTTCAACAATAGATACACCACTAATGAATAATTGAAACTTGTAAATAAAAGTCAACCATCAATAATATAAGACATCCAACCACTATGTAATAACCCATGACAAAATCATCTAACACATACAACACCAAAGGCAAATATAAAAACCATGAAGGAGACTTAGGCTACATAGTAGGGAGTGGCATCACATGGTCAAACTACTTGAGTTACCTTAGGGTGGTTATTCTAGACCCCAGACCCTCAACTTGACACATGCAGAACTAGAAAACCCTCTCATGAAGACAAGAAAAACTAGTCATACCTCTCACTAGGTATCATCCCATTCCCATCCTTATCCTGTACAAGCACTCAGGGCATGGGCAAGGCAAAATCTCTAACTTATTTTAATTACTATGTTCTCATGTATTACACAACTTACAATGAGTTACATTGGCAACCACTTTGGGTCCTGACCCCTATTGTAAGCCACTCCCATAGAAATGCACCTAGAAAACCTTCCCAAAGCTTACAATCATAATTGTGTCCCATACCAAAAAAGGCATAATGATAGGAATTTGGTCCCCTAACAGGCAACCCAAAAACAACACTGGTTCTCAAAACCAAAGTTCTCATAAATCTCATCAAAACAAATCTCAATTTGACTCATAAAATACATCATGACATCCAACCAAATAAACATCATAAAGAAATCTCAAAAGTCTCTAGTGCGCATCCTAGTTTGGCCAATGAAATAATTCATAAAGAAAACCATCACAAGAATAAACATCACAAGACTATAAAGAGAATGTAAGAAAACACGTAGTTCTTAAGCTATATGGTTCAATTCCATGTTTTTCTATATTTAGATTGAATCATAAGGATGTGTTGAACAATAAGGTAAGAATATACTCGTTGATATAAATTGTTAAGTTAATATACTTATTTAAATGAATAAGTATTTAAATGTCAAATCTCTTTGTGCATATAAAATCACATGCAATATTATATTAATATAGCTTTGCTTTGCGAAAATGACAAAAATTGCAAAAAATCTAATTCTCTAGAGAAAAACATAATTTAAGAAAAACTCTTATCACCACTCGCAAGTGAACAACATTGAACACTATAACTACCCTAAGCTGGCATCAAAACCTCAAGCAGAGAAAACATAGATATCCAATTCTTTTTGTACTAAAAACATATTTGAAGCACTATCATCAAAACTAGAAGGCAGATGATGCACCAAACCAACAAAAAAATCTAATGGTTTTGAAACCCTAGTTCAGCTCCATGAAATTTGAAACTTAGCCATCGTAATTAACCAACAAAACACCAAAGATCATAATGGAGGCAACTGGCAGATGGTAACTAATCATAGAAATAAGAGAGAAGGCTATGCCCTACTCTTTTCAAACCCAAGCATTAAAGAAGAAGTAGGAGTTAACTAGACCAAGTATTAAAAAAATAGGAGAAAATCAGGTAAAAAATTCTCCAACAGGAGACATACACAAATCTATTTTGACCCCTTGTATTATTCCATGACCAACAAAGGTCTTCGATGCAAATAATGTTCCATTAGGTAGTCTAAAGCCTAACCCTCTCCCCCCCCCCCCCCCCTCCCAAAGTTTGAAGATCTAACTAATAGGTTGAAAATTTTACCCTCTAGCTCCACCAAACCTCCAGTCTACATTCCTCCACATAAGAAAAAATAGTTAAACTTATGCAAGAGAGTTGACACCCAAAACTCTCATCCAAAAGAAAAAAAAAAACTTATGATAGTAGAGGTACTATCATTATTAGCAATGAAATTAGTGAGACAAAATGACAGGAATGCTCTGATCTAGGAGCATACGTGATCTGGAATGACCCGAAAAAATACAAAGCTAAACTGGTAAGGAATCTAGCAAAGATCTGTGGTGCCCAAGTAAGTATCATCACCTCTTTTGATAAACATTCCTTGTATATTCAATGCCAAAATTATAGAACCAAGAATGAATTGGTAGGAATATCTAAATGTTTTTATAAAGGATACCCAGTCAAGTTCATAACATAGGTACCAAATTTTAATGATAGCAGTAATCATAAACCATTAGTATAAAAATGGATAGAATGCATAAACTTTCCTCCAAAATTAAATGACATTGACGTCCTAAAAAGGATAGGGCAATCTCTAGGAAATCTTATAGGTCTAGAAGCAAATTTTAAAAGCTCAAGTAAGATTAGATTCTTAGTTAATATAGAGTCATATCAAACTAAACTCAAATCTTTAAAAAAACATAACTAATAGACCAATTTACAATTTAACCTTCACTCATATGAAGGAGAAATTAGTGGAGTTATTGGAGCAAACTTCAGAATGAATAACACCAAGAACAATCTGAAAGAATCCCTAAGGAACATTAGTAATTAGGAGAAAAAGGTAGATGACAACAAGAAGGAAGGAAGTCAAATTAACAAAGAAAGTCTAAATATTCAATCAAAGGGGCCCAAAGAAATATAGCAAGAAACACAAAGGATAAACATAAGGAAAACAAAGGATCTAGAAAGTGAACTGAAGAAGATTATGGAAAACCATTTACATTAGCAAAATTTTAAAAATGTGAAGACTACAGAATAGTAAAGGAAAGTCTAGAAGAAATGGAACTCAACATGAAAAAATTGAGCATGCTGACTCATGAGGTCTTGCTCCTTCAAAATGACTTAGAAGATCAAATTACACTAGCAGACCGTAATCATACGGAACACAAAGGAAAGACACCCAAGGACCTAGATACATAAAAGATTACAAAAGAAGTAAGAGAAATGACAACCAAAGAGATATAAGAAAAGATTTTATAAGGAACAAGGTACACCACAGAGTAACTAGGATCTAGAAACAAACAAGAGCAACAATGGGAAATTAGAAAGTCATAAGATAGAGGGAAAGATTCTAATAGACATGAAAGAAGCAAACACAGATAGTCAAATACAACTCTTACCCATTTTGACAATAGATTCAAATCAATGGAGCAATGTGACCATCAGGAATAAAACAAAGAAAAAGAGCTACAAATTCTGGCAAACACCTACTAATGGAAAGAATTTATTTGATCTTAATAAGGAAGAGGATATTAGGATGAAAAAAGAAATCACTAAGGAACCCCTAATACCATTGGAGATAGAAACTTTCATTAGAGAAATAGAACCGAAAGATAGCCAATTATGCTCACAAAAAGAAGATCAAGATAATCAACAAGGGAGCAACCAAATTTGGGAAGAATTTGGAATTTTGAAGGAGAAAATCCATATGCATGAAGAAGAAGAGAACTTAGGTAATGGTGACAAAGGTAAGGACCTAAAGGAATGGTATAGGGTCACCTTGAGACATAGGGCCCTCAGCAATAGCAATTTTGTTGTGCTATTCTCTAAGAGAGCTTTGCAAATAAAATAAAGGTCTAATGACCTAGTTGTGTGCTTTGGCAATATTGGTTAAGGGATAGGAAGTCATAAGTGTTCTAGGAGGGGCCTTAGAATTAGTAAGGTACTCCTTGTCATGAAGTCCTAGGGTAGGTCTCTAGCTTGGAAAAGGTTCTCTAGCCTTGGAAAGCTAAGAGTTAGCCAATTTGGCAAGAAAAATATGTAAATAAAAAGTTGCAAGGTACAAAAGTTGCTAAACAACATTGTACAACACCTTCCAAACATGGTGGAGACTGATGTAAACCCTAGTTGTGATGGGAAAAAAGATAAGAGGTAGTATATAAGCTTGCAAAACCCTAATGTTGTGAATGTGTGGGTGTTAGTGTACAGATAATATGTTGTAGTGTGGATTTTGAATGTAAAAAAGATAAAACAAAGAGCAATGAAAGCTTTTGAATGATGAATTAATTACTATAACACCTTAGCATTTTAGTTTGTTTTGTTTAGATTAGTTTTTTTTCAATAAAATAGGTGTGTGTGCGTGCGTGGGTGTGTGTGTGTTTCCTTTCAAGTGCGCAAATCTTTTTGTTTTTGCCAGTTCACTGTCCTGAACTGGGTAGATAGCATTGAGGAACATGTAACTCACTTTCCCATTGTAGAAACAATGCGACCTCTTGGGGATAGTGAGTGTACTCCATGTACTACTTTCCTATAGAAGGAAGGGCCCTCAAAAGCCCTAGAAGCATTTTTAAGCTCTTTCCCTATGCGAGCCAGTGCATGCCTGGCTAGGGAAGATTAATATTACAGAGCTTACAAACAACAGGGTTGTGAAGATCATTAATAAAAAAAGTATGGAGTAGGAAGGGGAGTGAGTTAAGATTCCTTGGGAAGAAGGAGGGATTGATAGTAATCTTGTAAGGCACCAAACCAACCCATACAGTAAACAAACCTAGAAAAGGCCAAGAAACTCTTTAAAACCCTCAATTTGTATAGAGGTGTTGTACGGTCTTTTTGAGACCCAAAATCTAGAAAATATGTGAGTACTAACAAATTTATGGGAGGGCTCTAAAGAAATTTTGTGTTGGTTAGTTGAAGAAATTTGAGTAAATCCTTGATTTGTCGAAGCAAGAGGGCTAATTGGGGCTCTTTTTTAGTAGCCCTATTTTGGTGGAAAAGTGTGGAATTGGTAAGAAAGGTAAATGCTTTCAATTTCATTGGGTAATGGAAGAAGTGTGTTGAGAGGTCTTCAATCATCACCATGACCTTGCAAGATGTGTGTAAAGATTAGCCAAGAAAGACCTAGAACAGTTTAGGAACCTTGAGTGTTCTCCATCTAGTATGAGAACCTAGCAAGTGGTTAAAAAAAGGATTTTCCTCAAGATAGAAGAGTGGGGTTTGGGATTATGGGATCTTTTCATAAGAGGGATCCTATAGATCCATTTTGTGGACTTGGAAGTTAGTTAGGTATCAGTGGCAAACTAGAAGCATGAACTAGTGATTAGTTCATCCCCTCTCCCTATCAAGGAAGAAAGAACTTCAATAGAAAACCAGATGAGTAGAGAGATACTAATAGAGGAAGAAAAAAATGTAGAGGAATCAGATGCACTAGTTAAAATCAAAGAGCAAACAAATTTGGAAAATCTAGGAATATCCATCAATCAAGAAGGTCTGAAAACACCAAGCTATGGGAAACAAAAACCTAAAAGAGGAAGGAAATCACTAAAAGAACTAAGGGAGGCAACATGACAGGTAAAGAAGCAAACAAAGATAAGTGAAATACTACAAGTAGGAAAGGGGAAGATCCTTTCTAAGGACCAATGAGAACAACAACCTAGAATGCTAGGGGCCTAAATGACCCTAGCAAAAAATGCTTGCTAAAGTGTAATCTCACATTATTTGAATCAAAAGTCATATTAATTCAAGAAACAAAACTAAAAATAGAAGAAGGAAACAAATTAGGAATAAATTTAGGTCCATGGATTATAGAACTTAAAGAGTCAAATAGAGCCTCAGGAGGATTGGGAATAATCTAGAATCCTAGAAAGATAGATATAAATATAATATCTACAAATACTAATTGGATGGGATGTAGAGCTTCAATTTCAAGAAATAACCTTTGGATCATATTGATAAATGTCTATGGGCCTACCCATAACAATAGATAAAATGGTAGTATGGAATGAGATCAACTCATTTATAGGAAGTCATCAAAATGAAAACTTTATCATTGGAGGAGATTTCAATGCAACAATAAAAAGAGGAGAAAAATATGGAGGTCTTCAAGCAACATCACGAGCGATAGTGGACTTCAGAGAATGGAAAGAAAAAAACTCATTAATAGATATTCCAACCAAAAATAGAATATTCACTTGGAATAACAATACGAAAGACTTCAACTACATAGTAGAGAGGTTGGATGAATTCTTCTTTAAAGGAGATCTAAGTAATATAGACATGGAGATCAAAGCAAAGATTCTGCCACTAGCAAGTTTAGATCACTTTCCAGTAAAACTAGACATTATTGAACAATCCAAACCTATGAGAAACTCATTGAAATGCGAAAAAACGTGGTTCGTAGATAAAAATTTCATGAAAAATGTAAAAAAATGGTGGCAATAAGGACAAGTCCAAGGATAAAAAATGTTCTACCTTGTGTCTAAATAAAAAATGGTCAAAGTTTTTTTTAAAAAAAATAGAACAAATCACAATTTGACAATATATTTAAAGAAAAACTTGACATGGAAGAAAAAATGGATAAATTGAATCAACAAGTCATTAAACACAGAATGAACAATGAGAAATATACACAACTAAAATATCTGCTATATAAACAAGAAGATATTTTAGGAAAAGAGAAAGTGTTTTGGAAATTAAAAAACTAGGGAGAAATGGTTGGCAGAAGGAGATCAAAATACAAAATATTTCCATACTAGCACCATACAACATAGAGCAATAAATAAAATTTCAAATATTAAAAACAAAGAGGGCAATATGAAAGATAATTTGGCCAAAATTACTGAGGCTTTTGTAGATTATTTTAAAGATATCCTAAATAACTTTGAATCTTCAAATCGAGTATCTCAAGAGGAGATGCTAAAAGCAATCCCCAAAATAATCATAGAAGAAGTTAATAAATCTCTCAACAAACCTTTCTCACTTAATGAAATTAAAACAAATCTTTTTAATATTAATCCTGATAAATCACCAAGACCATACAAATTTCAGGCATTCTTTTTTTCAAAAATGCTAGGAAATTATAGGGGAAGACTTATGGAAAGCAATCAAAACTACTATAAATGGAGGGTCACTACTAACAGAAATTAATCACACATTCCTAACCTTGATTCCAAAAAAAAGTAAGGTTGAGGAACTAGGAGATTTCAGACCAATAGCTCTGTGTAATACGATTTATAAAATCTTATTTAACGCTCTAGCAATCTACTTAAAAGGTTTTCTTCCTAAACTCATATTGAAAGAGAAAACAGGGTTTGTCCCCGAAGATCCATTCTAGATGGCATATCAATTATTCAAGAAACTATTCATTCAACATCAAAGAATAAGGAGGCATGCATGTTGATGAAACTAGACATTCAAAAAGCATAAAATAAGGTGGACTAGAGATTCCTATGTAAAACCATAGAAGCATTCAGATTCTCACATCAATGGATCAACATCAACATATCTCAACCCCAAAAATATCGTTGCTAATCAAGGGAACACCAAAAGGTGTCTTTAGTATCTCAAGAGGGATTCAACAAGGAGACTCTATTTCACCTTTCCTCTTCATCATCATGGCAGAAACCTTTGGGAGAGTAAAAAGGAATAGGTTGTTTCAGTCGAGGGCACAAGGGCAGACTGGGTTTGATGGTAGGGTGTATGGCAGCTCAAGGTGGTCTTTTAACATCCCCCGGGCTACATATGATAGTGATAGGATGCCTTCATGGTGGAGTGGTAAATGATAGGGTTGGGTTTTTTCATAGTGACAAGAGGCCTGGGAGGAAGGGGAATGGGGCTTCTCAGCATTTTAATGGAGATCTTTCAATACCTCATCACTTTGATTTTGAATAGATTGAATGGAAGTTTTGGCAATTGATACAGGTTCAACAGGAGAATACAGCGACATCGGGTATGTCATCTGATGCCCTAAACAAAAATATATGTAGGGTTTCCACTCTCCCAGTGTAAAATCCCTCCTAGAGTGAATCTATTAAATGTCTTCAATGTAGGGCTTTGTTTATGAAGTGGTTAGGACCTTGGCCTTCTATAGGAAAATTTAGGAGTGGGGTAAAAAAATTATGATTAAGCCTTTACCTAATAAATTTTTCTTGGTGATTTGTCCTACACCTAATGATAAGAGGGCCATCTAAATGGAGGCCCATATATGTTGGATGGGAAAGGTTTCTATGTTTGTGACTGGTGGCCAAATTTCAACTCAGAGACTGAAAAGGTGAAGGAAGTTTTGATCTGGGTTAACCTAAAAAAATTACCATGCGAATACAAGGACGAGGAAACCCTACAGATGATTGGTAATAGTTTAGAGATTTTCGATAAATCAGAAGAATCGTTGGAAAAGAATCATCTGTATCAGTATTCTAGGATTCTGAGTAAGATGCAGGACTATTATTTTAAGCCCGATCGAATTGCTATTCACACTCCAGAAGGGGAATTTGCAGTTGTCATTGATGTTGATTATGCTGATCATGTTACTCTTCAAGAAAATATTGGTAAAGGGAAAGGACAAGTGGATAATTTTTGTTTGGATTCGATGAAGTATATTGAGAGGTAGAGGGAAATTATTCCCCCATAGTCTATTTCTTTTGAGGAGGAAATAATTTTTAGAGCTAAAACAAAAGTGGATTTTTATGATGGCTTGGAGATTGGTTATAGTGATGGAGGTCACGGTCTAGGTGCATATTTGAGTTGCAGGAATGTTGCCCAGTCTACACAAGTTGTGATAGAGACCCCTTACTCCTAGTTGTTTAATCTCTAGGGGACCCGAAGATTGTTTCTACCCCTTAGGGTCAAAATTTGTATGTTCTGGATACCTTTGACAAGAATGTTGGTGAGGGTGGAAAACAAGTTTTGGATGCGAGAGAGTTAGTGCCATAGAGGGAGGAGTGTGTCAATGAGGTGGTGGGGGAGGTTTCAACATCGGTGGGCAAGGATTGAGTCTATATAAATCTCCCCAATCAAAATTCTAGATTCTTTTTTGGATAGTGAGAAGGAACGAAGGAGGGATGCCTTGGCTTCTAAATATGAGTTTTCTTGTGATGAGGATATTGGGGCAGATGAGTGTGGGGTTACAAATTCATTAGTAATTGAACAAGAGCATTCAATTCAAATGACACCATCAGTAATTAGTAAACCAAAGGTCTCTGAGAAGAAAAAAAAGGGGCCTTAAATCGGTGAGTGTCAAACTTGCCATTGCTGATAGCGCAATGGACCAGGCTAAACTACTGAGATCGAGAAGAGGATACACCTCTTCCCAGAAGCCATAAAGCTGCTTTCATGGAATCTCAAGGGCTGCAATGCCTCTAACAAATTGTGCTTGATCAAATGTGTGGTTGATCAAGCTAATCCTAATGTTGTCTTTTTACAAGAAATGAAGTTAAGTGGTGAAGGTAGTATTTTTCTCTCTAAGAAACTTTCATGTTGATAGTGTTTGTTGGTGGATGTTGATGGTGTGCCTAGTGGTTTAGGTGTCTTCTAGAAAGAGTATTCAATTTGTGTTTCTTTGGTGGATTCCAGTTCTTATTGGCAACTAGTGAATATTTCCTCTTTTCAGCTTCATATGAGTTTTTTTGGCTTTTAACATATATGGGTCATGTCAACTGACCCTTAAATCACAGTTGTGGTCACTCTTGATGGATAAATTGAGATAGTGGGATGGAAAGCTGGTGGTTCTGGGTGGTGACTTTAATGCAATTTTATCTCTAAGCGAGAAACTAGGTGGGTTGATTAAATTAAATAGAAGTCATTAGGAGTTTGTTGGTTTCATTCTAATGAACAATTTACAAGATTTACCTTTTTCTAATGGAGATTTTACATGGACTAATCAAAGAAAAGGATTTACCAATATTGCTGAGAAGATTGATCATTTTTTATTGGGTGGCAATTAGAGTAGCACAGAGTGGTTGTGCCAAGCTGATAGCTTGCCCCTTACAGGTTTTGATCACTTTCCTATTTGTTTAAATATAAGGAATGATTCAACGCCGGAGTGTGCTCCTTTTAGGTTTGAAAAGATGTGAATGCGTGAAGATGGTTTCTTTGATATGATTAAAAGATGGTGGAGTATGGCTCCTAAACGTAAAGGCACCTTTGTTTTTAAGTTTTTTAAGAAACTACAGTTTGTGAAGGAACAACTAAAAGTGTGGAACAAGGTAGTGCTTAAGAATATCTTTGATGAAAAGTTTAAGTTAGAGAAATAGTTGGCGGAAGTGAATGAGGTGGTGATGGCTGGGGGTATGGATGATGCTTTATATTAAAAAGAGTTGAATTTGAAGAAAGAATATGATGTAGTTTTACAGAAGGAGGAAATTGTTTTGAGGCAGAAGTCTCAAGAATTGTGGCTTAAGAAGGGTGATTGAACTACTAAATACTTTCATAATTCAATTAAGGAAAGGAGAACAATCAATAAGATTTTCTCTATTAAGAACTTGGATGGGGTTACTCTTATGGATCAAGCACAGATTAATGGTGAGGTAGTAAAGTTTTTCAAGGATCTGCTAGGTGTTCCAAATAATGAAGCCTCAGAGGAGGATTGTCAAGGTTTGTTGGATGGTATTCCTAAGTTGATTTTAGATGCCCAGAATAACATGTTGACTCCACCGATGTCTATGGAGGAAGCTAAAACTGCCCTTTTTAGTATGGGAAGGGATAAAATGCCTAGTATAGATGGGTTCCCAACTCTTTTCTTTCAGGATGCTTGGGATTTTGTTGGGCAGGAACTCTAGGAGGTTGTGGAGGAATCTAGAAGGAAGGAATTTGTGTTTAAAGATCTAAACAATACCTTTATCTCACTCATACCCAAAAAAGGGGATAGAGAAACTTTTAACAACTTTAGGCCTATTTCCTTGTGTAGCACAGTTTATAAGGTGATTTCTAAGGTAATTGCGAATAGGCTTAAGTTGGTTTTTCCCACAATCATTTCCTCATAATAGAGTGGTTTTGCTCCTAGAAAGTCTATCTTTGAAGGTATTATTATAGCCCCATGAAGCCATACATTCGTTGAGATTGAACAAGGATGCTAGGATGATGATTAAATTGGATTTCTGGAAGGCTTATGACAATGTGAATAGGCCATTTTTGTTGAAGGTTCTTGATAAGTTTGGTTTCAGCAGTTGCTGGTGTAAATGGATCTTCTCTTGTATTGATTCCCCCTACATCTCAATGTTAGTCAGTGGTAGCCCTAAAGGTTTCTTCAAAATGGAGAGAGGTATTCATCAAGGAGATCCTTTATCTCCTTTTATTTTTATTATTCTGGAGGAAGTGCTGGGGAGATCAATTTCAAAAGCAAAAAAGGATAGAAGGTGGAAAGGCTTGCAGGTTGCTAGAGGTATTGATTCGGTTACACATTTACAGTTTGTGGATGACAATTTTTTAATGGGGGAGGTCAGTGTTAGGGAGGCTTGTTGTATTAAAAATTTTAGAGAGGAGTATGGCAAAGTGTCGAGGTAGTTCATAAATTGGCAAAAATCTGAGATCTTCTTTTTCAATACTACAAGCAAATTTCAAGCTAAGATATTGCAAATTTTGGGGGTGAGGCATGGAAAGCTACCTAATAAGTACTCAGGAATACCATTGTTTCAAGGTAGAAATAACTCTAATTTATGGAAATAATTGATTCATAGTTGTATTAAGTGCTTGGATGGTTGGAAAGGGAGGTGGTTGTCCTTTGCAGGAAGAATTTTACTTCTACAGATGATAATTTCAGCTATTCCAACTTTGTTTATGAGTTGTTTGAAAATCTCGATGGAGGTGTTAAGGTATATTGAACAGAGAATGAGGAAATTCCTATGGAATGGGATTCAAAATGAGGAGAAAATTCCTTTGGTTGCATGGGAGTCTTTGTGCAAGTCGAAGAAACAATGGGGAGTGGGTCTACATAGGTGGCGAGCATCCAAAACAATTATGGGTCAAAATACTATAGGCTAAATATTTAGACTCTGGAGACCCTTTAGGGATTCTAACTGTTAGGAACCCTCCGAAAGGATTAGCTATTTGGAATTTCATGTTGGATTGCAGACATATCATCACTAAACATATCTCTTGGCATATTGGTAATGGGGAAAAAGCCCCCTTTCAGCATGATTCTTGGAATAGATTGAGTAGGTTAGCTGATCTAGAGGGAGTTGAGGATCTTATTCTAGTAATGGAGTTTGCATGGGGTGACATAGTGGATTGTTATGTGGAGGAGAGGCAATTAGAGGTGAGCTCTTGCTGGGTCTGGAAGGACTTTTCCAATTTGCAGTTGTCAGAGGATCATAAATTGAGATTAACAGGTATGTTTTAGGAAAGGCAGATTAATTTGAGTAATAAGGAGGATATGATTATCTAGTGTGCTTCCAAGAGTGGATGTTATTCAACAAAGTTGGGTTATCAACTTAGTGGAAAGGTGACTATTTCTAATGGGTGGCCCCATAAGTTGTGTTGGAATAAATTATGTTTGCCCAAGGCTGGAGCATTTGCATAGTTAGCTTTGAAGGGCAGGATTCTTACGGATGATAGGAGGTATAAGTTTGAGTTTTTTGGCCTGTCTTGTTGCACTCTATGTCTAAATGCGACAGAAGTTGCGAATCAACTTTTCGTAGAATGTGATTTTGCTCAACAATGTTAGATGCATTTGAAGATACATCTATGTTGGTCTACTTCCCTACCAGATTCTCTTCAAGGAATTTTTCAAGGTTGGCCAGTAGATTTCAAAAAATCTATTTACTCAAATATTTGGGTTGTTAGTCCAATTTTAGTCATTTGGGAAGTGCGAAAGGAGAGAAATAGGCGTATCTTTCAAGACAAATTAGAAAGCGCAGATAGAGTCTCAGAAAGAATTCATCGAGCTATTGAAGGGTGTATGAATGCCAATGGAATGCTACAACACACGAGGAGAATTTTTAATTGCTAGGACAATAGGGTGCAATTTTTTTTGGCTCGAGATCAAAATAAAATGGGCCAATGATGGAGGATTGGAAGGCAAGCTAAAAGTTGATAGGAAGGAAGTTAGATGGCGCTCACCAAAAGGGGACTAGATTAAAATTAAATTCTATGGCACTTCAAAAGGGAATAAAGGCTTATCGGGTGTAGGGGCAGTGGCTAGAAATGGACAAGGGGATATTATTGGTTTTGTGGCTAAACGACTAGTGGATGGTACTAATAATATTGTCGAGATAGAGGTTGCACTTCTAGGAGTATTATTAGCCAAAAAATTAGGTGTTAATTATCTTCACCTTGAAGAGGATTTGAAAATTGTGGTTAATGGTATTGTTAAAGGTTCTATGCAGGCATGGTTTTATCAGAATTTGATATAGACAATTAGAGAGGAGCTTGAAACTTTTAATAATTTTAAGGTGAGTCACGTATATAGGGAGGGTAATGTGGAGGTGGACAAGCTGGCAAATTGGGTAACAACATTCCCCCAAATTAACACAATTGCATTTGATGACTTTCGAATGGTATGATTGGATGGGTGATTTGGCAGTGGCGATTGGTTGTTATACTGTCGTCAGTTATTTACTGTTGGCTGGTGAAGTTATGATGGATTTGATGGGGCTGTGCATGAGAAGAATGGTAAGAATGAAGTTTTGTACTTGTTTTTTTGGCTTTCAGATTTGTGTTAGTAGCCAGTTTTGTTTCAACGACGGTGGCGTATGGGACTCAGTTTTGAACGAACACTTTAAGCATGCGAGGTAGATGTTTTTATGAGAGATGAAGTTGGTTGTTTCATTTACAAAATGTGGTGTAGGTGGTTGTTTGTCTCTGGTTCTCTTGTTAGTGCATGGAGAAGACCACTATAATGGAGGCCTCTTTCACCATGGACTCAAACAAGCAGCTAAAAGCATTTAAAGGGCTTGTTAGTAAGGAGAGGTTGAAGGGATTACTTAAGATAAAAATTGAAGGGATGATCGAGGAAATTTTGGGTGTAATTGGTGCCAAGTTTTAGGAGCGAACGGTGAAACATCACTCAAATCTCAATGACATTGTGATGGTAGTGGCATGGGGGCTGGAGTTAAACAACACCACAAAGGAAGTCGGCTATGTTGCCAGATCACTATTTGAGGAGGACATGTTGGGAGGCCTGGATCCTATGCTTGAGTATCCTATTCCAGGTATTGGGTCAAACTTTTCTGAGTGTTTTGAAGATGAGGATGAAGGAAGGCATTATGGTTACATCCCTTTCTATGATGGAAGGCAAAGGCAGATAAGCCTTCTCTGTTTAAGGTAGCCAAGGAAGCTTGGGAGAAGTTGCGAAGGAGTTAAGCAGGGTAGAAGGTGGGGAGAATCAGCTAGAAAATGAGTGGGCAAATGTCCCACGTCGAAGGCATAGTCCACAAGGCTAGAGAGCTATTTCTAAAAGTCAGGGTTAGGCGTTTAAGAATTGTTGGTATGCTACAGGTGTATTTTTTGCTGGGTTAGTATATTGTGGTTTAAAGTTTTTTTTGTTATTAGGTGATTGTTATGTATGTACTTTTTGTTGCTATGAAGCAATATAGAAGGTTCGGGCCAGGGGTGGGATGGTTAGGGGTATTTTTGGTCATGGCTGTTATAATGTATCAAAATTTTGGTAGGCAACTGTAGGTTGGTATTTAAGGCTGGAGGGCTTTTTGTTAATGGTGGTTCGATGCTTTTTGAAGGACTTGTATGTAACTATTCTACTTATTTTATGTTTAATATATATAAACCATACCAATCAAAAGAAATATACCACTCATCAACAATTTGTAGATGACATAATCCTAGCAGGTACTATTTCTAAAAATGAAGCAGAAAACTTCTAAAAATTCATTAATAACTACACAAAAGCATCAGGTCAACAAATTAATGTAGAAAAATTAGAAATCTTCTTCCTCAATGCACCACTAGAAGGGAAGACTATATCTATAATGAATTAGGGTATAACAAAGGAACCTTTCCATGCAAGTACTTAGGAATTTATCTAGAAAAAGGAGCTAAGAAGAATCAAGGCTAGGAGAAAATTCTAGAAAGAATAGATAATCATACGAAAGCATGGAAAGGAAAGTGGCTAACTAAAGCTAGTAGAACTACTAAAATCAAAGTTGTTCTTTCAGCATTACCCACTTACCAATTATCATGTCTTCAACTACCTACGAACATCAATAAAAAAAATAGAAACAAAACTGAGAGACTTCTTCTGGAAAGGTATGGGGGATAAAAATAAGGCAACTCTAATTTAATGGGACAAGATCTATAGGCCTAAAGAAGTAGGGGGATTAGGAGTCAAAAACCTAGACTGGCATAATGAAGCGTTAGGATCCAACCAATTCCAGAGGATGTATTAAGAAAGAGACAACAAATGGGCTAGAATAATGTATAGCAAATATTTGAATGCAACAAACAACACATCTCTTTTGAGAACTAGGACACCCCCCCCCCCCGCAAAAAAAAGGATCAATAGCCTGGAATTTTATGCAGTGTTGCCCATTGATTTCTAATTATGTAACTTGGGATATAAGTAGAGGTGATAAAGGCCTATTTTAGGAAGACTCTTCGAACGATCACCCCCCTAGACCAATCAGATTTCTCTATCAATTTTAAAAATCTACTAACTTCTATATGGGGAGCCAAGGTAGATAATTATATCGAAAATGATCCTTCTAATGAAGAAGTTCCATGGACATGGAAATCCATAGACAATTTGGGTCTATACCAAAAGAACAAGAGAAATTAGAGACTATTCTAGAGAACGCCCAATCAACTACCATGATAGGGAAGATAAGCTCATTTGGGCAGCCTCCAAAGATGAAACATATAAGGTAAAGGAATGATACAACCTAATAATCAATCCACAAATATGAGAAGCAATAAATATGCCATTAATTCTCTACTAGGACCCAAAAATAGGTATTTTCCTATGGCAGCCTCACAAAATCGAATCCTAACTACAGATAGATTCAAGAAATGGGATTTGAAAGCCCATCTAGATGCACTCTATGTAAAGAAAATTCAGAAATAGCAGAGCATCTCTTTTATCAATGTATATATACCACAGAGTGTTAGAAGGGGCTTAAATTGCAACTTATCTAGATTGCCCCACTCCCAGGGGCTTGGCAAGACCACTTGACAGGGTGGCCTAAAGACTCTAATTACAAGGTGTATGGAAAACTATGGAATATCACCCCTATTATTCTAGTATGGGAGATCTAAAAAGAAAGAAATAGATGGATTTTCAATAATGTAGAACTTAATGCTTCATCTCTTCTCAACAAAATTGAAGCAAGCGTCATAGAAGTCATGAATTATAATCTTATGAAGACTACAAAAGAAGATGGCTCATTCTCGGAGTGGGATGCAAAAATTAAAAAAGAACTAGAAACTTTTAATCAATCCACCTCACTCATAAAAAAAGAACAGTACAACTAGAAGTGAATGTAGGTGGGAACCTCTACCTAAAGGATGGAAGAAACTCAATTTTGATGGAGCCTCGAGAGGAAACCTAGGGATAGTAGGAATCAAATGTATAACCAAGGAAGATTCTAGAAATTGGATCATGAAGAGAGTTAAACCCCTAGGCATAGCTACTACCAACATCATAGAATTAGAAGCCTTACATGAAGGATTAACACTAAGTATTAAATTTAAAATCAATAGGATCATTATAGAAGGAGACTCTCAAATTATATTAAACACACTTAGGAAAAGGAAAACTCCTAATTGGGTCTTGAATTCTAAACTAGAGAATATCCTCAACCTAATGGATAAGTTTGAAGAAGTAAGAGTTAACCACATTTACAGATAAGGTAACTCAGAAGCAGACCAATTGGCTAATAAAGGAACGAATAGAGAGAATATTCTTCTATTAGCCAATTGAGTGAACTTTTAATAATGTTTTTTACTGATCTCTTTGAGTACCTTTAAACAAATTAGCAACACATTGTAACTATAAAACTTATGTATTCCTTTGCTCACATCTTACAATGATCTTTAGATGTCGACATCTCTCACTCCTCTCTAGATCTTTCCAGAGCCCTGAGATCTATGTTGTTTTATCTCAACTTATGCTTGGGTAGTTTTGACATTGGCTAGGTTAGGTGTGAGAATGGATACAAACATTAACCTATGTCATGCTCTAGAGGTCTATACTATTGCATTTAGAGGTAATGTGAAGCCCGAGAGATGGAATCGGCTACTCAATCATGTTGACAATAGTCTAGGGTAACCATTAGTTGGGTGCTAGGTGAAGGAGTCTCTAATTACGACTTCTCATGGAGAACTAACAACAATATTGTAGGAGTATCTGTTGGGTGTTTAGCTAGGGCCAAAATTGGTAAATGGGAGATCATCTGGCTCTGCTACAACTTGTTTGACCTAGTATGGTTGGAAGGTTTAGAATAGGTAGTTTTCAACATTGATGACAAGCTCAATATTTCTCTGCTAGAATTTTAAATGTCTCATGCACATTGGAGCTTTGAAATGGAAATTGTGCCTAGATGTCCATCTCTGGTCATTCAGGAAAACATCCTTTTTTTCCAAGAATGGCCAAAAATAGAGGCCAACATTCAATTCCTTCTTCAGTGGAGAGGCATTGTGGGGGACCCATCCAAGGACTGGCTATTGCATTACCTCCAAATCTTCAATGCATACATTCAACTTAGGGTTGAATTTGAAGACCTCGAAGCCCCAGAGTTTTATCTTCCAAATTTAGAAAAATCTAGTAGGGCTAGGAAAACTTTTGAGTTCCCTCTAGGTTCCAACGCCAAAGACCTGAAGAAAAATACAAAAATCTTTATGGTGTATTGGAAGAGGGAAGGAAAAATCTAATTTTGGAGTGTTCTGGCAGTGAAATTTTTTTGGGATACCTATTTTGGCTTCCGTTTCTACGCTTCTAGGTCAGATTGGAGTAGTTCCTCATTCTCTACCGGTTTCACTTGATGGTTATGTGCTTCTAGTTAAATTTTAGTATGGTATTAAGCTAGGGAAACCTCTTTTAAATGAGTTTTTGGCCCATCAAGGATCTTCATAACTAGGGCAGTTATAATATTGTCCCTTGAATATATTTTTTGGGCTTTGTGGTTTCTTGGTTTTAGTCTATGGCAGTATTCCTAGCAGCAAGGTTTTTAGCTGGTTCTAATTTTAGTAGCCAGGGCTTGATCTTTATGTTATGGCGTCGATGTAATATTGTTCTATATTAATATAAATTTGTCGTTGTCTTTTATATCCTTTCTTCTTTTTGTTTATTTGTGTGTTGTATCGGTTTTGATTATTTAGACTCTGGCCCTTTTAGCCTTATGTTTTTTCATGTTTATAACTTATTAGACTCAGTCACTATTTGTTGGGTATTATGGGCATAAGTTTCACTTATTGGCGTACACCAACAAGCATTGAATCTATTAATCAAAGTTTAAACATTAGACACAAATGCAAGTAAATTGTTAAAATGTTTTAATAAACTAATGTGTCAGACACTTCAAGATCAGAGGCAATGGTAGCATTTATCTTCTCCTTTCGAGCCTATTCTTGTTTTGTTGTCATTTGACGCTCTTCCCTTATTATTTATATATCTTGGTTTTAAGGAGGAATGACAATTATTATACTGAGTATTAATCATTAAACCTAACAATCAAAGTAAATAATATTAAGCTTAGGTGAATCATATGGAAATTTAAATTGATTATACTAATCCTAACAACTTTACAATATATCCAGAATTGGTAACATAAAGCTCTTTGTATCAGATATCAGGTAATCCATTCAAGAAAATAGGGTACACAAATTGGATGTTATTATTCTTTTAGAACAAACATTATATTTGAGTTTCATTATTTATCAACAAGTAAGGAAGGTGTTATCTCATTGTCAAGAATTATAATAGAACAAAGGTTACAAGGAAATGGAGATAAGACCGTCTTTGACATCTTCACCTATGCCTTCAGTTACAAAGGAGTCCTATATAAAGATCTAGATTTGGCAACATTGAGACGTGAATCCTATCAATTCACTTGTAAATAAAAATTAAGATTATAATATTTTTTTTGAGATTGGGGAATGCCCCTTTTAAACATGTAATAATAAAGGACTATGGTCCCGGGCAAGATTGAAGGTTTTCTTCTCTGATCTTTCCTACTAGTGCTCGTTTGAATGGAGATACTATTGTATCTTTTTTATTTAATTAAAATAATATATAAGGCTTAGGCCATTTACTGATATATATATATATTTTAGTCACGCAATATTATCATGTGTTATTAATTTGAATAATCTTAAATCATATATGATTTAGTAATTGATAACAAATGTATATTATAAGATTTAAATATTAATATCAATTTCATTTCTAAAATATTAAATTGACTTCTATTTAAGTCCAATATTAAGATTTTCTTTTCCTTTAATTCTTAATGCATTACAAATAACTTAAATTTGAAATTATAATTATAATTAAATTATTTATAATTTCTGTCATGGTTGTAAATATTCTTAACTAGATGATTATATAGTTAACTCCACTATAACTCCTCTAAAAATTTATAATTAAAATTACAAATATTTATTTATTAACTTCTCATTGCATTAATAAACATATGATCACTTATATGCAACTAGTAGTTTAACTAGACTTCAGATATCATTAGTACAAATATCTACTTTACGAATGAATGGACAATATTTATTTAATTTTAAAATTAATAAATTATATATATATATATATATATATATATATATATATATATATATATATATATATATATATATATATATATATATATATATATATATATATATATATATATATATATATATATATATATATATAAATAATAATATATATATTTTTAATATACTTAATCCAAAAATTCAATTTTAGGAATTAATAAATCAACATTATTATTATTATTTTTAATATATAAATAATAAATCTAAAAATTACTTTATAATTTAAAAAAGAATATAGGTATGCAATTTCTATTTTCACATGGCCAAGATCTTCTGAAACATGCAATCATAAATTTTATTAATTTTTTTTCTTGAATGTATTTATTTTCTAGAAAGAATTTCAACCAATAATTATGTTTTTATATGAAGCAAAAAAATGTTTAGTTTAATGAATATTTACAAGGGTTTCTAGTGAAGTTTTCAGATAACTTTTTTTCAAACCTAGTTGATAATAATCATTGTTCTCTAAAATTTAATGTTGTTTTTTCTCTGGTAGCTACAGTGCCCACCTATAGTTTGCTTTTCCATTATATTTACCAAGCTCTTTTATGCCTATTTCATGGATGTGTTACTTTCAAGGATATTATTTCAGAACTTGGACTAGAGATATATCAACGATGATTACTTAGTTGACTAAATTTAATGTGTTGTTTAATGATTATGGTTACTAGTGCATTAATGATGCTTTAATGATTCATAGTTAATAAATGTGATTTCTTTCATAGAAATGTTAGATGATGTTTTAATGATGATTACTTCATATTCGTAACAATGCATTATTTTATCTATGCATTTGATGTTTGACTTATAATTATTATGGTACTTACCATATACTTGCATGTGTATGGTGTGTGTGTTTGTTTTATCTTTATATTTGTCATATTTGATGTGATTAAGGAAGGGAGTCATAGTCACCTGCTAGTCAGGATCTACACGATGTACCACTATCTGTCATTGCTTGTTTAGTTTAGATATATTTATATACATGTACATGCTTGTCTTTTATGTAGAATGTAGGTACCCAACATCGACTTCCTTGAATTGCTAGGATGAGCGTGCCCTATCACAATAACTCTATGGTAAGAATGGGGAGATAATATTCAGGTCAAATCTCAGCCATAACCTAAATACTTGTCTTACAAGGAGGACTCGTAACTGACTTTCCACCCTTTTTTAAATCTGTGAATTTATCTTTGTCTGTGTTGTTTGATTTTGAGTTTCAATATGTTTTAGCAATGTTGCTTTTATGTGAATTTTGCTATGCGATTTATTTGGTAAATGATTTAATTATAATATTTGGGTTAGTCATATAATTAAATATTATTTGATTAAAAAAAAATATTAAAGCATGAGAATATTTAATTAATTAAAAAATTAATTAAATATGTGCTTTAATTTAAAAGTATTAATTTATTTAGAAGTCTAAATTTAGAAAATTGGTTAAAGAGAAATTAGAATATGATAATTTTTAATTAATTATAAATTAATTAAATATGTACTTTAGTTTAAAAGATTTAAATTAAAAGTTTAATTTAAGAAGTTTGATAAAAAGATAATTAAAATATTAAAGATTTAGTATTGCTTTATTATAATTGTTTATTTAAAAATAATTAAATTAGAGTTATATTTAAATAATGAGCTTTAATTATTAGTATTAATTTAAATAATAAATTATGCTTTAATTAGTGCTTGTACTAATTAATAAATTGGAGAAAAATAAAATATAAAATAATAAAATTTAAAGATAAAATTATAGTTGCAGAGTTATATTTATTTAATTTAATGATGATTATTTAGGAGTTTTATTTTAAAAATAAATTCTAAATAATGTTATTAATTAAATTAATAAAAATATTATAAAAAATGCTTTGAAAATTAATTAAATATAGAAAGCTAATTATTATTAGTTCCTGCCTTTGGCAGAAAACTAGTGGAATCACCAAGTTCCATATTAGTTCTATAGTCTAAAAATTTCATTGATCTACCAATGTTTGCAAAAGGTTTATTAATTTGCATATTTTTTTGAAATTGAAAAATACAATTTAAAAAAAAAATTTATTGGTTCATGATGAAAAAGGCAATGAAAAAATTCAATTTTCTTCATAAAAAATACAACTATTTTTTTCAACACCTCTATTAATGCAAACATTAGTTGCAACCTTATCTTTTCTTGTGACAAGTGGATAAACTTTTTTTAAAAATAATCATTTTTCTAACACCTCTATTAATGAATGCATTAATTTCAATTTTATCTTTTCCACATTTGTGACAAGTGAATAAACTTAAAAAAAAAAAAACAATTAGTTTTAATTGATGTTTATTTTTGTAATTTGTAAAATGTTATTCAAATATAGATATTTTAATCAAATATAGACATTTTAACTCTTTTAAATTGTCAATTTTTTTTTTTTTTAAATTATATAGTTTAATTTCATATTTATTTTAATTTTAATTTGTATATAAGTTTAAATTAGAATTTATTTATTTTTATTTTTACATATCTAAACTAATACTTTTAATACATTTTCTTTTATTATTTATTTATATATATAATTTTATTAGATTATACATTTATTTAACATATATAATTTTTACTATATTGATATTTTTAATTTATACTTTAAAATACATAATATTAATTTTGTATCAATTTTAATAAAGTTCAAATTATTTAGCTTGGTATATTATCAACTTTATTTATTATAAGTGTGTTTGGTTTTTTGAAAGCATAAATGTTATTTTTAAATTAATTTATGTTTTTTTTTATGCATTATATTTAACCTGAAGAATATTGTCCAGCTTCTGCAATTGAATGAATTTATCACTTGAACAAGATATATCAAACAATTTAATAATTGAAATTAATCAATTTAACTCTTTAAAAAAAAATTATACAATTTTATCTATATCTCATGTATAATTAGTTGATAAATATCTTTGGTATGATAAATGTTCTTTAGGATGTCATCTAATTTTAATTTAGCATGATACTATAATGTTTATTTATATATTCTTTTACTATTTTAATTAATATACATCATTGCAGTTATCTAATTTAATAATATACTAACTATACTCGTAATTTAATTTAGTTTAGACTATAATGTTATATTTTTCATTACTATTTATTTGTTATTTTATTAAATTAAATACATTATATTTTAACCAAAATCTACTTCAATCAACCATAAAATCATGAAGGCAGGAACTTTGGCGCATGCGCCCCTTGTTTAAATTAAGATATTTTGTAATTAAATGTCTAAAAGAGTTGTGCATGAAAAGGAAAAAGGTAATAAAGTAATAAACAATAATTAATCAGTGAATTCCCTCTTATAATTGCATAATCAGAGCCCTAATTTAGGAGATAACTCTTTATTAGAGATCTAAAGTTCATTTTGCAATTACACAGGTTTTGGGGAGTGAAAATTCAGAATTGGATTAAAAGAATTGTTGAAAGTTCTAGTGGATTTGGATTTGCATGCATTCACAGATTGTCTCAAATTTTAGCTATGGTTTTGAGGTAGGGTTTGAAAACCCATTGTAGAATTTTATTGAAAGATCTATCTACTTTGTGTCTTCCTGGGTGTTTGCATATTGCTTATTAATTTATTGTATTAATTGTTGAATAAAGAATTATGTTGTAGATTTTGAAAAAGAAAAACTTATTAATCAAGAAAACTTCATTGAGGAAAATTATAAAAAAATTGTAGAGAATTATTATGACTATATTCTTTTAAACCCATTTAGATAATATAGGAAATTTTTTATTATGAAAATTTGGAAGAAAATAATAAATTGAACAGATAGCTTTTCAACTACAAATTTTTCATTAGAACCATGAGATTATCACGAATTTTTTAAATATGGATAAATATTATTCTTATATCTAAAATAATTTAATTGCAATATTTATTTAAACAACTAAATATAATATGGTTACATGCATGTGAAAACAAATATACTAAAAATAGAAACTAAGTATAGTATGGTTATATGCATGTGAAAACAAATATGCTAAAAATAGAAAGCTAAATATAGTATGGTTACATGCATGTGAAAACAAATATGCTAAAAATAGAAAACTAAGTATAGTAAGGTTACATGCATGTGAAAATAAATATGCTAAAAATAGAAAACTAAGTATAACATGCTTGCATGATTTGAGAGATCAAAGACATGCGAAAATACCAAATTGCATGTTTATTTTTATTTTATAAAAATTTAATTTAATTTTTAGATTTTTTATTTTTTTAAATAATAATAATTTATTAATTTCTTAATAAAATAAATATTATCCATTTAGTTATAAAGTGAAAGTTTTTGATTAAGTAAAATAGGTTTTACAGGGATCTTGAAATCCAAAAGTTTTTACAACATCACTGAAATAGAAATAAAAAGTAAAGTCCAGCTACTATGTTTCTGCTTATAAAAAGCCAAAACCAAAAGATAGGCTCGCAGCTAGGAAACTAAAGCCACTAGCACTAGATAAGGATGAAATAAAAAATGAAAACTGTAACTATTAGTTCTCCCTATCTAGAACCTGTAGAGTCTCTGCAGCTTCATTAGCCTTCTAGTTGTCCACACCCACCTGGTCCTGGTTCAGATCATCCATCGATCCCTTGGTCTCTTTCGTTTCTCCCTCAGCTTGCCCAAAGTCCATACTGGTCTTATTTTCTTTTTCCCCGCCAAATCCAGCTTCCTTCAAAGATTCACCCAAACTATTGATATTCTCATTCAGGGTGTTCAAAGTTGCAATCACTTGATTAGCCAAGTTTTGATTAGTAGTTTCCATTCTTATAACTCTTTTTTCAACCCTTGAGATTCGATCCTCCTGGTCAACATGGTGTCCCTGGTCACTGCTTCTCATATGGCTGTCCTCTTGGCTTCTTTTCTCCTTGAGCTCTTCTATCTCATGAAACAACCACTTAATAGATCTAAAGTTATCTATCATGTTGTTCTTAGCATAATTGAGTAGATTGAGCCCATATTCTCTCGCATTGTCAGAAATTGCAACCAAATCCGAGTCGAGTAGTTCATCGAAATGAACTTTTCCATCTTTATCCTCCATCACTTGGGGGTTCATCGTCTCCCTGACAATCCCCATCTTTCAAAACCATCTCCCCACTATCTTCCACCTATAGTTCTATTTTCCCCTATGGCGAAGGAATAGGAGGGACAGGGCCCAAAATCACAGGTGACTGGTCATTTGGTTCTTCCAATAGCGAAGCCTCCTCAACCTTCCTTTTCTTAGGGTTCCCCGGCATAATTGTCATATCCTCCTTAACCATTTCACTATCCTCCCCCTTCATCTCTTCCTCCAACTCCATATCCTCTTCTTCAACGTTATGCTCCTCCTCCACCTATTCCTCAGACTTGGGGGGATTGGGGATTAAGCCTCGAGGGCTCTTTCTGCTAGGAGTGATGCTGGTGGAGGGAGAGATTTTCTCCCCTTGCTTTGGCTTCCTGTCTATTGAGGGGGTATTGTCTTCATCTTCCGGATTAATGCTTTGAACTTCCTTAGAGTCTGAGCTCTTAGTTTCCTCAGATACATTCCCAGTTTCATCGACGGATTTTCCCCTAGTTTGAGTCTTAAGGTACTCATAGACTAGTAGGAGCAAACCCTCATGGAAGGCTAGGTTTACAATAGGTTTCATTTTTTAAAACCTCAATACCCTTGCTCACAGAAGTGAAAAGATAAAAAGGAAATGAAATCTTTATGACATGCCTAAAATGATTTAGTAGAAGGAAATGATGTGTTTTGACCCTATCGAACCAAGTATCCAGAGATATATATTCAATAATAACCCTTAAGACATACCTCTAGAGATTTTTAATCGACTCCGTTTCATAGTATGTCTCAGTTTTCACGAGTTTCTTTCTTTCATCCTCATCCTTCACAAAGTCTTTGACGACGTTAGTTGACATTTTCTTGTCTTTGAAGAAGTTAATCCCCTCTAAGGGGATCTCTGGGCAATTAGTTCCACAATAACCTTATGAGTGACCCCATCAATTTTTACTTGCCCGTCCTTCCATGATTTCACCATAATCTTAGTGATCTCCTTATCGAATCCATGGAGTTTTTCTATGAATCTCATAATACCACCCTTCTCTAGCTTATGGCAGACCTTCGAGTTTTTCCTCCAATTATCTGCCTCCCCCATTAACTCCTTCCTACTTCTCTCCCCTACCATTATGTCCTCTAGTTTGAAAATCCTACACCTACTCATTGTTCTCTCACAAACTTCAGCTTCCTTTAAATTTTGAGCCCCATTTAAAATATATATATATGGCAATTGTAATGGTAGAAGGAAAATCGACCCATAAAGCGTGCCACACGTACTCGATATGATGGATAGTTAAAGCCTTCGCATGATTTTCATTTACGCCTTGTCCGTTGTGCAGTCTAACAAATCTTTCCATAATTAATATTGGATTGTCTTCGTACTTCCCTAGATGCAATCTAGTAAAATTAAATCTTTTACAACCCTTGGAAAGATGTTGCCATTATGCCACATCATCACCGTGTTTTTGACTACCGCTTCATTTGCAAATCAATCTGCGGCTGAGTTGGCCTCCCTATACACATGGTTGATGTGGACCTTATTAAATTTGTCCAGGTCAGATTTAATCTCCTCCACCACATTCACAATGGTCCAAGAGGGCAAGGATTGACCATTTAAACAATTAATAATATTTAAAGAATCCCCCTCCAACCAAAAGGTTCTCGATCCCAGAAGCCAGGGCCAATTTAACAATATGACAAGCTACAATGGCCTCAATAAAGTGGTTCGACTAATGCCCAAGAGGGTAAGAAAAAGCCGCAATGCCACACCCTTAACTATTTCTAATAATTCCTTCATAGCCAGTAGGACCAGGATTCCCTTTGGCTACCCCATCAAAGTTGGCTTTATGCCATTCTTCAAGGGGAAAAAGCCACCTAGCCTCTTGTCTTTTTCTATCCCTGTCCTTTTTCTTTTCTATGTTATTTCCTCCTTCTGCTATGTCTCCTCCCTTTCTGATGGCAAAATTCTCCCTTCATAGAAACTTCAATTTTCTTAGCAATAACAAAAACAGGGGATTCCTTGTCTCTGAAGATATGGTTATTTCACTCTTTCCATATTCCCCAACAGAAGTGTGAAAGAGACTAGGAACATAGCGTCTGAGTCTTCATTCTGATGTGCACACTATTCCATTGTCTGAAGAACTCTTGAATGTTAGCTAGGATACACCAACTAACCCCATAGTCCCTGGTCAAAAGATTCCAAGCCTAACAGGAGTAGGGACAATGAATAAAAAGGTGATTAATCATCTCCAAATCTTTCTTGCAAAGGCTGCACCTGTTAGTGATGATCTAACCTTTCTTTGCCAAGTTATCCAAGGTAAGGACTTTGTCTTGGAGGAGAAGCCAAAAGAATATGTTAATTTTTGGTGTGAGACCAGGAATCCAGGCTTTTGCCCAAATGGATTTCTCCATTCTATCCCACAAAGAGAAGTAGCTTGAAGTAATAGAGTATTGCCCATTTGAGTTGTCTCCTCAAATGACTTCATCCCTCTTGTTATTGAGAATCATAGCATTCAGGATAATCATCAAAGGTTTGAGGTCTTTGGAAACTAGGGACAGGTCTTGTCATCCTTGACTAGCTTTGTAGTCACTAACTTTCAGACCAAATCTTCTAATACATAATTCTGCCCATCTCCCAAAATTAGGGTGGTCAATAAGAGGTCCTTGGCAAAGCCAATTATCTTGCCAGAAAAAGATATTTTCATCATTGCCTACTTTCCACTTTGCCTTAGACTTGGCCAAGAATTTTGCCTTTAGAATCTCGTTCCATATGTAAGATCCTTGAGGTATCTCAGCGTCACTAAGCAAAAAACTAAGAGACTGCCTTCTCAGATATTTCTCCACCACGATGTCCCTCCATTCTCCCAAATTTTGAAAAATGTGCAATATCTGCTTGGCCAACAAAGCATTGTTGAGATATTTGATTTTTCTAATGCCAAGACCACCATAGCATTTTGGGAGATAGACATGATTCCAAGCAACAAGACAATATCTCTTATTATCTTCAACACCTGTCCATAAGAAATCTCTCTAAATCTTCTCCATTCTATCAACATGCTTAACCGGTACCCCGAAGAGGCTAAGGGCATAAGTAGGAAGATTTTGAAGGGTAGATTTCACCAAAGTACATTTGGCTACTTGACTGAGGGTGGCACCTTTCCAACCAACCAATTTCTTGTTGAATCTATCTATGATATTGTTCTAGAAGGAATTCGGAGGTTTGGATCAAAATGGCATTCCAAGATAGCTTGCAAGAAGAGACCCAACACCACATCCCAAGATACGAGCAATTTTCCTCTATCTTTCTAAAGATGTGTTGATAAAGTAGACCAAACTTTTATCCCAGTTTATAGCCTGGCCATAACCCCTCATATAGGTATTCAGTAGACCTTTAAACACTTTGGCTTCCTAGACCGAGGCATCTCCACCTAGGATAATATCATCTACAAATTGCTGATAGGTGAAAGAAGTTTTCCCAGATGAAGGTTTGAGACCATGCAAGATCCGATCCTATCTTTTCCTTAGAATTAACCTCCCCAAACACTCAGTGATAATAATGAAAAGAATAGGGGATAAGGGGTCGCCCTGTCTCAATCCTCTCGAAGGGAAAAAGAAATTCAAGGGAGAAGCATTGACCAAAATGGATAGAGAGGGGGTTGAGACAAGCTAAAGGATGAGTCTACAAACCTGGGCATCAAATCCAAAAGCCTTGAGCACAACCATCAAGAAATTCCAGTCCACCCTATCATAAGCTTTAGACAAATCCAACTTAAGCATAAATCCTTCCCTCTTCCTAGCTTCTAAGGAATGAATCACCTGATGAACCGTAATAATATAGTCTAAAATCTATCTTCTTGGGATAAAACCAGTTTGTTGAGGGGAAATAATCAGATGAGGTACACTAAGAAGCCTGGTGGTCAAAACTTTTGAGATGATTTTATAGAAAGAGTTGCATAGACTAATGGGTTTGAACTTATCCATCGAGTCGGCCCTCGAGATTTTCAGAATAAGCACCAGAAAAGTAGAATTGAGTTCTTTCAAAAGGTTCCTAGCCCCAAAAAATTCTTGAATAGCCTTCACAACATCCCTTTTGACCACCTCCCAATATATCTGAAAAAAGAAAGTCGAAAATCCATTCAGGCCAGGAGCTTTATCTCCAGGAAGAGAAAAAAGGGCTTGATAAATTTCTTGCAGGGATGGAATAGCCTTCAGCATAGCATTGTGATGATCCTACAATAGAGAAGGAATATCATGTTATAAAGTGAATGTTAGTATTAGTGATTATTTAAGTTTAATTAAATTATTAGTTGCATATAAATGATTTTATAATTATTAATGCAATAGGGAATTTAATATATAAATATTTATAATTTTATTATATTTTAAGAGAAGCTGTGGTAGAGTTCATTTTGTAATCATTTAGTTAATAACTATTTGACTTTATGAGAGAAATTATAAATAATTAAACTAAATTTATAATTTTATCTCTAGTTGCATTATGAATTAAAGGAAAAGTAAATATTAATATTAGAATTAAATAAAGTCATATTAATATTTTAGAAATTTAAATTAATATCAATATTTAAATATAATATTATACATTTATGTTATTAATTAAATCATTTATGTTATTAATTAAATCATTTATGATTTAAGATTATTTAAATTAATAACATGAAAATATTTTTTGATATTTTATATGTAAAAAAAGATTGGATATTTAAATATTTATTATTATAAATAAGTATATTAGCATAACAATTTATATTAACATGTATATTTTAGCCGATAGGCTATTTGTGGGAACTTTGTTATCGGAAATTAAATTTTTATGGAAAATTTGCAAGTTGGCTGGGAAAGTTATCAGTTTGGCTGGAAAATTGAAAATCCTTCCCATTAATTATTTATTGGCCAGCTTTTATCTCCCTCCACTTTTAACTCTTGTTTTGATATTTATTAGTTGTTATCTCCACTTTTAACTATTTTTTAAATTAAATAATCGAGAGAACAAAAAAGGTACAATATCAAAAGAGGGGGGGGGGGGGGGGGAGGTGAGCCTCAACCACCAAGTTCAAAGTCCAACTATTAGCCAAAATTAGCCAACTAACACATTAAGTAGCAGTTCTAACAAGATTACAAAAATAGGAGATAGATAAGCTATTCTAGAACATCATCATGATCATCGAACCAAGCTATCCATCCTAGCTCTCCTTCCATTGACACAACTTTCTTCCACTCGAGAAGTTGAGCAAAGAAGTCAAGTCTATTAGAAAAGGGGCCTCTGTTCTTATGTATTTCCTTGAGCAACTCCTTAAGAGCTTTTCTAAAAGCAGTCTAGTTATCAAGAATGCTGGTCAAATCCAACTCATGCTTCATCTCATAAATGAACATCATGGTGAGCCCATCATGGAGGAATCTTTTTAGCTTGTCCATCTCGAGTTTCATAATGCAGCAAATCTGTGAGACAATCTTAAAACAGATGAGTTTCAAATGATACAAAGTAAGGGATCTACCAACATCTTGAAATTTGTCCTCATTTCTACATTTCCAAATAAATCAAAGAATATGAGAGGATAGAATGTCCCAAAAAAAATTAGCATTTTTTTAAAGACCAGATATGTTGCCAAGAATGGTATCTAAAATAGGAACATGATCAACTATAGAAATTCCAAAACACTTCCATATAATCCTAGCAAATTGACAAGTAAAAAATATATGCCTTAAATTTTCAGGAACCTGGCAAATAGTACAAAGTTCGGTATCACCAAAATGATTTTTAATAGGAAGTAAGATTTTGGGGGGAATATGTGATTTCCAAAATCTGTCAAGGATTTTTTGCCATTCAAGAGAGTTCAAGTTCATATACCAAGTGGTATTAAGGTGAGAAATAACAGAGTTGTCTTTATTGAGCACCTTATATATATCTTTAGCTTTAATTTTATGTAGGAGAGATCCATCATCCCAATGGAAATTTAGAAATCTATGAGAGTCCACATCACACTTGCAGGGAAGATTAAGATTGCGACAGGCATTGGCAACCATATTATACATACGTTTATGGGAGATAGGAAGATCGAACTTGATTCTAATATCCTGCCAACTAACAGGGTTATCATTCTCCAAAATGTCAATAAAACTCTGGATACCAAGGCTATTCCAAAATTTCGCAGAACAACCTTGAGTCATGGCAAGAGGCTTACCATTATGTCACAGATTCCACCATATAGAATGCTCACTGTGAATAGAGTTATTGCTAGAAATTTTAGAATTATAGATGAAACCCCTCACAAGCTCCCAAGCTTTCCAAATAGACTTGAAAACCAGGGAACCATGAAAAGAGACAGGGAAGGACCCAGCAACCAGATCAACAAAAGGAAGATTTTTCCAATGTTTGGCTTGCTTAGGATAACTAGACCGAATGTTGTTTCTAAGAAGAATCTTCCAAGGTTCTTGACCATCAAGAGCCTAAAAAATCCACTTAGTAGCAAGGGAAATTCCTTGGATCCTAAGGTCTATTAGGCCTAAGCTACCAGAGTTCTTGGCAACATGACACCAACTCCATTTAACAACATATTTCTTCCTATGACCTTTGCCATCAAACCATAAGAATCTCCTAATGGCTTTCTGAATCTCAAACACTTGGTAGTTACTAAACATCCAGATAGAGGAGTAGTATATACTATAGGATGACAAGATTTTCTGACACACCTGTACTCTACCAGCAAGCGACAACACCATGTTATCCCACTTGTAGAGCTTCTTAACAGTCTTATCCTTAATCCAAATCCACATGTCTTTGAGAGATGGGGAGATGGAAAAAGGAACCCCAAAATATCTGACAATCTTATTAGGTCCACCCCATGAGTATCTAAACTGGAGAAACCAATTAGGAGGCTCCTCTTTCCAACCAAGCATAACAGATTTGGATTTGGAAATGCGAACTCCAGAAATGGTCTCAAACAGATCAAGTTTAAGATTAAGATGCCGAATATTACTACAAGATAGTTCAAGGAAAAGTGAAGTATCATCTGCAAATTGGATATTAAGAAGCTCAGAATTATCAGGGAGAGAAATCCCATTAACTTTGGGAGAAATAGTGTTATCTCTGATGATATAGTACAAGGCATCAGAAGCAATGACAAAAAGAGCAGGAGCAAGGGGACCTCCCTGTCGAATGGACCGAGATAGAGGTATAGGATTAGATAGAAAACCATTGATTTCAATTCGAGAAGATGAATCCTTAAGCAAGACTTATATATACCAAACAAATTCATCAGGGAATCCAAATGCCTAAAGAATAGAAAAGATAAATTCCCATTCAACGCGGTTATAGGCTTTCTCAAAATCTAAAAGAAACATAGTAGAGTTCTGATGTGAAGTCTTAGCCCAATCTATTGACTCCCAATTGGTGACAAGGTTCTTTAAAATATAGCGACCCTTAATAAATCCTATCTGAGTAGGACATATGAACTTAGGAAGAACATTAACAAACCGAGAAGCCAAGGCTTTGGCCATAATTCTATCAATTTTCTCCTTACTCTGCTTTTGTTCAAGGTAATTAAAGAAGAATTTAGAACCCTTATCCCCATATTTCAACCATTGCTGACAGCTTCTAACATAGGCTCCAATGGTTTTAATATGTTGATGTTTCCTCGGTGTATCTCCGGCAGCCGAGACACGTTCAACATGAGGAATGGAAGTGGGATTAGCTTGCATATCTATTTCAGCAAGATGAAGGCATTCATTTAATACATTTTCCACTCTTCTATAGTTTTTTGCCTTCCTTTGGCCAAGGGTTTGGAAATTTTTTCTCCACGAGGAGACATTTCTATTCCACCTATCAACTTGAGAGGAGAAATTATTAGCAAGATTAATTATTAGAACTTTTAACTATTGTTTTTCATTTTCTATTTATTAGTTGTGATCTTCACATTAGCTCATGATCTATTCATTTAACTTTTGATTTTTAAAATTGATTTAGATTTTAGTTTTTAAATTATTTTTATTAGTTTAATTTATTTTTTAAATAAAATTGATTCATTTCTATAATTTATTTAGTCAATAGAATATTTGTTAGACATATTTTTTTTTGTATTTCTCTTATTAATTTTTCATAATAGATTTTTTGATGGGTTTTTTTAAATGATTATTTTTTCTATATTTGATACACTTAATTTAAATAAATAATATTAATAAATCTATCTAAAATATTTTAGTAAATATTATGTTATTTAAATTAAAAATTATTAATAATCTAATTTGTTCACATAAGATTATATTTTAAAATCCACTTTTAACTATTGTTTTTTTTTTCTTATTTATTTATAAAATAATTACTTGTGATCTCTACATTAGATTATGTTGTGATCTCTATTTATTAAAATTTTGATTTTTTAAATTGATTTACGTTTTAGTTTTTAAATTACTTTAAATTATTTTTTTTGTACTAGTTTAGTTTTTCATTAAATATTGTTTTTCAATTTCTATAATTTATTTAGTCAATAGAATATTTGTTAGAGGTGTTGTTATTTTTCATATATATATATTTTAATATTTCTCTTATTAGTTTTTCGTAATAAATTTTTTGATGGGAATTTTTTTTCATATTTGATAAATTGAATTTCATTGTAAAATCTTGAAATTATTGAACACGTTTCTTAAGCAATATTCAAATTTCCTAAATATTGTAAATTTTATATCTATGTTTTAATCTTCAACTTTTTTATTTTTTATTTTCATTTAAAAAATAATTATATTTACATTATTTAATGTTCATTCTACATTTTTCTCTTAAATCTCATCTCCTATCGGCGCACTTGTTGCATGTACATAAGCATGCGACTGCTAGTCTTACTTTATTTCTAAACACATCCTTATGACCTAACGGTGGAATTAAATAACGTGGTTGAAAACTATGTGTTTTCTAATATTCTATTTATAGTCTTGTGATGTTTATTTACATGATAGTTTTTTTTTGTGGGTTGTTTAGTTGGCCACGTTAGGATGTGAACTAGAGGGAATTTTTGAGATTTCTTTTATGATTATTTGACTAGATGTCACGATGAACTTTATTATGTGAATTGAGATTTATGTTTATGAGTTCTATGCTATTGAGCAATTATGAGAACTTGAGTTTTGAGAACCAATGTTATTTTTTGAGTTTCCTATTAAGGAACCAAATTTGATCAATATTACTTTTTGTGGTATGGGATGCTATTGTGGTTTGTGATTTTTGAGAAGGTAGTCTAGGTGCATGTCTATGAGAGTGACTTGCAATGGGGGCTGGGGTCCAAAGTAGCTACCAAGGTAACTCATTGTAAGTTGTGTAACAAGTGATAACATAGTAATTAAAATATCTTGCCTAGCCCTTTTCCTTGAGATAGATTAAAAAGATAAGTTAGAAATTTTTCCTCATCCATGCCTTGAGTGCTTGTATAGGCTAAGCATGAGATGGAGATGATATCTTGAGAGGTATGACTAGTTTCCTTGTCATCACGAGAGGGTATTCTGGTTTCGCATAGAGTCACTAGGGGGTCGGGGTCCTGAGAGACTGCCAGGGTAATCTTAGAGTTGGCTCATGTGATGACACTCCATAGTATGTATCCTGAATCTCCTTCATGGTTTTTTTAATTTATTTTCCTCTAGTGGTGTACTTGTTAGATATTACTTTTGATGGTGCATTTATTGTGAGTTATTGCTCATTGATTGGATGTCATTTATTGTTAACAATTGAATTTTATTTATAAATGATCAGTTATTCATTGGTGGTGTTTTTATTGTTGGAGTTAGTGACCGGTAGTTTACTTTTATTGATGACAATTGTTATTTGTTGGTCATTGTGCTTGTGACACTTGACATTGATTTCGAAATGGTTGTATATTTTTGGTCTTGATATTTGTATGTTGACTTGGTATGAGATGTTAGTATTGGAATAAGTGTCCTTTCAATTTTAATTATCTCTTCTTCTTGAGTAGTTTGTGTTACTCTTAAGGTAGTTTTGGTTATCAGGATTCCTTGATTAGGATTATTTTATGATTTGATTATCTGTGTGTGGATCGTACATCATCTCTCCTGCATGTTGGGAGTGGGAGCCTGATTAGGTGACCACACAATCAGGAGGTAGTGTATTCTTACCATTTGGGTCACCCTCAGATTGACAAATGTTGGATGCTTCTTGATACAGTGGTACCATTATCATTCTTTCTCTTATCTTGAAGACTTCTATTCATTTGATGTATCTATATATCATGTGTTTTGATATCCTATAGGATATTGTATTGTATATTGATGTACTTGTATCTATTTTCACATACCATATGACATGTGCAGTGGATGTTATTCATTAGATGTGCTTGCATATTATTAGTTGTACTTATGCATTTGCTCATATGACTATGTATATGTTTATTCATTTTATGATTATGGACATTGTAATTGAGACTTAAACTTATTTAAAAGACTTTCTTAAATGTGACTCAATGTGAAGGAACCCTTGAGGAAGTGAAACTATAATAGTAATTGATTACATGTTCTTAATGTGTATATATATGTTGCTTCCACATTATTGTTACTTTGATGCTGTTTAAACTTCTAAAAAAATAGTTCAGTAAACTTTATAACATATTAGGTTAATTCTTTTGGGTTCTTGAGCGGGGTATTACAGTTGCTCAAATCTGAGATTTCTAAATCAAAATTTAGCAGCATGATTCTACAGTTTACATTTAGTTGTAGTTTCCAAACAACACATGAATCAATTATATTTCTTAATTGAAAATCAGAATTTTCCTTCATATTTTATTCCATAAGTTTCAACAAATAAATTTCAACAATATGACAGATACGAGGTAGATAGATCTTCCAAACTAATTTCAACAAATGAGTTCTCAGACCCTACCTCAATCTGACAGTTGAAATTCTAGACAACCTGGTGAATACATGCAATCCAAATACTCTTAAGCTTTTAACATTTCTTTACCTTTCATTTCTAAATTGCTCTCCCAAAACCTTAGTGTAACTCTAAATTGACCAGAATAACTCTAATATAGAGCCCTAACCCTGACTAGGGTTTCTAATTTTTAATTTAATTAAAACCCACTTACTTTTAATTAAATATAAAATAACTTAATTCATAAAATCTTTTCACGCACACTCAAAGCCCTTTTAACTTAAATTTATCTTATTTAATTTAATTAATCTTTTCATGCATATTTAACTCACCCTTTAATTAAAATATTCTTTTATTTTATTTTTCTCACTTTATTATTTTTGCAAGCATATTAAAACTAATTATTTATTATTTTAATCAATAAAGATAATTAGAGTTCATTATTTAAATGCAACTCAAATTTTAATCAATGTTAATTAAATAATTATACTAAAACAATATTTAATATTTAAATTCTTTTATTTTAATCTTCTAATTTAGAATTTTAAACTAAATATTTTAAATTAAGTATATCTTCAAAAAAATTCCAAGAATTAAATATCATCTTATTTACTATTTCCTTTAAAATAATTCAAATATCGATGATTAAATAAAAAATTATAAATAAGCATTCTACCAAGCAAATCACAAAGTCAAGCTACAAGAGATGCATAAGGAAAATCAACCAAACCAAAAATCAACTACATACGCGCACAAAGACTCACAGATTTAAAAAGGGTAGATAGTCAGATACGAGTCCTCCTTGCACAACAAGTATTTTGGCTTTGGCTAGGATTGGACCTAAACATTATCTCCCCAATCTTACCATTGAGTTATTGCAACAAGGCATGTTCATCCTGGCAATTAAGGGAAGTCGATGCTTGAACCTGCAACCTACATAAAAGATGAATGCATGTACATGTGCATATATATCTAAGTAGTCAATGGCGAGGAGTGGTAAATTGTGTAGATCCCAACTAGCAAGTGACTACGACTCCCTTCCCTTGTTAGAGTAATTATTTGTTCTAACTTATTAATTAAATCACTTTGATTTAATTAATTAAGTTGCCTATTACTCTAGTTTTCTTAAGCTATCTTGTAGGTGCATATAATTAATATTTTATTAATTATATTGTGCAACCCTAGCTTTTTTAGGCTTTAGTTTCCCTTTTCGGGTTTCGTGATTCCTTTATAAGGATTCACCTCTTTGTATTTTATGGATTCACTTATTGGATTATATGAGATATTGCTCTTTGCATGTCCATAAGATGGATCAAGCTTTTTGGCCTCCTTGATTTTTTCTTGTTTCTATTCTTTGCTTCATCCATGTAACAGGGTTATGCATGCAAGTGTTCTTGGGAGATTAGTTTTTCACCTAATCTAACATGGTATCAGAGCAAGCTTGCTGCTCGCTGTTCGTGGTTTGTTGAAGCATTTCAGAAGTTGCATTTTTCAAAGGGTTTCAATTTTTAGAGTTATTTTGTATTGGATTTGGAGGGGTCATTTTTTCGGTGCATTTTGAGCCCAAATGGACCTCACCGTTGGATTCGTAGCACCCAAAAACCCTTGTTTCCATATAAAATTTGTCCAATTTGGACACAGTTGAAATTTGATGCAAAAATTTGTTACCAGATTTGGGCACGCTTTCCGAAGAAAAGATTTTTTTTATTAAAAAAATAAATCATAAAATCAAAAGGCTTTATTAAAAAAAGGCTCATGAGTTTTTATTAAAAAAAGCGTTTGCTTTTTTTGCAAGAATTCTTCAAAGTTTTTTGTTTTTTGTTTAAAAAAACATTTTCAAAATCTTCCAAAAAAGGACGCTGCATTAGCAAAGTATGACAAAGAAGTGACATCAGCAAGGTACTGAAGCAGGTCTGACAGCCGCAGGTGCTGACGTCATCCATCTTTGGGCTGAAATTTGACGGCTTTCAAATCATCATTTCTATAATTTGTTTTGTTTTAAAAGCTGTTTGTGGTTTTTTGGCCATATCTTTGTCATACAGAGGTATTTTTTGATCTATCTTATATCATCGGAAAGCTCTTTCCGAGCCCATCACGATGGTGCTAGTTATTTGGACTTTTGATACAGTTTGGTTGCCTATTTTGGCAGTCAAAGCCAGATGTTCTATTTGGCACTCTAGGAGGCGTATCTTGAGCTTCCGATCTCTGATTTTGGACTTCTTTATATCGTTGGAAAGCTCTTTCTATGCTCTTTCCAGTGATGCTGGTTGTTGTTTCAGATTCTATTCTAGGCACATCCTATTCAGTCTTTTGTATTTTAGCATTCTGGTGGATATCCTGTTTGTTTCAGGTCCGAGGATCGATTTTGTTGCTTCAGTTGCTTCGTTTTGGGCTCTACCTTCTGTTGTTTCAGCCTTATGTCTTTTCTGATAATTGTTGATATTCATTGTAAGCATTTTTATGCAACGCACTGAGATAAAGTGCCACTCTTGCGTTTTGGGATCCTTTTCATCATTGTGATTCATTGTACTCGCACTATTATATAAAGTGCCATGGGGGGGATAGTTGTTTGCCGCTTATAGGCCCTCTTTCTCTAATTCCTCATGCAGTGTCGATGACATGTGCCTTTATTTATGTTTGTACCTCACTCTCGATGTGTTTGGCTCCTGTGTTGTAGGAGATTTTTGGCCCATCTTTTCAGCTGCCTGTCACCTCACATGCCTTAAGGAGAGGTTATATTGCTGTTCTATGCTTCTTTGGTTGATGGTTCGTGCCTTCTATTTCCATGGAGGTTCCTTTGGTTGATGGTTCGTGCCTTCTATTTCCATGGAGGTTCTACAGATCAGCATTTTGACAGAGTTTTGCGGTTCTTCATGCTTCAATGATTCTCTTCTGATCTCTTTGTTCCTTCTTCTGGAACATTCTTTGCTATCTCTTTTTGGAGTAGGGTTTTTCCCATGTGGTTTTCTCTATTTCTCCTCTTTATAGAGATTTTGTTGTGATTGGGTACCTAATCTGGGCTTGTTGTCAGGACCCAATTCTCTTTCATAGCTGTGCTAGGTTAGCTTCCTCCCAAGCTTCGCTTAAGGGGGGGTGTTAGAGTAATTATTTGTTCTAACTTATTAATTAAATCACTTTGATTTAATTAATTAAGTTGCCTATTACTCTAGTTTTCTTAAGCTATCTTGTAGGTGCATATAATTAATATTTTATTAATTATATTGTGCAACCCTAGCTTTTTTAGGCTTTAGTTTCCCTTTTCGGGTTTCGTGATTCCTTTATAAGGATTCACCTCTTTGTATTTTATGGATTCACTTATTGGATTATATGAGATATTTCTCTTTGCATGTCCATAAGATGGATCAAGCTTTTTGGCCTCCATAATTTTTTCTTGTTTATGTTCTTTGCTTCATCCATGTGACAGGGTTATGCATGCAAGTGTTCTTGGGAGATTAGTTTTTCACCTAATCTAACATCCCTAACCACACCAAACATGTTAGATAGAATTATAAAACAAACACACACACCATACACATGCAAGTATGGGGTAAGTAACATAAATAAATCATGAATACAAATAACATTATATTTCACTATAAAAAATCATCATCATTAAGATACAATAACCATCATTTAAAGACATATCATATGATATCATCGAGAAAACAATTTCATTTACTAACTAAGAGTAATTTATGAAAGTGGTGTAGTGATACTCAACATCTCACGTCATTTTCCATGAATTTTGACATTAAGTCTTTTCAAATTGTATTAATCCACATCTCACTGCATTTCCATAATTTGACATTAAAGTCATCTTTGTATGGCAATGTGACTAAATGGGAATCTAAATAGTCTTGGGGGTAGTAACCAAATAGAAATGAATGGTAATTGGGTAGTTTAATAGTTTGTAACTGTCTTGAATTGTCTTTAAAAAGAAGACATATATGTAATTCAAAATAGAGTCGATAGGGAGAGTGAATAGATAGAACCACCAAATGGTTCTCTGGTGGTAGCTAGAGAACCATATATGTTTGTAATTTCAAATGATATATCAATGGAAATGTATTTATGTTTATTGGTGTATTCTATTTACTAAAATCAGATCTTTATTAAGTTTTTTTTTGTTATTTCCCTTATGTATTCAGTCGATTATGGTAGGCATTTATATATAATGAGTATATTGTTGTAGGTTGATAACAATCCCAATTGGGATGATGACATTATGAATACGTTTCTCCTTCACAATCCTCCATGACCAACGACATTTGATAAATGATTAAAAGACGAGGAATCAACATATCTGTAGAAAGAACCTAAAAGGTGGTAGAATTGGTTAAAGCTGAACCTATCACATTAAAAGGTGGAAAAAAATCTATCCATATGCCTTCATGCTAGGTGGACACGGTATGAGATGTTAAACATGGATAAGAGAGAGGAACCCGCAAATGAAGAGGAACTCGATATGCAGTTAGAAGGGACTGAGTCATGAGGGGGAAGAGGCTTGACATCCTTGATTCTCATTGTCATGGCTAAGTAATCTGAATACAGTAATGAAGAGTTTGAGACCCGAAAGGGAGATATTGAGGTCGACAAGTGTTGGTATTGGGTGGTGATGTGAGTGATATTAAAGATTATTCCTAAAATGTCTTTGTTCATGGTTATAAATAGTGGATTGGTGAATTTGATATTTGAATTGGTATTGATATATTTGGTGTCAAGAAGGATCTCGGTAAGAAGATGGAGTCGTAGGGCATGATAAGGAGAAGTAGCAATGTAGATGCAGGCCAAGAGCAGTGGAAGAACCTGAAAGATCAAAGGAGGGATAGAGGTTGTGAGAGGTAGAAGAGGAGGTGGTATGTTTCTAAATAGAGACAAGGTGGTATACATCTATTCAAGTACTAGTAAATTGAATCAAGATTAAATTGTGCACAATAATAGTTAGTGTTACAATGTAAGGGTGTTTGTTATGGGAGTACTAAGAAGACATGAGCCTCTAGTGAATGTCTACAAAGAAGTAGATATAAAGATTATGCAGATTTGTAGTTTGGATCGACCCCTCCTTGCATCAGAAAGTGTTCATAATCATCAAATAGACACATGCAAGTATCATCATTGTAAATAAGTAACCATTACTATCTGGTATAATCAATCACCCTATATATCAAAGCATTGTATTTTTAAATATAAGTTAAGGGCTAACATGTCCAAATAAGAGTCTAATAGAACTTTATCAATGAATTCTACAATGGTAGTAAATGAGGGGTATTAGAGTGGGTGACTCTTTTATTTCTCCTTGTAGGTCTATACTAACTCTCCTCATTCCTTTCATTTATTAGAAAAGTGATTAAAAACCTATTCTATATGCCTCCAACTTAATGTAAAGGAGTCCAAGATGAGTTGTATCCTACCACTAAGATATGCATGCAAACCTCACATAATTGATCTTTATATCTATGGGTACTAGGGGTACTTTAGCCAAACAAATGAGAAATGATCTTAGCTTAACTAAGGATAGTGGAAGATTACTCAATAACTAACTAATTTGGAAATTTAGATTCTTTCTTGCAAATGAAGGGAGAAAACCTTTGATGGGGGTCTACAACTATATAGATGATTCACCAAATCCTCCATGTGTTATAAGGAGACCTAGATAGTTTATTTATCTCTTCTTCTTTCTCCTTGAGCTACGTCTTAAAATAAAGTTGGAACATCTCTTTTTCTTTAGCCCATTAAATTATTTACCACTAAAATCTCAAATAAATTCACATCACCATGCTACTATAACTACGGGAAGAATAGGTAATGGTTCTATCACTAATTCTTTGATAATTGCATTTTGAACTTTATTCTTTTTCTTAGACTGAGATTTAATATTGGTTCCAAAACATCCACCTCTGCATTGAGTTTTGATTCTTTAGCTTTTTCCAATTTCAAGTCATCCTCAAGAAGTTTGAATTTTTCATAGTGTGACCTACAATTGAATGATGTCACAATGAATGGATCTCCTTGGGATAATCATTATCACTAATAGAAAAGTGCATTAAGCTATTCCCAACCATCCATCACACCATGACAAATAGTAAACTAAATAAAAAAGACTTAGAAAGTGATAAAGTCATGTTAGGAAAAACTATTGGCAAAAGCACATTGCCTTTATTGTATAAAATTACAGATGAAAGTAAAGTTATGTGGAAAAAATTGTACCTTAAAATTTTTAAATTAGTAAATGAAACTCTATATGCATCTAAAAATACTACATTGAAAAAATCCATGATGAGCTCTTGTGCGATTTTATTGAGATCGTAATGTAGGAATTAATAACTAGACAATAATTTTACAACTCACTTGTATATGTATAATTTTGGAATGTGAAGTCATCCATTTAGTCATCTAGTCATCTAGTTGTGATTCATAATAATAATTAATAACTTTGTATGAGTTGAGTTCCCATAAATAGCAAGTCATTTAGGTGGCTTACCTAAAATAGTAATTTTGACAAGTGTTTAACATGTAGTTGTATGACTCATACTTATTCAATTTAATTTCTCTTGGCTTCCCTAGTGGGGCATTATAGGGTAGATGAAAAGGTGGTTCCTTGTCTCTTGACTTTACCCATATTGATTACAAACCAATCAGCTTGAGAATGTATTAGAGATGTTACAATGACCATTGAAGAAGACATCTAATTTTAAGAAATCAAGGTTTTTAAGTTTGTCATATTCCCTTTGTAACGTAAGTCATTTCCATTTTTTCTTATATTAAAATTTAATATAACAAGTCGATTACTATTTATTGTGATATTACTATCAAGATTTGATGGTGTAGTTCTTGAGTCAAACTCATTGACCCATGTTTCATGAGTAGTGGTTCACATGAACCCATTGCTCATGAGAATAAATTGAACTAGTATAAACTAATATATATAAATCTGAGAGGATGTTGCATTTGGAACACACATACCAAATATATGGCAGTGCTTAGTACATTTACAAAGATCCTGAAAATTCCAACATGGTATCAGAGCCAACTGCAAATGTATCAAAGAGAAGATTGAAAATGAAATTATCAAGAGTGCAATGATTTATAATCATATCTTACAATAGAACTTTCTCCTGCTACATTATGAATAGAGCAATGACAAGCCAAACTCCTAGCAATCTCTATGTGTGTGTGTGTGTGTGTGTGTGGGTGTGTGTGTGTGTGTGTGTGTGTGTGTGTGTGTGTGTGTGTGTGTGTGTGTGTGTATTCATCTCTTATTTTATTAAAGATCTTTGTCTCGATAATTTTATACTGATTGCTGGGAGTTTGGCTTATCATTGCTCCATTTATAATGTGGCAGGAGAAAGTTCTATTGTAAAATATGATTATAAATCATTGCTCTCTTGATAATTTCATTTTCAATCTTCTCTTTGATACATTTGCAGTTGGCTCTGATACCATGTTGGAATTTTTAGGATCTTTGTAAATGTACTAAGCATTACCATATATTTGGTATTTGTTCCAAATGCAACATCCTTTCATATTTATATATAGAGAATAGGCCATGAATAGACACATCCCTTCATAAGACATGTCTATTCATTAACCAAATAATTAATATAATAACAAATTTAAACACACACACACACACACACAAAACAAAAATAAAAAAATATATAATAGGTTTATCCAATTGAAGCTCTCAAATATCAACATATTTTTCTTGTAACGCCCCACCAGGGAACCCAAGAGAAATTAACCTATAATGTCACTAAGTTTGCTATACATTTTTTTTAAAGATTAAAACAATCAAGAGATAACATAGTGGAAGCAATAACTCACATACATACATAAGAAATACAATAACAATTACATATCTCAAGGGTTTCATAACAATGAATCACACACAAGCTTTAATAAGATTAAATCTAATAGGTAAACAAAGTCCATGTCATAGAATAACCACATATATGAAATCACATGAAAGAATATACAAGTACATAAGATGCCACATGGCATAACCAGAATGCATATTCATCCTCTCCACACATCGCATGGTATGAAATGCTAAAAGAATATACATCATGATGAGATACAACATCCCATAGGATCTCAAATAACCAAAGTACAATATACTAGAAATTCGAAGGACATATTATATTATATATTATTAATTTAATTATTAATTAAATCAAATTATTTTAATGAGTATAAGATTAAAACTAAAATCATTATATTTTTAATTATATTAGAGAAAATAAAAAATACAAATAAGTTGAGATCATTAATATGATATTTAAATGATCTTTCAACATAGTTTTAATTATAAGACTAAACACAAGATTTATTTGTAAAGATAATTTTATGTAAAGATTTAAATCCATTTCTTCCTCCCTTATCATCATCTTCATATCCTTTGCTAAAATCAAAGGCCCACCCAAGGTATGCCCACTCCAAAAGCGACTCTATTTTTAGAATTAAGGCTTTTTCAAAAAGAGCCTCCATTACCCAAGCTAAATTTTGTTCATGGTTGCCCACTTGTAGTCCCCACACCATCAACATTGCCGCTATGTCCACCTACACTTTCCATCGATGGTCTGCCTCTTGGAAGAAGGGACCCAGGGTCTCTTGCATTGCACGGATGACATCTTTTGATGGGTATTTAACCATTTGTTTGAGACGTTGGTTTGCCACCCTTCCAAATAGGGCTTTATGTTATTTCTTCATTTTGAAGGTAAAATTTAGCTCCATTGAAACTTCACACTTGCTCTTTCTTAATTTAGAATTGTGCATTAAGCTGCCTACCCTTCTAATTTAAAGAGTTTTTCACACACTTTGCTGATGCAGCTCTATCTTGATTTAATGTGCCAATGTTTGATTTCTGAAACTTGCCTCTATTTTCGCACATTTTTCACTGCCCACACAAGCCAAAGGACCAATTAAATATTCTTTCATCAACCTTTTCTGATTGACCCGTCCTTTGGGGGCATTTTTATTTAATGTTTCCTGCATTTCATAATCATTTACACAAGTGATTCATATCTACCCAAAAATTTGAATACTTGATCCGCACCACTTCATCATTAAAAGATATTTCCCTTTTTGATAGTGTGTCCACTTCTATATTTCCTTCAATTTTAATATGAGTGATCTTAAAATCCTCAAAATTACTAATTTCTTGTACAATGAGCTCAATTATCATTTGGAGGTGCCATGCGTTAATTTGCAATTTTGATATTGCCTGCACTACTATGAGGGAGTCACCTTCTAAATGTAGCTTTTTGATCCCCTCCTTTCTAGCTGGTCTTATTGCTAACAGAGCTGCTTCACACTCTGTTGTGTTAGTGGTGCCTGTGGGTAGCTTTTTTTCTCCTTTCAATAAAATGTGGCCTGTACTATCTCTCAGGAAAAACCCAACACCCGAAGCTCCTGGGTTTCCATTCACAGCTCCATCAAAATTTTCTTTAACCATTCTTCCATAGGGGCTCTCCATTCTATCCTATTAGACTTTAACTTTTTCTTTTTGGTTACTAGTACTCCCAAGGGAGATTTAAATCTTATCCGTAGCCATGAGCCTTGTAACACATTGTCCTCCTTTGTATAGGGTATCTTCATCACTTGCTTTTTTGTAGCCAAGGCACTTACTATCTCCTTAATAGCATTCATAATCTTATTTAAACATCTTCTCAGAGTCTCCTTTTCTCCTTGCAAAATTCTTTTATTTTGTTCCTTCCATAATTCCTATAGAATCAGTGAAGAAGCAACTAACCAAATTCTTGAGAGGGTTGATTTGTTGTGATCCCTTAGCCATCCATCAAAGACCTCCTTTACATTTGGGGCTCTTGATCCATACTATTGCAATTTAAATTGAACCAAATCCCAACATTTCCTTGCATATTTACATTGAACCAAAAGGTGATCTAATGTTTCTTCATTCTTTTCACATAGAGGACATCTTGATGGTCCTATTATGCCTATTTTCCTTAGCCTTTCCATACTTAAAATTCTATGATTGTAAGCCAACCATGCAAAGGCTCCTGCCTGGGTAGTATATCCTTATTCCAGCAGAGGTCTTTTTTAAATGAAAGCTTCACTATTTATTTCTGCCATAATATTATAGCTAGTTTGACTGAATAATTTCCTAAAAGGGATCCACACCAAATAACTTAAGCCTTCTTTGAGCTTAGAAGCATTCTTCTTTCTTCTAAGATGCTTTCATTTGTAGCTTCTACTATTCTGTCAGCTCCTCCCTTGAGAAATCCTTCCAACACCATTCCTTTCCTTCCAAACCATCCTTTTCTATCACATAATCAAACACAAAATCTCCCCATCTTTCTTTAAAGTAAGCTTTTAACTTATTGAAATTTTCATCTTGCTCCAAAATTTTGTGTCCATTCCAAGAGTCCTCCCAAAATTTTGCTTGTTTTCCATCTCCACTATGCCAAGAAATATGCTTTACAATAATTTGCTTGCAAGAAAGCATGAAATTCCATATTGCTGACCCTTTTAGTGGATCTTGCACCTTGAAAATCCTATGTGCTTCATCTGAATCTAAATATTTTCCTTTTAGAACTCTCACCCACTATAGTTATGGGTTTTCATACATTGTCCATATTAGTTTAGCTCCCAAAGCTTTGTTCATAAGTTGCCAATTTGTAATCCCAACCCCTCCCTTATTCTTGGGTCTACAAATCTTTTCCCATGCTAGTAAGGGTATTTTATCTCCTTCATTTGACCCATTCCAAAAGAATTTCCTCATCTTCTATTCCAAAACTCAAATTTTTTTTTTGGGAATATCTAGACACATCATTGTGAAAACTAGCATGGTTGAGATTACTGTTTGGAGCATTAGGATTCTTCCTATTGAAGGCAACCATCTTCCTTTCCAACCTTCCATTTTCTTTTGGCATCTATCTATCAGATTGTTCCAGACGTTTGCTTTATTTTTGCCTTTGAACAAAGGAATCCCTAAATATTTACTAGGTAACATTCCAATTTTTATATGCAAGATCCTACAAATTCCGACTTTAACACACTGTTGGGTGTTGAAGAAGAAAATCTCTGATTTATTCCAATTTATAAACTATCCTAAAATTCTTCCATAAAGTTCTAGAGTTTGTTTCATAGCCTTTGCTTCCTAAAGATTTGTTGTTCCTGCTAGAAAGGTATCATCTACAAATTGCAAGTGAGTTAGAGCTTCCACAACCTCTGTAATTTTAATCGCTTTACACAACCCCTATTTTCGTTGTCTGTTGATTAACCTTCCCAAGACCTCTGACGTGATAATAAAGAGAAAAGGGGATAGGGGGTCCCCTTTCCTGATACCTTTTTCTTGTTCAGAAAAACCTTGAGGGCTTCCATTTATGAGCACTAAGAAACAAGGGGTAAAAATGCAGCTTTCCACCCATTGCAACCATTCCTGTCCAAAACCAAACCGCCTTAAAACACTCAGTAAGAAACATCTGTCTACTTCATCATAGGTACATTTTATGTCTAATTTAGCCATCATGTTTTGTGTTTTCAAAGCTCTAATTGTGTGGGCTACTTCATGTGCCACAACAACAACCTAAAAATGGATCTTCTTGGTAAGAAGTCACTTTGCTCTTCTGAGATGATTGAGCTTAAGACATGTTTAAGTTTATTGGTCATGACCTTGGAGATGATCTTATATATTGTAAATTACATAAAGATATTGGTATGAAGTCTTCAAAGGTCAATTGTGTATCTTTTTTTAGCACTAGAGCTATAAAGGTGTTGTTGAAATCTTTAAGAATGAAACCCCCTTGCCTTGATTCCTTGACCACCTCCCATAATTATTTTTGAAAAATAAACCCAAATTTCTAAAAAAATATTGTAGGGAACCCATCTAGGCCTGGTGCTTTGTCTCCCCCTAGGCCTTTTAAAGCTTCACAAACTTCACACTTCATAACAGGGTCCATTAGTTTTATGTTTTGAGATTCAATAATCAAAGTCGAGGTGACACCTAAGACCTCTTCCACCTCATTTAGAGTTTTTTCTACCTGCTGGCTCTTTTGAGAGAAAAAAATTTACTACTTTGAAATTGATCCCTTCACTATCTTGTATGAGAACCCCTTCTTAATTTTGAATTTCAAAAATTTTATTAGCTACCCTCCTAGTTTTGACCACTTTCTGAAAAAATTGTGTGTTTCTAGCTCCCTCTTTTAGCCATACTTCCCTTGATTTCTGCCTCCAAAAATATTCTTCTTTGGCAAGGCACTCATCTAGTTCCTTTCTCAGAGATTTCTCTTCCTTATAATCTTCTTCAAACATACTGTAATACTCCAAAATTGGCTCATTGCCATCTCAACCAATTTTGGTCTATTTCTGATCAATCCTAAAGTCCTATTCCATTAGGCAAATTCTTATTCAACTACTCGTTACTTGACTTAATTGGCAGATGCAGAAAACCCTAATCTGCATTCATCATGCTTATTATTTAATTCCTATAGTATTTACTCATATTAGTCACATTAAACTTATTGATTAATATTTAATTTAATTACTAAGTATTTATACTTTAATTAAATTAAATTATATCTTAAGGCTAATGTACTATGGAATTAAATTAATTTAATTTAATAAATGCGCCTATTTTAATTAATTAAACAAAATTATTTAATTAAATGGAGTACTTACTTCTAATTAATTAAACAAAGTTATTTAATTAAATGGGAAGCCATTCCTAATTAATTAAATGAAGTTATTTAATTAAATAAGAAAAGTGTCTCTAATTAATTAAAGGATTATTTAATTAAATAGAAAAGGTAATTATGAGAGTATATCTCATTTTATTAAACTAAATATCTCACCAAAATCTCTCTTCACTTCAAAAAGGGAAATTTCCAGTTCACTATTGATAAAAAAGGAATTAAATCAGTTAACTCCTTATTCTACTCAAATTAAATCAGTTAACTCCTTATTCTTCTCAAATTAAATCAGTTAACTCCCTTTAATTTGGGAATCTTCCTTTATGACTGAACTTCATCTTCAATCCTGACCGTTGATTGAAATCAATCTCAATCGTTGATGGATTCTAGGAAAGTTTATTTAAGAGACCCTCATCTCTTCATTTTGCGAGAGGATGAATTTGAAATTTGCATCGAATTGCTGTTGGAATTCATACCCACATTTGCTCACATTTGCTCATATTTTACATACATTTGCATCCTTAGCTTAATTTCATTTAGCATAATATGCATATGATTAATCTAGTTTCCTTTACTTGTTCTTAGATTAGAATGCATTTCTCATTCTAGATTAATCTGCATAATCATATATAGATTAATTTCATTTCTTAAATCCTTCATTCTTAGGTCTAGTTGCTTAACAACTCAAATCTAAGGATATCTAATAAGCAAAATCCCTTTAGATAGAAGGCAACAGGTCGCCTTGCCGACTGATTTTCGGATGAACAATTCAATGTTCATTCCGAGATGAATCCGCATACAATGACCGTGTTGAAGTGTGTGTGTTAGCAGAGGCTGCATATTCACGCATACATTTCTTATTCCATTAGGCAAATTCTTATTCGGCTACTCGCTACTTGACTTAATTGTTAGATGCAGAAAACCTTAATCTGCATTCATCATACTTATTATTTAATTCCTATAGTATTTACTCATATTAGCCACATTAAACCTATTGATTAATATTTAATTTAATTATTAAGTATTTATACTTTAATTAAATTAAATTATATCTTAAGGCTAATGTACTATGGAATTAAATTTATTAAATTTAATAAATGTGCCTATTTTAATTAATTAAACAAAATTATTTAATTAAATGGAGTACTTACTTCTAATTAATTAAACAAAGTTATTTAATTAAATGGGAAGCCATTCCTAATTAATTAAATGAAGTTATTTAATTAAATAAGAAAAGTGTCTCTAATTAATTAAAGGATTATTTAATTAAATAGAAAAGGTAATTATGAGAGTATATCTCATTTTATTAAATTAAATATCTCGCCAAAATCTCTCTTCAGTTCAAAAAGGGAAATTTCCAGTTCACTATTGATCAAAAAGGAATTAAATTAGTTAACTCCTTATTCTACTCAAATTAAATCAGTTAACTCCTTATTCTACTCAAATTAAATCAGTTAACTCCCTTTAATTTGGGAATCTTCCTTTATGACTGAACTTCATCTTCAATCCTGACCGTTGATTGAAATCAATCTCAACCGTTGATGGATTCCATGAAAGTCTATTTAAGAGACCCTCATCTCTTCATTTTGGGAGAGGATGAAATTGGAATTTGCATCGAATTGCTGTTGGAATTCATACCCACATTTGCTCACATTTGCTCATATTTTACATACATTTGCATCCTTAGCTTAATTTCATTTAGCATAATATGCATATGATTAATCTAGTTTCCTTTACTTGTTCTTAGATTAGAATGCATTTCTCATTCTAGATTAATCTGCATAATCATATATAGATTAATTTCATTTCTTAAATCTTTCGTTCTTAGAGGGTCTAGTTGCTTAACACCTCAAATCTGAGGATATCTAATAAGCAAAATCTCTTTAGATAGAAGGCAACAGGTCGCCTTGCCGGCTGATTTTCGGATGAACAATTCAATGTTCATTTCGAGATGAATCCGCATACAATGACCATGTTGAAGTGTGTGTGTTAGCAGAGGCTGCATATTCACGTATACATTTCTGGCACCCACCGTGGGGTAGTGAAAATTATTTTTTCTAGCCTCTTTCTGCATTTTTTCTAATCATTTTTTTGTTCTCTGTCCGTATTGTTCCATATAGATTTGAGAATCTTTGCGCGAGATTGTTTATTTTTGCGCGAGGATCCAGAATCTTCGCTCAAAGATTCTTTTCGTATCGCGCGAGAAAGTGCCTAAGCACGCAAAACTTCACGCGACACCTGTTTCTTTGCACGGGCCATAATAGAATTTTGTGCGGGTTGTAAAACTTCTTCGCGCGGACTATCAGGAATTTCACACGAGACTCTGCTGATAGATGCTATTTTTTGCATTGATTTTCATGTTTTCTGGTTTTTTTGCTAACTGCTCATTGTTTCTGGTTTTTTTACGTTTTTTGATTTTTTGGAACAGCATAACAGCGATTTGCGAGACAATTGGAAAAGTGTGATAAAGTTGCTAAAAACAGGTAAAACATCTACTAAGTGCATTGCAAGGATTACCAGGTAATTCTCTTTGACTGATAACACTTCATTTGGACCTAAAATGAACATCTTTCGTGTCAAGCTTGTGTGTGTTTCCTTCCATGTTCTCATTTTACAACACATGCATAATTTGATACTAGGTTGTGATCTCTATTAGTTTCGTCTAGCAGGCTTAGTTACTAGTGATAAATCTAATTAGCTATCTTGGGTTATTGGACTCGCTAATTCGTCGGCCCCTCATTTCACCCTATGGTTGCAAGATCAACACCATGTTAAAGGGGACAGGTCTACAAGAAAGAAGTGTTAAATGCTCCACTAGGCAACCCTTTTGTGCTTTCTATAACTCACTAATTTTTGAGTTGTGGACTCATTTTGGCTTGTGTGAGGGGTTAAATGTTCCACATCTTTGGACTCACCTCACATTAGTTAAAGCGTTAAGTGTACCACCTTGTGCTCTTTGATTACTTTTGGATAGATTTTCTTTCGGGAATTAACATTTGTACACATAGTAATTAGGCCCCATGAACACTATTCGTGGATCTTGAGGGAGTGGGTTCCTAGTGAAACTCCTCTTTAAGACGGATTCCTTGTAGGTGGGGAGGATATTTTGAGCATCTCGCAGATAGATGAATCTTCAACTTGTTGATTGAGGCATCCTTTCTCTAGAGAGGTTGATAGATCACTAGGAGTTGATATCATAGATCTTTAAGAGATACTCTTAGTTTAGTGTGTCAGATTAATCTGTCTGCTTTGATTGGGCTAAAAGTGAAAAGGTGTCAAGACCTTGAATATAGAAGCTAAATCCCCTTGTGGTACACTATTTTGAGTCGGTCACTTTTAGAGAGGGTTAACCGTAGCAGACAATCCCTTTACAGGGATAACTGCATTGACGGAACCTCGAGCAATAATAGCCATTTTTGACGTGGTAGTGACAACCGCTATATAAATGTCCTTGTGGAAGAAATCTCCATGGGTGTGGTTCATTGTGGGTTGTCAGATCTCCCCAACAGCTCTTGAAGATTAAGTTCTCAGACTATGTTGAAACCTCGGTGCGCCGGGATTGGAGGTCACCCCTGTGAGTCATAAAAGTTGTAGAGTCAAAACATTACTAAAAACCTTAGAGAGGCCAACTTTTCACTTTTTAGGAATGTGTGCAATGATTGCAAAACTCTTTGAAAACATACACAAATAGCTCTCCTAGGGATTAGCACAAACTAAGTCACTTGATTGTTCATGAGCAAGGTTGCTTTTGCCCTTGCTCATTATTTTTAGACGTGCTTGAAATCACTTGATTGTTGTTCTACGTGCCTATTTATCTGCCTGGTTACTGAAATGATCAAGATTTGTCAAAATCAGTTGCTGTTATAAAATTGGTCTTCTCGCGCGAAATCATTTTGGTCTCGCGCAAAATCATCTAGTCCTCGCGTGAAATCTTTTTGTTCTTGCGCAAAATTAAACTGCTGTTATGAGTCTTCGCGCGGCCCTGTAAACTTCTTCACATGAAATTAAATTACTGTCACTGACTTTTGCGCGAGCTAGAAAACTTCTTCGTGCGGTTTGTGAAACTTCTTCGCGCGACCTGTAAAGGTTTTTCGCGTGAGATCTTGTGTCAACATTACCAATTTGGGTTTGTTTTAGCTGTCTACGGCCTGCACGCTGTCTTTTTCTGCATCTGTTTATCGCTCTTTGTCTGCAAACAGTCCTGAAACAGCGACACTTCACTTAGCTGAAGACTTGTGTCTTACATCTTGACTAGTCTTGTCTCATAAGTAATTTTTTTGGTCTTTGTCTTAATGCTTGTCATACTTTGTGTCACATTGGTCATAATCTTTAGCTGTTCTAGCCTTTAAATCAGACCATTTGTGCCTTAGTGAACAACATTCTTACTATTATCTTGTCCTTTTTGAGACTCAGTCTTAGTGTAGTCCTTGTCCAGCTTCTAGTTTTTTGTCCTTGTCTATGACTGTCACAACCAGAAGCGGAAACTTGTTTTATCCCTATAACCTTAAACGTGGTCGTGCTAGGGGTCATAACCACGACAGAGGTCGCTTACCTTTCGTTATGCAATCTGTATCCAGTTTAGCTAGTGAGGCATCTTCATGATCTCCCTCACCTACCAGGTCATCTCGAGTTCAACAAACATTTTCCAAAAATTTGCAACAAATTAGGAATCCTTTTTACCAAGAGGATACTGAGACAGGTAGAGGTCCTGCATTCCCAAACACAATGTATGATCCTTTCTCCAGAGACCCTTTTGAAACACAACATACGAAAACTAAACATGTTCCTATAATGACTAATCGTGAACCTGAACATGGTAGTCATAGTCAATATCAAGAACCACCTAGGGATGACAAAGAGAAAGAAAAAGACTATGACATTGATGAGGAATAGGAAGAGGTGGAAATCCTCCCTGAACACATAGCAAAATGTCGAAGAGACAACAAATTTCAGAAGGTCATGGGAATCCTAATCAACGAAGAGAAAGAAAAATACTTTCTCAAACTTTCCCAAGCGGGAGCAAAGTTACCTTCTCATTTCAATGTAGAAACCATTGTCAAAACTGAAGAAGAAACTGAGACTTCCAAACTCCAAAAACAATTGAAAATTATGCAAGACCAACTGGCTCAGATGATGCAAGAGAAAGAGAAACCCACAAAGACATACACATTGGATGCTCTTTGTTCATTTCCATTTGACAAAAGTATAAACATGCCGCCTTTCCCACGAGGCACAGAAGTACCCAAATATGACAAGTACTTTGGTACTACTGATCCCCAAGATCACTTGCAAGAATTTGGTGCTCAATCTATGGAGTTTATACACAATCAAACATACCTCATGCGTTTATTCCCTAGAAGCCTAGGTGGTCAGGCTTTGGAGTGGTTCTCACATTTACCTCCTGGTATCAAGACGTTTGACGAAATTGCCAATTCATTTGTTCAGCAATATTCTCATAACATTCAACATCCTATAAATATTTGAGATCTATGCAACCTTAAACAGAAGGTTGATGAGCCTTTTCTCACTTTCCACCAACGGTGGAGACAACTATACACTAAGTATTCCTGTAAAATCCCAGAAATGGAGAAGCTTGACATTTTCACTGATAACCTCTTACCTAATTTTGAGTATAGAGTCCAACTACAAGGTCCACGTACCTTTGAAGACATGATTACACAGTCTATCTATATCGAAGAATTTATGGTCAAGAAAGGTGAGCTCACTCTTCAGAGAGACACAAAACAAGGTTCCACTTCCAACAGGGATAAAACCAAACATGTCAACAAGAACCGAGAAATTGTACATTATGGGGTTGTTGACAATGTCACACCCAAACCTGCTAAAATGACATTTAATCTCATAGACTGTCTCAAAGCGGCCAAAAATGCTGAGAAGCCTCCCCCTGACAATAAGACATATGGGAACAAACTAAGAAACTCATGGACAACACGATCCAAGTGAGAGTATACACCTTTGGGAGAACCTTTGGATGTGGTTTAGAAAACATTGCTACAACACAAGCTTATCTCACCAATGGATAACCCTCATCCCTATGATCCATAACCATGTCCACCATGGTGGAACGAGACCTCATTTTGTGAGTATCACCAAAACAAGGGACACAAAACCAACAACTGTATAAACTTACATCATAAAGTTTAGCACATGATTGATGCTGGTGATCTTGTGGTAGATGGACATAACAAAAATTCGGACCACAAGGCGTTCAAAGAGCCTTTCCCAGCTTATGAAAAAGGAGAGACTTCGAAACCAGAACCCTACAATAAGGTCAACTATACATATTCCAATGATGACAATGTCATTCACATGGTTGAACCTGTAGATTTTGAATATTGCGACGTTATTACCATAAAGGGCAAGCAAGATAACGACAAACCCAAGACACCATTTTTCTTGAGAGGCCCTACTTCCAATAAGATGGATAATGCATCTTTGCAACACTTTGCTAACGCTGTTACTCGCTCTCATGCGAAGTTGGTGCTCAAGGCCCTGCACCTCCTACTTCAAATCTTGAACAACACAAAGACAAAGCCCTTGCTGGTCCATCTAGTAAAGGTGCAAAACACACAATGAACTTGACTGCAACTAGTTATAGTGTTCTCGATCAGTTGAAATGAACTAATGCTCAGATTTCCATCTTTGAGCTGCTTAAAATCTCGCCTGCTCACAGGCAAATTCTAGACAAAGCTCTCACTGAGGCAAATGTTCCTCAAGATCTTGATCTTGAGTGATTTCAATCCATGGTAGGTCACCTGATCTCACCTTATCTTATGACCTTCTCCGAGGAGGATGATAACTCGCTAAACCATCCACACAATCAACCTCTACACATTGAGGTTACGATCCACCAGACACGTATTCGTCGAGTACTCATTGACAATGGCGTTGGCCTAAATATTGTCTCTGCTACTCTGCTTAGACAATTGGATTATTCTAAGGACTCTGTTGATCCTCGACGAAAGATCACTATTAAAGCATATGATGTAGTGGAACGAAAGTCACTAGGTCTTGTGATTTTACCAATTCGCGTCGGTCCTGTAGAAAGGGATGTCACCTATCAGGTGCTTGACATTCCCTTAGCCTACAACATTCTGTTGGGATGACCATGGATACATGAGATGCGCACTGTGCCATCCACATACCACCAATGCATCAAATTCCCATTTCATGGTTTCGAAGTCACTATTCCTGCCACTACTAGCTACACCTGCAATATGCTCAAAGCTCTAAAACTTTCATCCTTGCTAACTATGAGTCTATAGATTGTCATGATAATAAGCTGAAACAAATTGAGCAGTCATTCAAATTGAAAGAAACTAGTATGGGAGAGTACCACATTGAACCAATGCTATCATTAACGTCTCTCCCAAAGTCCCCTCGACATTTTGGGAGACCCTCAGAGGCAAAGAAGCTGTTCGTGCTGACACCTCAGACCAAGTATAATGGTGCTTTCGTTAAGGCTATAGTTCCCTTAGAAGATGAAAGTGAAAATAGAGCCATTGCTACATGGCTTTACAAAGAAGAGGCTCTAGTGGACCTAACATAACAAGCTCAAGAAATCACTCCTAAGAAATATGGACTTGGTCTTAGGCTTATGAAGCGTTTTGGTTACAATGGAACTGGCCCTATTGGGTGCAATAACAATGGCCTAATTGATTCTATCAAAGCAAAATCTCAAAGCAACAGTGATATAATTGGCCTAGGGTTTAAGAAGGTCCCTTTCCATTTGGGATCAAATCAATTCATCCCCAAACCTAAAAGTTCATTTGAAAATGAGTCACAAGCTGAGTCAGATACTCAAGAGGAAGAATTGGATGATGAGGATTCCTACCCTCATCCTATTCTTTATGATCTCGCTAAATTCTTTGTTGAGCCAAATGACTTTGTGCCATGTATTAGCACTATGGATGATACTAGTGATTCTTCTAAGGACAATACTGAGCACAAAACAACATCCTCATGTGATACATCTGGCGCAGTCATTGTCACTTGAAGAGAAGGAATAATTTATTGCCTTTTTCAAGGAAAAGAAATAATTTTTTCTTGGACATATTCTGACATGCCAGGATTGGATCTTGATTTTGTCATGCATCACTTGTCCATAGCACCAGGCATCAAACCGGTTAAACAGAAGCTTCAAAAAATGCACCCTCACGTTGCATTGCTCGTCAAAGCCGAATTGGAGAAACTTCTAAAGGCTGGTTTCATCTGTGCAATTGATTATGCTGAATGGATATCCAATGTTGTTCATGTTTCCAAGCATGATAAATCTATCAGAGTTTGTACAGACTTTCATGATCTTAACTTGGCATGTCCTAAAGACGACTCTCTACTCCCTAATATTGATATTATCGTAGACATGACGGCCGAATATGAGATGTACTCACTTATGGATGGTTTTTCTGGATACAATCAGATAAAAATTGCGCTAGAAGACTAGGAGAAAATGGCTTTCACATGTGCATGGGGAACCTTTTGTTGGAATGTGATGCCATTTGGTTTAAAGAATGCTGGTGCTACATATCAACGGGCTGTTACTACAATTTTCCATGACATGATGCATAGAACCACAAAGGACTACATTGATGATACCTTGGTCAAAAGTGCTAAATGCAATACTCATCTACAAGATTTGGGTCCAATCCTAGATCGTATGGAAAAATTTAGTCTTCGGCTCAATCCTAAAAAATGCACATTTGGTGTCACATCGGGGAAATTGTTGGGATATATTGTTTCTGCAAAGGGAATTGAAGTAGATCCAGAAAAAGTACAAGCAATAATGGACATGCCACCACCTCGAAACATTAGTTAGATGAGAGGACTACAAGGAAGGCTTCAATCTATTCGCAGGTTTATTTCACAATTGGCAGATAGATCACAACCCTTCACAAAGACCTTACATAAGAGTGTGAAATTTAATTAGAGCCAGGATTGTGAGCAAAGCTTAAAATAGATCAAACAATATCTTGTCAATCCACCAATCTTGATGTCTCCTATGCATGGGAAGCCTTTTCTTTTATACATTTCAGCCATTGAAACATCTTTGGGAATCTTGTTGGCTCAGGAAGACAATGACAACAAAGAAAGAGCTATTTATTACTTGAGCCAAACATTGGTCTCTTATGAGAAAAACTATAGCATTATTGAGAAAGCTTGCTTGGCAGTTGTCTTTGCTTCCCAGAAGTTGAGACACTACATGCTTGCCCACACTACACAGCTTGTGGCTAAAATAGATCCATTAAAGTACTTGCTCAGTAAGGCAACTCTCACAAGAAGATTGGCTAAATGGGTCATGATACTAAATGAGTTTGACATCCAATATGTTGAATGCAAAGCTATAAAGGGACAGGCAATTGCAGACCAGCTGGCTGAGGCACCCATACAAAGTCTTCTACCAATGAACATTGATTTCCCAGATGAGTCAATTCTAACACTCACACACCATACATGGGTTATGTTCTTTGATGGGTCCTTCACACAACAAGGATCAGGTGCTGGATTACTCTTCATTACACCACATAGATACTCATTACCCAAAGCGTACAAGATTATGTTTCCTTGTACAAATAACATTGCTGAATATGAAGCTTTGATCAATGGTATGAAAATTATAGTTGAATGGAGAGTAGATCATTTGGACATCTTCGGTGACTCTCAGCTTGTTATCAACCACATAAATGATGTGTATCAAACAAAAGATGAGAAACTAATTCCTTACAAACGCATGATTGATGACTTGATGAAGTATTTTGCACACATCACCTTCCAACAAGTTTCACGCGTAGATAATAAAGCGGCTAATGCCATGGCCACTCTAGCCTCCCTACTACAAATGCCAGAAAATGATCTTCAACATGAGTTCTTGGTGGAAGTGTTACACTACCCAGCCTATGACAGACTTGATTCCAAGATGATCTGTTCTATTATAGGACAAGAATCATCCCACTACCATCACATCTATTCCTACCTTCATAATCAAACCATTCTGAAAGGTTTGACCCGAAATGAGAAACGTTACCTAATCCGTAATGCTTCACATTATGTCATTATTGCTGATGATCTATATAGGAGAGGTCTCGACGGAACACTCCTTAGGTGTTTAGAACCCAACGAGTCCAAATACGCACTAATTGATGTTCACGAAGGCATTTGTGGATCTCATTCCAATGGCCTGACACTAGCTCACAAACTCCTTCGTGCTGGTTACTACTGGCCTAAAATGGAGCAAGAAGCTGTTAAGTATACTAAGTCTTGCAAGCAGTGTTAGCTACGCGGGAATCTCATTCATGCTCCAGCCAGAGAGCTGATTCCCTCTACTACAACATGGCCATTTCAACAATGGGCCTTCGACTTGGTGGGGCAGATTCACCCAACCTCTTCCAATGGACATAAGTTCATTATCACAGCTATAGATTATTTCACGAAATGGGTAGAGGCAGTCCCTCTCACAGTTGTTGATGGCAAAAATGTAGCACTTTTCATCTCAAACTACATCATCTGTAGATATGGTGTACCGTCCTCAATCATTACTGAAAATGGAGGATAGTTCAAGAATAATGACCTCAAGGAATTGTGTAAGAAATTCAAGATCACACAACATTGGTCTTCCATTCATTACCCCCAGCGTAATGGTCAAGCTGAGGCATCCAATAAGGCGATCCTCAAAATTCTTCATCGCATAGTCAGTAAGTCAGGGAGAGATTAGCATCTCCAGATCAACCCAGCCCTGTGGGCATATAGGACAAGCATTAGAACTCCAACGGGCATGACTCCTTTTGCGTTGGTGTATGGGGCAAATGCTGTGCTTGCAATAGACGTCGAGAGTCCTACCTTGAGAATCTCTATGAAAGGCCTTATCACTGATGATGACTACAGGATAGCTTGGCTTCAAGAGCTTGTGTTACTAGATGAACGACGACAAGTGGCATGCGATCATCTACGAGCATATCAACAAAGAATGGCATGAAGCTACAATCGGAGGATCAGGCCATGTGACTTCCAGCTAGGTGACCTCGTCTTGAGAGAGAACCCTAAGAATCAACAACAACGAATGCAAAAGGGAAAGTTTGAACCAAACTGGCTAGGTCCGTACATCATCACTGCAGTATATGGATCTGGCACTTATCAGCTTTCCACAATCGAAGGAAAAGTGCTTAAAGAGCCTGTCAACACTCTCCACCTGAATCAGTTTTACAATTGATTTAATCTCAGCAAGCTCTCTGTACATATCTATATGTCCTAAAAAAAATCTAAAAATCAGAAAAAGTCCAAAAAAAAAAAGAAGAAGAGAAAAATACAAAAAATTTGAAAAATAGAAAAGTGCCATTGGTGAAAACTTGGAAACAGGCATCATGGTAGCAAAAAAAGAAAAATCTTGCCAAGAAGGTGAAAACTTGGTAAACAGGCACCTCTTGTTCCCAATGCTCCATCTTGTAGCGCATCTTCTGGCTATTTTGTACAGTTGCTTTCATGCTTTCACTTTCTTGCTTTTCCTACTCATGTATCCATGGATTGAGTCTTGTCACAGCTAAGGGGAATTCCCCCTTTGTGTCACTATTTTTGAGATTCTCCTCATAGAATCTCCTTCGCGATAGTCACCAATGGTTCTCACTATGTTTGCCTACTGTTGCTAGTGTTACTATTTTTGAGATTCTCCTCATAGAATCTCCTTCATGACAGTCACCAGTGGTCCTCACTGCGTCTTCCTACTATTGCCAATGTCACTCTCTTTTTGAGATTCTCCTTATACAATCTCCTTCACGAAAATCACCAGTGGTCCTCGCTGCATCTGTCTACTGTCGCAAGTGTTACTTTTTCAAGATTCTCCTCATAGAATCTCTTTCGCAACAGTCACCAATTGTTTTAGCTGTGTCTGCCTACCGTTGCTCGAGTTATGTCTCCAGATTCCTTTATGGAAGATCTCTCTTGCGTCAGTCACTAGTCATCTTGGTCGTGTCTGCCTACTGTCGCTCAGTTCTTCTTAGGTTCTTCATCGTGAAGATTCCTGTTTGACTTCAGTCACCAGTCGTTCTGACTACATCTGCCTACTGTTGTCACCCTACTGAAGAGATTTCTTTCAAATGTATTCTGGACATTGACACTTGACATCAATCCCAAAATATTGAACTCAGAAATGATATAATTGTTTGGATATGCTGAGCATTTTCTTTGTTTTCTTTGTTTTGCTTTATCATATCTCCTCGAACAACTCGATGATGTCATTTTTGACTAGAGAAGTGATGACTGGGGGCATGATCTTTTCTTTTCTTTTTGTTTGTGGTTTACTTCCAACAAGTTGATACATTCTTATAAAAGGGGTGTCCACTATAAGAGCCTCCATCTCATATTGGATGGCTGTGTGTACCTTGACTCCTTTTATATGAATACGCCAAGAACATTGGTTCTTCTCCTTATTTGTTGGAGTAAAATCTTCATGCTACAATAAATACTGATACTCATCCTGCTAAGTGAATGTATGGGTCACTGTGAGTATATCTATCACACTTCTGTATCAAGTTATGAACGCAAGGGTCGTTGCGGATAGAATGAATACTGAATACTTAGCATAAGAGGGATCTCTTGTGTTTTTGGTGTGCATGTCATGCAAGCAACATTCAGGGCATCCTAGCGTTTATGCTGTGATGCTTATGTTAACTTGCTACATTAAAAGGGACAAATGTTTTGGTCATTCTGGCTTCTTGTGCCTCGAATGCTTACATTTAATCCTAACAAACCAATAATGTATGTTATATTCATATTTCCATGATTGCAATGTCAATGGGAATTGTATAACATATGAGCTTTATTTTATATTCGGTGATGATTAAATATCGAAGCTTGGTAACCAGACCTAGGGTTGCATTTAACAGTCTTGCATTACATACTTCATTTGCATAAGCACGCAATTCGATGGACATTCTGTTCATACTCTACATGCATCAGATTCCTCCACGGCTATACAAGCATTTGGTTCGTCGATTCACGCTCCTCAATGGAATACCTATAACTGTCAAGCAAAAACAAGCAACACTATGTGAGATGTCAGTTCATACATATGCATTCTATCTAAGTACAACATACATCTCATGTACATCAAAGTAAAACAAAATAGACAATAACATGTACATAGGAATACTCGGCTCAAGATCTTGTATATATATATCAAAAGAATGTGTCAGTACAAAAATGGGCGCTACTCGAGCGCAATCAATCAAAAATGATACATGTGGTGTTGGCACACCAATCGATACATAGTCAGGGATCAAAATCAAGGATCAGGCAGAGAGCGTCTAACTCTGTCTCGAACCCTTGCCTCTAGGAGGAGCAGGGGTAGTAAGTGGCAGAGGTGACGGTGGCATATCTGGCCTGACAGGAGGTCGTGTGCCCCTAGACTCTCGCACATATTGAGAAAATTGCTGCACCTGAAGTGTCTCATCAGGTACTGCACTCGTATATGCCGCATAATAGTACGCTGCCCGAGCTGACTGGAAGTGGATCTCATCCTGCACTAGCTCTAATCTTCACTCTGCAGTCTCGGCATGCTCTCTCCAAAGATCAGTGTCCTATTGTCGCTCCACCAGCTGCACATCCTGGACCGCCATTGCAATCTGTAACTCTCCCAATTGTCGAGAGGCCCGACGAACTCGCTCTCGATATTGTCGTACCATGTCCTACACCCCACCTGTCGGCTGATTCGACATGTCCTCATCTACCATCTCTGGTGCCTGCTATTGTGGAGGCACCTGCTATTGTGGAGCCTCCTGCTGAGGGGCCTCCTCCTTTGTCCTCTGCCTACGGTGCCGACTCTGTCCAGTCCTACTGCCCCTGGCACCTGTGTCTGATCCCATCTGACGTGGGGGAATCTGCATCTACTAAACTCGGTGCCAAACTCGTGACTGTTGCGGTGGCTAAACTGGCGACTGTGGCTTTGCCTGCTACTGTTGAGGTGCTTGTCTCTCTGCGTGCCCTGCCATCCCCATTGAATCTATAAAATGTGAGAATGGATGGCTGATCAAAAATTCTTGATATGTAGGCATCATCCCGACATCTGCTACCTCTGGCAGGTAGTCCCACTGAACTGTAGCTAAGCTGTGAATGTCTATCATGGTTCGCCCTGGATCCATCTGTGTTGGCCACCCTCGCTCAATGTCCTTCTGCAACCTGGCATAGGTGCAGAACTCAGGATAAATATCCTGTGGTCGGCCATACTACCGCCACACTTGAGAGATCATGAATCTCTCCATCACAGATGTCATCCTGCCCACTAGAGGTCGAGAACTGAACATTCACAGTAACTCTTTGGGAGCATCATCCCAGTCCTCTGTCTCTCGCTAGGGTCGCCATACAATAGACACCAGGTCATCAAGACATATCCTCCACTGCTCTATCTTACCCAGGTGGGCCTAGGTAATATGCCCTCGATATCTGCAAATATAGAGCTCCATGGGCTCTCTGGCATCCTAAAAAATCAGCCTGCATATGGGAAGATGCTCCCAGGCCCAGATCTACAATACATAAACTCCAGCTACCATGGTCTTCTTCTCATGGAAGACGACCTCGTGCATCTCATGGAAAAGGTGAGCCAGCATGCACTGACCCCACCCAAAAATCTCAGGTGCCTCTAGCATCTTGCGAAGCATGGCACCCCACTCGCACTCCAAACCATGTTGTCCTCTGTCAGGACATAGGAAATAGCTCAAAAATATAGCCAACATCGATGCTAGCCTATGTATGGGTCCATATGTGTGCATTAGCTCGTCCCAACTGATGGCCTTGTCCCTCGGTAACTCTATCTCGAACATAATAGATAGCGCCTCTGTCCCTGCTTGGGGCACTGTGTCATAGATGACTTGGGCACCGTGAAAGGGAATCTGCAAGATCCTTCAGATGTCCTCCAGAGTGATGGTCATCTCGCCCATCGACAAATGGAATGTGTTCCTCTTCGAATGGAAACACTCTACCAAGGTAGTGAGAAGGCCGTGATTCACCATCACAGCTGGAATTTGACACAAAGAAGACAAACCCAATTAGGCAATGTGTGCCTGATCAGCGTCATCAAGACTCCACAATAACTCTCCATATGGCGGATAGTGTGATCTAAATGCAACATCACCAAAGACCTCCTGCATGCACAACAAGAAACAACAAAAGAAATAATCAGTATCAAGTCGAAACGATGCATTAGAACAAATAAAATGCAATTTTTTTGAGTGCGAAAATCAAACTTTTACACAAAAATGTCACAAAATTTTGCACAAAATTCATGAAATCTCGTGCGAAATTCTATCAATTTCACGCGAAAACATTATTTATTCACGCGAAGAATCATGCCTTCGCGCGAAAAAAGAGCTTCCCGCGCAAAAAAAGAGCTTCCCGCGCGAAGAAATAACTGCCCGCACGAGAAAAGAGATATTCACGTGAGAAACGAATCACCTCATTCGAAGAATCTTTTCCTTTGCGTGAAACATAATGTCTCTTGCGCGAAGATCCTCCCCGCCGCATGCGAAGAAACAACGAACCCTGTTTCTTCGCATGAAGAAAGAAGATCTTCACGCGAAAGCCTATAGGTCTCGTGTGAAGAAAGATTTGACCCCCTAAAAACAAGCTAAAATGTGCAATAAATGACCTCGAAATGCATAAAAGCGAAAGTATGAAGGAGGGGAATCGATGACTCACCGGTGGTTTGTAGTCTGTTGGGAGGTTGTGACGTCTGGAGTGCTCAAATTGATACCATGTCTCTCTCAGAGCTCAAATCAACAGAAGACAAAAAGCACAAATGAATTGAAAATGACCCCTCGAGCCTTTATATAGCTGTTGACTCAAATTTTTCAAAGTGCTCAGATTTGCGTGAAAATCACACCTCTAGCTAATTGGACTGTTCTGGATCCATTTTCGGGATCAAATTCGACACACTTAAGAGCCTCAAAAATGCGTTTTAAAATTTTGGGGACCAACGCGATCGAATGCTTGTGCAACCCAAATCTTTCTGATACTTTGTGATTCTTGGAATCTTTTCATCTCTACATTCTCCATATTTTCAAAAATCATTTTCAAAATAGTCAACTCAAGTCAACCATGGCTAAATTTGATCGCAATCATTTCAAATCAACCCTGAATCTTCTTTCGATCGTTTTGACCTCTTCTATATTTTGCTGAATCTCAGATTTTTTCTATATCTCATGATATACTACTTCAAATCATTTTTCTGGTGTGTCATCTTTCGATTTTGCTCTCGAGGGGGTAGGATGATTAACATCATTAAATACCTATTGCTTGGGGCATCTGGTTCCCATCTTATGTCCTTATCACTTGGGGCATCTCATCACTCGGGGCATCTTGTTTCCTTCTATCTGGCATCTTTGCTATCTATCTTATCTTTTCATCAATTGATCAACCTTATAATAGCTCTTCTTAGAGTTTGATGGACAGGTATTGGGATAGTGTAAACCCTGACTCCTGAGGATCAAGCCTCGTTCTGGGGATGATTCTACGACTCATGATTGGACCTTGTTATCTTTTATCAATCTTAGGTATCTAGGTGTTCTATCTAGATCCTTGAAGGTTAAGCTCTGTTCTGGAGATAATATTCTAAATGCTATCAATTTTAGGTATTTAGGTATTCTGTCTGGATCCTTAAAGATTAAACTCCATTCTGGAGATAGTCTTTTAAATGCTACCAATATTAGGTATCTAAGTGCTCTACTTGGATTCCTTGGGATTAAGCTCTATTCTAGAGATAGTCCTTAAAAGCTTATCAATTGGTCTCCATTTCATCATCTTCGCAACCAATCTCTTTTTTTTTTATCTGGGCATCATACTTTCTGATTTTCTTTGAATTGAACGTGTTGCTTGCACATTCATTCAAAGAGGGGCAAAATGTAATACCCCAAAATTGGCTCATTGCCATCTCAAACAATTCTGGTCTATTTCTGATCAATCCTAAAGTCCTATTCCATTAGGTAAATTCTTATTCGGCTACTCGCTACTTGACTTAATTGTTAGATGCAAAAACCCTAATCTACATTCATCATGCTTATTATTTAACTCCTATAGTATTTACTCATATTAGTCACATTAAACCTATTGATTAATATTTAATTTAATTACTAAGTATTTTTACTTTAATTAAATTAAATTATATCTTAAGGCTAATGTACTATGGAATTAAATTTATTTAATTTAATAAATGTGCCTATTTTAATTAATTAAACGAAATTATTTAATTAAATGGAGTACTTACTTCTAATTAATTAAAAAAAGTTATTTAATTAAATGGGAAGCCATTCCTAATTAATTAAATGAAGTTATTTAATTAAATTTAAGAAAAGTGTCTCTAATTAATTAAAGGATTATTTAATTAAATAGAAAAGGTAATTATGAGAGCATCTCATTTTATTAAATTAAATATCTCACCAAAATCTCTCTTCAGTTCAAAAAGGGAAATTTCTAATTCACTATTAATAAAAAAGGAATTAAATCAGTTCACTTCTTATTCTACTCAAATTAAATCAGTTAACTCCCTTTAATTTGGGAATCTTCCTTTATGACTGAACTTCATCTTCAATCCTGACCGTTGATTGAAATCAATCTCAACCGTTGATGGATTCCAAGAAAGTCTATTTAAGAGACTCTCATCTCTTCATTTTGGGAGAGGATGAATTTGGAATTTGCATCGAATTGCTGTTGGAATTCATACCCACATTTGCTCACATTTGCTCATATTTTACATACATTTGCATCCTTAGCTTAATTTCATTTAGCATAATATGCATATGATTAATCTAGTTTCCTTTAATTGTTCTTAGATTAGAATGCATTTCTCATTCTAGATTAATTTGCATAATCATATATAGATTAATTTCATTTCTTAAATCTTTCATTCTTAGAGGGTCTGGTTGCTTAACACCTCAAATCTAAGGATATCTAATAAGCAAAATCCCTTTAGATAGAAGGCAATAGGTTGCCTTGCTGGCTGATTTTTGGATGAACAATTCAATGTTTATTCCGGGATGAATCCGCATACAATGACCGTGTTGAAGTGTGTGTGTTAGCAGAGGCTGCATATTCACGCATACACATACCATTTTCAATTACTCAAAAGCTCAAAGATTTTAATTTCTCCTCTAAGGCCAATTTCTTATAAAAAATATTACCAAAGTGCTCTCTATTCCAAATCTTCAACTGGTCCTTAAGAAATTGTAGTTTTTTGAAAAAGATGAAAGCTTTGTTACCTTTTCTTGCTAGAGCTTTATCCCACCATTCAATGATCAAATCTACAAAGCCTTCTATTTTTAGCCACATAGCTTCAAATTTGAAAGGGCATCTATCTAGATTTTTTTCATCTTGAAT